>OX451738.1:1091536416-1092736416 GCA_948472305.1 Vicia faba
AGGGTTACTTCGAGATGAAAGCCTAGATAGTAGGGCTTATGGGAAGGAACCTGGATAGTAGGGTTACTTCATCTGATCACATAGGTTAGTTGACCCGTTTGGTTTCGGGAACTAATTTTCCATTAGTTGTATGTAGATGTGACATGTACAACTTCATGGATTTAATCTTGAACAACTGGGATTGTTGATGATAATTGTCTTTCCTGAAAAGGTAACAGGGTTAATTATATGTGATGCATGAAATGCATTGTGGGATGATGTTCTCAAAATAAATGAGATTATGTTGTATGCAATATGTATGCGTATGTCATGATTTATGAACATGAGATGCTATTGTGACATATCCGAGTCTAGGAAAATAAATCCCTGACTGCTGCTGAAGAGTATTGGAAATAGCATTCCTGACTGTTGTAGAAAACCGTGGTTCTTCTACTTCCGCTGGGGGTGGTGAACGGAGATGACTATGCTGGAGATTTGCTCCTTGTTTACGGATATTCTTCCGGGGAGAGACTCTTCTTGAGAATAACTCTGCGGGGAAATAAATCTGTTAGAGGATGAACTTCCATAGCTGAAGGGATAAACTCTGTCGGGGATTGAGCTTATGTATTCAGAGAAATAAACTCTGTTCGGGAGAAAACTTTATGACCCGCTTGCGATTATGAAATTCGGATGGGGAATATAAATGTCAGTTTTCTGAAGGAACCCGGCTGGAGAGAGTACCTCCTATTTTGGGGAAGCCGATGTCAAAGCTTTCATTGCCTCTACTTTGTGGGGAGTATAGACGTCACGGGGTCGTATGTACTGATGACTTTGTTTCAAAGTTGTGTCTGCCCCGGTACCTGCTGGGCAGAGTAACTGTCGGGTTTGGCATTTTTTTAGTTTTTGCCCCTGTTTCTTAAGTTACGAGCAATTGTCTTTCCGTTTCCTATACAAATATTTATGAACAACAATCATATTCAAATGCATATGTCAAGAATAAATCATTGGACATTTTTTCAAAACCAAATAGAAAAATAAAAACAAATGGTTTTGTAAAAAGGACTTGTATTAATTTTCGAAGTTGGCCTATAACAGGCGTTTTTGTACAAGGAAGCTGAAGCTCTAGTAAGAGAATGCCGCTGTAAAAATAGAAGCTATACAATATTGTGTACAACAAAAATAAAACAACTATGTGCAATAATCCCATTTAAGTTTCAATTCTGCTATTGCCGTTATGCCTTCGAGCGTCTCATCACTTTGCTACTTGTCCAAAGCTGATTAGATTGATCAGTGCCGTTCGAGCTTGGCAGTTGATACTGAGGTCTGGTCACAAGGTAATCCAATGGGACATAATGATACGCTTTACATCCCTAACTTTTGCCTGGACTTCCCTTTCGGGTTTTCAGTCCACCGGGATACCCTTTTTTGCCCAAGCCGCCTTTTCAGGTTTTCGACTTGCCGGGTGTACATATTTTTTTCGTTTTCATCCCTTATTTTTTCCCAAACTCTTTTGGTTCGTCGGGAAGCCCTTATTTTTGCCTAGGACAGTCAACCTAGTAGGTCTTTAATCATGCGTAGTATCTTTTCACTATGTCCATATTGACAGGGTGCAGAAGGTTGTCACTGTCCATTGTGGTTAGAATCACGGCTCCACCCACGAAAATTTTTTTAATCACAAATGGCCCTTCGTATGTGGGAGTCCATTTTCCCCTTGGATCACCTTGCGGCGGTATGATGCGCTTGATCACTAGATCCCTGACTTGATATTCTTGGCGCCTGACTTTTTTGTTGAAAGCCTTGATCATTCGTTTTTGATATGTTTGACCATGATAGATAGAAGTAAGTCTCTTTTCATCGATAAAATTCAGTTGATAAAGTCGAGTCTGGATCCAGTCGTCTTCGTTCAAACCTGCATCCTTCATAATCCTCAGAGAAGGGATCTGTACCCCAATAGGCAAAACAACCTCCATGCCATATACCAGAGAGTAAGGCGTTGCCCCTGTCGATGTTCGCGCAGAGGTGCGGTACCCATGAAGAGAAAACGGTAACATCTCGTGCCAGTCTTTATATGTCACCGTCATTTTCTGTATAATCTTCTTGATGTTCTTGTTAGCCGCTTCAACAACATCGTTCATCTTCGGCCGGTAGGGAGAAAAGTTATGATGCTGTATCTTGAACTGTTTACAGAGTTCAGTGATCATTGTGTTATTGAGATTCGTACCATTATCAATGATGATTCTCTCTGGCACACTATATCGACAAATCAAGTTATGCTTGATAAACCACGCCACAACATTCTTGGTAACAGTAGTAAAGGAGGCAGCTTCAACCCACTTCGTGAAGTAATCAATGGCCACCAGGATGAAGCGATGCCCATTGGAAGCGTTAGGTCTAATATCTCTGATCATGTTAATGCCCCACATTGCAAAGGGCCAAGGAGCCATCAATACATTCAAAGGAACCTTAGGCCATGCACCTTATCAGCATAGATTTGACACTTATGACAAGTTCGGGAGTGCTGATAACAATCTGCTTCCATAGTGGACCAATAGTATCCTGCCCGTAGGATCTTCTTAGCCATGGTATGTCCATTGGAATGAGTGCCAAAGGTACCTTCTTGTAAGTATGCCATAATACTCTATGCTTCACTCTTGTCTACACACACAAAGTAAGGTAGAGTTATGGTTGCGTTTGTAGAGGATTCCATTACCGAGGAAGAATTTTGCGGCGAACCTTCTCAGAAACTTCTTATTGTTGACAGATGCCCCCTCGGGATACTCTTGAGTCTTGAGATACATTTTTACTTCGTGAAACCAAGGTTTGTCTGCTACCTCTTTAGTATCAATCTCATAGCAGTACGCTGGTTCATCCAACCTCTCAATAGTGATTCGGGGAGCTTCATTGTCCCACCTGACCTTGAACATAGAAGACATGGTAGCTAGCGCGTCCGCTAACTGATTCTCCTCTCGTGGGAAATGTTCAAAGGTTACCTTCTCAAAGTGTGGGAGCAATGTCAGTACATGTTCTTTGTACGGGATGAGATTCAGATGCTTCGTATCCCATTCTCCTTTGATCTGACTTATCACCAAGGCTGAATCCCCGAAAACGTTCAAGAACTTGATCCTTAGGTCGATAGCAGCCTTGAGACCCATGATACAGGCTTCATACTCCACCATGTTGTTAGTGCAGTTGAAACATAGTCAGGCAGTGAAAGGAGTATGACATCCTTCAGGAGATATGATTACAACACTAATGCCATTACCGAGTGCGTTTGAGGCTTCGTCAAAAACCATAGTCCATCGGGATCCTTCTTCAGGTCATTCATCCGGTCCAGGTTCTTCATAGTCGGTCACTAGCATAATATTCTCGCCCGGGAACTCAAAATTCATGGACTGGTAGTCATCCACGGCCTGATGAGCCAAATGATCAACCGATACACTTCCCTTGATTGCTTTCTGGGTTGTATATTAGATATCATATTCGGTTAAGATCATCTACCATCTTTCTATTCTTCTGGAGAGAGCGGGCCTCTTGAAGATGTACTTGATTGGATCTGTTGTACCCCAAAATTTTCCCTCCCATTTTACTCAATATATGTTCATTAAGATATTCAACTTGCTCAAGGATGCCCAAGAGTTGACCAGACAAACTCTCTCCTAAAGCAATGTACCTCCAACTAGGGTTTCCATTTTCATCAAGATAGGTGAGTCCCAAGGGCCTCATATGCTCTCCATAGTCCTAATATATTCTCAAGACCATTCATGCCAAGTTTCATGCCTTGTACAAGAGGATTTCCCAATCAACTGCTTATATGCTTGAAAATCAACTATATTAGGTCAAAAGTCAACTGGGGCCCACATACAGTCAAACTTCAAGATTTTTGGTCAACATCAAGATTTTGAAGTGATATCCATCATTTGGTCAAGGTTTGATCATGATTCCCCAAGGAATGCCTCTAATTCATCAAAACTCAAGAGTTGCTAAATTAGGGTTTCTTAGGAAAAAGTCAACCAAACTTTAACCAAGCATAACTTTCTCATACTTTATCAGAAATTTCTCATCCAAGTCTTATTTTGAAGAGAATTCAATTCCCTACAACTTATCTTCAGTCCTCAAGTTCAAGAAATGCAATCATGGAAAGATATGAATTCAGACATTATAGGTCATTCCAAAAAGTCAACAAAAACACCTTTTGGGTCAAAGCTCCTTGCATAAACATGGAAGATCCAATTGAGATGAAACCAAAGAGGTTGCTTAGGGTACATTCTAAGATTTATAAAAAGTCCAAGAACACCCTCTTAGGGTCAAAATTGAGAGAGATATGCATTGTCAAAGTTGTCCATTTTTGGAAATTTGCCCAAAATCAACAATGCCCAAAATATCATTTTTCTTCAAATGTGCCTAACTTTTTATGCTTGCATCTTGCTCCTAGCCTGGTCCACGACCCATAAACTTCTCCATGCATTATTTGCTTATTTATTTGATTTATTTTGATTTTAATCATTTAAAATCAAATTAAATTAAATAAAATAATGAAGATTTGTTTTGATTTGATTTTTGCATTGAATCACAATCCATACAGGCTGTATAATAGCAAGAAATTCGTGCAAGACCAAATAGGCACAAAATATCCACATTAGGAAACTTTTCAAGATTTGATTTCTTCATTAAGGCCATGACATCATTCTTTGGATTCTTGCCAAAAATGTTGCCCTAAAGGGATTCACTACATATACAAAGTCTTTCCAACCCTAGGAAACGAGAACATACGCGCAACCTGCCTCCCTAGAGCAAAAACAAAACTCAATTTTTTGTCAAAAAGTGCAGACTGGATCTTCCTCCATAGGCCAGTTCAAAGCGTTCTAAAGGTCAAATCATATTCCTGGACGTTCATTGGGGCGATAACAAGCATTATCAAGGCCTGAAGCATCCAGAAACGCGCTAGCAACATCACGATTTGCTCATATTTTTGAAATTGATTTTTGCAATTCACGCATGATAAATGATTTATAAGCATATATTCATGTTTGTATCATCCTTTAGAATGTGTTTGCATATTTAATTACATGTTTTGATGATTGTATGATGAAATACCATTGTTAGGGTTTGAGGTTGCTTTTTAGGGCTTTGCGTTTTAGGCAAAATCAGGGCTAAAGATGGATATTATTGCATTCAGGAGATCAAACCCAATTGATATGTGTAATTAGATTTGGTTTATGTTGCTTGAATATGATTTTTGAGGATTACAGGTTTATAGCAATGGACATGTCCGTAGGTAAAAACCTTGTGTCTAAAACGACAATTCTGTGAAGAAGACAACTAGGTGGCAGTCTATCATTGGCCAGTTTGAATCTGGCGCGCGTTTTTTTTATTTCCAAATATTTATCTTGTTTTCATATATAATGCTATCATGTTATTATGTGTTCAAACAAGCGCTCCAGCGCAGATGGAAAAGGGTGAGGTATTTGAGAGGGAGTGTAGCGGTGAAAATTGGAGATCGAGCTATTAACTAACTCGACTCGCAAAAGCAAGAGTCGCCACCGCGCTTTATTATTTCCAAGGGAAAAGGGAAAAGAGTGAAATAAAACCCTAAAATATGCAATGTAAAATAATACTTAAAAGTAATGAAAATACAATGTATTTTTTGAAAGAGATCTAGAGTTTGGGGGTTGATTATGCAACGGGAAGGTATTAGCACCCAATGCATCTGCGGTACTCCACAGAAACCTTTTGAAATATCTGTTTTTTTTTAAAATTGTTTGTTTGATTAAAATGGTTCAGTTGGTAAAAATGTTTGGTTTGGCTAAAAATGATTTGTTTGGATGATATTTTTAAGATACGACGACCTAGTGTCGTAGTTTTGACTTAAAAGGTGTGAGTTTAAAAATTGAATCTTTTAGGAAAATTCTCTTAGGTTTAACAAAATAATAATCAAACAAAAGATGAATGAGGGTATTCGCACGATTGGATGAGACATATTTGATGACGTGAAGTCAACAAAGTTAAAACATTTCCCTTGGAATTGAGACAGACGAAAGATACAAAGATTAAATGATCGAGAATAAAATTAATTAAAATGACAATTGAACAATTAAATAATGAAAATTAAATTATACTAGCATGCATTTTGAATAATTTAAATAAATAGAAAAGATTAAAGAAAGAATAAATTATGAAACACGTATTTTGAATAATAAAATAACGAAACTTAAGTAGAAGATTAATGGCATATTAACAAAAATTAAATAAAGATTAATTTATAAAAACACGTACTTAAGTAAATAACAAACATTAAGTGAAAGATTGATTTAATAATATGTTTTATTTTATAATGAGAAATAGTTTTATATAAAATGAACTAACTAATATTTGTTTAAGGAAAATATAGTAAAAATATGAGGAGAATAGACTAAAAAACGAAAAAGGATTCCCCCAACAAGGGTAGAACTCAGGTCTCGTTGGTCATTGGTGATGTGCTTTTCCACCTGTACTAGATTACTTATTCATTATAACTAAGCTTCTATTAATATAAAAGGGAAAAAAATCAAGAATTAGGCCAATGAGCCCAATGGGCCGACCCGGTTCGGGTAAGGGAGAGGAAGGGTTTTGAAAACCCTAATTAATTAGGAGATTGGGGCGCCGTTGAGCTGTCCATTTCTTCAGGAATTAACATTACATTCACTTCACAAGCAACACAGTTTACATTAAAACAATTTTCATAAAGTTGTCACAATTATAGCCTCTAAGTTGAGATAAAAAATACATCAAACTATATTCAACAGAGTCATCACAATTATTTTCATAGTATCTCAGTTCTTCAAACAAAAAAGGTGGAATTGAGAATTACCGATATAGCGACAAGGTGCTGAGGTAGACGGAAAGCTAATGATGTTGATAGCGTCGCGGAAGCTGAACAAAAACGGTGATGATGAATCGTTGATGGTGGTAGCATTGAGAGCATGATAGTAAACACAAAAGCGCCATGTACTGTCCTTATGCACTAGCAGAACTGGAGAGGAGAAGGCACTGGAACTAGGACGGATGATGCCCTGAGTTAGCATTTCACGGATCTGAGTTTCAATTTCACGTTTCTGAAAATGCGGACAGCGATATGGTCGCATATTCACTAGATTGGCGCCAACATGGAGAGGAATTTGGTGATCAGTGATTCTCGGAAGGGGAAGATTGGTTGGTGTTTCAAATAAATGTTTGTATTGGATCAATAAGTTGATTATGGTGATTGGGATGGATGTGGAGGTATGAGGTGAAGGTGGTGGATATGATCATGTGATAAAAAGAGGAAGATGTTTGATATTGTAGGAAGATTGGTGTTGTGAAACCGTTACTGTGCTACAGGTATAGAATAATTTCAGGAAGAGTACATGGTTGTAATTGGGATGGCGATGCAGAGAGACTTGAAGAGTTTTTCTGGTTTTTTCTTCCCACAATTTCTTCTGATTTTTCTTCCCATTATTCTTCTTTTAATAATTTTCTATGGAATTTTTTTCCCTAAAAAAAATCTCCTTTTTGGCCATGTCCTTAGAACTAATTTTATAGCTGAAACAATATGAGATTTGGGAGGAAAAAAAGTGTGATATTTGGAAACTGTTTTATTGCTTTTATGATGCAGTTTGTTTTTGGCTATTTTGATGTATTTTTTGGATAATATATGCAGTGGACAACAACACTGTTTTTTGTAGGCAGCAGGTTTTGGAGCAGTAAGGTTATGGACCAATCTATAGGCTATTGTTTGGACTGATTTTGCAGGTTTCTTGGACCATTTGTGCAGAATTTTTGGCTTGTTATGGCAGCAAGACAGTAGCATATTGATAGGGAAACAAGATTGTTTTGGTGGTTTAGCATAAAGAATGCAAAGTAGAATTTTGGGCAAGGCACCAAGTTGATATGTCTTGAAGATTTCATGTAATTTTAGCACTTTAGGACTTAGGAATTCATGTGTTTGTGTATGGTTTTATAATGAGACATGAAATGGTGATGATTTTGTAATGGAAGTATTTTGTAACCTCTTGAATTCACATGAATGAAAGTATGAATCTTGAATGAAAATCTTGAATAAATTCTACACCAATTGATCTTGCTCTCTTAATCTCTAGTCCGAATTGACACACAATTTGATTCCAATTAAAATTTATGTCAAAATTTGTCTTTGAATTTGAAATGCATGAATGATGAACAAAGTTGAATTTTGAGAAAGGTCTTGAATAATTCTTGATATTTTAAACAATTCACATTAATTAACTTGCACTCTTGAAATAAACCTCGATAAATTGGAATGTATCTGATAACGAGAAATCGTATCATATAATTGCTACGTTTTTAATCCATTTTCATACTGCATTAATCCATTTAACTCCCGATTGTTCCGAGTTTTTATGTCTTTTCACAGGTACAACATGTTTCAAGTCAATTTAGTGAAAAATATCATATGAAGAAAGCTAACATGAAAATTAGAAGAAAAGGAACTAATCTGCAAAATTCTGCAAATTTTGATGTTGTGACGGTCGTCACACGTCCATTACGATCGTAACACGCTCACAACATGAAGAACACTCGTCACACATCATTGACGAACGTAACGCGCTATTTAAGCGTATTACGACCATCACCTCTTCCTTACGACCGTCACACGCGTAATTCAACGTCATGAAGAACAAGAGACGTGGGCAACGTAATGGAAGGATTCTTCAACTCCTACAATTTCTCAACCTCACCAACACCCAGTCCTGGTCTTTCTCCACTAAAGAAATGCAAGTCCACGTTCCTATTATTTCTTAACTGCCAATTTCTCTTCAATAAATAGGAGAGATTTCAATGAACCGACACAGAGTTTTTTATAGAATTTCTTGCGGAATCTCTGTCAAAATTACGAACCATCAGTTTGCATTTTTTTATTTATTGTTTTATTTCTCTTTTACCATTTAATAGCTATTTTCAACATTAGGAAATTTCTATTATAGTTAGAAATTATTTTTAGCCTCAAAATTCGTTTCAAGTTCCGATTCCGAAGGTTCCAATCTTGCCGACTTGTGGAAGAGGGAGCTTGAGGAATAATATTACTATTCAGGTTTTTAATCGCATTTAATTTAATTTTAATACAATTTGTTTACGTTAATTTATTTATTTATTTATCATGAATGTTTTATTGTTTCCCGATTATATTTCCTGTATGTCTGTTTCAAGTACTATGACTAGCTAATTTTCCAGAGTCGGGATGTGATAATAGTAACCAAATGGATTAAATTGTGCCTAAGCTAAAATCCAAATTAACTTAATTTCTGGTTGTGACTTTTTATAATTAAAATCAATCTTTTTGTTACGAGAGTAAGAAAAGTAGAATAGGTTAGGATCGAGACCATGAAAGTGTGAGGTTTTAACCGGATAGCTAAAGTTAGGCATTTGATTTAAATACAACGAGAGCGCTTTAAAAAGAATTAGATTTTATTAAGTTTTCAAAGAGTATTTTCTAAACACTTATGGGCTAGCGAGAGCAGGCATAGGGCTTTAGGGGTATAATCTGAGATAAGACCACGAAAGTGTGAGTTGAGGGTTTTTAAACTGATAATTTCTACGGAACCATCTAAGTTAAACATCTTTATATGCTTAGGTTCGATTAGATCCACTTAGGTTCACTATATTACATACCGACCGTTTTATTATTATTATTCCCTTAATTTGATTTAGTTTTCCTCTACCTTAACCTCTAAAAAACCAAACGTGACAACATCCGCCTTAGCTAAACTAGCAAACCTTTATAGCACTAGAGTGATTACAAAGTCCCTGTGGGTTCAACATCTTTTTATTACTACCGTGATAGGCTGTGCACTTGCAGTTAAGATACCGTTAGACACATTAGGTCGATCGCACCACATCAAGTTTTTGGCGCCGTTGCCGGGGACTTTGATTTAGTCACTAGTGCACTCATAAAGTAGTACTGTATAGACTAAGGCAACTATTTATTTTCCCTCTGTTGTATGCCAAATACTCACTCCTGAAGCGAGCCTTTGCATCTACAAATCTTGTCCCAATTACTATGTATCACCCAAATTTTTCTACAACTCCCACTCTGAGTATTTCGAGGAATCACAAGAATCCCATAAATCCGACCTCGAAATACTATTGGAGAATTTCAATGCGTCATAAAATCATTCTCACCCGAATTACCTTTCCAACTATCAATCCTAAAATTTTGAGGAATCACAAGAATATTATAATTCCAACCAAACTTATCCTCAACCAAATTTCCCCTACAATCACTACACCCAATATTTCGAGGAGACGCAAGTATCCTATAAATCCAACCTCGAAATATTAATGGAAAATTTTAATGAAATATCAATGATGACAAAGTGCTTTGTGGAAACACAAAATGCGACTCTAACTCAATTTGAAGAATCAGAATAATCGCATGATTTCAACTTCGAAACATCAACGGAGGATTCTGACGCGATGCTAATTCACTCTAGGTTATAATCTCTGATGGAGCACTTTGTAGAGACACAAACTGTCCAGAACGAAGAGTTTAGAAAATAAAGTCTTCAAAACAGTGAAAACCTTAGGCAACTGACCACTGTGGTTGAGTCGCTCGCGACCCACAACATAGCCTTAAAGACTCAAATCTCCCAGCTTGAACAAAACCCTCTAGGACCCTTCCCTGAGGAGAAATTGGATGTTGTAACAACCAGTAGTGAAAAAAAAGTTGAAAATCCTAAGGAGAGTGATAATGAGGTTGGGGAGAGTGATAATGAGGTTGAGGAGAGTGATGATGTGGTTGAGGAGAGTTCAGACTAGAAAAGAGTAAAGATTGAAAAAAATCCTCCAACACCATCTAAAATGGAGGTTGTAGAAGAGGTAGAGAAGGAAACACCTATTGTTGTTCCTCATCCCTATACCCCACTAATTTCTTTCTCGAAAAGTTTTATGGAAACTCAGATAGACTCCCAATCTAAAACGTATATGGATGTATTGGAAAATATCCACACCAATGCACCCTTGTTTGAAGTCTTGCATAAAAAGAGAAAATTAGAGGACCATGAAACTAGGGATACTATAAGCGTTAAGAGGGTAAGGTTAATCTTTGAGGTAGTGGATGAAATCACTAAGCCCAAACTTGAAAAGTTGATACTTAGGATAGATCCAGAACCACCACCACAAGTTCAGAAGAATGAACCACCCCACAGAAGAAAGAAAAGAAAAGGTGAGGGATATGTAAGATGGCTTGATAAGTGGCCATGGAAAATGATGATTACTAAAAGTTCAACCGAGGATTCATTATCGAAAGAACCACCATGAGTGCTTGCACTCCTGAGTCGTCGAGCTATCGACGCTAAACAAAGCGCTGTGTGGGAGGAAACCCACGAGCTTTTAATTTAATGTTTCATTTTTATTTTCTGAATTTGTAGAAAATAAAGATATGGATTGCTCCTCACATCTCGGCCATCTCTAGGCAGAAAATTTATAGATGAACATCTCGAAGATGAGTCGGTGCCCACGCACATTCCTACGAATGTCGCTGCTGGTGGTGACACTGTTGATGAGTACGATAGGAGAAGGTACTTCCTCTGGATGAAAAGTGGATTTGGTCATGATAGCCCATCAATAGCATTCATACAAGTTCTATCTTTTCTGTTTCCATCTTTTATCAAAACATTGAGGACAATGTCGGATATAGTGTGGGAGAGGTACCTTTCCATTTTCCATTAAACAAGTAATTTTTTACGATATTTCTAAGTTTCAATTCTTCTCCGCTTTATTTAGCCATACCGAATATTTTTTACTTTATCTTCGCATAGCCCGACATACCTACCTTAACGAAATCCTAGTTAGGAAGCCGAGAATGATTCAACAAGATCGATACGGTTATGACACCTTAGACTTCCTACTTACGCGATCCGTTTCAATAACCGTTATACCTATATCTTGAGTTTTAGTTCTAAAGTAACCCCTAGTAGTTTATACAAGCAGTCAACACCGTCTTGACACAAACCACGTGGGGAGCCGATGAATATAAGTGTTTGATGCCTAATCAATGAAATATCCTTCTTATCTCGCTGCTGAAAAGGAAAATTTGCACCAAAATACAAGGTCGCATATACGAGATGAGCAAACAATGAAGGAGTCCATTGTTGGTTGGTTCAGAGGTATCTGGTTCTGAACTTTGTAGGGCGTGCTACGGCTCGATCCCCCACAACCTCCAATTTGGATGATACGTGTAGGGTTGCCACATTCGTGTACCAGACCCCGTGCTAAAAGGATCAAAGTCACTAACCGGTTACTCCACTAAGTGCGTGCTAAGACAAAGGGCTTAATGTGATTGCACTAGAACAAACCGGGTGAAATAGGTACAAGAAACTCTGGGTAGAATTATAATGGAACTATTGGACAGTTTATTTAAAATGGAAGTCCACGACTTAGCTTATTGCTTGTGTCATTAGCGTATCGATAGTGTTTTACTTAAGTATCGGTCGAACTAACGAATGATTTCCCATAATTGCTTTGAAAATCAAAGGTATGATATGCATGTGTGCCTGATAAAACTTGTCCGATCTTTCTAAATGACTATTTGCTTGAGGACAAGCAAATGTGTAAGTATGGGGGAATTTGATAACGAGAAATCGTATCATATAATTGCTACGTTTTTAATCCATTTTCATACTGCATTAATCCATTTAACTCCCGATTGTTCCGAGTTTTTATGACTTTTCACAGGTACAACATGTTTCAAGTCAATTTAGTGAAAAAGATCATATGAAGAAAGCTAACATGAAAATCAGAAGAAAAGGAACTAATCTGCAAAATTCTGCAAATTTTAATGTTGTGACGGTCGTCACACGTCCATTACGACCGTAATGCACTCACAACATGAAGAACGCTCGTCACACATCATTGACGAACGTAACGCACTATTTAAGCATATTACGACCGTCACCTCTTCCTTACGACCGTCACATGCGTAATTCAATGTCATGAAGAACAAGAGACGTGGGCAACGTAATGGAAGGATTCTTCAACTCCTACAATTTCTCAACCTCACCAACACCCAATCCTGGTCTTTCTCCACTAAAGAAATGCAAGTCCACGTTCCTATTATTTCTTAACTGCCAATTTCTCTTCTATAAATAGGAGAGATTTCAATGAACCAGACACAGTTTTTTATAGAATTTCTTGCGGAAGCCCTGTCAAAATTACGAACCATCAGTTTGCATTTTTTTTATTTCTTTTTTTATTTCCCTTTTACCATTTAATAGCTATTTCCAACATTAGGAAATTTCTATTATAGTTAGAAATTATTTTTAGCCTCAGAATTTGTTTCAAGTTCCGATTCCGAAGGTTCCAATCTTGCCGACTTGTGGAAGAGGGAGCTTGAGGAATAATATTACTATTCAGGTTTTTAATCGCATTTAATTTAATTTTAATACAATTTGTTTACGTTAATTTATTTATTTATTTCTCATGAATGTTTTATTGTTTCCCGATTATATTTCCTGTATGTCTGTTTCAAGTACTATGACTAGCTAATTTTCCAGAGTCGGGATGTGATAATAGTAACCAAATGGATTAACTTGTGCCTAAGCTAAAATCCAAATTAACTTAATTTCTGGCTGTGACTTTTTATAATTAAAATCAATCTTTTTGTTACGAGAGTAAGAAAAGTAGAATATGTTAGGATCGAGACCATGAAAGTGTGAGGTTTTAACCGGATAGCTAAAGTTAGGCATTTGATTTAAATACAGCGAGAGCACTTTAAAACGAATTAGATTTTATTAAGTTTTCAAAGAGTATTTTCTAAACACTTATGGGCTAGCGAGAGCAGGCATAAGGCTTTAGGGGTATAATCTGAGATAAGACCACGAAAGTGTGAGTTGAGGGTTTTTAAACTGATAATTTCTACAGAACCATCTAAGTTAAACATCTTTATATGCTTAGGTTCGATTAGATCCACTTAGGTTCACTATATTACATACCGACCATTTTATTATTATTATTCCCTTAATTTGATTTAGTTTTCCTCTACCTTAACCTCTAAAAAACCAAACGTGACAACATCCGCCTTAACTAAACTAGCAAACCTTTATAACACTAGAGTGATTACAAAGTCCCTGTGGGTTCGACATCTTTTTATTACTACCGCGATAGGTTGTGCACTTGCAGTTAAGATACTGTTAGACACATTAGGTCGATCGCACCACATCAGTATCTTACTCAAGACATCAAATTCATAAACCTTTTTGAATCTCTCTTGCAAACAAGAACCCTAATGTTATTTGACAAACTTGGATATTTTGGCTTTATGGTATTGGTTACTTGAAAGAAAACTTTACAACAATGAATCCAATCTTGATTCAAATCTCAAATCCAAGTTAGCTTGCAAATCACAAGAATTTGAAGAATTCTCAACCCTAACCGGCGTCTTCACCTTATAGTAATTTGCAATACAGACCAATAGTGCAAATCGTTCCTTTAAGAAATTTAATCGACAATCCACCTTAATCCAATGATCGCTACAGTTCAATTGTAAAATGACTTGAAGTAATCCACAAGCAATCAAAGAATCATTGGACTAAAACTCCAGTTTCATGAATTATCCCAACAGAAAAATCAAACGTTCTTGAGAAAACGTCTGTGGCATGACTTGAACCTTAATCTTTGAAGTAATCTCATAAATAACGCTATTTGTGATACTTTGCAAAAGAATCGCCTCAGGATGTTGAAAATTGAAGAAGTTATAACCGTTTGAACTTGAACTTGCAAGAGTTGACTTTTGGTCGAAATGCTTTGAGTCGACTTGCAAACTTGATCTTTCTTCGCATTCCAAAGCATCTTGATGCACATGTAAACCAGTGATGATGAAATCTTGACTGTGCTTTGGGGAATATTTGGAGAAGCTTGAGACCACTTGTCGAACAAGGCGTGGAAATAAACACACGATTCCCCTGATGAATCAATCTTTAAGAATCAACGATCAACTGTACTTCTAGCTTGAGAGATTCAGAACCCTAATTGAGGCATGACACCTGATGCTCTTGATTCAGATCTGTTTCCTACAAATGAAATCAAAGAAACGAAAAACACACACTTCGTGCTTGATTAGAAGTTAGTGATACATAGGCTAAGAATGGTCAAAATACTTGACAATTTCCGCATAGTCAATGCTTGAAGGTGAGAGGTTAAAACCGACCGTATTTCGTGACCTTGACTTTTGTATAAAAATGCAAAAATAAAAATGGGATCTTAGGTCAAAAATTGGGGTATGACAGGGAGGATCTGGGTTCGATCCCAGGTCTCAACATTTTCTTGTTTTCCAATTTGTTCATTTCAGATTCCATGCGCCTCACAACCAAGCGCCTACCATGCACCTCCAGATCATACGCCTTGGATCGTCACATGGCCCGGATCTAACGCTTACAGGCTGCAGCTCATGATGGACATCCTTGGCATAATCACACTAAATCCAGCGCTGTGTTGGACCATTGAATTAGACTTTTGGACATAATTCAGCTTGCAACCCTTCAATCTGGGTTGCACCCCCATCAAGCCCATCTCTTTAAATTTTCTATTCTTTTTATTTGTTTTTCTTTTAATTTATTATTTTAATTACTTTCACAATAAAAATCATCTTTTTTTTGAAATCAAATCATAAAATTACAAAAAATATTAGGTTTAGTTAATTTTTTTTCATAAAATATTTATTTGCATTTAATTAATTAGTTTAATTAGGTTAACTTAAACATTTTTTTTGTAATTAAAATTAAATAGAATTGGGTTTTTTTTATAATTAAAATTAATTTTTAAAAATTAATTATTTTAATTATTTCAACATTGGTTATTTTGTTAAATAAAATTAATTAGTAAATTAGGATTAACTTGCAAATTGCAACTATTTTTCTCAATAAAATATACAAAAATATTTTTTAATTGATTAGATTTCTTAGGCGTCTAATTTGTTCCCGTCTTAACTTTCGCGCATTGTTTTTTTCCTTATTTTTATTAATTATTGTAACTGTTCCAAGTTTGTAATAGTTAATTAGGTTTACTATTTCGCATTTGTCATTTCCCCCGATTTTTGGTCACGTAATCCCCTCCCCAAGTCCTTGTAATAGCTAGGGTTTTAATTTCTCGCACTTTACTTCCCACAATTATAAACTGCCTAGATGTATGTATAATAGGATTGAATGGCTAGATAAATCCGTTTAAAATGGTAGACAACCCTAATTGTGCAAAGATAATTAACTGAAAAAAAGACACACTTGCACATGCTCACTCCTAGGGTTTTCCCCCACTTGGTTGCCTCAGAAATAATGGTCGTGTCCCTCGAACGTAGGGATACCTTAGCAATGACCCGTGATTCAAAATCGTCATAAAGATCATATTCTTTATTTGTTCCTCGAGTTGCCTACGAACTGATCTTATGACGATAGTCCCTTCTAAATGCTAAGGTATCTTTACTTGTTGCCTTCAGAGACCATTTCGTCCCTTTAAAAATCCAACGACGGAGCTACCTACTCCTTAATAGTAGGATAACACTGTCTAAAGGAAACAAAAACGAACAGACTTTTTTTCTAGTAGGTAGAAAACTCTTAAGTACTTGCTCAAAACAAAAACTTTTCACACAAACACTTTTCAAAAATAATTTTCAAAACAACTTCGTCACACTCTTGAGGACCGATACAAGGGTTATCACGAAGTAAAAAAAACTTTTCAAAACAAGCACACACAAGCAATTTAAAAAATGAGCAAGTACCTAAAAGCCCGTGGAAAACTACAGATAGAAAGGGTTCTAACACCTTCCCTTTCTATAATCTACCCCCCGTACTCATAAACATCTCGAAAAAAAGGTTTTTTCTGTTCTTTTTCCTTTTCCTTTGTTGGATGAAATGAAAGTCGGTGGAGACTCTTGCTTACCGCAACATTTGCGAATACAAAATGCAAACCAGTATTAAACAGTCGGTTCTGCCACCTTATCACAGAACTGGAGACTCTGTTGGGGAATTATATAAAGTGGGGTTTACCTTAGGATCTAGGTCATTTTTAAACTACTTTCTTGTTTGGTTTTCCTGCTTTATCTTTAAGGGTTTTTGCTTGGGTATTGTTGAAGATCCTACACCCACATCTGGGGACACTTTTTAGGTAAACAACAATAGATCGTGGAGATTATACGGTGTAGACCGATATGGCTTAAATGATGGCTGTGTTAGTGTGACATTTTGGTTGGTACCGGTATCCTTTGTGTTGAAACGAGGAGAATACATGGCCGCCGCGTGGTGTCGTGAAGCACTAACTGATCTTAGAACCTTAGTTGAAAAAACTTGGCCATTAGAAAGTAGTGAGATAGCCGGCCTCGGTATAAAGCTGAGGATTGGTTGATACTCGATGCTACACTCATTGAGATCAGACTTTCGGGATATTTCGGCCGCAAGAAAAGATTGCCTGAGCTGAAATAATGCCCGATAAAGAATGATCAATGATATTGAGAATCCTTAGAACCCAATTACTTTTCTAAGATAGGTTGAACAACCCAACTTCAAGAGGGTACTTACCTATGGAATCCATACAAGCCTAAACCTAAGGCTACTTGTGTGACTTGTTTGCTTTCTTTGCCTAACAATTTGAACTTATTGCAAGGCTTTGTTTGTATTCCTTGCAGGACCTTCTTTGTATAAATCTAATAAATTAGTTTCTTACCCTGCATTTTTGCTTGATGCATAGCATACATATCATAGCATCATAATATGACATATCATACTAACCATTTCAAGGATCTCGAGGGCCTGTGATGCAGGTTATGATGAACCAGACGTCTAGCAAGGGGCAATGGGATTTATTTTCCTCTAGCCAATGTCGTCAACAGATCAAAACATGATAACTTGAGTCAGGGGCTATGACCCACTTGATATGGTGAGCTTGACTCTCGTAGAAGGACTCTCAACGATACAAAGTTCTTCAATCGAAGATGCAAAATTCAACGCCTAACATTTTTCTTATTTACCCCGCGAGATCCTTGAAAACAATTGCATATCATACATGTCATTGCATAACAGGTAGTCTACAGTACAGGTTTCTCATCTTCTTTACTGTTTATTTTAGCAATGACTCACAAACAAGACAACAGAGATCTCCAAACTCAAGAAGCCCAGTTCATGGAAATGTTCCTAAACCTATCCAAGAGGCAGGAAGAGTTGAAAGCACTCCTCGCTGTGAAACTGGCCAAGAAAAGTCCTAGAGACAATAAGGACGAACGATGGGAACAATTGCAAGCTGAAGTTGAAACAATGAGAACCCAGATGCTGGGGAAGAGGGCTCTTATCCAAGGCCTAGCCCGGGGATAAGAAGAGCTGAGAGCCATTATCAAGAAACTTCATCAAGACAACTGCAGCCATATGAAGCAAACAGTCAAGGTTGGGGGCCAAGTCATTGATCAACTTCCGAGAAGACAAGAGGCTGGTTTGGTGAAGAGTGGACTTTTCCAAATTTCTACCACATCACGGGTCCAACAACAACCTCTCCAAAAACAACGGGTTAATCAGAGTAAGCCGGATATACCCAAAAGGCAGTTTACCAAATTCAACATGTCGTTGTCTCAAGCTTTGCAACACCTGTTGAGGATGAATCTGATTACGTTGATAAGACCTCATCCGAATCCCAATACTTCTTCCCCTAACTACAATCCTGATGCAAGGTGTGCATACCACTCCAACAGCCTGAGGCATGATACTGACGACTGTTGGAGGTTGAAATATGAAGTTTAAAACTTGAATGATGAAGGGGTGCTGGAGTTTACACAAGATAGTCAGGCTGAGTTCTTCTGCCATCCCTCAAAGACACACCATCTGAAGTGACAAGTTCAGGAAAAGAGGCTTTTGTTCATTAGAATTTTCAATTTGTAATTTTTTTTATTGTTCAAACATCTATTCATGTCAAACTCTGTTACTTTATCAATGCATTACATATGTCTGTTTTGAATCAATTCATTCGTATTCACTATATTTAAAATGATTCCCTTTTTGTGATATTCAACTCTCGATTAAAAAGCTCTAAGCCTTTAGAGGGAGGATGACGAAAATGATACCACAATATCCACGGTATGCTTTTGAACAGACCCCGCTGATGATGTACAGACGTTGTTTCAAATCCCAAAAAGTGGAGTTATAAGGAAGATAATCCCTAGTCAACCCCTTCGAGCCAAAGAAGTAGGAGTTTTTCTTTTCACACAAATTAAAACCCTTAATCATAACCTGGGGCAGGGTAGTTTCTCAGTTAATTCAGGTGCGCATTCAGTCATAATATTCCGCTTCATACACAATTGAAGACGTCCTTCCAAATCAGAAGATGGTGATGGTTCCGCATAATCATTAAAATTGGCAGTCATTATCTCTCAAAATAAAAGCCCGCTAAGTCAAAACCTATGAAGGAGACTTACGAAAAAACTGGGGCATCCCGCTGACTGTAATCACAAAAGAAACACTTCAGGCAAAAGAAGGGATAACGAAAACAAAAAAAAGAGGTTACTACAAATCCACAAAAAAAAAGATTAGAAAAATGACTGCCTCTTCCAAATAAATTTTCAGTATCCGAACCATCACCGAAACATCAAGGACAAGATGCCAAACTCAACTGGGATTCTAAACACGCAATTAACTGAGCATAGGACTGAAGAACAACACGAAGAGTGAGTGGGTACAAATATATTTTAAGCCTTTATCCTTTGTTTCTTGAACCGTGAACCAGACCACGTTATAACCCTTAAAAGTACTAGCTGAAGCATGGGTTAGTTCGAAAGCATGTTGTTACAAAAGGTATCCTGACTCCTGTAATGTTTGCCATAAATCACGAGTTGATATCACTCTCTTGCAAAATTTGTTTTACTAAAAAAACTGCATTTTCAATTTTTTTTTTCAAGACAGACATAAGCTTTACATACCATTTTTTGCATATGACTATTTGTTTAACAACAGAGAAATCCGCATGAAGGATATCTAGTGAACAAAAACCTTCTCAATGAAAAGGATCACCTCAAGTGAAAAAACACTTCCCACCAAGGGGCAAGGCATGATCATTGTCCATCATATGGGGCAGTCAAGTCAAGATTCAAGGACTCTCTCAAAAATGCCAAATAACTAGGGGCAGATCTCCATCTGAATCACTTGGGGAATTGGGCATGAATTCCAGCAACGAATCCTATACGATCAAAATAAACATCTTCTGGAAGTGTGGCAACACTTACTACTATGGACAATGAAAGTTCTCCGTACCCAGTGAACAGGGACATAGTCGTAAAATACTACGCATGAACAAAGAACCGCTAGGTTGACGGGCCTAGGCAAAAGTAAGGGCATCCCGGTGAACCAAAAGGTGTCGGGCAAAAATTAGGGATAAAAACAAAAAAATATGTACACCCGGCAAGTCAAAAGGCTTGAGCAAAAAAGGGTATCCCGATGGACTGAAAACCCGAAAGGGAGGTCCAGACAAAAGTTAGGGATTTTAAGCGTACAATTATGTCCCGTCAGCTTGTCACTTGTCTAATCAGTAGGAGGTTTATTACCCTGATCTGCATTCACCAATGACTCCAAGTGTTGGGATAACAATCAAACCATCTACAAAATCCCCGGTTGATATTTTCTACAACATGTATCAAGACAGGGGCATTCTACTACAAGGTCTCTGCCATATTCTCAGCTTACAACCTATTGATGTCAGGTTTTCTCGTACCCTCGGTAGAGAAAAATCTCCAAATTACTGCTCCAACGAAAATTGCCCAATGAAGCCGCCAAGCTTCTCGGAACTCCCCAAGCGGATTACAGAGTTTCCTTTCCCCTAACAGAAACATTCTAAATAAAGCATATTCACATCTAGAAACGGTTCAGGTACGATCCAGAGACGGGTGTCATCCTGATGCTTATTCAGATTCTCTTCAAATACAGTTCAGATACGATCCAGAGACAGATGTCATTCTGACACTTATTTCAACACATAGATCCATCCACAAAGCCTCCGCAGGTATTTTCTCCAACAGGTGTAGGGGCAGAAACGTCTTGATGCAAAGTCACTGCTATGTCCTCAGCATACATTCCCGTGACATCTACACTCCCCACAGAGTAGAGGCAACCAAAGCTCTGACACCGACTTCCCCAAACAGGAGCTACTTTCCCCAATAAAGTTCCTTGAGAGTGCTTACATCTATATTCCCCAGTCGAATTTTATAATCGCAAGCATTTCATAAAGTTTTCTCCCAAGCAGAGTTTGTTTCTCTAAATACAGAAGCTCAATCCCCAACATAGTTTATTCCTCCAGATACAGAAGTTCATCCCTCAGTGGAGTTTATTTCTCCGAATCGGCATAATCTTCCAGCAAAGCATCTCCTCTCTCAAACAAAGTTATTCCCCCGCGGAGTTATTCTCAAACAAAGTCTCTCCCCGACAGAATATCCGTAAACAAGGAGAAAATCCCCAGCATAGTCATCTCCGATTCACCATCCCCAACGGAAGAACCACTTTTTTTCTATAATGGTCGGGAATTCAATTTCCAGTCATCTCCAGCAGTAGTCAGGGATTTATTTTCCCAGATTCGGATATGTCACAATAAGCATTCCATGTTCATACATCATGGCATGCGCATACATATTGCATACAACATAATCTCATTTATTTTGAGAACATCATCACACAATACATGTCGTGCATCACATACAATTAACCCTCTACCTTTTCAGGAAAGATGGTTATCATCAACAATTCCAACAACTCAGGATTAAATCCATAAAGTTATACATGTCACATCTGCAGACAACTAACAGAAAATCAGTTCCCAAAACCAAACAGGTCAACTAATCTACGTGATCAAATGAAGCAGCCCTACTATCTAGGATTTTATTTCGAAGTAACCCTACTATCCATGTTCCTACTCATAGCCCTACTATCCAGGCTCTCATCCCTAAGTAACCCTACTATCCAGGTTCCTTCTCATAGCCTTACTATCATGGCTTTCATCTCGAAGTAACCCTACTATCCATGTTCCTTCTCATAGCCCTACTATCCAGGCTCTCATCCCGAAGTAACCCTACTATCCAGGTTCCTTCTCATAGCCTTACTATCCAGGCTCTCATCCCGAAGTAACTCTACTATTCAGGTTCCTTCTCATAGCCCTACTATCCAGGATCTCATCCCGAAGTAACCCTACTATCCAGGTTCCTTCTCATAGCCCTACTATCCAGGCTCTCATCCCGAAGTAAACCTACTATCCAGGTTCCTTCTCATAGCCCTACTATCCAGGCTTTCATCTCGAAGTAACCCTACTATCCAGGTTCCTTCCCATAGCTCTACTATCCAGGCTCTCATCCCGAAGTAACCCTACGACCCAGGTTCCTTCTTATAGCCCTACTATCCAGGCTTCCATTTCGAAGTAACCCTACTGTTGTACCCCAAAATTTGCCTTCCCATTTCCTCAACATTTTCTCATCACAAGACCCTTGAAGATCAAGATCCAGTTAGGGTTTCCTCTGCTCAAGACTTCTCCTTGCACTGTTGACCCAAATTAGGGTTTGTGATTGCACAAAGATATTTTGACCTAAAATGCCTAAGATGACTTTCATGCTTCATGTTGGACTCCCAAGTTTATCCATACCAAGTTTCAAGTCTTGATTCCAAATTTTGCCCAGTCAATTGGACAGTTGACCTAGAAATCAACTGTATTGGGGAAAAAGTCAACTGTGGCCAATTGACAGTCAAATCTCATTAAAATTGACCCATATCAACATTACGAACTCATATGGACCATTTGATCAAGTTTAGGATCACAATTCCACAAGA
The DNA here is from genome assembly GCA_948472305.1 of Vicia faba. NCBI lineage: Eukaryota > Viridiplantae > Streptophyta > Magnoliopsida > Fabales > Fabaceae > Vicia > Vicia faba. The sequence continues at coordinate 1,091,559,216 of OX451738.1, forward strand.
AATTTGATCAGATCACCAAAAGGGCAAAATGGTCATTTTTAGGGTTTTGACTGCACAAAGGCAATTTTTGACTGTTTGACCTAGCCAATGGAAAACCAAGCTCACATATGGACTCAAGGACCCCATGGAATTATCTTGACATGCTCAACAAGTTCAAAAAGTTCCCAAATGCACAAGATTGACAGTTGAATTTCCCAGTCAATTGATCAATTTTGACTGTATACTGAAAAATCAAACTTTGACTTTTTGGTCAAAATCAAGGGTCAAGATTCATTTTTCATCAAAGCATGCCAAATCATGAAACTTGTTCATCAAGAAATCAAAAATCACAAATTAGGGTTTGAAATGAGAATTTTTCATAACTTAGAATTTTTCTAAGTTATGAAAAACCCTAATTTTTTCCCAACTTTGCCCCACTTTCTCACCAAGATTCATTTGGATTCAAGCAAAAGTCAAAACATGAAAGTTGTAGCCTATTGCATAATCTACAACTTTGATTCACAAAGTTTTCCCAAAAGAAGCTTGTATCTCAAGTTACAATTTTTGGAACAAGGGTACCAAACCATTCTTAACTTAGTGAAAATTTGACCTATTTTAGGCAAGTTTTTTACCTAACTTCAAGACCATTTTTCACATACTTACCCTTGGAATTTCAATTTTCACTTCAAATATGGATTGTAGTACACATTCCAAGCTTTCCAAAATGTCCAAGAACTCATCAAACAACCTCATGACTTGAGAGAATCGAATTTTGCAATATGGCAAAAAGTCACTTTTGTTCTTGACCAAGACATGTTCATACACATTGCCATTTTCAAGTCAGCTTGGTTTATGCTACATTACAGGCCTCTAAACCATCCAACACTCAATAATTTAATGCATACTCATTGTGCCAAAGCCTTATTTTGTGTATCCAAGCATTGTATGCAAGATTAGGCCATAAATGGAAAAAGTGAAATAGCCATTTTTGCAAAAGCAAGCTTTATGTCATAATGCAAATCCAAGAAGTACAGATCAAATCCCCTTGGCACAAGTTTAGGGACTAAAAACACTGATCAAGGAGAAGCTTTGCAGCATGTTTAGGGGTCCTCTACCTGTCTAGAACACAAATTGACCATTGCTTGCTTAAAGTTCAAGAAACACATCATAACATATACCAACTTTCATCTCAGCACAAGCAAGCCTAAGAAAAGTTATCAAACATATCCTAAACATCAAACACAAGATAGAACACGAGCCAACCATCCCCAACACCCTCTCATTCCCAAAATCACCTTCAAACTGCCCAAACAGAGTAACCTCTGCAGATTGAGTTCCAACTCTCATCCCTTTCGTGCTTTCTTGCTAAAAGCTCATCAAACACATTCCCTAGCATCACTTGAAGCTAATCCAAACATAAAACATAACCTGTAACTCCTCTAACCAGTTCCACCATTTTCATTTTCTTGTTTTGCAGTTGAAGTTCCATAGCACGATTCAAAAGGTTTCAAGACAAAGTAAAGCTTGGAATAGCATCCCTGGACCTCAAGGAAGCTATACCAATCATCACCTTGCACTGAAAGCTTCTCCATTGCCAGATACAACTTCAACTGAACAGGTAAGTTCATGAACTCGTATCTCTCTTATTAGGCATTGTTAGCTTTAGGTTTGTGAAGAGAATATGTCACATTCATAGCCCTGAACATGCCCATGTAATTAGATTTCATTTATATTATGTGTGCTGCAAGAATTTAAGGTCTGAACATTGATGAAAAACTAGGTCAGGAATTGGGGGAGAAGAAATTCTCCCTCATCTTAGAGAGTTAAGTCAAGTTCTTTATATGGTTGGATTCGTTTTCTCATGCTCTACATTTTTCATGTTGTGAGTTTTGCTTGAAAGTCCAGGAATTGGGAGATAGGAAACGCGTGTTTTCTTGAACAAAGTTTGTTCTGAGGTTGAAGATGACTGGTTCTGGGCTGGGCCTGGAATGTTTTTCTTATTTACACCATACATTTACTTCTGAACCCCCTAAGCCCATTTTGTTCATTTTAATGATTTTTTGACTTTTCTTTTTTTGGTTTGACTTATTTATTTTTCCTCATAATATAAAAAATATAAAAATAATTTTTTACACCATTTTTGAATTTATTAGGTATTTGTTTGTTTAGATTAGTTTTTTATGCATAAATAAATAAATAGATACATTTCATTAAAGAATACTAAAAAATATGCAAAAACATTTTTTTCATTTTTTATTTTGTTTTATCTTCTGAAAATATTTTATATAAAAAATACTTTTTTTTTATAAATATTAAATATTATTATTTTTGTATATATAATACATATTTAGTAAATAATACAAATATTTATATAGATATTAATATATTTAGGTTAAATTACAAAATATACACACTTTTATTTTCTTGTTAAATATTTAATATAAAAATACCTTTTGGCAAATATACTTCATTTTTATTTTATTTTTGTATATAATAAATAAATATTATGCATAATAAATAAATAATACATTTTATTTAATAAAATTAGGATTTTGCCCTTAACATGAAAAAACTCCAAAAAAAATACTTTTATTTTTGTTTATTTTGACATATAAAAATACTTTTTTCCATACATACAAAAACCATTTTTGCATCTTGCATATTTATTTTTAGTTTATTTAATTTATGCAATTAAATATCTTGTAAATAATTCAATATTGATGTAATAGTTTAGGTTTAAATTCCTTGTCAAAATCCCCATTTGAACATTTGTACCCCCCTTCCCATATATGATATTGTAATAGCTTAGTAAATTTATTTTTCGCACTTTATTGCCTTCTAATTATACCATGTTAGAATTAGGGTTTGTATTCGAAAAAAACGACAAAAATAGTTTGACCTAATTTCAAGATAAACAAGCATGAAAATGGACACACAAATCACACTTGCACCCCCTAGGGTATTCCACTTGTTGCCTTTCAAAATTGAGCCATATTGCATGTTAGGTCTCTTTGGGCAAAACAAACACAAATCAAAGGATCATAGTCCCCCGATGACGCTTTCAAAATGTTGCCTAAACAAATGATCAAGTCCCTTAAGGAAAATTGCCCAAAGATACTTGGCACCATTGCAATTATGGTCTAAACGATGACCCACGCCCGTCCCTTTCACATCCTAACATGAGATCGTCCACCAAATACAATGGTGGAACAAACTTGTTAAAAGGGTTAAAACATAGCAATAAACTTTGAGAAATTTAGGAGTAGATAACCTCTTAGTTACTTGAATCAAACTTGCAAAAACAAAACACTTGCCTATTTTCTAAAACCACATCTCACAACACTTTCAAAACAACTCTCAAAAACAAATGAAAACCTTTTCAAAAGACACACACCTTTGTATACATCCCAACATGGATCATTACAAAGGTTGCCACCACATTGGCCTCTTTTCAAAACAATTTTCAAACCCACACACACACAAAGCACCATTTCAAACAATTGAAAAATAAGGCAAGTTGATCTAAGCAAGTAACTAAGAGCCCATGGATAACCATGGATAGAAAGGGTGCTAATACCTTCCCTTTCTATAATCTACTCCCCGAACCCAAGAAAACATCTCAAAAGGTTTTTGCTGTGCTTTTTAACCTTTCCTTAGGATAAAATAAAAAGTCGGTGGCGACTCTTGCTCAACTGAAACATTTGCGAACACAAACGCAAAACCATAGTCAGTTCTCCCACCGTATCACAGAACTGGCGACTCTGCTGGGGACTAAATTTAAAAGTGGAGTAACCTTAGGGCTTAGATCACCTTTGTTTTCAATTGTTTGCTTTGTTTGCTTTTATATTTGTGGGCTTTGCATCGGAGTTTCATAGATCCTAACCCGGATCTGGGGAATACCCTTTTTAGTTAGCATAATCTGTGAGGGACCTGTCCGGCATAGACCGACATGGGTGAAGCAGTGGCTACGTTGGTGTGGCACCTTGGTCTGTACCTATATCCCTTGTGTTACAATGAGGAGAATATAGGTCTTCTAAGGAGTCATTAAACACCAACCGACCTTAGAACCTTAAATTGACCAAACTTGGCCATTAGGACAGTAGCAGTATGCTACACTCATTGAGGCTAAACTCTCGCGATGGTTCTGGCCGCAAGAAAAGATTGCGATGCTGGAGTTATGACCGATTGAGGGTAGTCAATGATTTGAGATCCTCTAGAACCCGGTTACTTTTGATAGGACATGTTTTAACCAACGAAACTAAAAGAGGGTAATACCTAAACTTCATGCTGGCCTGAAACCTAAGGGTTGTCTTGTATGACTTGTGTGCCTTATCATGTTTGCCTGTGTGAATACTTGTGGTGTGCTTCATCATAGCATCATGCCATCATACCATTGCATGCATCCTGCATAAAGGACTAACCCATTTCAAAGACAAAAAAGTTTCATCTTTGCTCTGTTTTGTAGGACATCATGATGCTCGTGCGTAGGAATACTGTCCGGCTCAACTTTGTTCAACCACCAACTTTGCTCAAGGATTTGGTTGGTAGGATTCCAAACACTTCTTCCTTCATCAACAGGCATGGTTCTCTCCTTGGCTTGATCACTGCAAAATGGGACCAACAACTGATAAGTGTTCTGACCCAGTTTTATGACCCCCTGTATCATTGTTTCACCTTTCAAGACTTCCAGCTGGTTCCTACCCTGGAAGAATTCTCTTATTTTCTTGGGATCCCTGTCTTGGAGCAAACTCCTTTCACTGGTTTGGAAAAGACTCCTAGGCCTGAAGAGGTTGCTGCAGTTCTCCCCTTGACCAAAGAAGAGGTATTGGCTAACTGGGAAACTAGAAGTGGAGTTAAGGGCTTTTTGGTCAAATTTCTGGTTGGCAAAGCTAATGATTTCTGGAATGATTTGGACTTCAAAGCGTACGAAGATATTCTGGCTCTTTTGATCTATGGTCTGGTATTGTTTCCCAATCCTGACACCTTTGTCAGTATCCATGCCATAAGGATCTTCATGTCTCGGAACCCTGTACCCACTCTTTTGGGTGATATCCTGCAACAACTCTATGCTCGTACTGCCCGAAAACGGGGAACTCCATGGTGTTGTGCTCCTTTGCTAGTGAGGTGGTTTATTTCGCACCTTCCTAAGTTCGTGCTGAAGAATGAAGAAGGAAAGGGTTGGGCTCGTAGGCTAATGTCCCTCACTAATAATGACATCACTTGGACTCTCAGAGGTTTGGATGAGGTAGTTGTTATTGATCGTTGCGGAGAATACCCTAATGTCCCTTTGATTGGTATCCAAGGAGGAATCTCTTATAATCCATGTTTAGCTCTCCGCCAGTTTGGAAGAGCCAGAAGAGTTGGGCCTCATGAAATGTTGGTTCCTCACTTCCATTTTGAGTTTCAGGTAGACAGTGACAAACTACGCCATGGATTCATTAGGGCTTGGGACAGAATTCACAAAGCTGACCCACATGAGTTGGGACCAAATACTTCTCTACCAATGGAACCCTATTGCAAATGGGTCCGCATCCGTGCTCAGAAGTTAGGTATGCCGTACGAAGCTGTCCGACCTATCATTCTTGAATCTCCTGATGAAGATGGGGTTCCTCCAACTATCCTCCCTCCTCAGATACCCACTGATTTTGACACAATGAAGAGATCTTGGGTGCAGCTAAAGGAAGAACGGGATTTCTATCGGGAAAAGTTCAACGAGCAGGAACGGAAGATCCAGAGGCTGACTAAGCAATTGGAGGAAGAGCGGGTCCTGAACAACTACATCCACACTGAGAAGAGGAGGCCATGGGAGCACTGATAGGCTTTGGATATTTCCTTTTACAGCTTTTATTTCTGTTTCAGTATTTTTTATTCCTGTAATGCCTAAGGGCAAGTTGTTGAACAATTTAAAATTTGAATCTAATGAAGTGTGTTTCCCTTTTGTCTACAAAGTTGAATCTTGTTTGTCTTTGAAAACATAAAACATACGCATCTCATTGCACCATATACATAACAGGTACCCTTTTTCACAGGTTGCTTAATCTCCTTCGCTGTTTATTTTGAACAGTCATCATGAATCCAGACTCATCCAGTGAGCAAGCAATCAAGGCCCTTCAGGCCCAAAGTGCCCAGTTTCAAGAGATGGTCCTGAGCCTGGCCCAAGGTCAGCAAGAGTTGAAGACTCTACTCCTGAAGAAGAAGAAGAAAAAGGGGACCGCGTTATTCAACACCGGACGCAGATTTGGGAACACACTCCATAATGAAGCTGATCCAACTACTTCTTCTGCTGAGAAAGACAGTCCCCAAGGGGGAGGAGCTCCTAGTCCTGCAGCCTCTGACAACGAGACGGACTACAATGACGAACAATACCCACCTGCTGCTGACAGATACAAGCAATTAGAAGACCGCTTGAGTGCCATGGAGATTCAGAATGTGCCGGGGCTGGATTTCGGAGATTTGGGGTTATCTTCTGGGGTAGTAATCCCACACAAGTTTAAGGCGCCTGCCTTTGCCAAATATGACGGGGCTTCTTATCCAAAGCTACATCTAAGGTCGTACGTAAGGAAGATCCAACCTTACACGGCAGAAAAGAATCTTTGGATCCACTTCTTCCAAGATAGCCTTTCGGGGTCACAGCTTGAGTGGTTCTATCAACTAGATGGAACTAGTATCCGACATTGGGAAGATTTGGCAACCGCGTTCTATAGACAATATCAATACAATTCTGATCTCGCTCCTACGCGTACCCAACTTCAGGGTATGTCTCTAGGAACGGGCGAAGGGTTCAAAGAATAGGCACAAAAATGGAGAGATTTGGCTGGCAGGGTGCAGCCTCCATTGACTGATCGTGAGCTGGTTGATATGTTCCTAGGGACTTTGTCTGGTCCATTTTTCAATCATTTGGTTGGTAACTCCTCCGCTGGGTTTACGGATTTGATTCTGACAAGAGAAAGAATTGAAGCTGGCATCAGGTCAGGAAAGATACAAAAAGCTGCATCCACAAGTACTGAGAAAAGGCCTTTCAAGAAAGAAGCAAGCGCCGTCTATGGTCCTAGAAGACAAGTCAAGCCAGAAAGTCGCCAAGCCGTCAATGCCTTGGTCATTTCAAAGCCTGTTGCTGCTCCTCAGCAGTACAATCAACAAAGAGGTGAAAGGCCCAAGAGGCAGTATACTCGGTTGAGTATGACCTTGTCACAAATCTTACCGCAACTATTATCAACCAACTTGGTGACCATCAAAGAAGCGCCGAAGGTCGTGAATACTGCATCTCCTAAGTATAACCCAAATGCCCGTTGTGCTTATCATTCCGATAGCCCTGGGCATACTACTGATGATTGCTGGGCCTTGAGAAATAAGGTGCAAGACCTTATCGATGCGAAGGAAATTCAGTTTGAGGCGCCTGAGAGGCTAAATGTTGTAACTGCTCCTATGCCCCAGCATAGGGTGAATGCCGTCGAAGAAGATTTGTATGCTATTTCGGTGAATGATGTTGCTACCCCTCTTTTGACTGTTAAGAGGAACCTACTACTAGCCGGTTTATTTCCGGGTTGTAGCAAGGGTTGCCTCCTGTGTGCTGTTATCCCTACCGGTTGTCCACTGCTGAAATCAGGCATCCAAAGCCTGATGGATAGCAAAGAAATTCTGTTCAAGAAAACTGCTGTTCCGTTTGTTTCCGCTGAAGAAATATCTGTTGTCACAATTTACAATCCTACCAAAGCTCCCCCGAGGAAGCCAGTCCAAATTCTGTCTGTTGCACCCATTACTATTACTGTTCCGGGGCCTCTCCCCTATGAGTCTGATAAAGCGGTCCCTTGGCATTATGGGGCCGACGTGTATGTGCTTGGAGTGAAGCAGGAGTTCAACACCAATACCAGTATCAGTAACATCACTGGTCCCGCCAAGATTACCCGCAGTGGCAGGCTCTTCTCGCCAGACATTGCACCGCCAGTTATCCGAAAACCTCTCATCATCACACCCGCAAGTGTGCATGTTCCAATTCAAGTTCCTGTGTCTACTACTGCCGCCGAGTCCTCTGATACTCGGGGCAAAGAAGTTACTACCGATTTGCCTGCCAGGACGGAGGCACCAAAAAAGACTGCTGTCGAAGCCTCCCAACAAGAAATGGAGGAAATCCTTAAAATCATCAAAAAGAGTGACTTCAATGTTGTTGAGCAGTTGGGGCATACCCCCTCCAAAATCTCTATGCTATCATTGCTGCTATGCTCAGACGCCCATGCAAAAGCCCTGATTTCATTTCTGAAAACGGCCCATGTGCCGCAAGAGACCTCTGCAGATCAATTCACTGACTGTGTGGCCAATTTGACAGTTGACAATGGCTTGGGGTTCTCGGATGCTGACCTTACCGCCAAAGGGAAAAATCACAATGATGCCCTGCATGTCTCTATAGAATGCAGGGGCACTACTCTTGCACACGTGTTGGTGGATACCGGTTCTTCCCTGAATGTTTTGCCCAAAAAGGCATTGGATCGCTTGGATTGTGAGGGTCTGGAATTGAAGGCTAGTAACATCATTGTTAGAGCCTTTGACGGTTCTAAGAGGATGGTGCATGGTGAAGTAGACATTCCTATTCGTGTGGGTTCCCAAGTCTTTGACTCAACGTTCTATGAAATGGATATTCGTCCGTCTTATTCCTGCTTGTTGGGTCGACCCTGGATTCACAAGGCTGGGGCAGTAACATCCACTCTACACCAAAAGCTCAAATACCCTGTCAAAGGGAAGATTGTTACTGTGCAGGGTGAGGAGGAATACATGGTTAGTCACTTGAATTCATTCCGGTATATCGAGATGGACGGGGAGTTTGTTGAAACCCCCTTTCAGCATTTTGAGGAGGTACCTCCAACGTTGGCATCGGCTGAAACAGTGGTTGAAGAAGACTTTCCGTTGAAGATGGCATCCTTGAAGGATGCCCGGGCTGTAATCGAGAAAGGCAATTATGCAAATTGGGGTCAGCTTCCTAACTTCACTCAAAAGAACGACAAGTTTGGGCTGGGCTTTACTGCAGAGGCTCAGAGGGCTGTGCGCAAGGAAAAGATCAGAAAGGCTCCAGTGTTTATCACCAGTCCAAGGGTGAATGCTATCGAGGAGGACGTAGAGGAAGCAGAGTTTGACAGTTGGATCTATCCGACCACCAGCAACGAACCAAGCAACTGGACGACAAAGGATTTTACACCTATCACATTTGTCACGCAGTAATTAACTCTTTTGATTTTCAATTTGTAACAAACAATATGTTAAAACTTTGTTGGCTCGGTGTCCTACCCGGGGCATCGTAGCTCCATTTGTGAGGGCTTTTTGTATGACATTTCCATATATCATCAATCAAAACATTGGACGTTTGTTGCATTTCAAATCTTGTGCTCTTTTTCTTTCTGTGTTATATATTGCAAAACAGCTATATTTACACACACTCACTTATACAGGTTTCAATCCACTCTGGATCTCATTGGTAACAGCTCTGCTACCACCAGTTATGACTTCGAGAATCCGATCAACTTAGCCGAAGACGAAGGTGAAGATGATTGCGAAGTGCCTGGTGAACTCGCAAGACTGCTACTCCAAGAAGAGAGGGCTATTCAGCCGCATGAAGAGCCCGTGGAAACAGTGAACCTGGGTACTGAGACAGATAGGAAAGAGGTCAAGATTGGTGCCAATCTAGAGCTCAGCGTGAAGCAACGATTGATCCAGATGCTACATGATTACATGGAGATATTTGCTTGGTCCTACGAGGACATGCCTGGTTTGGATGCCGACATTGTAGTTCATCACCTGCCAACCAAGGAAGACTGCCCTCCGGTAAAGCAAAAGGTCCGCCGTATGCGCCCAGAGATGTCCGAAAAGATCAAGGCTGAGGTTATGAAGCAATTCGATGCCGGGTTTCTAGCAGTAACTTCTTACCCTCAGTGGGTTGCCAATGTGGTGCCAGTGCCGAAGAAGGACGATAAAGTCAGAATGTGTGTCGACTACAGGGATCTAAACAGGGCAAGCCCCAAGGATGACTTCCCCTTACCTCACATCGACGTCCTTGTTGACAATACTGCTCAACACAAGGTGTTCTCCTTCATGGATGGTTTTTCAGGGTATAATCCGATCAAGATGGCTCCGGAAGATATGGAAAAGACCACCTTTGTGACTCAGTGGGGCACCTTCTGTTACAAGGTCATGCCATTCGGGTTGAAAAATGCTGGGGCAACCTATCAACGTGCCATGGTTGCTTTATTTCATGATATGATCCATCATGATATTGAGGTATATGTTGATGACATGATTGCAAGGTCCCAAACTGAGGAGGAGCACCTTGATCATATGAGGAAGCTATTTGACCGATTGAAGTTATACAAGCTGAGGTTGAATCCCAACAAATGTACCTTTGGGGTGAGGTCCGGAAAATTGCTAGGTTTCATTGTAAGTGATAAAGGTATTCAGGTGGACCCTGCCAAGGTAAAAGCCATACAAGAGATGCCAACTCCAAAGACAGAGAAAGAAGTCCGAGGCTTTCTGGGACGACTGAATTACATAGCCCGATTCATCTCACACCTAACTGCTACTTGTGAGCCAATCTTCAAATTACTGAAGAAAGATCAAGTAGTACGCTGGAACGATGAATGTCAGGCTGCCTTCGAAAAAATAAAGGAATATCTCCAAGAGCCACCCATTCTTATGCCACCAGTGGAAGGAAGACCTCTGATACTATACTTGACAGTACTTGACAATTCAATGGGGTGTGTGCTGGGGCAGCATGACGAGTCTGGCCGAAAAGAGCACGCTATTTATTACCTGAGCAAAAAGTTTACCGACTGTGAGTCTCGTTACTCACTGCTTGAGAAAACTTGCTGCGCTCTGGTATGGGCTGCTCGCCGGCTGAGACAGTATATGCTGACTCACACTACTCTTTTGATTTCAAAGATGGATCCATCAAGTACATATTCGAAAAGCCTGCTCTGTCTGGAAGAATAGCAAGATGGCAAATGATCTTGACAGAATATGATATCCAGTATACAACTCAGAAAGCAATCAAAGGAAGTGTATTGGCAGATCATTTGGCACACCAACCTGTGGACGATTACCAATCATTGAACTTTGAATTCCCGGACGAAGACATCATGGTGGTAACTGACTGTGAAGTACCTGGACCGGATGAAGGACCTGAGGAAGGATCCCGATGGTCTATGCATTTTGACGGAGCCTCCAATGCTTTGGGTAACGGCGTCGGCGCTGTAATCATATCTCCCAAAGGAACTCATACTCCACTCACCTCCCGATTGTGTTTCAACTGCACCAACAACATGGCAGAATATGAGGCATGTATCATGGGTCTACAAGCTGCAATCGACTTAAGGATCAAATTTCTGAGTGTCTTCGGAGATTCCGCTCTCGTGATCAATCAGATCAAAGGCGAGTGGGATACGAAACACCCAAATCTTATTCCTTACAAGGAGTATGTGTTGACTTTGCTTCCCCACTTTGAAGAGATAACTTTTGAGCACTTCCCAAGAGATGAGAATCATCTAGCAGACGCACTAGCTACGATGTCTTCAATGTTCAAAGTCAAATGGGACAATGAAGCTCCCCGGATCATTATCTTGAAATTGGATGAACCGGCATACTGCTGCGATCTGGAGGCCGAGGTGACTGAAAAACCCTGGTATCATGAGGTGAAGAGGTACTTGGAAGCTCAGGAATACCCTGAAGGTGCATCTGTCAATGACAAGAAGTTCATGAGGAGGTTTGCGGCAAAATTCTTCCTCAGCAACGACATTCTCTACAAACGGAATCATGATTCAACTCTACTGCGTTGTGTGGATAAGGCTGAAGCAGAGAAGATCATGATAGAATTGCATGAGGGTACATTCGGAACACATTCCAGTGGACACACCATGGCAAAGAAAATCCTCCGGGCAGGATATTTCTGGTCCACAATGGAAGCCGATTGTTACCAACACTCTCGAACTTGTCACAAATGCCAGATCTATGCTGACAAGGTACACATCCCTCCGGTTCCTCTGAACGTCCTGACGGCACCTTGGCCTTTTGCAATGTGGGGCATTGATATGATCGGGGAGATCCGACCGACGGCGTCCAATGGGCATCGCTTCATCTTGGTGGCGATCGATTACTTCACGAAGTGGGTTGAGGCAGCTTCCTACGCAACGGTAACCAAGAGCGTCGTGGCACGTTTCATCCGGCATAATCTGATCTGTCGGTACGGCGTCCCGGAAAGAATCATTACGGACAATGGTACCAACCTCAATAACAAGATGATCACTGAGCTCTGCGAGCAATTAAAAATACAGCACCATAACTCTTCTCCTTACCGGCCGAAGATGAATGGGGCTGTAGAGGCAGCTAATAAGAATATCAAGAAAATTGTGCAGAAGATGACAGTGACCTATAAAGATTGGCACGAGATGTTACCGTTCGCTCTTCATGGGTACCGTACCTCAGCAAGGACGTCAACCAGGGCAACTCCTTTCTCCTTGGTCTATGGCATGGGGGCAGTCTTGCCAATTGAAGTCCAGATACCCTCTCTCCGGATAATGAAGGATGCAGACTTGAGTGAAGATGACTGGATCCAGACTCGACTTGATCAATTAAACCTGATTGACGAAAAGAGGCTCACCGCTATCTGTCATGGTCAGACGTATCAAAAACGGATGATTAGGGCATTTAACAAGAAAGTCAGACCACAAGAGTATCAAGTTGGGGACCTGGTAATCAAACGCATCATCCTTCCTCAAAGTGATCCCCGGGGCAAATGGACCCCTACATAAGAAGGGCCATTTGTGGTTAAACATGTGTTCTTAGGAGGAGCCATGATCCTAACCACCATGGATGGTGACGACCTTCCTCACCCCGCCAATGCAGACATAGTAAAAAGATACTACGCATGATAAAAGACCCGCTAGGTTGATATACCTAGGCAAAAATAAGGGCTTCCCGGCGAACCAAAAGGGTTCGGGCAAAAATAAGGGATGAAAAAAAAAATATGTACACCCGGCAAGTCGAAAACCTGAAAAGGAGGCTTGGGCAAAAATGGGTATCCCGGTGGACTGAAAACCCGAAAGGGCGGTCCAGGAAAAAGTTAGGGATAAAGCGTAACACTATGTCTCATTGGATCACCTTACATCCGGAATTCGGTATCAACCATCTGGCTCAGATCTCGGCATCGATCAATCAGCTTCATCTTCAACCAAGCAGCAAAGTGATGAGACGCTTAAAGACATAAAGGCGATAGCAGAGTTGGAACCCAGTGGGATTGTTCACATAGCTGTTTTGTTTCCTTTTCAAAATTGTAAATTCTATGATATTCAGCGGCATTCTCTTACTAGGATGTCAGCCTCTTGTACAAAAACGCCTATTCACAGGCAAATTTCAAAATCAATACAAATTCATTTTCCCATAAAAATTGCCAATTGTTTTCCTTTTTCTGTTTTGTCTTGCGAAGAACGTCCAATGTTCATTTTTGATATATGCATTTGACATTAAATTGCTAATTCATAAATATTTGCATATGAAACAAAAGATTAATTACAGGTGACATCAGAAATAGGGGCAATGTAAAGTTGTCTAATGCAGTCTGGTTGCTTTGTCCGCCAAGGTACCAAGGCAGACTTGACTGAAGAATGTGACCAAGTTATCTCAACTCCCCGCAGAGTAAGACAAGATAGCAACATTCCCCAGCGGAGTATAAGCATTCATTAACAAGCATCCCCGACAGTCTTGATCTAAGATTGTTCCCCGGAGGAATATCAGTACCCCAGTACAATTCCAAAAGTTTCCCCAGGAAGGTGGAATCCATATCCCCAGCAGGTCTTAAAGCTTATCTCCAGTAGATTCCAGAAGCTTATCCCCTGCAGAATACGGACGTCTCTCCCGAGCTTTATTCAAAGTTATTCCTCACAAGGGCTTATAACTGGGTTATCCTCAGCTAATTGCCACGGAAGATCGCCCTCGGCAAAGTTCTTTCAAATCCCCAGCGGAGTTTATCTTTGGTATCCCCAGCGGAGTTTATCTTTGGTATCCCCAGCGGAGTTTATCATCATTATCCCCAGCGGAATCCATCATTGAAGTCCTCAGCAGGCCTCTCATCAAAACTTCAGCAAAGTATCTCTTCCACAGAGCAATTCCCCGGCCGGTCGTCAAGGATTTATTTTCCTAACACGAAAATACATTCATAAACATTTCACATTTTCATACATCTTGCTTACATACATGATAAAGTGCATACAACACTATCTCATGTTGAACATCATGACATCATGCATGTCATACATCATGACATTGCATACAACTTATGTTTTTGCCTTTACAGGGAAAAAGACAATCCCAAAGACAACTACCTTCAACTGTCACAATTCCAGATTCGATACCTGTATCTAGCCAGGGCACATTTGAGAGTGATCAGTTTCCAGACTCGATTCCTGTATCTAGCCATGGCATATCTGTTGATCAGTTTCCAGACTCGATTCCTGTATCTAGCCAGGGCACGTCTGAAGAGTTCAAAGATTCGATTCTTGTATCCAGCCAGGGCATATCTATCAACTATCACAATTCCAGATTCGACTCCTGTATCCAGCCAGGGCATATCTGTTGACCACATTTCCAGACTCGATTCATGTATCTAGCCAGGGCACGTCTGAAGAGTTCGAAGATTCGATTCATGTATCCAGCCAGGGCATATCTGTTGACGACTATTTCCAGATACGATTCCTGTATCCAGCCAGGGCACATCTGTGAGCAACCGATTGTAGATTTGACACCTATATCTAGCCAGGGCATATCTGCATTAGGAGATTGAAGATCAAACACCTGTAACAAGCCAGGAAAACATCTGTCTTTCTCAAATACACAAGTTCTCGCTAAGGAATCTCTTATGCGATCAACACTTCCAAATGGCATCTATAAGCCCATTCCCGACAAGGTTCTGTCACATCTCCAGATGGCATCTATAAGCCCATCTCCCTATCCACCATCTCTCCAAATGGCATCTGTAAGCCCATTCCCGACATCACATTGCTGATACTCCAACATGCGAGTGCAAATTTCCGGGCACTCTAGTGTCCAATCTCCTTTTACCCTCGAGTCACGAAAGGCAAACTTGCCAATCTAACTCTTCAGGTTCAAGAAGATTGAACAGGGGCAACTGTTGTACCCCAAAATTTGCCCTCCCATTTCCTCAACATTTTCTCATCACAAGACCCTTGAAGATCAAGATCCAGTTAGGGTTTCCTCTGCTCAAGACTTCTCCTTGCATTGTTGACCTAAATTAGGGTTTGTGATTGCACAAAGATATTTTGACCTAAAATGCCTAAGATTACTTTCATGCTTCATGTTGGACTCCCAAGTTTATCCATACCAAGTTTCAAGTCTTGATTCCAAATTTTGCCCAGTCAATTGGACAGTTGACTTAGAAATCAACTGTATTGGGGAAAAAGTCAACTGTGGCCAATTGACAGTCAAATCTCATGAAAATTGACCCATATCAACATTATGAACTCATATGGACCATTTGATCAAGTTTAGGATCACAATTCCACAAGAAATTTGATCAGATCACCAAAAGGGCAAAATGGTCATTTTAGGGTTTTGACTGCACAAAGTCAATTTTTGACTGTTTGACCTAGCCAATGGAAAACCAAGCTCACATATGGACTCAAGGACCCCATGGAATTATCTTGACATGCTCAACAAGTTCAAAAAGATCCCAAATGCACAAGATTGACAGTTGAATTTCCCAGTCAATTGATCAATTTTGACTGTATACTGAAAAGTCAAACTTTGACTTTTTGGTCAAAATCAAGGGTCAAGATTCATTTTTCATCAAAGCATGCCAAATCATGAAACTTGTTCATCAAGAAATCAAAAATCACAAATTAGGGTTTGAAATGAGAATTTTTCATAACTTAGAATTTTTCTAAGTTATGAAAAACCCTAATTTTTTCCCAACTTTGCCCCACTTTCTCACCAAGATTCATTTGGATTCAAGAAAAAGTCAAAACATGAAAGTTGTATCCTATTGCATAATCTACAACTTTGATTCACAAAGTTTTCCCAAAAGAAGCTTGTATCTCAAGTTACAATTTTTGGAACAAGGGTACCAAACCATTCTTAACTTAGTGAAAATTTGACCTATTTTAGGCAAGTTTTTTACCTAACTTCAAGACCATTTTTCACATACTTCCCCTTGGAATTTCAATTTTAACTTCAAAGATGGATTGTAGTACACATTCCAAGCTTTCCAAAATGTCCAAGAACTCATCAAACAACCTCATGACTTGAGAGAATCGAATTTTGCAATATGGCAAAAAGTCACTTTTGTTCTTGACCAAGACATGTTCATACACATTGCCATTTTCAAGTCAGCTTGGTTTATGCTACATTACAGGCCTCTAAACCATCCAACACTCAATAATTTAATGCATACTCATTGTGCCAAAGCCTTATTTTGTGTATCCAAGCATTTTATGCAAGATTAGGCCATAAATGGAAAAAGTGAAATAGCCATTTTTGCAAAAGCAAGCTTTATGTCATAATGCAAATCCAAGAAGTACAGATCAAATCCCCTTGGCACAAGTTTAGGGACTAAAAACACTGATCAAGGAGAAGCTTTGCAGCATGTTTAGGGGTCCTCTACCTGTCTAGAACACAACTTGACCATTGCTTGCTTAAAGTTCAAGAAACACATCATAACATATACCAACTTTCATCTCAGCACAAGCAAGCCTAAGAAAAGTTATCAAACATATCCTAAACATCAAACACAAGCTAGAACACGAGCCAACCATCCCCAACACCCTCTCATTCCCAAAATCACCTTCAAACTGCCCAAACAGAGTAACCTCTGCAGATTGAGTTCCAACTCTCATCCCTTTCGTGCTTTCTTGCTAAAAGCTCATCAAACACATTCCCTAGCATCACTTGAAGCTAATCCAAACATAAAACACAACCTGTAACTCCTCTAACCAGTTCCACCATTTTCATTTTCTTGTTTTGCAGTTGAAGTTCCATAGCACGATTCAAAAGGTTTCAAGACAAAGTAAAGCTTGGAATAGCATCCCTGGACCTCAAGGAAGCTATACCAATCATCACCTTGCACTGAAAGCTTCTCCATTGCCAGATACAACTTCAACTGAACAGGTAAGTTCATGAACTCGTATCTCTCTTATTAGGCATTGTTAGCTTTAGGTTTGTGAAGAGAATATGTCACATTCATAGCCCTGAACATGCCCATGTAATTAGATTTCATTTATATTATGTGTGCTGCAAGAATTTAAAGTCTGAACATTGATGAAAAACTAGGTCAGGAATTGGGGGAGAAGAAATTCTCCCTCATCTTAGAGAGTTAAGTCAAGTTCTTTATATGGTTGGATTCGTTTTCTCATGCTCTACATTTTTCATGTTGTGAGTTTTGCTTGAAAGTCCAGGAATTGGGAGATAGGAAACGCGTGTTTTCTTGAACAAAGTTTGTTCTGAGGTTGAAGATGACTGGTTCTGGGCTGGGCCTGGAATGTTTTTCTTATTTACACCATACATTTACTTCTGAACCCCCTAAGCCCATTTTGTTCATTTTAATGATTTTTTGACTTTTCTTTTTTTGGTTTGACTTATTTATTTTTCCTCATAATATAAAAAATATAAAAATAATTTTTTACACCATTTTTGAATTTATTAGGTATTTGTTTGTTTAGATTAGTTTTTTATGCATAAATAAATAAATAGATACATTTCATTAAAGAATACTAAAAAATATGCAAAAACATTTTTTTCATTTTTTATTTTGTTTTATCTTCTGAAAATATTTTATATAAAAAATACTTTTTTTTTTTATAAATATTAAATATTATTATTTTTGTATATATAATACATATTTAGTAAATAATACAAATATTTATATAGATATTAATATATTTAGGTTAAATTACAAAATATACACACTTTTATTTTCTTGTTAAATATTTAATATAAAAATACCTTTTGACAAATATACTTCATTTTTATTTTATTTTTGTATATAATAAATAAATATTATGCATAATAAATAAATAATACATTTTATTTAATAAAATTAGGGTTTTGCCCTTAACATGAAAAAACTCCAAAAAAAATACTTTTATTTTTGTTTATTTTGACATATAAAAATACTTTTTTCCATACATACAAAAACCATTTTTGCATCTTGCATATTTATTTTTAGTTTATTTAATTTATGCAATTTAATATCTTGTAAATAATTCAATATTGATGTAATAGTTTAGGTTTAAATTCCTTGTCAAAATCCCCATTTGAACATTTGTACCCCCCTTCCCATATATGGTATTGTAATAGCTTAGTAAATTTATTTTTCGCACTTTATTGCCTTCTAATTATACCATGTTAGAATTAGGGTTTGTATGCGAAAAAAACGACAAAAATAGTTTGACCTAATTTCAAGATAAACAAGCATGAAAATGGACACACAAATCACACTTGCACCCCCTAGGGTATTCCACTTGTTGCCTTTCAAAATTGGGCCATATTGCATGTTAGGTCTCTTTGGGCAAAACAAACACAAATCAAATGATCATAGGCCCCCGATGACGCTTTCAAAATGTTGCCTAAACAAATGATCAAGTCCCTTAAGGAAAATTGCCCAAAGATACTTGGCACCATTGCAATTATGGTCTAAACGATGAACCGCGCCCGTCCCTTTCACATCCTAACATGAGATTGTCCACCAAATACAATGGTGGAACAAACTTGTTAAAAGGGTTAAAACATAGCAATAAACTTTGAGAAATTTAGGAGTAGATAACCTCTTAGTTACTTGAATCAAACTTGCAAAAACAAAACACTTGCCTATTTTCTAAAACCACATCTCACAACACTTTCAAAACAACTCTCAAAAACAAATGAAAACCTTTTCAAAAGACACACACCTTTGTATACATCCCAACATGGATCATTACAAAGGTTACCACCACATTGGCCTCTTTTCAAAACAATTTTCAAACCCACACACACACAAAGCACCATTTCAAACAATTGAAAAATAAGGCAAGTTGATCTAAGCAAGTAACTAAGAGCCCATGGATAACCATGGATAGAAAGGGTGCTAATACCTTCCCTTTCTATAATCTACTCCCCGAACCCAAGAAAACATCTCAAAAGGTTTTTGCTGTGCTTTTTAACCTTTCCTTAGGATAAAATAAAAAGTCGATGGTGACTCTTGCTCAACCGAAACATTTGCGAAAACAAACGCAAAACCATAGTCAGTTCTCCCACCGTATCACACCTATTATGCAGGTTCCTTCTCCATTATCTCCAGACAACAGTTTACAACACTGTAAGACCTGGACCTAACCAGATACAGTCAATTTCACAATTCCCCAGTAAGTCGCTGTGCAGCCTGGACCCTGACCAGATATGTAGTTCTACTTTCACCTCCTCAACCAAGAGTTAATTCCCCAGTAGAGTAATGGACAACCGAAGCTCCTAGAATCTAATTCCTAGGACATGAATCAACATTCCCTGGCGAAGTCTTCCTCAACAGCAGGTACATGAATTCTCGCAAAGGAATCTCTGATGCAACCGATATATTTTCTGGATGGCATCTTTAAGCCCATCTATGAAGACTCTTTGCCGACTCCTAAATGGCATCTGTAAGCCCATTCCCGATATCACCAATTGTGATACGGTGGGATAACTGACTTGGGTTTTGTGTTTGTTTTCGCAAATGTTTCGGTTGAGCAAGAGTCGCCACCGATTTTTTATTTTATCCTAAGGAAAGGTCAAAAAGCACAGGAAAGACCTTTGAGATGTTTTCTTGGGTTCGAGGAGTAGATTATAGAAAGGGAAGGTATTAGCACCCTTTCTATCCATGGTTATCCATGGGCTATTAGTTACTTGCTTATATCACTTGCCTTTGCTTTTTAATTGTTTGAAATGGTGCTTTCAATTGTTTGAAATGGTGCTTTGTGTGTGATTTTGAAAGATGTTTTGAAAAGAGGCCATCATTGTGGCAAACTTTGTAATGATTCTTGTTTGAATGTATACAAAGGTATTTTGGAAAGTTTTCAATGTTTTTGAAAGTTTGTTTTGAAGTTGTGTTGTGATGTGTGTTTTGAAAAATGGCAAGGATTGTTTTGCAAGTTTGGTCAAGTAACCAAGAGCTATCTACCCTAAATTTCTCAAAGATCTTTCTCATGTTTTAACCCTTTTAGCAGTGTTGTTTCACCATTGTATTTGGTGAACAACCTTGTGTTAGGATGTTAACGGGACGGGCACGGGTCATCGTATAGACCATGAAAGCAATAGTGTCAAGTATCTTTGGAAATTTTTCTTAAGGGACTTGATCATTTTTTAGGCAACTTGAGATAGCGTCATCGAGGGACTATGATCATTTGATTTGTTTTTGTTTTGCCAAAGAAACTCAACATGCAAACATGGCCCATTTTTGAAGGCAACAAGTGGAGTAACCCTAGGGGTGCAAGTGTGCATTATGTTTGTTTTTTCATGCCTTTATCTTGGATTAGGTCAAGCTACTTGTTAATTGATTTTGCATACACACCCTAAGTCTAAGCATGGCATAATTGAAAGCTTTTAAGTGCGAAAATTTAAAGTCCTAAATTATTACAACATGATTATGGGGATGGGGATACAAGTTTGAATTGGGGGATATTTGACAAGGAAATAAATGCTAAATTATTACAACCATATCGAATATATATATATATATATATATATATATATATATATATATATATATATATATATATATATATATATATATATATATATATATATACAAAAATAAAGAGTATATTGTTAAAAAAGTATTTTAGTGTCAAATATTAAATAAAAAATAAAAATGTATTATTTCTATATTTTTTATCCTAATAAAATAAAATATACAAGTATTTATATATTATATATTAAATATGCTAAATATGTACAAAAATAAAATATTGATTATTTACAAAATGTATATTTAAGAAAATGTTTTCAAAAATGTAAATAAAAAATAATAACTAAAAAATAAATATTTTTGTATTATTTTTAGGGTTTTAAAATGAAAAGGAATTATATTTGTTTACATACATATATTTAATAAAACAAATAAATGCCAAATAAATATAAAAAAAATGTGGAAAAATATTTTTGGTATTTTTTATGTTTGAGTGAAAAAATATAAAATCAGAATCAAAAAGAAAAATGCAAAAATGTCAAATATTTCACATAATGGGCCAGGGGGGTGCAAATGGAAAAAAGGGGTGCAAAAAGCAATCTGAACCAGGCCCAACCCAAGCCAACCTTCTTCAACCTCCAGCACTGTCAAACGCGCGCTTCCTTATTCAAAATACAAACTCCTGATTCTTTGATTTTTAGCCAAAACTTATAACACAAACATTGTAGAGCATGAAGTCACGATCTCAAACATATAAAACACTTGACCTAACTCTAAGAAACCAGGGAGAATTTCATCACCCCCAATTTCTGACCTAGCTTTTTTCAAATATTCATGGCCAAAATTCTCACAGCATGCTTAATATAAATGAAAAGTAAACACATGTATGGCTTCAGGGCTATGAGTAGAACATGTTTCATTCACAAACCTAAGCTTAATCATGCATGGATAGAGAGATAGAAGTTCATAGATTACCTGTTTCAGCTTGGATCGTGTAGAACAATGTGGCCAACTTCAATGGAGTTTGAGCTTCTGAGTAGCTTGCCTGAGGTC
Organism: Vicia faba; assembly: GCA_948472305.1. Classification (NCBI taxonomy): domain Eukaryota; kingdom Viridiplantae; phylum Streptophyta; class Magnoliopsida; order Fabales; family Fabaceae; genus Vicia; species Vicia faba. Next base: position 1,091,580,925 of record OX451738.1, read on the forward strand.
CAAGGAAGCTTTTCCCACACCTAGCTTGCTTTGAATCACTCTGTATCGTGCTATGGAAGTTCACCTGCAAAACTGAAAAGTGAAAATGGCAACTGAGGTTAGGGGAGTTACAACTTGTGTTTAGGGCTTGGAATAGTTTAGGTGGATGGAATAGAATGTGTTTGAACTGGTTTTAGCCAAAGCGCACGAGTGGATTGAGTTGTGGACCTCAATCTGCAGCAGGTGCCCTGTTTTGGCAGCAAGATGGTGTTTTGGTGTATTAGGAGGTATGAGGGATGGAATGGTCGTGCCTTAGGTCAGTTGGGATGTATGTAAGATGAGTACAAAGTTCTTTCTTAGCTGTGTTTACAGGAAATCAAACTCGTCTATGTTTTGCAAAGTTACTTGTTTTTGAAGTAAGAAAGTTCAACTTGACAATGCAGGCCTGTACCACCCTCAATGTATGCTGCATATCTTGCCCTTGAGACTTGTAACTTGTAGATTTGATTTGGCTTCAGAGATATGGCCCCATGCCTCTTGGATTTGGAATTTGACATAAAGTGTTACTTTTCCAAAATGGCAATTTTGCTTTTTCTAAATAAGGGTTAACTCTATGTGTAATAACCAAATGAACAAAACAATGCTTGAACACAATGGTTAGGCATTAAATTATTGAGTGTGAATAGGTTTAGAGGCCTGCAAGCTAGCATAAACCATGCTGATTTGAAAAATGCAATTGTTATGAATATGCCTTGGCCATGAACAAAAGTGAATTTTGGCCAACTTTGTGAATTCGATTCTCTCTAACCACAAGGGTGTTTGAGGAGTTCTTGGACAATTTGGAAAGCTTGGAACATTTACTACAATCCATCTTTGCAATGCAACTTGAAACTCCAAGTGGAACCATGTGAAAAGTTGCCAAGAAGTTGGACCAAAATCCTGCCTAGAATAGGGCAAATTTTCTCTAAGTTAAAAGTGTTTGGCACCCTTATTCCAAAAATCATAACTTGAGATACAAGCTTCCTTTGAGAAAAATTTGTTAACCAAAGTTGTAGATTTTGCAATGGACTACAACTTTCATGTTTCAAGTTTTGTTTGAATCCATTTGCATCTTGGTGAAAAAATGGGACAAAGTTAGGAAAAAATAAGAAAATTTCATAACTTAGAAAATTTCTAAGTTATGAAATTTTTCCATTTTAAACCCTAATTTTCATTTTTGGGTTTCTTGATGAACAAGTTTCACAATTTGACATGTCTTGATGAAAAATAACTCTTGGCACTTGATTTTGACCAAAAAGTCAAAGTTTGAATTTTCAGTGTACAGTCAAATTTTGATCAGTTGACTGAAAAATTCATCTGTCAATCCTATGCAATTGGGATCTTTTGAACTTGTTGAAAGGGTCAAGACAATTCCATTGAGTCCTTGAGTCCATGTGTGAGCTTGATTTTCCATTGGTTAGGTCAAACAGTCAAAAATTGCCCTTGTGCAATCAAAACCCTAAAAATGACCATTTTACCCTTTTGGTGATCTGATCAAATTTCTTGTGGAATTGTGATCCAAACTTAATCAAATGGTTCATATGAGTTTATAATGTTGATGTGGGTCAAAATCCATGAGGTTTGACTGTCAATTGGCCACAGTTGACTTTTTCCCCAATACAACTGATTTCTAGGTCAACTGTCCAATTGACTGGGCAAAAATTTGAATCAAGGCTTGAAACTTGGTATGGGAAAAATTGTGAGTCCAACATGAAGTATGAAAGTAACTTTGGGAATTTTAGGTCAAAACATCCTTGTGCAAACTCAAACCCTAATTTGGGTCAACAGTGCAAGGAAGGGTCTTGAGCAGTGCAAACCCTAGCTTGATCTTGAGTTCATGAGTCTTGTGATGAGGAAATGTTGATGAAATGAGAGGGCAAATTTTGGGGTATAACAGTTGCCCCTGTTCAATCTTCTGGAACCTGAAGAGTTAGATTGGCAAGTTTGCCTTTCGCGACTCGAAGGTAAAAGGAGATTGGACACTAGAATGCCCGTAAATTTGCACTCGTCAAAAGTATAGCTGAGGAAATGGGCTTAAAGATGCCATTTGGAGGTGGTAGAATCTTGCTGGAGATGGGCTTAAAGATGCCATCCAAGAATCTTTGTTGATTTGCAATGTTGTAGGTCATAAGAATGAGCATCAAAATGGTATCCGTGTCTGGAATGCATTTGAACTATGTCTGGAGACTGAGTTTGTATGAGCAGAAGAATGGCGTCCATGTCTGGCGCGTATCTGAGCTGTAACGGTATTTGAATGTAGAATGAATATCAGAATGACTGCTGCGTCTGGAGTGTATCTGTATTGTATCTGGATAACAGAGGAATATCTGTGTATGGAGCAACTGTGTGCTGGGGATAATTTCTGAATGAGTGACAAAATGGCAACCGTGTCTGGAGCGTGTCTGGACTGTATCTGAAGTTGAGATCTGTATGAGTAGCAGAATGACATCCGTGTCTGGAGTGTATATCCGAATGATCATAAAGACAGGCAGTCATCATATCTCAAAAATAAAAACCCAATAAGTCAAAACCTATGAAGGAGACTTACAAAACTGGGGCATCCCGCTGACTGTAATCACAAAAGAACAGTTCAGGCAAAAAAATAAAGATAACAAAATCAAAAAAAGGGAAAAAGAAAGAGGTCTTTCAAACCCTCAACCAAACAAAAATGACTGCCTATTCAAATAAACGTTCAACATCCGAACCATCACGGGAATATCAGGACAAAAACTCAAATAAGGTCTAACACACGATCAGCTGAGTTTAGGATTGAAGAATATCACGAAGAGTGGGTGGGTACAAATAATTTGAGCCTTTATCCTTTGTTTCTTAAACCATGAACCAGGCCACGTTATAACCCTTAAAAGTCCTAGCTGGAGCATGGGTTAGTGCGAAAGCATACTGTTACGAAAGGTATCCTGACTCCTTAAGGCCTACGGTAAATACGGAGTTGACATCACGTTTTACAAACATTCACTTGTTTTATGAAAAAGAATGCATTTTCAAAATCTTCAAGACAGACATAAGCTTTGCATTTTGATATAACACTGTTTGCGTATGACTATTTTTTCGAACAACAGAGAAATTCGCACGAAGAATATCTAGTGAACAAAAGCACTTCCAATCAAGGGGCACAGCATGATCATTGTCCATCATCTGGGGCAGTTAAGTCAAGATTCGGAGAATCTCTCAAAAGGCCAACCAGCCTGGGGCAAATCTCCATCTGGATCACTTGGGGCATTGGACGATCAAACGAAGATCTTCTGGTATAGCGACACAATGCTACAACAGGGGCACCTCCCTACATCCTGAGAGCGTGGACATAGTCGAAAAAACACTACGCAAAATCAAAGACCCGCTAGGTTGACACACCTAGGCAAAAATAAGGGCTTCCCGGCGAACCAAAAGGGTTCGAGCAAAATAAGGGATGAAAATAAAAAAATCTGTACACCCGGCAAGTCGAAAACCTGCAAAGGCGGCTTGGGAAAAAATGGGTATCCCGGTGGACTGAAAACCCGAAAGGGTGGTCCAGGCAAAAATTAGGGATCAAAGCGTACGACTATGTCCCGTCATCTCGTCACTTGTCTACCAGAAGAAGATTTGTCAAATCGGCAGTTATCAAGGCCTCCACAGGTACCTTTTCGCCAGCAGAAACTGGGGCAATACGAGTTGTCTAAGCAATCTAATGCCTCTGTCCACCAAGGTACCAAGGTAAATTCAGTTGAGAATGTAACCAAGATATCATTAAATCCCTAGAGAGTGAGCCAGCAAGTCAATACACTCTCCCTAAGCAGAGTTAGCCCACTGTCAACCTTAAGGAAATTGGGTATCCCCAGCAGATCTCAACATTCCTCAGCGCAATATACAAACATTCTTAACAAGCATCCCCAGCAGTCTTGATCTAAGATTGTTCCCCGGCGGTATACAGACATTCAGTGGAGCCACTTCCAATACGTCTCAAAATTTTCCCCAGGACAGTCCAATCCAAGCTTCCCCAGGAAAGTGGAATCCATCTCCCCAGCAGAAAGCTTATCCCCAGTAGATTCTGAACGCTTATCCCCCGCAGAGTACGAACGCGTCTCCCGGACTTTTTATGCGAAGGTTATTTCCCTACCAGGATATAACTGGGTTATCCTCAGCCAATTGCCACGGGAAGATCTTCCTCGGTAAAGTCTCCCCATCCCCAGCAGAGTCTATTAATTCCTTCAACATAACATAACAACAGTATCCCCAGCGGAGTTATCATCAACATCCCAGCAAAGTACCTCTCTCCCCAAAGAGTATTGTTCCCCAGCAAGGTCGCTAGAGTAATTTCCCCCCACAGAGTAATCTCCAAGTTTATTCCCCAACGGGGTCATCTTCTCCTGCCGATATTCTTGCAACCATCACTCCCCAGTGGAAACAAAGAATGCTATTCACATCAGCCCCAGATTTAACTTCCTGGCATACGTCAAGGATTTATTTTCCTAAGGCGAAAACATACATTCATAAACATCGCATCTTCATACATTATAGCCTGCATATACGCATCATGAACACACAATCTCACTTATTTTGAGAACATCACGCATGTCATACATCATGACATTGCATGCAACTAACGTTTTTTCAGGACAAAGGTTAATACCAAGATGATTACCATCAACGGTCGCAACTAAAGATCCGATTCCTGTATCTTGCCAGGGTGTATCTGTTGACGACTAACATTACTAGACCCGATTCCTGTATCTTGCCAGGGTGCGTCTGAAGAGTTTGAGGATCCGATTCTTATATCTTGCCAGGGTGTATCTGTTGATGACTAACATTACCAGACCCGATTCCTGTATCTTGCCAGGGTGTGTCTGAAGAGTTTGAGGATCCGATTCCTGTATCTTGCCAGGGTGTATCTGTTGACGACTAACATTACCAGACCCGATTCCTGTATCTTGCTAGGGTGCATCTGAAGAGTTTGAGGATCCGATTCCTGTATCTTGCCAGGGTGTATCTGTTGACGACTAACATTACCAGACCCGATTCCTGTATCTTGCCAGGGTGTGTCTGAAGAGTTTGAGGATCCGATTCCTGTATCTTGCCAGGGTGTATCTGTTGACGACTAACATTATCAGACCCGATTCCTGTATCTTGCCAGGGTGCGTCTGAAGAGTTTGAGGATCTGATTCCTGTATCTTGCCAGGGTGTATTTGTTGACGACTAACATTACCAGACCCGATTCCTGTATCTTGCCAGGGTGTGTCTGAAGAGTTTGAGGATCCGATTCCTGTATCTTGCCAGGGTGTATCTGTTGACGACTAACATTACTAGACCCGATTCCTGTATCTTGCCAGGGTGCGTCTGAAGAGTTTGAGGATCCGATTCTTATATCTTGCCAGGGTGTATCTGTTGATGACTAACATTACCAGACCCGATTCCTGTATCTTGCCAGGGTGTGTCTGAAGAGTTTGAGGATCCGATTCCTGTATCTTGCCAGGGTGTATCTGTTGACGACTAACATTACCAGACCCGATTCCTGTATCTTGCCAGGGTGCGTCTGAAGAGTTTGAGGATCCGATTCCTGTATCTTGCCAGGGTGTATCTGTTGACGACTAACATTACCAGACCCGATTCCTGTATCTTGCCAGGGTGTGTCTGAAGAGTTTGAGGATCCGATTCCTGTATCTTGCCAGGGTGTATCTGTTGACGACTAACATTACCAGACCGATTCCTGTATCTTGCCAGGGTGTGTCTGAAGAGTTTGAGGATCCGATTCCTGTATCTTGCCAGGGTGTATCTGTTGACGACTAACATTACCAGACCCGATTCCTGTATCTTGCCAGGGTGCGTCTGAAGAGTTCGAAGATCCGATTCCTGTATCTTGCCAGGGTGTATCTGTTGACGACTATATTCTCCGGACTCGATTCCTGTATCTTTCCAGGGCACGTCTGAAGAGTTTAAAGACTCGATTCCTGTATCTTGCCAGGGCACGTCTGAAGAGTTTAAAGATTTGATTCCTGTATCCAGCCAGGGCACATCTACATAAAGGGTTTGAAGATCAACTCCTGTAACAGGCCAGGTAATTATTTTTCTTTCTCAGGTACGCAAGTTCTCGCTAAGGAATCTCTTACGCGATCGACAACCTCCCGATGGCATCTATAAGCCCATCTCTCCACATACCAACAGTCTCCAAATGGCATCTATAAGCCCATTCCCGACAAAGTTCAGTCACACTTCCAGATGGCATCTATAAGCCCAACTTCCTATCCATCAATCTCCAAAAGGCATCTGTAAGCCCATTCCCACCATCATATTGCTGACACTCTACTATGTGAGTGCAAATTTCTGGGCATTCTAGTGTTCAATCATCTTCCACCTTCGGATTACGAAAGGCACGCCAACCAATCTAACCTCCGTGCCTGGAGCGTATCTGAAACTGTAACTGGATAACTGTCTGTTGCACCCCAAAATTTTCCCTCCCATACTCTTCAAGATTTGCCAAGATCAAGGTTCAAAATCTCTCAAGGGTTGCACAGTCCAATTGCCTCCTAACACAGTCAAAATTAGGATTTTGGTTCTGGAAAAGAAGTTGAGGTTTCCAAGGGTCCAATCGAGTCCCACATGCCTATAAACATTGTCAAGCATCCTTATGTCAAGTTTCAAGACTCACAGCATCAAATTGCACAGTCAAAAACCCTAAATGCTTCACAGTCAACTGCAGGGGCAAAATGGTCATTTGACAGTCAAAAGTCAAAATTTTTGGTCAACATCTTATTTTGAAGCCACAAACATCATTTGATCAATTCTTGATCATGATTCTCAAAGCATGGCTCAAAAAGTCTCAAGATACAAAAGTTTCTATTTTTGGACAGTTGAAAAAGTCAACTGCAAATTGACCAGGGCATAACTTCTTCATGGTTCATCAGAAAAATTCCATCCAAAGCTCATTTTGAAGAGAATGACATTTCCTACAACTCATCTTCACACTCCAAGTCCAAGAAATGCTCTCACAAAATGTTATCAATTTTAACATTATAGGTCATTTTCAAAAGTCAACAAAAGGCACTTTAAGTCAAAGACCATAACTTGAGATTGGTAAATAAAAATGATATGGGACCAAAGGCATTGGTTAGAGGACTTCAAGACGTTTCCAAAATGTCCAAGAACATGTTCATAGCTTAAAAATTGAGCAAGATATGCCTTGTAGAAGTTGGGAAATTTTTGGGAATTTTGAAAAGTCAACTTTGCATAAAAGGCTTCAAAAATGCTAATGGGCCTCAATTTCTTCCATGAATCATTACCCAAAGGCCATGCACGACCCATTGACCTCCAAGGGAGTTATTTTCTCATTTTTGATTAATTATTTGAATTTTTATTATTATTAATTCACTTAATTAAAATTAAATATGAAAAAATAGCAAATAATACCTTTCAAATCTTTTTGTGCAGAGAATTCACTCATTATGTGCTCAATATTTCTTGCATCATTCAAAAAGGAAAGATTCTACATGATTGGCAATGATTGGCATAAAAAAGGATTGAAAAAGATTGGATTTTATATGATTGGAAATCAAATATCAAAAACATGAATGCATGGATTATGGGCTGGTTTTCTTAACCTAATTCACTCACTTACTTATGCACAAGGGAAACCTATTCCATTGGACACAGAAGCTGCGTAGGAATCAAAGAACCAAAGTGCATTTTTTTCACAAAAAGTTGAACACTGAAATCCTAATTAAAGGACGATTCAAGACTTGAAAAGAATTCTAATACACTCCTGACACTATTAGGAGGCGATTGCAATCAAGAACAGGTCCATAGACTCCAAGAATTGGTAAAACCGGATTGCACTTTTCATAAAATTGTTCATGATCGTGTTTCATTTTACATGCATTTTTCATATGTTTTAAATGTTGATTTACACTAATATGATTGTTCTGAAGCTAATGGTACTCTTGAATTGAACTAAGAATGCCTGTGTCAAAAGTTGCCATTAACGATCGCTAGGGTTTCAGAGCTCCAGATTTGGGGCTTTACACATATGGTAAAATCAGGCCTTGAAACCTATACCAATGGATTCGTGACATCCAAACGAAGCAAATCCACACCCCGCGCTCTTTTTATATTTGCTTATGTGCTAATCGTTATTTTTCCTGGCCTTGTTTAGTGGGGGTTTAAAACCCCCGCTATTTGCTTATGTTACAGGCAAAAAGATGAAGAAGATGCTGATGTGTCCAGACGCGGTTGGGGTATTCAAATAATGGCGCGTATTTTATTGTGTACACCACTAACGAACGTTTTTGCATATTATGTTTCCTAGTTATCCAAATAACAAACATACGCGTTGGCTTGGTTGGTGGATGAAGTGGCATGCAGGTACTGGGACCTGGGTTCGATTCCCAGGTCCCCCTCTCATATTTCATATTTTTCTCCATAACATGTTTCCACGCAGCGCTTCATCCAAGGTTCACCATACACCTCCACCTGCTGGCTTGCCACATATGCATGATGATCCATCTGAAGGCCATGAATGGAGGTCCACCATGTACCTCAGTCAACGCTCCTGCACATGCGCTGAAAAGTCAAAAGGGCTTCTTGCATTCTTGGGCCAGAATTACTCCAATAAAACCTCCAAATTGGGTCAGACACCCCCATTGTTTGTATTTTTTTTAATACCTTTTTCTTTTCTTTTAATTATTTTAATTGTTTTCTTTTAATTCACAAAAAATATAATTTTCATAATAAAAATCAGACATCAAAATATGCTAATTAATTTACTTATTAAATATTTTTTTGTAAATAAATTTTTAACAATTAATTAGATTAATTTAGGTTTCAAAACTTTAATGTTTTTCTTAATAAATTAAAATATGTAGAAAATAGGGTTTTTAGCGTTTTTATTCTTTTTCTTAATAAATAATTTTCTTATTATTATTATTATTATTATTATTATTAATTACTAATTTATTTTATAAATAAACATGTATATAAATTCTTTAGTAAATTAGGTTAAAACTTTAATCTTTTTCTTTAAAAATTAAAAATACTTAGAACTAGGGTTTTATTTAACTTCTAATTTTAATTAATTTTCTTTCTTTTCATTAAATACAAAAAAAACATAAAAAAACAATTTCTTTTCTTAATTTAATAATTAATTAACTTTTAATTTCAATTTAATCTTTAAAGGGTCCAACGCCCTCGAACATTCGATTCTAATTTCTTTTCGCACGTTTATTCTTACGTTTCTTTTAAATATTATGTAATTGCCCAAGCCTTGTAATAGTAATTAGGAATTTATTTACTTTCCGCATTTTTATTCAAAACGGGTCTTTGTTAATTTGGCGATGTATAGACCCGCGCCTTGTAACAGCGTAGGACTTTACTTTCCGCACTTTAATTTCCGCACTTTTAAACTGCTAATTGCATGAAAGAATGAATGGCCTAATTAAAAACAAAGCGTAGCTCACCAAATGCCATGATCAAAGACAAATATTAACATGAAAACAACACAAAAATTCACACACCACTCTTAGGGTACGCCTCACTGTTGCCTTGCCCTCGAAACGTGGTCGTCGAGTATAAGACGTTTTAGTAAGTCCTTATGTCCATGACATGATCCAGTTGCCTCGAAACGGTTGCCTCAGATTTAAAAAAAGGATCAATGGCATAAGGGTAGCTTCTAAGGTGTCCTACTGTTGCTCTGGTGACCACACTGTCCCCACAAACGAATTGACCCGAACACCTCCAACGGTGGTGCTACCTACCTCTCAATGGTGGGATGGCACTACCTTAAGGACATTTACACAGCCTAATTCCTTAGGGTAGGTAGATGACTCATAGATACTTGCTCTATTCAAAAACAAATCAAAAACTCTTTTCACACCGACACTTTTCAAAAAGCTTTCAAAACAATTTTTCAAACACTCTTGAGGACTAATACAAGAGTCGACCTGAAATCTTTAAACGAAACTTTTTCAAACTCACTTACAATTGAAAAGAAAACATTTTGAAAACACAAATGAGCAAGTATCTAAGAGCCCATGGATAACCATGGATATAAAGGGTGCTAACACCTTCCCTTTCTATAAATCTACCTCCCGAACCGAGAACTATTCTCATAAGGAATTTTGCTGTGCTTTTGTCCTATCCATGTTGGAGAAAATAAAAGACGATGGCGACTCTTGCTTCCGCGACATTTCGCGAAACCAGCTAAAAACAGTCAGTTCCAGATCCACCGATCACACTGTCCATGATAGCCTTTTAATCTTATCCTGAAAAGGGTAGAAATGATAGCTGAACACAAAAGTTATGTTGCATGAAATGTATGATGTAATATGTATGTTATATCGATGTTTATGATACATGAATGTAATGAATGCGCATGTAAGCTGATGAGCTGTCTTGCTGAGGATAGATGAAATTCAGATAGCTGGAAATAATTGATTCTTGACTGCTGCCGGGGAAAATGAATCCTTAACTGCTGCAGGGGATTGCAAGAATCCTTGATTGCTGGAGATGAGAAATCCTTGTTGACTGCTGACTACTTGGGGAACAAGGAAAGTTCTGAAAATCTATACTGGGGAGTTTAAAACCTGGGAGGCTTATGCTGAAAAAAAGGACTGAGAATCTTCAATCTATTGGGAAGTATCTCTATGGGGAAAATGTTCACTATCCTGGTTCCGTTGAGGACAGGATATTTTGGGCTCCACTGGGGATCTTGAAACTTGACTTTGAGGGGAATTAAGTTCTGGAATGCACTTTAGCTGGGGAATCCAGGTTTAGAAAACTTTGGTCTGCTGAAGATCCTGAAGTTCAACTGTGTTGGGGAAATATATTCCGGATTTTAACTCTGTTGAGGATCTCGAAGTTTAATTCCGCTGGGGATTTCTTCTGGAAGGGCATCAAGATATCTACCTATACCTTTAACCTATCAGTAATCATCTTTTCTCAAATTTTATTTGTAAGCAATGATTATATTCAAATGCATATGCCTATTTAACAAAACATTGGACGTTTTTCAAATAAAACATAAGTGTAAAAAGAAAAGTGAGGCAAAGCAAATTTCTGCACTTGGAAGTGTATTTGTATTAACTTTCTATGAATATCTTTGTACAAAGGAGACAAACATCCTAGTAAGAGAATGCTGTCATAAAAATTGAAAAAAAATTATACAAAAGAAAGATGGCTATGTGTAATAATTCCATGGGATTCCCATTCTGCCATAGCCTTCATAACTCTGAATACTTGTCCATTCGCTGCTTCGTCCACTGATGACCGGATTGATCAGAAACTTGGAGTTTGACTGGTGGAGAGATTGTCCTTAAAGTGATCCGACGAGACATAGTCATACGCTTGAATTTCCTAACTATTGCCTGAATCGCCCTTTCGGGTTTTCGATCCACCGGGAAACCCTTTTTTGCCCAAGTCGCCCTTTCGGGTTTTCAACTTGCAGGGTGTACAGATTTGTTTTGTTTTATCCCTAATTTTTTCCTGAACCGCCCTTTCGGGTTTTCGGTTCACCGGGATACCCATTTTTGCCCAAGTCGCCCTTTCGGGTTTTCGACTTGTCGGGTCATTTTATGCGTAGTATCTTTTGACTATGTCTGCGTTCGCAGGGTGTGGCAAATCATCGCCGTCCATGGTGGTCAAAATCATTACCCCACCAGAAAAGGTGCTTTTGATCACAAATGGTACTTCGTAAGTAGGAGTCCATTTGCCCCTGGGATCACTTTGCGGTAAGATAATCCGCTTGATTACAAGATCTCCGACTTGATATACCTGACACCTTACTTTCTTGTTGAAGGCCTTGATCATCCGCTTTTGGTAAGTCTGACCATGGCAAACAGCAGTAAGTCGCTTTTCGTCGATCAAATTAAGTTGATCAAGTCGGGTCCGAATCCAATCGTCTCCACTCAAACCAGCGTCTTTCATAATCCTTAAAGAAGGAATCTGAACCTCCATGGGTAGAACAGCTTCCATGCCATACACCAAAGAAAATGGGGTTGCCCCTGTTGAAGTATGTGCCGTGGTACGATATCCATGCAGAGCAAACAGTAACATCTCATGCCAGTCCTTGTAGGTAACTGTCATTTTCTGAATGATCTTCTTAATATTTTTGTTCGCGGCTTCAACAGCACCGTTCATCTTCGGCCGATAGGGAGATGAATTATGATGATAAATCTTGAACTGTTCGCATAGAGCGGTGATCATAGTATTGTTCAGATTTGTACCGTTGTCTGTGATGATCCTGTCGGGGACACCATACCGGCATATGAGGTTTTGCTTGATGAAGCGGGCAACCACATTCTTTGTAACAGAGGCAAAGGAAGCTGCTTCGACCCACTTGGTAAAATAATCAATAGCGACCAGGATGAAGCAATGTCCATTGGATGCTGTGGGCTTGATCTCTCCAATCATGTCAATGCCCCACATTGCGAATGGCCAAGGAGCTGTCAGAATGTTGAGAGGGACAGGAGGAATATGTACCTTGTCGATGTAGATTTGGCATTTATGGCAAGTACAGGAGTGTTGATAGCAATCAGCTTCCATAGTAGACCAGTAATAGCCTGCCCTTAGAATCTTCTTAGCCATCATATGCCCGCTTAAGTGGGTGCCAAATGTGCCACTGTGTATCTCAGTCATGATCAACTATGCTTCAGCTTTGTCCACACAACGAAGTAAAACACAATCATGGCTACGCTTATAAAGAATGCCATTGCTTAGGAAGAACTTGGCCGTAAATCTCCTTAAGAACTTTTTGTCATTGACGGAAGCTCCTTCGGGATATTCTATAGTCTGGAGATACCTTTTGATTTCATGAAACCAGGGTTGTTCCACTACTTCTTCGGTATTAATCTCATGACAGTGTGCAGGTTCGTCCATTCGCTCGATGGTAATTTGGGGAGCTTCATTATCCCAGTTGAGTTTAAACATGTAAGACATCGTAGCCAGAGCATCTGCTAGCTGATTCTCTTCTCGCGAGAAATGCTCGAAAGTAATCTGCTCGAAATGAGGCAGCAAAGTCAAGACATGTTATTTGTATGGGATAAGATTAGGATGCTTGGTGTCCCACTCTCCTTTGACTTGACTGATAACCAAAGCCGAGTCCCCAAATACAACCAAATATTTGATCCCCAGGTCTATAGCAGCCTTGAGACCAAAGATGCAAGCTTCATATTCGGCCATGTTGTTGGTACAGCTGAAACAAAGTCGGGCCGTGAAAGGTGTATGGAAACCTTCTGGGGAAATTAGTACCGCAACGATACCGTTGCCGAGTGCATTTGAAGCACCATCAAAGTACAGGGTCCATCAGGATCCATTTTCAGGTCCGTCATACGGTCCGTTACCTTCGATGTTGTCTAAAGTCATGATGTCCTCGTCTGGGAAGTCGAATCTCATAGATTGATAATCTTCGACTGCTTGATGAGCTAGATGATCAGCTAGTACACTCCCTTTTATAGCTTTTTGGGTAGTATACTAAATATCATACTCAGTCAGGATCATTTGCCATCTAGCGATTCTTCCAGATAAAGCAGGCTTCTCAAAGATATACTTGATAAGATCCATTTTGGAAATCAACAAAGTGGTATGAGTCAACATATACTGCCTTAGTCGGCGAGCAGTCCATACCAAAGCGCATCAAGTTTTCTCGAGCAGTGAGTAGCGAGTCTCACAGTCGGTAAACTTTTTGCTAAGGTAATAAATGGCATGCTCTTTTCGACCAGACTCGTCATGTTGGCCCAGCACGCACCCCATTGAGTTATCCAAAACAGTCAGATACATGATCAACGGTCTTCCTTCGATGGGTGGCATCAGAATAGGAGGTTCCAATAAGTACTCCTTGATCTTATCGAAAGCAACTTGGCAATCGTCGTTCCATTCAACTACCTGATCCTTCTTCAACAGTTTGAAAATTGGCTCACAGGTAGACGTCAGGTGAGAGATGAACCTGGAAATATAGTTCAAGCGTCCCAAGAATCCTCTAACCTCCTTTTCAGTACGGGGAGCAGGCATTTCTTGTATAGCTTTTACTTTTGCTGGATCGACCTTAATACCCTTGTTGCTGACAATAAATCCCAGAAGTTTACCAGACCTAACTCCAAAAGTGCACTTGCTTGGATTCAGCCTGAGTTTGTACTCCTTCAATCTGGCAAACAGCTTCTGCAAATGTTCAAGGTGCTCATCTTCTGTTTGTTATCGAGCTATCATATCGTCTACGTAAACTTCAATCTCATGATGTATCATATCATGAAACAAAGCTACCATGGCGCGTTGATAAGTTTCCCCTGCGTTCTTCAATCCGAACGGCATCACCTTGTAGCAGAAGGTACCCCATTGTGTAACAAAGGTAGTTTTCTCCATGTTCTCGGGGGCCATTTTGATTTGGTTGTATCCCGAGAATCCATCCATGAAGGAAAATACCTTGTGTTGAGCTGTGTTGTCAACCAAGATGTCAATATGCGGCAGCGGAAAATCATCTTTAGGGCTGACCCTGTTCAAATCCCGATAGTCTACACACATTCTGACCTTGCCATCTTTTTTAGGTACTGGCACGATGTTAGCAACCCATTGCGGATAGGATGTAACAACCAGAAAGCCGACATTGAATTGCTTCATTACTTCAACCTTAATTTTCTCAGACATGTCCGGCCTCATTTGGCGAACCTTTTGCTTGATTGGTGGACAATCTTCTCTTGTGGGGAGACGATGAACCACGATATCTATGTCTAACCCTGACATGTCTTCATAGACCAGGCGAAGATTTCAATGTTTTCATTCAACAGCTGTATTAAGCGCTCCTTGACACTTGGTTCCAGGTTGGCACCCACTTTTACTTCCTTCCTATCTTCCTCTGTCCGTAAGTTGATGGTTTCCAACAACTCTTCATGAGGCAAGGTGGCCCTCTCTTCTTGTTGTAGAAGTCTGGCTAGCTCTCCCGGTACTTCACAATCTTCGTTATCTTCGTATTCGGCTTGATTGACCAAATCTTCGGAGTTGTCGAAGGATACAGCAGAATAGTCACCCATGTAATCCAGAGTGGATGGGTACCTGCATTTGTGAGTGTGGGTGTGTGTAAGGGATAACCATCCTTGAACAAGCAAAAATGCAAAAGGAAAGAAAATGAACACAACAGTTTATAAATGAAAAATCGTCCAATGATTCATTAAAATATGGCATATGATTATGAAGAGAATCAAACCCTTACAAATGGACCTACATGCCCCGGGAAAGGCATGAGGTGAAAAACAGTGTGCGAATTGTATCAGTTATTACAGACCATAAAAAACTGGAAATTGTTCAAAGATAAAGATTACTGATGAATAAAGGTGATAGGGACAAAATCCTTTGCCTTCCAATTGCTCAAACCCCCTTCGACCGTTGGATGGATCCAATCTTCAAAGTGGCTTTCCTCAGCTTCGTCTTCTATGGCATTGATTCCCCGGAGAGAAATCTTGATGGGTGTCTTTTCAATTTTGGAATGATGCATGGCCTTCTGTCCCGCCGCAGTAAACCCTAAACCAAACTTATCTGTTTTATGGGTAAAGTCAGGCAACTGTCCCCATATTGTGCTCTTCCCCTCCTTAATCACAGCCTCCGCATCTTTGAGAGATTCCATCTTAGCCACACGTCCGGGAGTGATAGGTACATCAACTGCTGTCTTCGCCGCCGCAACCTCGGGAGAAACTTCTTCGAAATGCTAAAAAGGTGTTTCAATGAACTCGCCTTCTACTTCCACATATCGAAAGGAGTTAAGATGACTGATCATGTATTCCTCCTCGCCATGCACAATTATGATTTTACCCATAACAGGGTACTTCAGCATCTGATGTAAAGAGGATGTGACTGCCCCAGCATGATGAATCCAGGGTCTTCCCAGCAAGCATGAGTATGATGGACGGATGTCCATCACGTAGAAAGTAGAGTTGAACACTTCGGTGCCTACCTTGATGGGAATATCAACCTCCCCATGGACCATTCTCTTTGAACCATTGAAAGCTCTGACGATAATATTACTTGGCTTCAGCTCCAAGCCCTCACAATCCAGCCGGTCCAGAGCTTTCTTAGGCAGCACGTTTAGGGAAGAACCAGTGTCGACCAGGACATGGGCGAGAGTGGTCCCTCGACAGTCAACTGAAACATGTAATGCATCATTGTGGTTCCTTCCCTTAGGAGTTAGGTCAGCGTCGGAGAAACCCAGGCCGTTGTCAGCAGTAAGGCTGGCCATACAGTTTTGAAATTGGTCAGCCGAGGTCTCTTGGGGGACATGTGCTGTTTTCAAGAATTTAATCAGAGCCTTAGCGTGGGCCTCTGAACAAAGCAGGAGAGCTAGAATTGAGATTTTGGAGGAGGTTTTCCCCAGTTGTTCTACCACATCATAGTCACTTTTGCGGATTATTTTCAGGATCTCATCCATCTCCTTTTGAGTGGTTTCGGGTATAGCTACAGCATGAGCCTTTGTCCTGACAGGCTCATTCATTATCCCCTTACCTTTGTCGTTGTTATCAGCGGATGGTCTTTCTTCAGGAGCATTTAACTCTTCAATTACTAGGCCTCACCCAGAAGGTCCAACAGGTGCAGAAACTTTTAAGGGTCCGAAAACTGCTCGGGGGGGGGGGGGGGGGGAGCAATCTCCGGAGAAAAGATCTGGCCACTGCGGGTGATCTTGCTAGTACCCGCGATGTTTCCTACGTCAGAGTCTTCTTCACAGATTTCCTGGGCTGTTTCAATTTGCTTGATGCCGTGGTAGAAGATTTCTCCCCCATAATTCCACGGTATCATTTTACTTGATTGGTACGGGAGGGGTCCCGGCATGGTGATCTTGAGAGGTACACATTCGGAACTGGGTGTAATCCTGACAGGCCTTTTGCAAGCCTTGGGAGGATTGTCGGAAATGGTAATGATAGCAATGTCATTGGTTGAAGTATCACAAGTATCAGGAGCAATTGGATTGAAAGTGTTAGCAGGAGTTTTCTGAAACAGTATTTCTTGAGTATCCATCAGGCATTGGACACCCGACTTCAACATTGGACAGTCATCTTGAATATTCACACAAAAGTAGCAATCTTCATCACAGCCAGGAAAGATCCCGACTCTCAACAGATTTTCTTTTACCACTAACAATGGAGTCAACAGATCGACAACGACAGTAACATGGAGATTTTCCAAAATAGCATGCACATTGTGACCATGCTTGGGCATTGGCGCGGATATAACATTTGGCTTTTCAGGAGCGTCAAACTCGACCTCTTTGGCGTCAATTAAATCCTGAATCTTGTTCTTGAGTGCCCAGCAGTTATTAGTATCGTGCCCAATGCTGTCAGAATGGTAGGCACATTTGGCTTTAGGATTGTAAGATGGAGAGGTAGTATTCACATTCTTTGGCGCCTCTTTAATGTTTGTGAGATTCAACTCCAAGAGGTGTGGAAGGATCTGAGCAGGTGTCATATTCACTGGAGTAAACTGTCGTGGTGGCCTCTGTTGATAAGTTCTGGGCTGATCATTCCTTGGTTGGTTGCTTCTAGGCTGATATGATGTAGACTTCTATATTAATACGGCCCCCACTGTTGGCCGACGTTCTTCTCTTTCCCGATTCCTCTGAGTGTACACCGCAGATGCTTCTTTCTTGGCTGGGAAAGGTTTTCTAGCAGCTGTAGATGCGGAAGCACCCTTTTCAATTTTTCCACTTTTGATACCAGCTTCCACCCTCTCGCCAGTCAAAATCAACTCAGTAAATCCTGCTGAAAAGCTTCCGATTAGATGGTTGAAGAAAGGACCAGATAGGGTCCCCAAGAACATGTCAACCAATTCCCTATCTGATAGCGGAGGCTGCACTCTTCCAGCTAGGTCTCGCCACTTCTGGGCGTACTCCTTGAACCCCTCATTTGAAGCCATTCCCATACTCTGTAGCTGAGTACAGGTTGGCACCAAATCAGCGTTATACTGATATTGACGGTAGAAAGCGGCTGCCAAGTCTTCCCAATTATGGACCTCTGATCTTTCAAGCTGATAAAACCAATCTAACTGAGTACCAGACAAGCTGTCTTGGAAGAAATGTACCCACAGATCTTTGTCAGATGAATGTGGCTGGATATTCCTAACATACGACCTTAAGTGCATCTTCGGGCAAGATAAACCGTCATATTTGGCGAATGTTGGAACCTTGAATTTAGGGGGGATAACAATCCCAACCACAAGCCCCAGCTCCTCAAAATCCAATCCGGGCACCCTCTGCAACTCCATAGCTTCCAATCTGTCTTCAAGGTTTTTGTACTTGTCATCCGCTGGCAGATACTGTTGTTCTGAATAGTCTTCGTCTGCTTCTTCTTCCTCTTCTTCTACCTCAGATTCGGAAGGCATAGTAACTCCTTTCCCCTTACCAATCCCCTCGTCGGATGTTGATGGAAACTCAAGAGCCCTTCTAGCATCACCCTCAAATCTTCTTCCGAAAGTAACTACCCCCATTCTCTTTTTCTTCTTCTTCTCTTTACTCTTCTCTAGCAGAGCTTTGAGATCTTCTTGACCCTTTGCCAAGGTCATGAGGAGTTGTTGAAATTGTGAGTTTTGGGCCTGTAGGTCCTTCACTGTTTGCTCCAAATCCATCTTACTGAAATAAACAGCAGAAAGATAAGGAAACCTGGATTGAATACCTGTTTGTGCATATGATGAATGATATGTATATTCATGTAATGCATTCAAGGATTTAGAAATTCAAAGTTGTTGCAGACAAAAAGAACACACGTCATATTAATAAGAAGAAATGTTGTTAGTACATAAATGCCCCATGGGCCAAATATTACAAAAACTTCTTAAGGTAAAAATACGTTGCACATCCTCTTTGGTGCGATGTAGGCGTTGAGAGTCTCTTCCTCGTGGAGTCGGCGGGTGAGCTCTAAAACCTTCTTCTCACTGGTGTAGAAGCTGGCTTCAAAAGTATCCCGTTCTTTATTGAGTTGGATCCAACTCTTTTGCATCTCCTCCCATGATGTTGGCATGCTAGGATATAGGATGGTGTATGGAACCTCTCCTTCCTTAACAGGCTCTTTAATAAACGGGAGAATGTGAGGATATGGCATCATAAGATTCTGAGAGCGGGTTCGTACCCACTTGAGGTAAGGCTCAAGGGGGATGGAATTCTTGTGCCCCAGTGTCTTACTATCTACCTTGTTAGGCATCCTCCAAGCTCTGATGAACCTTTGTCGAAGTCCTTGCGCATCGTTGTCGAAGTCAAAAATCAAGTCAGGAATCAGCATGTCATGAGGGCCATCCCTCCGAGCATATCCAAATTGTCTCAAAGCTAGATAAGGGTTGTAGGTAATGCCTCCTCTAATGCAAAGTAATGGGACATTAGGGAATTCACCACAACGATCGATGATGATGATATTTTCTCTGGACCGAGAACACCAATGTACATCAGAATGTGTGAGGGTCATCAATCGTTGCGACCACCTCAAGCCTTGTTCATTCTTCAAAACTGATTGTGGAAGGTGAGAAATAAACCACCTTGCAAGGAGAGGAGTACAGCACATGATAACACCTCTCTTCCTCATTGTTCGTGTGTAAAATAAGTGGAGTATGTCCCCAAGCAATGTAGGTATGGGATTCCTGGATATGAAGATCATGACAGAATTCACATCTATAAGTTGGTCAGGATTTGGGAACAAGACCAACCCATAAATAAGGAGTGCCATAATATCCTCAAAGGCTTGCAGATCCAGGGAATTCCAACACTCTTGTGCCTTCTCAAACAAGAACTTTGCCAAGAAGCCCTTGACACCACTTCTGGTTTCCCAATGCCCCTTGATGTCAGATGGTTGCAAGTGTAGTGCTTGAGCAACATCTTCAGGTTTTGGTTATTTTTCCGTACCGTTGTAGAGTAGTTGATTAAGAATAGGAATTCTCAAGAGTTGAGAAAATTCCTCCAAAGTAGGCACCAATTGGTAGTCGGGAAATGTGAAACAGTGGTGAAGGGGGTCAAATAACTGGAACAACACTTTCACCATGTCTTCTTCAATGTTGGTGTTGACTAAGTTGAGAAGTCTACCATGTCTTTCACTGAAGAGAGAGTTTTCTGGAATTCTGGATGTAAGCTCCTTGAGTTGAGGAGGGATCCTCACAAGGTTGACTTGAATGGTTTTCCTGCGAAGAGATTCCATGACCTACAAAACAAGAACAAAGATGAAGATCCAAACCGTTGAAGTGGTTAGTGGATGCATATGATGCTTTATGATGTTCATGATGTATGCACAAGCACATGTACAAGCAATTCACACAAAACCATAGTTTCAGGCTTGCATGGGGTTTCATAGGTAAGTACCCTCTTGAGTTCAGTTGGCTTAAAACCTGTCCTAAAATATAACCGGGTTCTAAGGAGCTCAATATCATTGGATTGTTTTCTATGTTCATTGTTTTGGTTTAGCCACTTAACTAGCGACCAAAATATTCCAAGAAAACAACCCTCAATGAGTGTAGTATCGAGTATCTACCAACTTCGGACTGCACCAAAGCCGGTCATCTCACTACCCCTAATAAAAGGCCAAGATGGTCAAGTAAGGTTCTAGGTCATTAGTGCTTAGTGACATCACTCAGCGGCCCCGTACTCTCCTTGATTGAACTCAAGGGTTACCGGTACTCACAAATATGTCGCACTAATATAGCTATTGCTTCAACCGTGTCGGTATACCCCACACAATTTCCATAATGTATTTCTATCTATGAATGTCTCCCAAATCTGAGTGTAGGATTTCAAGCCCAAATAAGAGAGACAAAATGTAAAGAAATCCAAGCAAACAATTGGTCATGAAAAAGGGTGATCTAAGCCCTAAGGTTACTCCACTTTTATAGTACTCCCCAGCAGAGTCTCCAGTTCTGTGATACGGTGGGAGAACTGACTTGGGTTTTGCGTTTGTTTTCGCAAATGTTTCGGTTGAGCAAGAGTCGCCACCGACTTTTTATTTTATCCTAAGGAAAGGTCAAAAAGCACAGGAAAGACCTTTGAGATGTTTTCTTGGGTTCGAGGAGTAGATTATAGAAAGGGAAGGTATTAGCACCCTTTCTATCCATGGTTATCCATGGGCTCTTAGTTACTTGCTTAGATCACTTGCCTTTGCTTTTTAATTGTTTGAAATGGTGCTTTCAATTGTTTGAAATGGTGCTTTGTGTGTGATTTTAAAAGATGTTTTGAAAAGAGGCCATCGTTGTGGCAAACTTTGTAATGATTCTTGTTTGAATGTATACAAAGGTATTTTGGAAAGTTTTCAATGTTTTTGAAAGTTTATTTTGAAGTTGTGTTGTGATGTGTGTTTTGAAAAATGGCAAGGATTGTTTTGCAAGTTTGGTCAAGTAACCAAGAGCTATCTACCCTAAATTTCTCAAAGATCTTTCTCATGTTTTAACCCTTTTAACAGTGTTGTTTCACCATTGTATTTGGTGAACAACCTTGTGTTAGGATGTTAACGGGACGGGCACGGGTCATCGTATAGACCATGAAAGCAATAGTGTCAAGTATCTTTGGCAATTTTTCTTAAGGGACTTGATCATTTTTTAGGCAACTTGAGATAGCGTCATCGAGGGACTATGATCATTTGATTTGTTTTTGTTTTGCCAAAGAAACTCAACATGCAAACATGGCCCATTTTTGAAGGCAACAAGTGGAGTAACCCTAGGGGTGCAAGTGTGCATTGTGTTTGTTTTTTCATGCCTTTATCTTGGATTATGTCAAGCTACTTGTTAATTGATTTTGCATACACACCCTAAGTCTAAGCATGGCATAATTGAAAGCTTTTAAGTGCGAAAATTTAAAGTCCTAAATTATTACAACATGATTATGGGGATGGGGATACAAGTTTGAATTGGGGGATATTTGACAAGGAAATAAATGCTAAATTATTACAACCATATCGAATATACAAATTAATATTTAACATTTAAATAAATACAAATAAGTAAATATCAAAATGCAAGGTATTATGCAAAAAAAGATGGTTTATGTATGTGGAAAAGGTTTTCATGTTTGAAGTATAAACAAAATAAAAAAAGTCGTATTTTTGATTATTTTTATGGTTTAGGATTTAACCCTAGTTTTTTGAATAAATAGTATTTATTTATTAATTTATACAAAAATAAAGAGTATATTGTTAAAAAAGTATTTTAGTGTCAAATATTAAATAAAAATAAAAATGTATTATTTCTATATTTTTTATCCTAATAAAATAAAATATACAAGTATTTATATATTATATATTAAATATGCTAAATATGTACAAAAATAAAATATTGATTATTTACAAAGTGTATATTTAAGAAAATGTTTTCAAAAATGTAAATAAAAAATAATAACTAAAAAATAAATATTTTTGTATTATTTTTAGGGTTTTAAAATGAAAAGGAATTATATTTATTTACATACATATATTTAATAAAACAAATAAATGCCAAATAAATATAAAAAAAATGTGGAAAAATATTTTTGGTATTTTTTATGTTTGAGTGAAAAAATATAAAATCAGAATCAAAAAGAAAAATGCAAAAATGTCAAATATTTCACATAATGGGCCAGGGGGTGCAAATGGAAAAAAGGGGTGCAAAAAGCAAACTGAACCAGGCCCAACCCAAGCCAACCTTCTTCAACCTCCAGCACTGTCAAACGCGCGCTTCCTTGTTCAAAATACAAACTCCTGATTCTTTGATTTTTAGCCAAAACTTATAACACAAACATTGTAGAGCATGAAGTCACGATTTCAAACATATAAAACACTTGACCTAACTCTAAGAAACCAGGGAGAATTTCATCACCCCCAATTTCTGACCTAGCTTTTTTCAAATATTCATGGCCAAAATTCTCACAGCATGCTTAATATAAATGAAAAGCAAACACATGTATGGCTTCAGGGCTATGAGTAGAACATGTTTCATTCACAAACCTAAGCTTAATCATGCATGGATAGAGAGATAGAAGTTCATAGATTACCTGTTTCAGCTTGGATCGTGTAGAACAATGTGGCCAACTTCAATGGAGTTTGAGCTTCTGAGTAGCTTGCCTGAGGTCCAAGGAAGCTTTTCCCACACCTAGCTTGCTTTGAATCACTCTGTATCGTGCTATGGAAGTTCACCTGCAAAACTGAAAAGTGAAAATGGCAACTGAGGTTAGGGGAGTTACAGCTTGTGTTTAGGGCTTGGAATAGTTTAGGTGGATGAAATAGAATGTGTTTGAACTGGTTTTAGCCAAAGCGCACGAGTGGATTGAGTTGTGGACCTCAATCTGCAGCAGGTGCCCTATTTTTGCAGCAAGATGGTGTTTTGGTGTATTAGGAGGTATGAGGGGTGGAATGGTCGTGCCTTAGGTCAGTTGGGATGTATGGAAGATGAGTACAAAGTTCTTTCTTAGCTGTGTTTACAGGAAATCAAAGTCGTCTATGTTTTGCAAAGTTACTTGTTTTTAAAGTAAGAAAGTTCAACTTGACAATGCAGGCCTGTACCACCCTCAATGTATGCTGCATATCTTGACCTTGAGACTTGTAACTTGTAGATTTGATTTGGCTTCAGAGATATGGCCCCATGCCTCTTGGATTTGGAATTTGACATAAAGTGTTACTTTTCCAAAATGGCAATTTTGCTTTTTCTAAATAAGGGTTAATTCTACGTGTAATAACCAAATGAACAAAACAATGCTTGAACACAATGGTTAGGCATTAAATTATTGAGTGTGAATAGGTTTAGAGGCCTGCAAGCTAGCATAAACCATGCTGATTTGAAAAATGCAATTGTTATGAACATGCCTTGGCCATGAACAAAAGTGAATTTTGGCCAACTTTGTGAATTCGATTCTCTCTAACCACAAGGGTGTTTGAGGAGTTCTTGGACAATTTGGAAAGCTTGGAACATGTACTACAATCCATCTTTGCAATGCAACTTGAAACTCTAAGTGGAACCATGTGAAAAGTTGCCAAGAAGTTGGACCAAAATCCTGCCTAGAATAGGGCAAATTTTCTCTAAGTTAAAAGTGTTTGGCACCCTTATTCCAAAAATCATAACTTGAGATACAAGCTTCCTTTGAGAAAACTTTGTGAACCAAAGTTGTAGATTTTGCAATGGACTACAACTTTCATGTTTCAAGTTTTGTTTGAATCCATTTGCATCTTGGTGAAAAAATGGGACAAAGTTAGGAAAAAATAATAAAATTTCCTAACTTAGAAAATTTCTAATTTATGAAAAATTTTCCATTTTAAACCCTAATTTGCATTTTTGAGTTTCTTGATGAACAAGTTTCACAATTTGACATGTCTTGATGAAAAATAACTCTTGGCACTTGATTTTGACCAAAAAGTCAAAGTTTGAATTTTCAGTGTACAGTCAAATTTTGATCAGTTGACTGAAAAATTCATCTGTCAATCCTATGCAATTGGGATCTTTTGAACTTGTTGAAAGGGTCAATACAATTCCATTGAGTCCTTGAGTCCATGTGTGAGCTTGATTTTCCATTGGTTAGGTCAAACAGTCAAAAATTGCCCTTGTGCAGTCAAAACCCTAAAAATGACCATTTTACCCTTTTGGTGATCTGATCAAATTTCTTGTGGAATTGTGATCCAAACTTGATCAAATGGTTCATATGAGTTTATAATTTTGATGTGGGTCAAAATCCATGAGGTTTGACTGTCAATTGGCCACAGTTGACTTTTTCCCCAATACAGTTGATTTCTAGGTCAACTGTCCAATTGACTGGGCAAAAATTTGAATCAAGGCTTGAAACTTGGTATGGGAAAACTTGTGAGTCCAACATGAAGTATGAAAGTCACTTTGGGAATTTTAGGTCAAAACATCCTTGTGCAAACTCAAACCCTAATTTGGGTCAATAGTGCAAGGAAGGGTCTTGAGCAATGCAAACCCTAGCTTGATCTTGAGTTCATGAGTCTTGTGATGAGGAAATGTTGATGAAATGAGAGGGCAAATTTTGGGGTATAACACCAATCAATGTTACTTCATGCGAGTGCAAATTTCTAGGCACTCTAGTGTTCAATCATCTCCCACCTTCAGATCACGAAAGGCAGACCAGCCAATCTACATCCTCAGGATTAAGAAGATTGAACAGGGGCAGCTATTGTACCCCAAAATTTTCCCTCCCATTTTACTCAACATATGTTCATTAAGATATTCAACTTGCTCAAGGATGCCCAAGAGTTGACCAGACAAACTCTCTCCTAAAACAATGTACCTCTAACTAGGGTTTCCATTTTCATCAAGATAGGTGAGTCCCAAGGGCCTCATATGATCTCCATAGTCCTAATATATTCTCAAGACCATTCATGCCAAGTTTTATGCCTTGTACAAGAGGACTGCCCAGTCAACTGCTTAGATGCTTGAAAATCAACTGTATCAGGTCAAAAGTCAACTGGGGCCCACATGTAGTCAAACTTCAAGATTTTTGGTCAACATCAACATTTTGAAGTGATATCCATAATTTGATCAAGGTTTGATCATGATTCCCCAAGGAATGCCCCTAATTCATCAAAACTCAAAAGTTGCTAAATTAGGGTTTCTTAGGAAAAAGTCAACCAAACTTTGACCAAGCTTAACTTTCTCATACTTTATCAGAAATTTCTCATCCAAGGCTCATTTTGAAGAGAATTCAATTCTCTACAACTCATCTTCAGTCCTCAAGTTCAAGAAATGCACTCATGGAAAGATATGAATTCAGACATTATAGGTCATTCCAAAAAGTCAACAAACACACCTTTTGGGTCAAAGCTCTTTGCAAGAACATGGAAGATCCAATTGAGATGAAACCAAAGAGTTTGCTTAGGGTACATCCTAAGCTTTCTAAAAAGTCAAAGAACACCCTCTTAGGGTCAAAATTGAGAGAGATATGCATTGTCAAAGTTGGCCATTTTTGGAAATTTGCCCAAAATCAACAATTCCCAAAAATTCATTTTTCTTCAAATGGGCCCAACTTTTTATGCTTGCATCTTGCTCCTAGCCTGGTCCACGACCCACAAACTTCTCCATGCATTATTTGCTTATTTATTTGATTTATTTTGATTTTAATCATTTAAAAATCAAATTAAATAAAATAAAATAATGAAGATTTGTTTTGATTTTATTTTTGCATTGAATCACAATCCGTACAGGCTTTATAATAGCAAGAAATTTGTGCAAGACCAAATAGGCACAAAATATCCATATTTGGTAACTTTTCAAGATTTGATTTCTTCATTAAGGCCATGACATCATTGTTTGGATTCTTTTCAAAAATGTTGCCCTAAAGGGATTCACTACATATACAAAGTCTTTCAACCCTAGCAAATGAGAACACACGCGCAACCTGCCTCCCTAGAGCAAAAACAAAACTCAATTTTCTTGTCAAAAAGTGCAGACTGAATCTTCCTCCATAGGACAATTCAAAGTGTTCAAAAGGTCAAATCATATTCCTGGACATTCATTGGGGCGATAGCAAGCATTATCAAGGCCTAAAGCATCAAGAAACGCACTCTAGCAACATCACAATTTGCTCATATTTTTGAAATTGATTTTTGCAATTCACGCATGATAAATGATTTATAAGTATATATTCATGTTTGTATCATCCTTTAGAATGTGTTTGCATATTTAATTGCATGTTTTGATGATTGTATGATGAAATACCATTGCTAGGGTTTGAGGTTAGTTTTTAGGGCTTTGCATTTCAGGAAAAATCAGGGCTAAAGATGGATATTATTGCATTCAGGAGATCAAACCCAATTGATCTGTGTAATTGGATTTGATTTATGTTGCTTGAATATGATTTTTGAGGATTGCAGGTTTATAGCAATGGACATGTCCGTAGGCAAAAACCTTGTGTCTAAAACGACAGTTCTATGAAGAAGACGACTAGGTGGCAGCCTATCATTGGCCAGTTTGAATCTGGCGCGCTTTTTTTATTTCTAAATAATTATCTTGGTTTCATATATAATGCTATCATGTAATTATGTGTTCAAACAAGCGCTCCAGTGCAAATGGCAAAAGGTGAGGTATTTGAGAGGGAGGACCTGGGTTTGATCCCAGGTCTCAACATTTTCTTGTTTTCCAATTTGTTCATTGCGGATTCCATGCGCCTCACAACCAAGCGACTACCATGCACCTCCAGATCTCACGCCTTGGATCGTCACATGGCCCAGATCTAACGCTTTCAGGCTGCAGCTCATGATGGACATCGCGGGCATAATCACACCAAATCCAGTGCTGTGTTCGACCATTGAATTGGGCTTTTGGACAAAATTCAGCTTGCAACCCTTCAATCTGGGCTGCACCCCCATCAGGTCCATCTCTTTAAATTTTCTATTCTTTTTATTTGTTTTTCTTTTAATTTATTATTTTAATTACTTTCACAATAAAAATCATCTTTTTTTTTCAAATCAAATCAGAAAATCAGAAAATTACAAAAAATATTAGGTTTAGTTAATTTTTTTCATAAAATATTTATTTGAATTTAATTAATTAGTTTAATTAGGTTAACTTAAACAATTTTTTTTGTAATTAAAATTAAATAGAATTAGGTTTTTTTTATAATTAAAATTAATTTTTGAAAATTAATTATTTTAATTATTTCAACATTGGTTATTTTGTTAAATAAAATTAATTAGTAAATTAGGTTTAACTTGCAAATTGCAACTATTTTTCTCAATAAAAAATACAAAAATATTTTTTAATTAATTAGATTTCTTAGGCGTCTAATTTGTTCCGTCTTAACTTTCACGCATTGTTTTTTCCTTATTTTTATTAATTATTGTAATTGTTCCAAGTTTATAATAGTTAATTAGGTTTACTATTTCGCATTTATCATTTTTCCCCGATTTTTGGTAATGTAATCCCCTCCCCAAGGCCTTGTAATAGCTAGGGTTTTAATATCTCACACTTTACTTCCCGCAATTATAAGTTGCCTAGATGTATGTATAATAGGATTGAATGGCAAGATAAATCAGTTTAAAATGGTAGACAACCCTAATTGTGCAAAGATGATTAACTAAAAAAAAGGCACACTTGCACATGCTCACTCCTAGGGTTTGCCCCCACTTGGTTGTCTCAGAAATAATGGTCGTGTCCCTCGAACGTAGGGATACCTTAGCAATGACCCGCGATTCAAAATCGTCATAAAGATCATAGTCCCTATTTGTCCCTCGAGTTTCCTACAAACTGATTTTATGACGATAGTCCCTTCGAAATGCTAAGGTATCTTTACTTGTTGCCTTCAGAAACCATTTCTTCCCTTCGAACGTCCCTTTAAAAATCCAACGACGGAGCTACCTACTCCTTAATAATAGGATAGCATTGTCTAAAGGAAAATAAAACGAACATACTTTTTTTAGTAGGTAGAAAACTCTTAAGTACTTGCTCAAAAGAAAAACTTTTCACACAAACACTTTTCAAAAATAAGTTTCAAAACAACTTCGTCACACTCTTGAGGACCGATACAAGGGTTATCACGAAGTAAACAAAAATTTTTAAAACAAGCACACACAAGCAATTTAAAAAATTAGCAAGTACCTAAGAGCCCGTGGAAAACCACAGATTGAAAGGGTGCTAACACCTTCCCTTTCTATAATCTACCCCTCGTACTCAGAAACATCTCGAAAAAAGGTTTTTTTTCTGTTCTTTTTCCTTTTCCTTTGTTGGATGAAATAAAAGTCGGTTGCGACTCTTGCTTACTGCAAAATTTGCGAATACAAAACACAAATCAGTATTAAACAGTCGGTTCTGCCACTGTATCACATGATCCATCTTAGATATCAACAAAGTAGTGTGAGTCAACATATATTGTCTCAGTCGGCGAGCAACCCATGCCAAAATGCAGCAAGTTTTCTCGAGCAATGAGTATCTTGTCTCACAGTCGGTAATATTTTTGCTAAGGTAGTATATTGCATGCTCTTTTCAACCAGACTCGTCATGCTGCCCCAGCACACACCCCATTAAATTGTCTAATACTGTTAAGTACATTATCAAAGGTCTACCTTCAATCAGAGGCATCAGAATTGGTGGTTCTTAGAGGTACTCCTTGATTCTTTCGAAAGCGGTCTGGCATTCGTCGTTCCATTTTACCACTTGGTCTTTCTTCAGGAGCTTGAAGATTGGCTCACAAGTAGCAGTCAGGTGTGAAATGAACCTGGCGATATAATTTAGGCGACCCAAGAAACCTCTGACCTCCTTCTCAGTACAGGGAGCCGACATCTCTTGTGTGGCCTTTAACTTTGCAAGGTCTACCTGAATACCTTTGACACTAATGATGAACCCCAGAAGCTTACCAGACCTTACCCCGAAGGCGCACTTGTTCGAATTCAGTCTTAGCTTGTATGTCTTCAACCTATCAAACAACTTTTGTAAATGATCTAGGTTCTCTTCCTCAATTTGAGATCTGGCTATCATGTCATCAACATAAACCTCTATCTCATGGTGAATCATATCGTGGAACAAAGCTACCATGGCTCGCTGATAAGTTGCCCTAAAATTCTTCAACCCAAAAGGCATCACCTTGTAACATAAAGTGCCCCACTGTGTGACGAAGGTTGTCTTCTCCATGTCTTCGGGAGCCATATTGATCTGATTGTACCCAGAGAAACCATCCATGAAGGAAAAGATCTTGTGCTGTGCGGTGTTGTCAACCAGAACATCAATGTAGGGAAGCGGAAAGTCATCTTTGGGGCTTGCCCTATTCAGATATTTGTAGTCCACACACATCCGTACCTTACCGTCTTTCTTAGATACTGGAACAACATTAGCAACCCACTACGGATGGGAGGTGACAGCTAGGAACCGAGCGTTGAACTGTTTCATAACCTCTGCTTTGATCTTCTCCGACATTTCAGGGCGTATACGACGAAACTTTTGCTTAACCGGAGGACAATCTTCTTTAGTCGGCAGACGATGTACCATAATATCAGTGTCTAAACCAGGCATGTCTTCATATGACCAGGCGAAGATCTCAACATAATCGTGCAACATCTGTATCAACCGCTGTTTGACAGTAATCTTCAGATTTGCACTGATCTTGACTTCTCTTCTATCTACCTCTATGCCCAAGTTTATCGTCTCAACCGACTCTTCATGAGGCTGCATAGCCCTCTCTTCCTGCTATAACAATCTAGCAAGTTCTCCAGGCACCTCACAATCTTCCTCACCTTCGTCCTCAACTTGGTTGATCGGATTTTCGAAGTTATAACTGGCAATAGCAGAACTGTTATCTATGGGATCCAGAGTGGATATGGATCTGCAGTTTAATATGTGAGTGTATGTAAGAGCATAGCTATATTGATAAAGTAAAAGGCATAAAAGAAAAAACAGAGAGCGCAAAATTTTTATGCAAGAAACGTCCAATGTTTTATTGATGACATATGAAAATGACATATAATAACCCTCACAAATAAGACTATTGTGCCTCGGGTAAGACACAAGGCCATAGAGTTTATATTGTTTATTACAAATTCAAAAAACAAGTAAGACAATTACTGTTGAACAAAAGAAATCGGCACAAAATCTTTGGCCGTCCAGTTACTAGGTCCACCGTTGGTAGTAGGGTAGATCTAGCTGTTAATGTCAGAATCATCATCATCGTCTTATATAGAATTGACCCCTTGATTTCTGATGCGTAAGGCAGGTTCTCCAGCCCGAGCACGTCGAAAAGCCCTTTGAGCTCCTGAAGTAAAGCCCAAACCAAATTTGTCAGTTTTATGCGGAAAATCAGGGAGTTGTCCCCAAGTGGTACACCCACCTTCTTCAACTACCGCTTTGACATCCTTGAGAGAAGCCATCTTCAAAGGAGGTTTGGTGATCTTCGGCGCATTAGTGATAGTCTCGATTGAAGCCATAATCTGGGGAACCTCTTCAAAATTTTGACAAGGGGTCTTTATGAATTCCCCGTCCATCTCCACATACCTGAAAGAGTTCAGATGGCTTACCATATACTCCTCTTCACCATGCACGGTGACAATCTTCCCCTTCACTAGATACTTCAGCATTTGGTGCAACGTAGAAGTAACGGCCCCAACTTTATGGATCCAAGGATGACCCAACAAACAAAAGTACGATGGCCTGATGTCCATCACGTAGAAGGTGGATCCAAAGGTCTGGGAACCCACTTTGACAGGGATTTCCACCTCCCCGTGCACCATTCTTTTGGACCCGTCAAAATCCCTCACCACAATGTTACTGGGCTTTAAGGTCAAGCCTTCACAATCTAGTCTATCAAGAGCCTTCTTAGGCAGAACATTCGGTGACGATCCAATGTCCACTAGCACATGAGACATAGTAGTGCCCCTGCATTCGATCGAGACATGCAGAGCATCATTATGCTTTCTCCCATTTGGTGTCAAATCGGCATCTGAAAAACCCAACCCATTATCAGCAGTCAAACTGGCCACACAGTCCTTGAATTGGTCAGCGGAGGTTTCTTGCGGCACATGTGCAGTCTTGAGAAATGCAATCAAAGCCTTTACATGGGCCTCAGAACACAATAGCAGAGACAACATTGATATCTTCTAAGGGGTCTTCCCCAACTGCTCGACCATATTTTAGTCGCTCTTCTTGATTATTTTAAAAATTTCCTCCATTTCTTGCTTAGAGGATTCCAAAACAACTTTTCTAGGTGCCTCCGTCCGGGCAGGCTCACCTATATCTTCTTTGCCCCGAGTCCTAGATGACTCATCGGCAGGGGTAACAACTGGAGTAAGGATGGGAGTAGTAACATAAGTACTGGCAGGAACAACAAATGGAATAACAACATGCTTAGCAACAGTCTTCGTGGAGATCTCGGGAGAGAAAACCCTTCCACTTCAGGTAACCTTGTTGGTCCTGATAATATTACTGATATCGAGATTAGTCTCTTCAATCTTCAAATCCTATTTGACGCCATGATAGTAAACGTCGGCACCATAATTCCAAGGGACAACTTTGTCCGAGGAGTACGATACAGGGCCAGGAAAAGTGATCATCAACGGAGCAATTCTTGGAGCAGGTGTAATCGTAACAGGTCTTTTAGAGGAGACCTTGGAAGGATTTGCGGAAATGGTTATGATAGCAACATCTTCATGCAGAACAGTTAGAATCAGAGTCTTTTCAAACAAAATCTCTCTACTATCCATCAGGCGTTGAACACCTGCTTTCAGCAAATAACAACCAGAAGGTAGAGATAAACACATGTGGCAACCTTCACCACAACCCGGAAATAAACCGGCTAGCAACAAATTCTTCTTAACAGTCATGAGGGGAGTGGAAAACTCGTCAACAGAGGTAACAAACAGATCGGTATCAATGGCATTAACACCACGGTTATGCTTGGGCATGGGAGCAGTTATGACATTAGGCTTCTCCTGAGCATCAAACTCAATTTCCTTGGTTTCGATCAGATCTTGTATCTTATTTCTCAAAGCCCCGCAGTCATTTGTATCGTGGCCTGGACTCTCAGAATGGTAAGCACACCGAGTGTTTGGATTGTACCGAGGAGATGTGGTGTTAGGATTCTTGGGAGCCTCCTCTAAGGTTGCCAAGTTATATCTTAACAGATGGGGTAAAACCTCAGTAAATGTCATATTAATCCGGGTGAACTTCCTTTGTAGTCTTTCTACCCTTTGCTGATTGTTTCGTTTTTGAGTAGCCGCATGCCTAGGTATCATCACAACCCCTACCGTTGGACGACGCTCAGCTCTGCTCTGACCTCTTGGGTTATAGATGGCACTGACCCCCTTCTTACCCGTGAATGGCTTCTTCACAGTACTCGAAGAGGTGTCTTTCTGGATTTTACCACTCCGGATCCCAGCTTCTACCCTTTCCCCAGTCAATATCAACTCGGTGAAACCAACTGAGGAGCTACCAATCAAATGATTGAAGAACGGACCAAACAGCGTACCAAGAAACATATCCACCAACTCCCTATCAGACAAAGGGGGTTGGACTCTCCCTGCTAGATCTCTCCGCTTCTGCGTATAGTCCTTGAAACCTTTGCTTGCACCCATGGACATACTCTGGAGTTGAGTATGGGTAGGAGCAAGGTCAGTGTTATATTGATACTGCTTATAAAAAGCAGTAGCCAAATCTTCCCAGTTGCGGACATTGGTTCCCTCCAGCTGATAGAACCACTCAAGTTGAGTCCCAGACAGACTGTCTTGAAAGAAATGGACCCATAAGTTCCTATCAGCAGTGTGAGGCTGAATCTTCCTCACATAGGAACAGAGATGAAGTTTGGGACAAGACACCCCATCATACTTCACAAATACTGGAGCCTTAAAATTATGTGGGATGACTACCCCAAATACCAAACCCAGCTCTTCAAAATCCATCCCTGGTATTCTTTAGATCTCCATTGCGCTCAGACGATCCTCTAACTTTTTGTATCTATCCTCAGTAGGAGGATGCTGTTCATCATTGTAATCTGTGTCATTATCAGAAACCTCAGGGCTAGGGTCCTCCTCCCTTGTATCTCCTTCTTGATTCTCCCCTTCTTTGGAAGAGGAGGTCAGATCAATCGGTTGCTTTAACGGTCCCTTGAATCTTCTGCCTAGATTCAGGACACCAGCGGTCTTCTTCTTCTTCTTCTCTTTCAGAATAAGGGCCTTCAGATCTTCCTGCCCTTTTGCCAAAGATACGAACATTTGTTGAAATTGGGCATTTTGTTCCTGGAGATCCTTGATACTTTGTTCGGAAGACATTATTGCTGAAATAAACAGCGAAGAAGATGAGAAACCTGTTATGGTACCTGTTTATGCAATGTCATGGATGATATGCGTATGCAATGATTTCAAGGACTTTGGGAAATTTAAATTTTTGAACCAAAATGAAACAAATATTTTATTAGTAGAAATCAAAATACAATTTCCTTTTAGGCGTTACAATTGAAAATTCTAAAAACTAAAAGAAATCAAGTTTCCCATGGATGCTTCCTCTTCGTGTCGAGATAGACATTAAGGCTTCTTTCCTCATGAAGCTGCTTTGTAAGCTCTAAGACTTTCTTCTCCTGGGCATAGAACTGGTCCCTATAAGTATCCCGCTCCTTCTTCAGCTGAACCCAGGACCTCTGTAATTCTTCAAGATCAGCGGGCATATCAGGATGAAGAACCGTGTAGGGAATATCCCCTTCAGTAGTGGGCTCCACAATCATTGGTAAGACGGCTATGTAGGGCATCATAAGTTTATGAACACGAGCTCGTACCTATTGGAGATAAGGTTCCATATGAATGGAATTCTTAGGCCCCAAAGTCTTGGCGTCAGATCTGTTTACCATGCCCCAGGCTCATATGAACCTCTGGCGATACCCTTGAACATCATCCTCATAGTTAAACATAATGCCCTGGATAAGCATATCATGAGGACCATCCCTTCGAGCGTAACCAAATTGTCACAGAGCCAAACAAGGATTATAAGTTATGCCTCCCCTAATGCCAAGTAGTGGGACATTAGAGAACTCCTCGCAGCGGTCACTAATAGAAATATCTCCCATAGATCGAGAATACCAGAGAATATCCGCGTGAGAAAGTGACATTATCCTTTACGACCAACCTAAACCTTCTTCATTCTTCAGCACTGACTTAGGAAGGTGAGAAATAAACCACCTCGACAATAATGACATGCAGCACATAAGAACCCCTCTTCTCTTCATGGTACGAGTGTGGAGAGCATGCAAGATATCTCTGAGCAAAGTAGGCACAGGGTTGCGAGAGAGAAAGATCTTGATAGCATTCACATCTATGAGTAAGTCTAGATTAGGGAACAGTACTAACCCATAAATTAGAAGAGCCAGAACATCCTCAAAAGCCTGAAAGTCCAAATCATTCCAAAACATCCGGGCCTTCTCTATTAGGAACTTGGATAGAAAACCCTTGACTCCGCTTCTTATTTCCCAATTGGATACCACGTTGGCTCGTTTCAGATGCAAAGCTGAGGCAATGACTTCAGGCTTGGGAACCTCTTCTAAACCTGTGAAAGGCATCTGGTCAAGAATGGGTAGATCCAATAACTGAGAGAAGTCTTCTATGGTAGGTGTGATACGGTGGCAGAACCGACTGTTTTTACTAGTTTACGTTTTTTTTTCGTAAAATGTCGCGGTAAACAAGAGTCGCCACCGACTTTTATTTCGTCTAACTGGAAAGGAAAAAAGTAAAGAAAACAAATCCTTTTTTGAGATGTTTATGAGTACGGGGGTAAATTATAGAAAGGGAAGGAGTTAGCACCCTTTCCATCCATGGTTTTCCATGGGCTCTTATGTACTTGCTCATTTTGAAAATTACTTGTGTGTTCTTGCTTTGAAAAGTTTTATTTTACTTCGTTTTAATCCTTGTTTATGTCCTCAAGAGTGTTACGAAGTTGTTTTTAAAAAACTTTGTTTTGAAAGTGTTTGTGTAAAAGATTTGTTGTTTTGAGCAAGTACCTAACAGTTATCTACCTACTCGAAAAAAGATTGTTCCTATTCTTGTTTCCTTTAGACAGCTCTATCCTACTATTAAGAAATAGGTAGCACCGTCGTTGGAGTTGTAAGGATCAATTCGAAAGGGACGTACAATAACTAAAGCAATGTTAGGATACCTTAGTAATAACCCTAGAGTCTTAAGATTATATTCGAGGCAACATTTTCGAGGCAACATTTCTGAGGCAACATTTCCGAGGCAACATTTGAACGGGACATTTGATCTTTTTAGACAGGAGGGCAACCACTAAGACACCCTATACTTAATGATCGTTTACAGAAGTCAACCGAAGTGAGAGTATACCTTAAAAGTGATATGTGCGAGTGATCTGTTTTCAGTTATTTAATCTTTGCACATTAGGGTTTTCTAACCGTATTAATTTGTCATGCATTCTTGTCATACAATCCTATTAACATACATCTAGACAGTTAAATATTTGCGGGAATTAAAATGCGAGAAAGTAAATCTACGCTATTACAAGGCTTCGGGGAGGGGGATTATTTACATAGCCAAAAACCCGGGGAAAAGCGATAAGTAAAAGCCCTAAATTTAAGTATTACAAACCATGAACAGTTACAATAATAATGAAGAGTGCGGAAAAGAAATCCTAAAACTATTACATCCCGAAAGCAATTACATAATTAGAAAAAAAATGTGAGAAAAGATAAATCTACGCTAGTACATTGATAATGCGACCTATACAATTTTCCTAGAAATTAAAATGTAAAAAAATAAATAAAAAGAAATTAAGGAAAAATTAAAACCTAAAATTCTAAGTTAATGTTTTTGGTGTTTTTTGTAGAAAATAATTTTAAGTTAATTAAAAAAAACCTAATTCTAACTAATTTTAATTCTAATAAAAAAAAGTTAATTAACTTAATTTATTAATAAATGAAAAAAAGCCAAAAATTCAGTTACTAACTAAAACAAAAACCTAATCCTAATTTATTAAAAAATGGTTAATTAATCAAATTAAAGAGTTAATTAATAAAAAAAGTGTTAATAATAAATAAAAATTTTAAAACCTAAATTAATTTTAATTAAAAAAAGTTAATTTTGAAAAAAAAAGTTTATGTGTAATGATTAATAAGAAAGAATTAAGTTTGCCAAAAAATAGATAGGGGAAGAAATATCAATGAAAAATATGGTTAGAAAATAAAGATAATGCAAATGTCAAGGATGAGTGATGAACCACAAATTAATTTAAAACCTAAAATTAAATTAAAAAAACCTAAAATGTATTATTCGAGTTTAGGAGGAAAAATCAAAGGCTTGTGAAAAATGTTAAGTTTTATGAAAAAAAAAGTTTTAAACAGAAAGAATGAAAATAGGTAAAAGGATAAATAGAAATGAAAACCAAAACCAATAGGGGTGGTTGTTGAAACCACGCCCTTAACCTTCTCAGGATGTCTGTAACACCCCAATTTTACCCCTCGTAATTAATAATAAAATCAGAGTTTCAAAATTTCATTCAAACATATATTGAGGTATCACATATTCGTGTTTTCATCACTTTGCATTATAATGCACATCACAAAAATCAAAAGTCGGATATACGAATTCATAACATAAATCATCATAAAAACATATAACTAATCACATCATGTTATCATCAATACATAAAGTCATAAGATAGTATACATAAACTATCCTATCAAAATAATAACGTCGCCCAAATCCCGAGTGTTACTACTATCAGAGCAGAGCGACTCAAAATAAAGAGACTCGAGCTAATCCTCATCATCCTCGCGGATCACCTGCACATTACCAATATAAAGGCAACGGTGAAACAAGTAAAGGGTGAGATACTCCAAAACATATAATTAAAGGCATGATAAAATATAAAAATAGTTTTGGAATCATAAATGATATAGATTAATAAGAATATGTCAAAAATATCAAATCTCACATACTTTAAAGTCATCATTTAGTGTATAAGATCAACACTTTAATATCATCACATAATCACCATAATCATGTCAAAACAAGACATAAACTCCATTGCCATAAACTCATATCGTCTCTTTACCGTCATGGTATATCCATCGCATAATTTTCATGAAATTATCACATCATAATCACTTTATGTTCAACACAAAAATCGTCACAAAACAAAGTATCATATAACATCGCAACTCATTATAAGTCATCAAATAAAACTCAACGCCAAAAGACTCAAAAATAAACATAACCGACTCCATGAGACACGACTATGTTATGCATGTGGTACCCGTCGCTTTGTCCATAATTAGGGACATTCGGCATAAAAGCCCATCGTCGCTTTGGCATAAAAGCCCTCGTCGCTTGGCATAAAAGCCCTCGTCGCCAATGCAATGTATGTGACTTGATAACACGACATCACAAATACAACACAACAAAACATCATCATCGCACATCAAAATTGGTATAAAACCCACGTCGCCATATTCATCCACATCAAGATAAACATATCATCGCATCGCATATCATCAAGTATTCATTATAAATAAACCGTCACAAACATCATATTTAATCACACCACATCATTATCAAATAATTCACTAAATTTCAAACACGGAAAAATAGTCAAACATCAATAATCGTCGCGAAAGTCATTCATAATAATCAGCATCAATTATAAACATTAACGTCACAATCTGGTTATCCATACACGACTTAAACCGACTAAAATGCAACCCGGTTCAACTTAACCGTAAATTGACTTATTTTGGGTAGCTCTGTTAAAAACTCATAATCTCGAAAAACTAACCTCACCACGACGTTCTACACGTCAAAATTAACTAGCACATCAATTTTCGTTAAATTCGGAGCAACTTGCTCCGTCACCGAAATTGCCGAAATCGGGAAATCGAAACATAATCGGGTTCCAAACTAAATCGGCTAACTTATGTCATATTTATATCTAATTAATATAAATATTTAATATATTAAATTAAGAAAAGAAAAACAAAACATAAATTAATTTTCTAAACTTAATTTCAATTCGATTAATATACCGCTAATGCCGCTAGCACTTTAGTTTCTATATTGTTAATTTTTGTTTATTCTAAACCATGCAACTAGTTTTTTTTGTTTGTAAGCTACTGTTATTACATTGTTTTTTCTTTCCAAACTTAATTCTAATGCTAGTTTTAAAAATGTGATAAACTGCTAGTTTTAAAAAAAATGATAACCTGCGCTAGTTTAGAAAACAAGAGATATACGCTATTTCATTTCTAGCTTCATACTATTTATTTAATAAACTAACTTCATACTACATTATTTTACTAAACTAACTATACTGCTACTTTAGTCTTAGTACTACATTATTTTACTAAACTAACTATACTGCTACTTAGTTTCTAAACTTCATTTCAATTACTAAACACTAATTCAACAACAACAACAACACCTAATTAACTCTTCTAATTTCTATCTCAATAAAACTCAAGAACCCTAACATCAATTTTTCCCCCAAATCCAAAATATATCAAATCAAACTCTAACTATAAGCATTGGAAATAATCAAACCCCTTACCTTAAATGTTTGAATGATTCTTGATGATTCAACCAACCCAAAATCCAAGCTTTGTGTTCTTGCTCTTCTCTTCCTCCAAGACTCTCTCTAGTTCTCTCTAAGTGTGTTTTTGGTGTTATGTCATAAAACAAGGAAATGGTGGGTTATGTTTGTTTAGAAGCAAGACATAAGCTAGCAAAATACCCAAAAAGCTCTTCTTGATATATCACCACTAATCAACACTAAATAATATTATTAACCCAAATAATTAAAATAACTCCAAATAATTAAATATCGGTCTGAATAATATTTTACCGAACCGAACGGAATAAAAACCGGACCGAACAAAATAATTTATCGGTCCCTCAACACAAATACCGGACCGAATAAATAATTACCGGTCCCTCAAAATGAATACCAGACCGAATAAAATAATTACCGGTCCGAATAAAACATCGCCGAATATATTAACATATATAACAGTTAATTTAAATATTCTCGTCGCAAACATAAACGTCAAACGGTAATTCGAAATATTAATATAATATAATATTAAATAAAACGGGGCGTTACAACTCTCCCCCACTTAAAAAAAGGTTTCTTCCTTGAAATTACCTGACTCGAAAAGCTCAGGATAGGAATCCCGCATCTTGCTTTCTAACTCCCACGTCGCACTTTCACCAGCTGCTCCTATTCAAACAACTTTAACCAAGGAGATCTCTTTGCCACGAAGAGACTTCATCTCACGATCTTCGATCCTTAATGGCATCGTCTCCACCGTAAGATTGTCTCGCACTTGGATATCATTCATCTCAATCACATGTGAAGGATCCGGAACATACTTCCGAAGTTGCGACACATGGAACACATCATGCAAGTTCGAAAGATTTGGCGGTAACGCCACTCTATAAGCCACTTTTCCCACTTTACTAGTAATTTGGTAAGGACCAATAAAGCGAGGAGTTATCTTCTTCGACTTCAATGCTCGACCAACGCCGGTTGTAGGAGTAACTCGCAAAAACACATGATCACCTTCTTGAAATTCCAAGTCTTTTCTCCTTTTATCATGATAACTCTTTTGTCGACTTTGAGAAATTCTCATCTTTTCTCTAATCATCTTCACTGTCTCAGTAGTCTCTCTAACCAATTTTGGTCCAAGCACCACACTTTCACCCGACTCGTGCCAACACAAAGGAGTTCTACACCTCCGACCATACAAAGCCACGAACGGTGCCATTCCAATACTAGCATGAAAACTATTGTTATAAGTAAACTCAATCAAAGGAAGATATGTATCCCATGAACCACCATGTTCAAGAATACAAGCATGTAACAAGTCTTCCAACGATTGAATCGTCCTTTCCGTCTGACCATCGGTTTGAGGATGATAAGCCGAACTCAACCTCAACTTTGAACCCAAAGCCTCTTGCAAGCTCTTCAAAATTCAGAAGTAAACCTCGGATCTCTATCCGAAACAATACACAAAGGAATACCATGTAATCTCACAATCACATGCGTATAAATTTCCGCCAACTTCGATACGGGATAAGTGATGTTAATAGGAATAAAGTGAGTCGACTTCGTAAGCCTATCAACAATCACCCAAATTGCATCGTGTCCTCTTGGTGTATTCGGTAACCCCGTTACGAAATCCATGGAAATGCTATCCCATTTCCACTCCGGAATCTCTAACGGTTGCATCAACCCTGCAGGTTTCTGATGCTCCACTTTAGACTTCTGACAAGTCAAACAAGCATAAACAAACTGAGACACCTCTCTCTTCATGCCCGACCACCAAAATAGTTTCTTTAAATCTTGATACATTTTGGTCGCTCCGGGATGAATACTCAAATTGCTTCTATG
Source organism: Vicia faba (assembly GCA_948472305.1). NCBI lineage: Eukaryota > Viridiplantae > Streptophyta > Magnoliopsida > Fabales > Fabaceae > Vicia > Vicia faba. The sequence continues at coordinate 1,091,621,689 of OX451738.1, forward strand.
ACTTTCTTCTAAGATCATTCTTTTCAAATCCACATCATCGGGAATACAAATCCTATCACGGAACCTTAAAACACCCTGAGCATCTAACTTGAAATCTTCATTTTCAGTTTGTCCAATACCAACCAACAAATCAACAAGTTTCACATCAAGCTTCTGAGCTTCTCTAACACTATCAAGGAAATCATTATTGATCTTTAACATTCCCAAGATAACACTCTTCGGCGTCACTTCTACTACAAGACTCATATCTCTAAATTGCTCAATCAATTCCAACTCTTTCACCATCAACAGTGACATATGCAAAGTCTTTCGACTTAAAGCATCAGTCACCACATTAGCTTTACCAGGATGGTAATTAAATCCAAAATCATAATCTTTCAACAATTCAAGCCACCGTCTTTGTCTCATATTAAGCTCTTTCTGATCGAACAAGTACTTCAAACTTTTATGGTCACTAAATACTTCAAATCTAGAACCATAAAGATAATGCCTCCAAATCTTAAGCACAAAAACAACCGCTGCAAGCTCCAAATCCTGCGTAGGATAATTCTTCTCATGAATCTTCAATTGCCTAGAAGCATAAGCAACTACTTTGCCATTTTGCATAAGTAAACCACCTAAACCCATCTTAGAAGCATCACAATAAACAACAAACGGTTCTTCAGGATTAGGTAGAATCAAGATCGGAGCCATTGTCAACCTTTTCTTCAATTCAACAAAACTTTCTTCACACTTGACATCCCACACAAACGCAGCTCCTTTACAAGTCAACTTTGTCAAAGGAAGCGCCAACTTAGAAAAACCTTCAATGAACCTTCTATAGTAACCAGCCAATCCTAAGAAACTTCTAATCTCAGTAATAGACTTAGGAGTTTCCCATCTCAACACATCATCGACTTTAGAAGGATCAACTGAAATGCCATCACCAGAAATGACATGCCCCAAAAAGCTCACTTCACTTAACCAGAACTCACACTTTGACAACTTAGCATAAAGTTTCTTCTCTTTCAGAACTTCCAACACGATGCGCAAATGTTCTGCGTGCTCTTCTTCCGATTTAGAATAAACCAGAATATCATCAATGAAAACAACCACGAAACGATCTAAGTAAGGATGGAAAATACGATTCATGTACTCCATGAATACTCCCGGTGCATTAGTGACACTGAAAGGCATCAACAAATATTCGTAATGTCCATACCTCGTCCTGAAAGCAGTTTTCTGAACATCCTCTTCTTTCACCCTTATTTGATGGTAACCCGATCTCAAATCAATCTTGCTAAACATGCGAGTGCCAACCAATCGGTCCATCAAATCATCAATTCTAGGAAGTGGATACCTATTCTTGATAGTCACGTTATTCAACTGATGATAATCAATACAAAGTCTCATGCCACCGTCTTTCTTCTTCACCAATAACACAGGAGCTCCCCACGGTGACACACTAGGTCTAACAAACTTCTTCTCGAGCAAATCTTCTAATTGGCTCTTCAATTCTGCTAACTCAGATGCGGACATCCTGTATGGTGCCATAGAGATAGGTCTGGTACCAGGGACAAGATCCACAGAAAATTCAACTTCTCTTTCTGGAGGTGCACTAGGAATCTCATCAGGGAATACTTCGGGAAAATCGCACACCACCGGAAAGTTTGCTATCACAGCTTGACTCTCCACAGAAAGAGTCGCCATCAACAAGAAAACCAACGCCTCATCCTTCATGAACTCATTCAACTGCTTCGTCGACACCAACATAGATTGTTCTTCTTCTACTAAGGAAGAAAACCTCACAGTGTTGTTATAGCAATTGATATGGACATAATTAGCTTTTAACCAGTCCATACCTAAAACCACGTCCAACCCGACAAGCGGTAAACAAACAAGATCCACCACAAAGTCTCTATCAAAGATTGATAAAGGGCAACTTGCACACACAAAAGAAGTAGTAACCGTTCCCTTAGCCGGAACTTCTACCACCATATCTCTATCTAGAGACGACAAAGTGAGACCCAATCTCTTTACACAATCAACAACAATAAAACAGTAAGTAGCACCAGTATCAATAATAGTAATAAGAGGAAAGCTATTAATGAAACTAGCACCTCAAACAAGACCATCCTCGTTTGTCGTCGGAGCACCCGACAAAGCAAACACCTTTCCTGCTCCTTGAGTCTTCTTAGGCTTCTTACATTTAGCACTAATGTGACCTCCCTCGCCTTAATTAAAACAGACTACATCCTTATGTCTACAATCGCGAGTCATATGGCCCACTTCTCCACATCGGAAACATCTCACCTCATTCTCCTTAGCTCTAACATCGCTTCGACACACATTACTTTTGTGGCCAGGTTTCCCACACTTGTAACAAACAATACTAGCAGGAGCATCTCCCCCACTAGTTCTTCGCCCTTGAAATGCTTTCTGTTTCCCTTTACCAGCTGGAGCATCATACGGTTTTCCACGGATTTGATGACCTTTATTTCTCTTATCAGACATAATCTTATAATGAGCATTACTGTCCTCCTCAAAGATCCTACAACTATCAATCAAATCCGAAAAGACACGGATTTTTTGATAACCAACAGCTTTCTTAATCTCAGGACGCAAACCATTTTCAAACTTGATGCATTTAGAGAACTCTCCATTCGGCCCATCATAATGCGGATAGAACTTGGCCAACATAGTGAACCTTGCACCATAATCAGTGATAGACATGCTTCCTTGCTTTAATTCAAGGAACTCTATCTCCTTCTTTCCCCGAACATCTTCCGGGTAATACTTCCTCATGAATTCCCTTTGGAAAACTTCCCATGTCACTTCCTCACTAGCAATCTCAAGCCTCTGACGGGTTTCAACCCACCAGTCATCCGCTTCAGCACTTAGTTTATGAGTACCATAACGGATCCTTTGCACAGGAGTGCAATCCATCACACGGAAGATTCTTTCAATCTCCTTCAGCCATGCTAAAGCACCTTCGGGATCATACTTTCCTTGGAAAGTAGGAGGATTATCTCTTTGGAAGGTTGCCAAACTACGAGACCCAGCGTTCTCGTCAGCATTCAGCGGGTTTTGGAAAGCCTGAGCCATTGCCTGCATAGCAGCAGCAAGAGCCTCATCATTCCTACCAGCGTTCCTTCCAGCCATAACAACTTCTGCTCACAACAAAACAAGGATTAGAATCAACAAATAACAATACTTGATTGATAGACGACAACAAACTCAACAACTTGGCCGGACAGACCGACCTGCTCTGATACCACTAATGTAACACCCTAATTTTACCCCTCGTAATTAATAATAAAATCAGAGTTTCAAAATTTCATTCAAACATAAATTGAGGTATCACATATTCGTGTTTTCATCACTTTGCATTATAATGCACATCACAAAAATCAAAAGTCGGATATACCGATTCATAACATAAATCATCATATAAACATATAACTAATCACAGCACAGCGGATGTGTTCACAAAATGTATGTATCATCATGTTATCATCAATACATAAAGTCATAAGATAGTATACATAAACTATCCTATCAAAATAATAACGTCGCCCAAATCCCGAGTGTTACTACTATCAGAGCAGAGCGACTCAAAATAAAGAGACTCGAGCTAATCGTCATCATCCTCGCGGATCACCTGCACGTTACCAATATAAAGGCAACGACGAAACAAGTAAAGGGTGAGATACTCCAAAACATATAATTAAAGGCATGATAAAATATATATAAATAGTTTTGGAATCATAAATGATATAGATTAATAAGAATATGTCAACAAATATCAAATCTCACATACTTTAAAGTCATCATTTAGTGTATAAGATCAACACTTTAATATCATTACATAATCACCATAATCATGTCAAAACAAGACATAAACTCCATTGCCATAAACTCATATCGTCGCTTTACCGTCATGGTATATCCATCGCATAATTTTCATGAAATTATCACATCATAATCACTTTATGTTCAACACAAAAATCGTCACAAAACAAAGTATCATATAACATCGCAACTCATTATAAGTCATCAAATAAAACTCAACGCCAAAAGACTCAAAAATAAACATAACCGACTCCATGAGACACGACTATGTTATGCATGTGGTACCCGTCGCTTTGTCCATAATTAGGGACATTCGGCATAAAAGCCCATCGTCGCTTTGGCATAAAAGCCCTCGTCACTTGGCATAAAAGCCCTCGTCGCCAATGCAATGTATGTGACTTGATAACACGACATCACAAATACAACACAACAAAATATCATCATCGCACATCAAAATTGGTATAAAACCCACGTCGCCATATTCATCCACATCAAGATAAACATATCATCGCATCGCATATCATCAAGTATTCATTATAAATAAACCGTCGCAAACATCATATTTAATCACACCACATCATTATCAAATAATTCACTAAATTTCAAACACGGAAAAATAGTCAAACATCAATAATCGTCGCGAAAGTCATTCATAATAATCAGCATCAATTATAAACATTAACGTCACAATCTGGTTATCCATACACGACTTAAACCGACTAAAATGCAACCCGGTTCAACTTAACCGTAAATTGACTTATTTCGGGTAGCTCCGTTAAAAACTCATAATCTCGAAAAACTAACCTCACCACGATGTTCTACACGTCAAAATTAACTAGAACATCAATTTTCATTAAATTCGGAGCAACTTACTCCGTCACCGAAATTTCCGAAATCGGGAAATCGAAACATAATCGGGTTCCAAACTAAATCGGCTAACTTATGTCATATTTATATCTAATTAATATAAATATTTAATATATTAAATTAAGAAAATAAAAACAAAACATAAATTAATTTTCTAAACTTAATTTCAATTCGATTAATATACCGCTAATGCCGCTAGCACTTTAGTTTCTATATTGTTAATTTTTGTTTATTCTAAACCATGCAACTAGTTTTTTTTTTGTTTGTAAGCTACTGTTATTACATTGTTTTTTCTTTCCAAACTTAATTCTAATGCTAGTTTTAAAAATGTGATAAACCGTTAGTTTAAAAAAAAATGATAACCTGCGCTAGTTTAGAAAACAAGAGATATACTACTATTTCATTTCTAGCTTCATACTATTTATTTAATAAACTAACTTCATAATATTTATTTAATAAACTAAATTCATACTACATTATTTTACTAAACTAACTATAATGCTACTTAGTTTCTAAACTTCATTTCAATTACTAAACACTAATTCAACAACAACAACAACACTAATTCATACTATTTCATTATTTTACTTTAGTCTTAGTACTACATTATTTTACTAAACTAACTATACTGCTACTTAGTTTCTAAACTTCATTTCAATTACTAAACACTAATTCAACAACAACAACAACACCTAATTAAATCTTCTAATTTCTATCTCAACAAAACTCAAGAATCCTAACATCAAATTTTCCCCCAAATCCAAAATATACCAAATCAAACCCTAACTATAAGCATTGGAAATAATCAAACCCGTTACCTTAAATGTTTGAATGATTCTTGATAATTCAACCAACCCAAAATCCAAGCTTTGTGTTCTTGCTCTTCTCTTCCTCCAAGACTCTCTCTAGTTCTCTCTAAGTGTGTTTTTGGTGTTATGCACTTCTGACCTCTCAAGCTGGTAAAACCAGTCTAGTTGTGTACCGGACAAGCTGTCCTGAAAGAAGTGTACCCAAAGATTTCTGTTGGATGTATGAGGTTGAATTCTTCTGACATATGACCTCAGGTGCATCTTCGGGCAAGACAGCCCGTCATATTTGGCAAAAATTGGCACCTTAAACTTTGGAGGGATCACAATCCCAGCAATCAATCCCAATTCTTCAAAATCTAACCCAGAAACACTTTGCAGCTCCATAGCTGCCAGTCTATCCTCCAGGTTTTTGTATTTGTCGTCCGCTGGCGGGTATTGCTGCTCTGAGTAGTCTTCATCTTCCTCAACCTCTTCCTCTTCAGCCTCGGACTCAGAAGGTAATGCAACCCCTTTTCCTTTACCGGTCCCCTCATCAGATGTGGAGGGGAATTCAAGAACTCTCCTAGCTTCATTCTCAAATCTTCTTCCCAGTGTAGCTACCCCAACTCTTTTCTTCTTCTTTTTTGCTTTTTCTTGTTCTTTATTCCCTAACAAGGCTTTAAGATCCTCCTGACCCTTTGCCAAGGTCATAAGGAGCTGTTGAAACTGCGAGTTTTGTGACTGCAGATATTTGACCGTCTGTTCAAGGTCCATCTTACTGAAATAAACAGCAGAAAGATAAGGAAACCTGGTGTGAAAACCTGCCTATGCATATGATGAATGATATGTTTATTCATGCAATGCATTCAAGGATTTAGAAATTCAAAATTGTTGCAGACAAAAAGAACACACATCATATTAATAAGAAGAAATTTTATCAGTACATAAATGCCCCATGGGCCAAATATTACAAAAACTTCTTAAGGTAAAAATACGTTGCGCATCCTCTTTGGTGCGATGTAAGTGTTGAGGGTCTCCTCCTCGTGAAGTCGGTGGGTAAGCTCCAAAACCTTCTTCTCACTGGCGTAGAAGCTGGCTTCAAAAGTATCCCTTTCTTCTTTGAGTTGGATCCAACTCTTCTGCATCTCCTCCCATGATGTAGGCATGTCAGGATGTAGGATGGTGTAAGGAACCTCTCCTTCCTTAACAGGCTCTTTAATCAAAGGGAGAATGTGAGGGTAAGGCATTATAAGACTCTGGGCTCGGGTTCGTACCCACTTGAGGTAAGGCTCAAGAGGTATGGAATTCTTGTGCCCCAGTGTCTTGCTATCTACCTTGTTAGGCATCCTCCAAGCTCTGATGAATCTTTGGCGAAGTCCTTGCGCATCGTTGTCGAAGTCAAAAACTAGGTCAGGAATCAACATGTCATGAGGGCCATCCCTCCGTGCATATCCAAATTGTCTCAAAGCTAGACAAGGCTTGTAGGTAATGTCTCCCATAATGCCAAGTAATGGAATATTAGGGAACTCACCGCAATGATCGACGATGATGACATTTTCTCTGGACCGAGAACACCAATGTACATCAGAGTGTGTGAGGGTCATCAATCATTGTGACCACCTTAAGCCTTGCTCATTCTTCAAAACAGATTGTGGAAGGTGAGAAATAAACCACCTTGCAAGGAGAGGAGTACAACACATGAGAACACCTCTCTTTCTCATTGTTCGTGTGTAAAATGAGTGGAGGATGTCCCCAAGCAATGTAGGTATAGGATTCCTGGATAGGAAAATTTTGACAGCACTGACATCTATAAGTTGGTCAGGATTTGGGAACAAGACCAACCCATAAATGAGGAGTGCCACAATCTCTTCAAAGGCTTGTAGATCCAAAGAATTCCAACACTCTTGTGCTTTCTCAAACAAGAATTTTGCCAAGAAGCCTTTGACACCACTTCTAGTTTCCCAATGCCCCTTGATGTCAGATGGTTGCAAGTGTAGTGCTTGAGCAACATCTTCAGGATTTGGTTCTTTTTCCGTACCGTTGTAGGGTAGTTGATTAAGAATAGGAATTCTCAAGAGTTGAGAAAATTCCTCCAAAGTAGGCACCAATTGATAGTCGGGGAATGTGAAACAGTGGTGAAGGGGGTCAAAGAATTGGAACAACACTTTCACCATGTCTTCTTCAATGTTGATGTTGACTAGGCTGAGCAGTCTACCATGTCTTTCACTGAAGAGAGAACTTTCTGGAATTCTGGATGTGAGCTCCTTGAGTTGAGGAGGGATTCTCACAAGGTTGACTTGGATAGTTTTCCTGCGAAGAATTTCCATGACCTACAAAACAAGAACAAAGATGAAAATCCAAACCCTTGAAATGGTTAGTGGATGCATATGATGCTTTATGATGTTTATGATATATGCACAAACATATGTACAAACAAGTCACACAAAACCCTAGTTTCAGGCTTGCATGGGGTTTCATAGGTAAGTACCCTCTTGAGTGTAGTTGGCTTAAAAACCTGTCCTATAAATAGTAATCGGGTTCTAAGGAGCTCAATATCATTGGATTGTTTTCCATGTTCATTGTTTTGGTTTAGCCACTTAACTAGCGACCAAAATATTCCAAGAAAACAACCCTCAATGAGTGTAGTATCGAGTATCTACCAACTTCAGACTGCACCAAAGCCGGTCATCTCACTACCCCTAACAAAAGGCCAAGATGGTCAAGTAAGGTTCTAGGTCATTAGTGCTTAGTGACATCGCTCAACGGCCCCGTACTCTCCTTGATTGAACTCAAGGGTTACCGGTACTCACAAATATGTCGCACTAATATAGCTATTGCTTCGACCGTGTCGGTATACCCCGCACAATTTCCACAACGTATTGCTATCTATGAATGTTTCCCAAATCCGGGTTAGGATTTCAAGCCCAAACAAGAGAACCAAAATGTAAAGCAATCAAAGCAAATAATTAGTCATGCAAAAGGTGATCTAAGCCCTAAGGTTACTCCACTTTTATTTTTCTTCCCCAGCAGAGTCGCCAGTTCTGTGATATGGTGGGAGAACTGACTTGAGGTTTTGCGTTTTGTTTTCGCAAATGTTTCGGTTGAGCAAGAGTCACCACCGACTTTTTATTTTATCCTAAGGAAAGGTTAAAAAGCATAAGAAAAACCTTTGAGATGTTTTCTTGGGTTCGGGGAGTAGATTATAGAAAGGGAAGGTACTAGCACCCTTTCTATCCATGGTTATCTATGGGATCTTAGTTACTTGCTTAGATCACTTGCCTTTGCTTTTCAATTGTTTGAAATGGTGCTTTGTGTGTGTGTGGTTTTTGAAAATGTTTTGAAAAAGATGCCTTGTCTAGGCAACCATTGTAACAATTCTTTACTCGAATGTTTTACAAAGGTGTTTGTCTTTTTGAAAAGATGTTTCAATGTTTTTGAAAGTTGTTTTGAAAGTTGTGTTGTGGAGTGTGTTTTGAAAGTAGGCAAGTGTGTTTTGCAAGTTTGATCAAGTAACTAAGAGTTTGTCTACCCTATTTTACTTAAAGATCTTTCCTTATGTTTTTAACCCTTTTAACAGTATTGTTCCACCATTGTATTTGGTGGACAATCTTGTGTTAGGATGTTAACGAGACGGGCGCGGGTCATCGTTTAGACCATGAATGCAATAGTGCCAAGTGTCTTTGGCAATTTTTCCTTCAAGGGACTTGATCATTTTTTAGGCAACTTGAGAAAGCGTCATCGAGGGACTATGATAATTTGATTTGTTTTTGTTTTTGCCAAAGACACTCAACATGCAACATGGCCCATTTTTGAAGGCAACAAGTGGAGTAACCCTAAGGGTGCAAGTGTGCTTTGTGTTGTCCATTTTCATGCTTTTTATCTTTGTATTAGTCAAGCTACTTGTTATTTGATTTGCATACAAACCCTAGGTCTATCATAGCATAATTTGAAAGCTTTTAAATGCGGAAATTTAAAGTCCTAAATTATTACAACATGATTATGGGGATGGGGGTACAAATGTTTGAATGGGGGGATTTTTGACAAGAATTTAAATCTAAACTATTACACCCATATCGAATATACAAATATTTAATTGTACAATGTAAAGTAAATACAATAAATATGTAAAAATGTATTATGCACAAAAATGATTTTTTATGTATGTGAAAGTGTTTTTCAATATGAAATATAAACAAAAATAAAAAGGTCAATTTTTGGATATTTTTATGGTTTTGGGCAAAACCCTAGTTTTCAAATAAATAGTATTTATTTATTAATTATATATAATATTTATATATTAATTTATACAAAAAAAAAGAAGTATATTGTAAAAAAAGTATTTTTTAGTGTCATGTCTTAATAAAAATAAAAATGCATTATTTTTATATTTTTGTCCTAATTATCTAATAAAATATGTGAGTATTTATATATTATATATTAGACATACTAAATATATACAAGAATAAAATATTAACTATTTACAAAAATGTATATTTTTAGAAAATGTTTTCAAAATGTGAATAATAAATAATAACTAAAAAATATATATTTTTATATTATTTTCTAGTGTTTTGAAATAAAAGAAAATATATTTATTTACATGTATATGCTAAATAAAACAAATAAATGCCAATTAAATGCAAAAATGTATGGAAAAATATTTTTGATATTTTTTTATATTTGAGCAAAAAATAATAAGTCAGAATCAAAAAGAAAAAATCAAAAATGATGAATATATCACAAAATGGGCCAGGGGGGTGTAAATTGGAAAAAGGGGTGCAAAAAGCAGGACTGACTCAGGCCCAACCCAAGCCAGTCATCTTCAACCTCCAGCTTTGTTTGAACAAGCAAAAATGTGCGTTTCCTAACTCCTGATTCCTAGACTTTCATGCAAAACTCATAACACCAATAATGTAGAGCATCAAGAGACGAATTCAGACATATAAAATACTTGACCTAACTCTAAGAAACGAGGGAGAATTTCTTCATCCCCAATTTCTGACCTAATTTTTATTCAATGTTCATGGCCAAAATTCTCACAGCATACTCAATATAAATGAAAAGTAAATACATGGATGGCTTCAGGGCTATGAGTAGAGCATGTTTCATTCACAAACCTAAGCCTAACTCTTCCTAGATTGAGAGATAGAAGTTCATGTTTTTACCTGTTTCAGCTTGAGTCGTGTACAACAATGTGGCCAACTTCAATGGAGTTTGAGCTTTTGTACAGCTTGCCTGAAGTCCAAGGATGCTTCTCCAACACCTAGCTTGCTTTGATACTCTCTAAATCGTGCTATGGAAGTTCACCTGCAAAACTGAAAAGTGAAAATGGAAAGTGATGTTAGGGGTGTTACAGTTTGTATCTAGGGCTTGGGATAGTTCCAATGGATAATATAGAATGTATTTGAACTGGTTTTAGACAAAGTGCATGAGTGAAATGGATTGTGGAAGTCAAACTGCAACAGATGCCCTGTTTTGCAGAAAAATGTGATTTTCTGTATGAGGAGGGATGAGGGGTGGTTTGGTCGTGCTTTAGGCTTGCTTGGATGTATGAAAGATGAGAACAAGGTTTGTGTTTGGCTGTGCTTGCAGGAAGTGAGAGTTGGTATGAGTTTGCCAAGTTTCTTCTCTTGTAAGCAAGGAAATGTCAACTTGTGATATAGGCCTGTTCCATGTCCTCAAGCATGCTGCACACTTTGCTCTTGATCAGTGGGATTTGTCTACCCAACTTTGCCTCAAAGATTTGGCTTGTACTTCAAAGATTCAGAATTTGACATAAAGCATTACTTTTCCAAAATGGCAAACTTGCTTTTTCTAATTAAGGATTAGTTTAGCATGTAATGTCCAAATGGATGAAATAATGCAATAATACAAAGGTTTGGCATTTAATTAAGGTGTGTAAAACTGGTTTTGAGGCCTGCAAGCTAGCTTTGTACAAGCTGACTTGAAAAATGCCAATGTTATGAACATGCTTTGGTCAAGAACAAAAGTGAATTTTGCCCAACTTTGCAAATTCGATTCTCCCTAACCACAAGGGTGTTTGAGAAGTTCTTGGATAATTTGGAAAGCTTGGAATGTGTAATACAATCCATCTTTGTAATGCAAATTGAAACTCCAAGTGGAACCATGTGAAAAGTGGCCAAGAAGTTGGACAAAAATCCTGCCTATAATAGGTCAAAATTTCTCTAAGTTAAAAATGTTTTGCACCCTTGTTCCAAAAATCATAACTTGAGCTACAAGCTTCCTTTGAGAAAACTTTGTGAATCAAAGTTGTAGATTTTGCAATGGAATACAACTTTCTTGTTTTTAGTTTTGTTTGAATCCATTTGTATCTTGATGAAAAAATGGGACAAAGTTAGGGAAAAATAAGGGAATTTCATAACTTAGAAAATTTCTAAGTTGTGAAATTTCATCATTTTAAACCCTAATTTGCAATTTTGGATTTCTTGATGAACAAGTTTCATAATTTTACATGTCTTGATGAAAAATGAATCTTGGCACTTGATTTTGACCAAAAAGTCAAAGTTTGACTTTTCAGTATACAGTCAAATTTTGATCAGTTGACTGGAAAATTCATCTGTCAATCCTGTACATTTGAGATCTTTTGAACTTGTTGAATGTGTCAAGAAAATGCCATTGAATCCTTAAGTCCATATATGAGCTTGGTTTGCCATTGGTTAGGTCAAACAGTCAAAAATTGCCTTTGTGTAGTCAAAACCCTAAAAATGACCATTTTGCCCTTTTGGTGATCTGATCAAATTTCTTGTGGAATTGTGATCCAAACTTGACCAAATGGTTCATATGAGTTCATTATGTTGTTGTGGGTCAAATTTCATGAGGTTTGACTGTCAATTTGGCCACAGTTGACTTTTTCCCCAATACAACTGATTTTAGGTCAACTGTCCAATTGACTGGGCAAAAAATTGGAATTAAGGCTTGAAACTTGGTATGGATAAACTTGTGAGTCCAACATGAAACATGAAATTCATTTTGGGAATTTTAGGTCAGAACATCTTTGTGCAAACTCAAACCCTAATTTGAGTCAACAGTGCAAGGAGGAGTCTTGAGCAGAGCAAATCCTAACTTGATCTTGAATATATGAGTCTTGTGATGAGAAAATGTTGATGAAATGAGAGGGAAAATTTTGGGGTATAACAATTGCCCCTGTTCAATCTTCTTGCACCTGAAGATTTAGATTGGCAGGTTTGCCTTTCGCGTCTCGAAGGTAAAAGGAGATTGGACACTAGAATGCCCGTAAATTTGCACTCGTCAAAACACGGATGCGGGAATGGGCTTAAAGATGCCATTTGGAGATGGACTTAGAGATGCCATCTGGAGATGTGACAGAATCTTGTCGGGGGATGGGATTAAAGATGCCATCTGGAATGCTTGTTGAACTGTATGTCGTTGATGAGTGAGCGAGTATCAGAAAGGTATCCTTGTTTGGAATATCTCTGAACTGGGGATCTTGAATAAGCAATGGATTGACATCCGTGTTTGGAGAATCCGTAAACTGTTTTCAAAAGTTGAATCTTAACAAGCGATAGATTAACATCCGTGTTTGGAGAATCCGTAAACTGTTTTCAGAAGTTGAAGAATCTGAACAAGCAATAGGTTAACATCCGTGTCTGGAGAACCCGTAAACTGTTTTCAGAAGTCTTGAAATTGAATAAGAAATAGAGCAGCATCCATGTTGGGAAGCATCCGTAAACTGTTTTCAAAAGTTGAGTCTGAACAAGCGATAGATTAACATCCGTGTTTGGAGAATCCGTAAACTGTTTTCAGAAGTTGAAGAATCTGAACAAGCGATAGGTTAACATCCGTGTCTGGAGAACCCGTAAACTGTTTTCAGAAGTCTTGAAATTGAATAAGCAATAGAGCAGCATCCATGTTGAGAAGCGTCCGTAAACTATTTTCAAAAGTTGAGTCTGAACAAGCGATAGGTTAACATCCGTGTCTGGAGAACCCGTAAACTATTTTAAGAAGTCTTGAAATTGAATAAGCAATAGAGCAGCATCCATGTTGGGAAGCGTCCGTAAATTGTTTTCAAAAGTTGAGTCTGAACAAGCGATAGATTAACATCCGTGTTTGGAGAATCCGTAAACTGTTTTCAGAAGTTGAAGAATCTGAACAAGCGATAGATTAACATCCGTGTCTGGAGAACCCGTAAACTGTTTTCAGAAGTCTTGAAATTGAATAAGCAATAGAGCAGCATCTATGTTGGGAAGCGTCCGTAAACTGTTTTCAAAAGTTGAGTCTGAACAAGCGATAAATTAACATCCGTGTTTGGAGAATCTGTAAACTGTTTTCAGAAGTTGAAGAATCTGAACAAGCGATAGGTTAACATCCGTGTCTAGAGAACCCGTAAACTGTTTTCAGAAGTCTTGAAATTGAATAAGGAACCGGTGTAGGGTTGCCTGATGATGAGTCCGTGTAGAACTGTATCTGAATAATTGTTAATGATAGTCTTTTATTCTTATCCTGAAAAGGACAAAATGTTAGCTAAACACAAAGTTATGTTGCATGAAATGTATGATGCAATATATGTTATATCAATGTTTATGATATGAATGTTATGAATACGCATGCAAGCTGATAAGCTGTCTTGCTGCGGATAGAGGAATACTGGATAGCCGGAGATAATAGAATCTTGACTGCTGCCAGGGAAAGTGAATCCTTGTTGCTGCAGGGGAGTGCAAGAATCTTTGATCGCTGAAGACGAGAAATCCTTGTTGACTGCTGACTGCTTGGGGAACAAGATCTTTAATTGTTGAGGGATCTTAGGACCACTGCTGGGGATTGGAACTCCTTGGTGACTTGTAGGGAATGAGAATTCTGATGACCTCTACTGGGGAGTCCAGAACCTGGTAGGCTTAAGCTGGAGAAGTAAAATTGAGAATATTTAATCTGATGGGAAGTATCTCTGTGGGGAGAAGGTCTACTAGTCTGGTTCTGCTGGGGATTGATAATTGGAAGTTTTAGCTCCGCTGGGGTTTACCAGTTTTGACTTCACTGGGGATACTAAAACTTAACTCTGAGGGGAATTAAGTTCTGGAAGGCTCTCTGGCTGGGGAAATCAACTTTGAGAAAGCTTCTGTTCTGCTGAAGATCTTGAAGTTTAACTCTGTTTGGGGAATTAAGCTCTGAATTTTAACCTTGTTGAGGAATTTGGAGTTTAGAACCGCTGGGGATTCCTTCTGAAAGGGCATCAAGATATCTATCTGTACCTTCAACCTATCAGTAATCATCTTTTCTTGGTTTGTAAGAAAATGATTAAGTTCAAATGCATATGCCTATTTAACAAAACATTGGACGTTTCTCAAATAAAACATAAGTGCAAAAGAGAAAAAGGAAGACAAAGCAAATTTCTGTATTTGGAAAAGTATTTGTATTAACTTTTTATGAGTATCTTTGTACAAAGGAGACAGACATCCTAGTAAGAGGATGTTGTCGTAAAAATTGAAAAATTTATACAAAAGAAAGATGGCTATGTGAAACAATTCCATGGGATCCCCATTCTGCTATAGCCTTCACAACTCTGAATATTTTGCCCATTCAATGCTTCGTCCGCCGGTGTTTGGATTGATCAGAAGCTCGGAGCTTGTTGATGAAGAGATTGTTCTTTAAAGTGATCCGATGAGACATAGTCATACGCTTTAATTCCCTAACTTTTGCCTGGACCGCCCTCTCGGGTTTTCAATCCACCGGGAAACCCCTTTTTGCCCAAGCCGCCCTTTCGGGTTTTCGACTTGCCGGGTGTACAGTTTTTTTTTTGTTTTATCCCTAATTTTTTCCTGAATCGCCCTTTCGGGTTTTCGGTTCACCAGGATGCCCATTTTTTCCCAAGTCGCCCTTTCGGGTTTTTAACTTGTCGGGTTTGTTTCATGCGTAGTATTTTTTGACTATGTCTGCGTTCGCAGGGTGTGGCAAATCGTCACCGTCCATGGTGGTCAGAATCATTGCACCACCAGAAAATATGCTCTTGATCACAAATGGTCCTTCGTAAGTAGGAGTCCATTTGCCCCTGGGATCACTTTGCGGCAAGATGATCCGCTTTATTACAAGATCTCCGACTTGATATACTTGTCGTCTGACTTTCTTGTTGAAGGCCTTGATCATCCGTTTTTGGTACGTCTGACCATGGCAAACAGCAGTGAGTCGTTTCTCGTTGATCAAATTGAGTTGATCAAGTCGGGTCTGAATCCAATCGTCTTCACTCAAACCAGCGTCCTTCATAATCCTTAAAGAAGGAATCTGAACTTCCATGGGTAGGACAACTTCCATGCCATATACCAAAGAAAATGGGGTTGCCCCTATTGAAGTACGTGCCGTGGTACGGTATCCATACAGAGCAAACGGTAACATCTCATGCCAGTCCTTGTAGGTAACTGTCATTTTCTGAATGATCTTCTTGATGTTTTTGTTCGCAGCTTCAACAGCACCGTTCATCTTTGGCCGATAGGGAGATGAATTGTGATGATAAATCTTGAACTGTTCGCATAGAGCGGTGATCATAGTATTGTTCAGATTGGTTCCGTTGTCTGTGATGATCCTGTCGGGGACACCATATCGGCATATGAGGTTCTACTTGATGAAGCGGTCAACCACATTCTTTGTAACAGAGGCGAAGGAAGCTGCTTCGACCCATTTGGTAAAATAGTCAATGGCGACCAGGATGAAGCGATGTCCATTGGACGCTGTGGGCTTGATCTCTCCAATCATGTCAATGCCCCACATTGCAAATGGCCAAGGAGCTGTTAAAACATTGAGAGGAACAAGAGGAATATGAATCTTGTCAGCGTAGACTTGACATTTGTGGCAAGTACGGGAATGTTGATGGCAATCAGCTTCCATGGTAGACCAGTAATAGCCTGCCCTTAGAATATTCTTAGCCATCGTATGTCCGCTCAAGTGGGTGCCAAATGTGCTGCTGTGTATCTCAGTCATGATCAACTCTGCTTCAGCTTTGTCTACACATCAAAGTAAAACACAATCATGGCTGCGCTTATAGAGGATACCGTTGCTCAGGAAGAACTTGGCAAAAAATTTCCTTAGGAACTTTTTTTCATTCACGGAAGCTCCTTCGGGATATTCTCTAGTCTGGAGATACCTTTTGATTTCGTGAAACCAGGGTTGTTCCACTACCTCTTCGGTATTAATCTCATGACAATGCGCAGGTCCATCCATTCGCTCGATGGTGATTTGGGGAGCCTCATTATCCCAGTTGAGTTTAAACATGGAAGACATTGTAGCCAGAGCATCTGCTAGCTGATTTTCTTCTTGCGGGAAGTGCTCGAAGGTGATCTGCTCGAAATGAGGCAGTAATGTCAAAACATGTTCTTTGTATGGGATAAGATTAGGATATTTGGTGTCCCACTCTCCTTTGATTTGACTGATAACCAAAGTCGAGTCCCCAAATACGACCAAAGATTTGATCCCCAAGTCCATAGCAGCCTTGAGACCAAAGATGCAAGCTTCATATTCGGCCATGTTGTTGGTATAGCTGAAACAAAGTCGGGCCGTGAAAGGTGTATGGCAACCTTCCGGGGAAATGAGTACCGCACCGATACCGTTTCCAAGTGCATTTGAAGCACCATCAAAGTACAGGGTCCATCGGGATCCATTTTCAGGTCCTTCATATGATCCATTACCTTCAATGTTGTCCAAAGTCATGATGTCCTCGTCCGGGAAGTCGAATCTCATGGATTGATAATCTTCGATAGCTTGATGAGCTAGATGGTCAGCTAGTACACTCCCTTTTATAGCTTTTTGGGTAGTGTACTGGATGTCATACTCAGTCAGGATCATTTTCCATCTAGCGATTCTTCCAGATAAAGCAGGCTTCTCGAAGATATACTTGATAGGATCCATTTTGGAAATCAACAGAGTGGTATGAGTCAACATATACTGCCTTAGTCGGCGAGCAGCTCATACCAAAGCGCAGCAAGTTTTCTCGAGCAGTGAGTAGCGAGTCTCACAGTCGGTAAACTTTTTGCTAAGGTAATAAATGGCATGCTCTTTTCGACCAGACTCGTCATGCTGGCCCAATACACACCCCATTGAGTTATCCAAAACGGTCAGATACATGATCAACAGCCTTCCTTCAATGGGTGGCATCAGAATAGGAGGTTCTAGCAAATACTCCTTGATCTTATCAAAAGCAGCTTGGAAATCGTCGTTCCATTCGACTACCTGATCTTTCTTCAATAGTTTGAAAATTGGCTCACAGGTAGACGTCAGATGAGAGATGAATCTGGCAATATAGTTCAAGCGCCCCAAGAATCCTCTAACCTCCTTTTCAGTACGGGGGGCAGGCATTTCTTGTATAGCCTTTACTTTTGCTGGATCAACCTCAATGCCTTTGTTGCTGACAATAAATCCTAGAAGTTTACCAGACCTAACTCCAAAAGTGAACTTACTTGGATTCAGCCTGAGTTTGTACTCCTTCAACCTGGCAAACAGCTTTTGCAAATGTTCAAGGTGTTCCTCCTCTGTTTGTGATCGAGCTATCATGTCGTCTACGTAAACTTAGATCTCATGATGTATCATATCATGAAACAAGGCTACCATGGCGCTTTGATAAGTTGCCCCTGTGTTCTTCAGTCCGAACGGCATCACCTTGTAGTAGAAGGTACCCCACTGTGTGACAAAGGTTGTTTTCTCCATATCCACGGGGGCCATTTTGATCTGGTTGTAACCCGAGAATCCGTCCATGAAGGAAAACACCTTGTGCTGAGCTGTGTTGTCAATCAAAATGTCGATATGCGGTAGCGGAAAATCATCTTTAGGGCTAGCCCTGTTCAAATCCCGGTAGTCCATACACATTCTGACCTTGCCGTCTTTTTTAGGTACTGGCACAATGTTAGCAACCCATTGTGGATAGGATGTAACAGCCAGAAATCCAGCATTGAATTGCTTCATTACTTCAGCTTTAATCTTCTCAGACATGTCGGGCCTCATTCGGCGGACTTTTTGCTTGACCGATGGACAATCCTCTCTTATAGGGAGACGGTGAACCACGATATCTGTGTCTAAACCCGTCATGTCCTCATAAGACCAGGCGAAGATTTCAACGTATTCATTCAACAGCTGTATTAAGCGCCCCTTGACACTTGGTTCCAGATTGGCACCCACTTGTACTTCTTTCCTGTCTTCCTCTGTTCCTAATTTGACTGTTTCCAACAACTCTTCATGAGGCAAGATATCCCTCTCTTCTTATTGTAGAAGTCTGGCTAGCTCTCCTGGTACTTCACAATCTTCGTCATCTTCGTATTCAGCCTGGTTGACCAAATCTTCAGAGTTATTGAAGGATACAGCAGAATAGTTACCCATAGAATCCAGAGTGGATGGGTACCTGCATTTGTGAGCGTGGGTGTGTGTAAGGGATAGCCATCCTTAAACAAACAAAAATGCAACAGGAAAGAAAATGAGCACAACAATTTATAAATGAAAAACGTACAATGATTCATTAAACATGGCATATGAATATGAAGAGAATCAAAACCCTTACAAATGGACCTAAAGGCCCCGGGCAAGGCACGAGGTGAAAAATAGTGTGCAGATTGTTTAAAAGTAATTATTACAGACCAACAGGAAATGTTCGAAAGATAAATTACTGATCGATGAAAGTAATGGGAACGAAGTCTTTCGCCTCCCAGTTGTGTAGTCCCCCTTCGATGGTTGGGAAGATCCAATCTTCAATGTTGGCCTCTTCGTCTTCGTCTTCCAAAGCATTGATTCCATGAGGAGAAATCTTGATGGGTGCCTTTTCAATTTTTGAGTGACGCATAGCTTTTTGCCCCGCAGCGGTAAATCCCAAACCAAACTTGTCTGTCTTGTGAGGAAAGTTAGGTAACTGACCCCATGTTGAGCTCTTCCCCTCCTTCATTGTAGCATGTGCGTCTTTCAGAGATGTCATCCTGGCCACCTGCTTGGGTACCTCAGCTACTTCCTTTACTACTGCAACCTCGGGAGCAATTTCCTCGAAGTGTTGTAACGGTGTTTCGATGAATTCGTCCTCCACTTCCACATACCTAAAGGAGTTTAGATGACTGATCATGTACTCCTCTTCACCGTGTACGGTTATGATCTTACCCTTGACAGGGTATTTCAGCATCTGATGTAGGGAGGAAGTGACTGTGCCAGCATTATGTATCCATGGTCTTCCTAGCAAGTAAGAGTATGATGGGCGGATATCCATCACATAGAATGTGGAGTGGAACACCTTAGTGCCTACCTTGATGGGAATGTCGACCTCCCCATGCACCATTCTTTTAGACCTGTCAAAGGCCCTGACAATGATATTACTTGGTTTCAGCTCCAAGCCTTCACAATCCAATCGGTCCAGAGCCTTCTTAGGCAGCACATTTAGAGAAGAACCAGTGTCGACCAAGACATGGGCGAGAGTGGTTCCTCGGCATTCAACTGACACATGCAGTGCGTCATTGTGATTTCTTCCCTTTGGAGTCAGGTCAGCATCAGAGAAACCTAGGCCGTTGTCGGCGGTAAGGCTGGCTACACAATCCTGGAATTGATTGGCTGAGGTTTCCTGGGGCACATGGGATGTCTTCAAAAACCTTATCAAGGCTTTGGCATGAGCCTCCGAACAAAGCAGCAAAGCTAACATGGAGATCTTCGAGGGAGTTTGCCCCAGTTGCTCCACCACGTCATAATCACTCTTCTTAATTATTTTCAGAATCTCCTCCATTTCTTTCTTAGAGGTTTTGGGGATGACCAGGGGTTGAGCCCTCGTCTTGACAAGCTCTTCTTGGATCCCTTTCCCCTTATCAGCAGAAGTAGGAGGGACAACCACAGGAGTAACAACTTCTTTAATCAACGGAGTTCTTGCAGAAAGATTTATCGGTGCAGGAGTAACCTTGGCAGCAGCTGAGGGTCCAAAGATTGCTTTTGGAGAGGCAATATCTGGAGAGAAAATTCTCCCACTTCGGGTAATCTTGCTCGTACCGGCAATGTTGCCAATGTTAGTAGTTTCTTTGTCAGAGCTCTCTTCAGTTATCTCAATTTGTTTAACACCGTGGTAGTAGATTTCTCCACCATAATTCCACGATATTGATTTGTCAGATTTGTAGGGGACATGCCCAAGCATGGTTATTTTCAGAGGTGCAACCTTCGTAGCGGATGTAATCTTAACAGGCCTTTTGGGGACCTTGGAAAGATTGGTGGAAATGGTGATTATTGAAACTTCATTGATAGGAGTTGGAGTAACGGGAGTCTTTTCGAAAAGAATTTGTTGGTTGTCCATTAGGCGTTGGATGCCTATCTTCAGCAGTGGACAATCGATTGGTAGGGATTGACAAAAATAGCAATCTTCTTTACATCCTGGGAAAATCCCAGCCTTCAACAGATTCAACTTGATTGTTAGTAGTGGATTTACCAGATCATCAACAGTAGAAACAAACAGATCTTCTTCAACAGCATGGACATTGCGACCATGCTTTGGCATCAGAGCGGATATTACATTCGGCTTCTCTGGGGCGTCGAACTCAACCTCTTTTGCATATATTAAATCTTGAATTTTATGCTTAAGCGCCCAACAATCGTTGGTGTCATGCCCGACGCTGTCAGAATGATAGGCACATTTAGCATTGGGATGATAATGTGGGGAAGTTGTATTCACATTTTTTGGTGCCTCTTTGATAGTGGTGAGGTTTAGCTTCAACAAATGGGGAAGAACTTATGTAGGCGTCATGTTGATGCGGGTGAACTGCCGTTGTGGCTGTTCTACCCGTTGCTGGTTAGGTCTGGACTGATTGATACGAGGCTGATCAGTTGACGAATTTTGAATCATCACGACCCTTACAGTCGGCCGGCGCTCAGTTCTTCCCAATCTTTTCTGAGAGTATATAACAGCTGCTTCCTTCTTGGCCGGAAATGATTTCTTAACAGTTGTGGATGCAGAGGCATCCCTTTGAATCTTCCCACTCTTAATACCAACTTCCACCCGTTCGCCGGTCATAATCAATTCAGTAAACCCTGCGGAAGAGCTCCCGATCAAATGGTTGAAGAACGGGCCAGATAGGGTCCCCAAGAACATATCAACTAGTTCCCTATCTGAAAGAGGTGTCTGCACTCTTCCGGCCAAGTCGCGCCATTTCTGGGCGTATTCTTTGAATCCCTCATTTGAGGCCATCCCCATACTCTGTAGCTGAGTACGGGTTGGCGCCAAGTCAGTGTTATATTGATACTGGCGATAAAAGGCAGCTACTAAGTCTTCCCAGTTATGCACTTCTGACCTCTCAAGCTGGTAAAACCAGTCTAGTTGTGTATCGGACAAACTGTCTTGAAAGAAGTGTACCCAAAGATTTCTGTTGGATGTATGAGGTTGAATTCTTCTGACATATGACCTCAGGTGCATCTTTGGGCAAGACAGCCCGTCATATTTTGCAAAAATTGGCACCTTAAACTTTGGAGGGATCACAATCCCAACAATCAATCCCAATTCTTCAAAATCTAACCCAGGAACCCTTTGCAGCTCCATAGCTGCCAGTCTATCCTCCAGGTTTTTGTATTTGTCGTCCGCTGGCGGGTATTGCTGCTCTGAGTAGTCTTCATCTTCCTCAACCTCTTCCTCTTCAGCCTCGGACTCAGAAGGTAATGCAGCCCCTTTTCCTTTACCGATCCCCTCATCAGATGTGGAGGGGAATTCAAGAACTCTCCTAACTTCATTCTCAAATCTTCTTCCCAGTGTAGCTACCCCAACTCTTTTCTTCTTCTTTTTTCCTTTTTCTTGTTCTTTATTCCCTAACAGTGCTTTAAGATCCTCCTGACCCTTTGCCAAGGTCATAAGGAGCTGTTGAAACTGCGAGTTTTGTGAATGCAGATCTTTGACCGTCTGTTCAAGGTCCATCTTACTGAAATAAACAGCAGAAAGATAAGGAAACCTGGTGTGAAAACCTGCCTATGCATATGATGAATGATATGTTTATTCATGCAATGCATTCAAGGATTTAGAAATTCAAAATTGTTGCAGACAAAAAGAACACACATCATATTAATAAGAAGAAATTTTGTCAGTACATAAATGCCCCATGGGCCAAATATTACAAAAAATTCTTAAGGTAAAAAGACGTTGCGCATCCTCTTTGGTGCGATGTAAGTGTTGAGGGTCTCCTCCTCGTGAAGTCGGCGGGTAAGCTCCAAAAACTTCTTCTCACTGGCGTAGAAGCTGGCTTCAAAAGTATCCCTTTCTTCTTTGAGTTGGATCCAACTCTTCTGCATCTCCTCCCATGATGTAGGCATGTCAAGATGTAGGATGGTGTAAGGAACCTCTCCTTCCTTAACAGGCTCTTTAATCAAAGGGAGAATGTGAGGGTAAGGCATCATAAGACTCTGGGCTCGGGTTCGTACCCACTTGAGGTAAGGCTCAAGAGGTATGGAATTCTTGTGCCCCAGTGTCTTGCTATCTACCTTGTTAGGCATCCTCCAAGCTCTGATGAATCTTTGGCGAAGTCCTTGCGTATCGTTGTCGAAGTCAAAAACTAGGTCAGGAATCAACATGTCATGAGGGCCATCCCTCCGTGCATATCCAAATTGTCTCAAAGCTAGACAAGGGTTGTAGGTAATGCCTCCCATAATGCCAAGTAATAGAACATTAGGGAACTCACCACAATGATCGAAGATGATGACATTTTCTCTGGACCGAGAACACCAATGTACATCAGAGTGTGTGAGGGTCATCAATCGTTGTGACCACCTTAAGCCTTGCTCATTCTTCAAAACAGATTGTGGAAGGTGAGAAATAAACCACCTTGCAAGGAGAGGAGTACAGCACATGAAAACACCTCTCTTTCTCATTGTTCGTGTGTAAAATGAGTGGAGGATGTCCCAAAGCAATGTAGGTATGGGATTCCTGGATAGGAAAATCTTGACAGCACGGACATCTATAAGTTGGTCAGGATTTGGGAACAAGACCAACCCATAAATGAGGAGTGCCACAATCTCTTCAAAGGCTTGTAGATCCAAAGAATTCCAACACTCTTGTGCTTTCTCAAACAAGAATTTTTCCAAGAAGCCTTTGACACCACTTCTAGTTTCCCAATGCCCCTTGATGTCAGATGGTTGCAAGTGTAGTGCTTAAGCAACATCTTCAGGCTTTGGTTCTTTTTCCGTGCCGTTGTAGGGTAGTTGATTAAGAATAGGAATTCTCAAGAATTGAGAAAATTCCTCCAAAGTAGGCACCAATTGATAGTCGGGGAATGTGAAACAGTGGTGAAGGGGGTCAAAGAATTGGAACAACACTTTCACCATGTCTTCTTCAATGTTGGTGTTGACTAGGCTGAGCAGTCTACCATGTCTTTCACTGAAGAGAGAACTTTCTGGAATTCTGGATGTGAGCTCCTTGAGTTGAGGAGGGATTCTCACAAGGTTGACTTGGATAGTTTTCCTGCGAAGAATTTCCATGACCTACAAAACAAGAACAAAGATGAAGATCCAAACCCTTGAAATGGTTAGTGGATGCATATGATGCTTTATGATGTTTATGATGTATGCACAAACATATGTACAAACAAGTCACACAAAACCCTAGTTTCAGGCTTGCATGGGGTTTCATAGGTAAGTACCCTCTTGAGTGTAGTTGGCTTAAAAACCTGTCCTATAAATAGTAATCGGGTTCTAAGGAGCTCAATATCATTGGATTGTTTTCCATGTTCATTGTTTTGGTTTAGCCACTTAACTAGCGACCAAAATATTCCAAGAAAACAACCCTCAATGAGTGTAGTATCGAGTATCTACCAACTTCGGACTGCACCAAAGCCGGTTATCTCACTACCCCTAACAAAAGGCCAAGATGGTCAAGTAAGGTTCTAGGTCATTAGTGCTTAGTGACATCGCTCAACGGCCCCGTACTCTCCTTGATTGAACTCAAGGGTTACCGGTACTCACAAATATGTCGCACTAATATAGCTATTGCTTCGACCGTGTCGATATACCCCGCAACATTCCACAACGTATTTCTATCTATGAATGTTTCCCAAATCCGGGTTAGGATTTCAAGCCCAAACAAGAGAACCAAAATGTAAAGCAATCAAAGCAAATAATTAGTCATGCAAAAGGTGATCTAAGCCCTAAGGTTACTCCACTTTTATTTTTCTTCCCCAGCAGAGTCGCCAGTTCTGTGATACGGTGGGAGAACTGACTTGAGGTTTTGCGTTTTGTTTTCGCAAATGTTTCGGTTGAGCAAGAGTCGCCACCGACTTTTTATTTTATCCTAAGGAAAGGTTAAAAAGCACAGGAAAAACCTTTGAGATGTTTTCTTGGGTTCGGGGAGTAGATTATAGAAAGGGAAGGTACTAGCACCCTTTCTATCCATGGTTATCCATGGGATCTTAGTTACTTGCTTAGATCACTTGCCTTTGCTTTTCAATTGTTTGAAATGGTGCTTTGTGTGTGTGTGGTTTTTGAAAATGTTTTGAAAAAGATGCCTTGTCTAGGCAACCATTGTAATAATTCTTTACTCGAATGTTTTACAAAGGTGTTTGTCTTTTTGAAAAGATGTTTCAATGTTTTTGAAAGTTGTTTTGAAAGTTGTGTTGTGGAGTGTGTTTTGAAAGTAGGCAAGTGTGTTTTGCAAGTTTGATCAAGTAACTAAGAGTTTGTCTACCCTATTTTACTTAAAGATATTTCCTTATGTTTTTAACCCTTTTAACAATATTGTTCCACCATTGTATTTGGTGGACAATCTTGTGTTAGGATGTTAACGGGACGGGCGCGGGTCATCGTTTAGACCATGAATGCAATAGTGCCAAGTGTCTTTGGCAATTTTTCCTTCAAGGGACTTGATCATTTTTTAGGCAACTTGAGAAAGCATCATCGAGGGACTATGATCATTTGATTTGTTTTTGTTTTTGCCAAAGACACTCAACATGCAACATGGCCCATTTTTGAAGGCAACAAGTGGAGTAACCCTAAGGGTGCAAGCGTGCTTTGTGTTGTCCATTTTCATGCTTTTTATCTTTGTATTAGTCAAGCTATTTGTTATTTGATTTGCATACAAACCCTAGGTCTATCATAGCATAATTTGAAAGCTTTTAAATGCGGAAATTTAAAGTCCTAAATTATTACAACATGATTATGGGGATGGGGGTACAAATGTTTGAATGGGGGGATTTTTAACAAGAATTTAAATCTAAACTATTACACCCATATCGAATATACAAATATTTAATTGTACAATGTAAAGTAAATACAATAAATATGTAAAAATGTATTATGCACAAAAATGATTTTTTATGTATGTGAAAATGTTTTTCAATATGAAATATAAACAAAAATAAAAAGGTCAATTTTTGGATATTTTTATGGTTTTGGGCAAAACCCTAGTTTTCAAATAAATAGTATTTATTTATTAATTATATATAATATTTATATATTAATTTATACAAAAAAAAAAAAAGAAGAAGTATATTGTAAAAAAAGTATTTTTTAGTGTCATGTCTTAATAAAAATAAAAATGCATTATTTTTATATTTTTGTCCTAATTATCTAATAAAATATGTGAGTATTTATATATTATATATTAGACATACTAAATATATACAAGAATAAAATATTAACTATTTACAAAAATGTATATTTTTAGAAAATGTTTTCAAAATGTGAATAATAAATAATAACTAAAAAATATATATTTTTATATTATTTTCTAGTGTTTTGAAATAAAAGAAAATATATTTATTTACATGTATATGCTAAATAAAACAAATAAATGCCAAATAAATGCAAAAATGTATGGAAAAATATTTTTGATATTTTTTTATATTTGAGCAAAAAATAATAAGTCAGAATCAAAAAGAAAAAATAAAAAATGATGAATATATCACACAATGGGTCAGGGGGTGTAAATTGGAAAAGGGGGTGCAAAAAGCAGGACTGACTCAGGCCCAGCCCAAGCCAGTCATCTTCAACCTCCAGCTTTGTTTGAACAAGCAAAAACGCGCGTTTCCTAACTCTTGATTCCTGGACTTTCATGCAAAACTCATAACACCAATAATGTAGAGCATCAAGAGACGAATTCAGACATATAAAATACTTGACCTAACTCTAAGAAACGAGGGAGAATTTCTTCATCCCCAATTTCTGACCTAATTTTTCTTCAATGTTCATGGCCAAAATTCTCACAGCATACTCAATATAAATGAAAAGTAAATACATGGATGGCTTCAGGGCTATGAGTAGAGCATGTTTCATTCACAAACCTAAGCCTAACTCTTCCTAGATTGAGAGATAGAAATTCATGTTTTTACTTGTTTCAGCTTGAGTCGTGTACAACAATGTGGCCAACTTCAATGGAGTTTGAGCTTTTGTACAGCTTGCCTGAAGTCCAAGGATGCTTCTCCAACACCTAGCTTGCTTTGATACTCTCTGAATCGTGCTATGGAAGTTCACCTGCAAAACTGAAAAGTGAAAATGGCAAGTGATGTTAGGGGTGTTACAGTTTGTATCTAGGGCTTGGGATAGTTCCAATGGATGATATAGAATGTATTTGAACTGGTTTTAGCCAAAGTGCACGAGTGAAATGGATTGTGGAAGTCAAACTGCAACAGATGCCCTGTTTTGCAGAAAAACTGTGATTTTCTGTATGAGGAGGGATGAGGGGTGGTTTGGTCGTGCTTTAGGCTTGCTTGGATGTATGAAACATGAGAACAAGGTTTGTGTTTGGCTGTGCTTGCAGGAAGTGAGAGTTGGTATGAGTTTGCCAAGTTTCTTCTCTTGTAAGCAAGGAAATGTCAACTTGTGATATAGGCTTGTTCCATGTCCTCAAGCATGCTGCACACTTTGCTCTTGATCAGTGGGATTTGTCTACCCAACTTTGCCTCAAAGATTTGGCTTGTACTTCAAAGATTCAGAATTTGACATAAAGCATTACTTTTCCAAAATGGCAAACTTGCTTTTTCTAATTAAGGATTAGTTTAGCATGTAATGTCCAAATGGATGAAATAATGCAATAATACAAGGGTTTGGAATTTAATTAAGGTGTGTAAAACTGGTTTTGAGGCCTGCAAGCTAGCTTTGTACAAGCTGACTTGAAAAATGCCAATGTTATGAACATGCTTTGGTCAAGAACAAAAGTGAATTTTGCCCAACTTTGCAAATTCGATTCTCCCTAACCACAAGGGTGTTTGAGAAGTTCTTGGACAATTTGGAAAGATTGGAATGTGTAATACAATCCATCTTTGTAATGCAAATTGAAACTCCAAGTGGAACCATGTGAAAAGTGTCCAAGAAGTTGGACAAAAATCCTGCCTAGAATAGGTCAAAATTTCTCTAAGTTAAAAATGTTTTGCATCCTTGTTCCAAAAATCATAACTTGAGCTACAAGCTTCCTTTGAGAAAAATTTGTGAATCACAGTTGTAGACTTTGAAATTTACTACAACTTTCATGTTTTGAGTTTTGTTTGAATCCATTTTTATCTTGATGAAAAAATGGGACAAAGTTAGGGAAAAATAAGGGAATTTCATAACTTAGAAAATTTCTAAGTTATGAAATTTCTTCATTTTAAACCCTAATTTGCAATTTTGGATTTCTCGATGAACAAGTTTCATAATTTGACATGTCTTGATGAAAAATGAATCTTGGCACTTGATTTTGACCAAAAAGTCAAAGTTTGACTTTTCAGTATACAGTCAAATTTTGATCAGTTGACTGGAAAATTCATCTGTCAATCCTGTGCATTTGAGATCTTTTGAACTTTTTGAATGTGTCAAGACAATGTCATTGAATCCTTAAGTCCATATGTGAGCTTGGTTTGCCATTGGTTAGGTCAAACAGTCAAAAATTGTCTTTGTGCAGTCAAAACCCTAAAAATGACCATTTTGCCCTTTTGGTGATCTGATCAAATTTCTTGTGGAATTGTGATCCAAACTTGACCAAATGGTTCATATGAGTTCATTATGATGATGTGGGTCAAATTTCATGAGGTTTGACTGTCAATTTGGCCACAGTTGACTTTTTCCCCAATACAACTGATTTTAGGTCAACTGTCCAATTGACTGGGCAAAAAATTGGAATTAAGGCTTGAAACTTGGTATGAATAAACTTGTGAGTCCAACATGAAACATGAAAGTCATTTTGGGCATTTTAGGTCAGAACATCTTTGTGCAAACTCAAACCCTAATTTGAGTCAACAGTGCAAGGAGGAGTCTTGAGCAGAGCAAATCCTAACTTGATCTTGAATATATGAGTCTTGTGATGAGAAAATGTTGATGAAATGAGAGGGAAAATTTTGGGGTACTCAATACCTCCTTTGAAAACTTAGCCAACTAAATTTGTGAAATTTTGGTGCCGGAACCAGCTCGATACAATGAAAATCGACCAAGTTATAATTTTCTGAACATGACGCAAATAAACTTCTGTCATAAATTTTCTGTACGAAAATACTTGATAAATCCGCATTTTTGAAGACCTTTTGATCGAAATTGGCTTCCATCCGTGAGAGATGAAAACATAGATGACGTCAATACAGAATTTTGGCCACCGAAACGGGTTCAAAACGAGCCACGAAATTCAAGTTATGAATTTAGTGCGTAAAAAATGCACTTTCAGCACGCTTTTTCACCATATTTCTTCGAGAAAACTCACACATTCGGAGACCTTATTTAAAGAATTGACTCTTGAGCCGAACCTGAATTTGAGAATGTTATCAGAGATATCTTGGTGAAAGAACACTTGAATATGACGCGCTGGGTTGGACTTGTGAATCTTTGAACCCCGAATCATTACAAAATGGCGAACCGATCTTTCAGCACAGAAAATACTCTGAGAACATCCATTGGCGAAATAAACGTCACTTGTAACCTAAAGAAGCTTGATAAGTATACCTTTATTCCATAACCATAAAACCAATAATATGCGTGTATGAAAAGAGGATAAATTTTGGGATACAACAGCTGTCCCTGTTCAATCTTCTTAAACCTGAAGATTTAGATTGGCTTGTCTGCCTTTCGTGATCTGAAGGTGGAAGATGATTGAACACTAGAGTTCCCAGAAATTTGCACTCGTCTGTAATAATGCTTTACTATGTAGGTAGTATCGGGAATGGGCTTACAAATGCCATTTGGCGGAGATGACGGAAGGTCACCGGATATGGGCTTAAAGATGCCATCCGGAAGATATGACGGAGAATCGTCGGAGATGGGCTTAAAGATGCCATCTAGAGGATGTTGATTTCCCGAGATATTCCTTTGATGAGAATTCCTGTTCCTATCATTGAGGAGGAATCTGCTGAGAAATGTTGGTCTCTTTCTTGGGAGAAATAGAATTTTAGGAGCTTCAATTATCTGTTACTCTATTGGGGAAATAACTCCTGCTTGAGGAAGCGGAAGTGAACTGCATATTTGGTCAGGGTACAATCTGCACCGGGAATTACTGGGGAAATTCAAAACCAATCATGTTTGATCGGGTCCCGGTCTTACAGTGTTATGGACCGCTGTTTGGGGATAAGAGAGGAGGAACCTAGATAGTGAGGTTATGAGAAGGAACCTGGATAGTAGGTTTGCTTCAATATAAAAGCATGGATAGTAGGGATGTGAGGAAGAACTTGGATAGTAGGGTTACTTCGATTTGAAAGCCTGGATAGTAGGGCTGTGAGAAGGAACCTGGATAGTAAGGTTACTTCGATATGAAAGCCTGTATAGTAGGGTTGTGAGAAGGAACCTGGATAGTAGGGTTACTTCGAGATGAAAGCCTGGATAGTAGGGATGTGAGAAGGAACCTGGATAGTAGGGTTACTTTGATATGAAATCCAGGATAGTAGGGCTGTGAGAAGGAACCTGGATGGTAGGGTTACTTCGAGATGAAAGCTGGGATAGTAGGGATGTGAGAAGGAACCTGGATAGTAGGGTTACTTCGAAATGAGTTTGGGTAAAACTGCAGAGGGAACCTGGGTGAGGTTGCCTTGTGATAAGTCGGTGTGGGACTTCGGGAGGAACCTGGGTAAGGTTGCTTTATGATGAGTCTGGGTAAAACTTCATCTGAACCGAGAAGGAATCTGGGTAAGGTTGCTTTGTGAGGAGTTTGGGTAAAACTTCATGAGGAACCTGGGTAAGGTTACTTTGTGATAAGTTCGTGTGAAACTTTATTTGGAAATGTATGAGAAGGGACCCATGTAAGATTTTTCAAGATAAACCCGTGTGAAGTTGTATATAAGAGAAATCCATGTAAGATTGCTCCGTGACAAACCCGTGTAAAGCTGCATTTGGTCGCGCAGATGATTACTTTGTTTAGTTTCAGGAGCTAATCTTGGACCTGCTGAAAATTGTTGATGATAACCATCTTTCCTGAAAAGGTACATGATTAATTATATGTGATGCATGAAATGCATTGTGTGATAATGTTCTCAAAATAAATGAGATTATATTGTATGCGATATGTGTGCGCACGTCATGATGTATGAACATGAAATGCTATTGTGACACGTCCGAGTTTGGGAAAATAAATCCCTGACTGCTGTTGGAGAGTATTGGAAATAGCATTCCTGACTGTTGTAGAAAACTGTGGTTCTTCTACTTCCGCTGGGGATGGTGAACGAGGATGACTATCCCGGAGATTCGCTCCTTGTTTACGGATATTCTGTCGGGGGAGAGACTCTGCTTGAGAATAACTCTGCGGGGGGAATAATTCTGTTGGAGAGAGAAGCTTCCATAACTAAAGGGATAAACTCTGTCGGGGATTGAGCTTCTGTATTCAGAGAAATAAACCATGTTCAGGAGAAAAATTTATGAACCGCTTACGATTACAAAATTCGGCTGGGGAATATAGACGTCGGCTCTCTGAAAGAGCTTGGCTGGGGAAAGTAACTCCTGTTTGGGGAGGCAGAGATCAAAACTTTGGTTGCCTCTACTCTACGGAGTGTAGATGTTACTGGGACGCATGCTGAGGATACGACAATGACTTCGTATCAAGACTTTTCTGCCCCTGTACCTGCTGGAGAAAGTGCCCGCAGAGGCCTTGTGGATTGAGAGTCATCCCAACTTATGAGGTGCTTGGTAACTGCCGATCAAAATGATAAGTCTTCTACTGATAGACAAGTGACAAGATAACGGGACATAGTCGTACGCTTTAATCCCTAACTTTTGCCTGGACTGTCTTTTCAGATTTTCAGTCCATCGGGATACCCTTTCTTGCCCAAGCCGCCTTTTCAGGTTTTCGACTAGCCGGGTGCACATATCTTTTTTGTTTTTATCCCTAATTTTTGCCTGAACCCTTTTGGTTCGCCGGGATGCCCTTATTTTTGCCTAGGCCAGTCAACCTAGCGGGTCTTTTTTCATGTGCAGTATTTTCTGACTATGTCCACGCTCTTAGGGTGTAGGGAGTTATCACTGTCCATAGTAGTAAGTGTTTCCATACTGCCAAAAGATGTTTGTTTTATCGTACATGATTCATTATCGGAATTCATGTCGAATTCCCCAAGTGATTCAAATGGAGATTTGTCCCTGGCTATTTGGCATCTTTGAGAGATTCCTTAAATCTTGACTTGACTGCCCCAGATGATGGACAATGATCATGTCGTGCCCCCTTGGTTGGAAGTGTTTTTCCACTTGAGGTGATCCTTTTTATTGAGAAGGTTTTTGTTCACTAGATATTCGTCATGCGAATTTCTCTGCTGTTGAACAAGTAGTCATATGCAAAGAATGTTATTTTAAGAATGCACAGCTTATGTCTGTCTTGAAGTTTGGAAATTCATTTTTTAGTAAAACAAGTTTTTTTTTGTAATAGTGTGATGTCAACTCAGGATTTATAGTAAACCTTATAGGAGTCAGGATACCTTCTGTAACAATATGCTTTCAAACTAACCCATGCTTCAGCTAGGACTTTTAAGGGTTATAACGTGGCCTGGTTCACAGTTCAAGAAACAAAGGATAAATTCTCAAATTTTATTTGTATCCAACCCACTCTTCGTGATGTTCTTCGATCCTAAACTTAGCTAATTGTGCATTTAGATCCCGTTTGAGTCTTTGCTCTGATATTCTAATGATGGTTCGGATACTGACAATTTATTTTGAATAGGAAGTCATTTCTTTTTTGTTGAGGGTTTGTAGGACCTCTTTCTTTTTGATTTTTTTATTCCTATCTTTTGCCTGAACTATTTCTTTTGTGATTACAGTCAGCGGGATGCCCCAGTGTTTTTTCTTATGTCTCCTTCATAGGTTTTAACTTAATGGGCTTTTATTTCGAGAGATAATGACTGCATGTCTTGATGATTATAGGGAACCATCACCGTTTTTTGTTTCGGAAGGACGTCTTTGATGCCACTCATTGTGTACGAAGCGACAGATTGTAACTGAATGCACATCTGAATTAACTGAGAAACTACCCTGCCCCCGATTATGATTAAGGGTTTTAATTTATGTGAAAAGAAAACTCCTACTTCTTTGGCTCGAAGTGGTTAACTAGGGGTTATCTTCCTTATAACTCCACTATTTAGGATTTGAAACAACGCCTGTACATCGTCAGCAGGGTCTGTTCAAAAGCATATTGTAGAGATTATGGTATCATTTTCGTCATCATCCCTATAAAGGCTCAGAGCTTTTGTTCGAGAGTTGAATATCACAAAAAGGAAAGAAATTTAAATATAGTGAATACGAATGAATTGATTCAAAATAGACATATGCAATGCATTGATAAAGTAACAGAGTTTGACATGAATAGATGTTCGAACAATCAAAAGAAAATTGCACATTGAAAATTCTAATGAACAAAAGCCTCTTCTTCTGGTCTTGTCACTTCAGAGGACGTGCCTTGGAGGGATGGTAGAAGAACTCAGCCTGACCATCTTGTGTAAACTCCAGCACTCCTTCATCAATCAAGTCCTGGATTTTATTTTTCAATGCCCAATAGCCATCAGTATCATGCCCCGGGCTGTTGGAATGGTATGCACACCTTGCATCAGGATTGTAGTTAGGCGAAGAAGTCTTGGGATTCAGATGAGGTCCTATCAACGTAATGAGATTCATCCTTAACAGGTGTTGCAAAGCTTGAGACAACAACATGTTGAGTTTGGTAAACTGCCTTTTGGGCATATCCGACTTACTCTGATTAACCTATTGTTTTTGGCGAGGTTGTTGTTGGACCCGTGATGTAGTAGCAATTTGGAAAGGTCCACTCTTCCCCAAACCAACCTTTTATCTTCTTGGAGGTTGATTAATGACTTGGTTCCCGGCCTCAACTGTTTGCTTCATACTGTTGTACCCGTCTTGATGAAGTTGGTTGATGATGGCTTTTAGCTCTTCTTATCTTCGGGCTAGGCCTTGGATAAGAGCCATCTGCCCCAGCATCTGGGTTCTCATTGCACCTACCTCAGCTTGCAGTTGTTCCAGCCGTTCGTCCTTATTGTCTTCAGGACTTTTCTTGACCAAATTCCCAACGAGGAGTGTTTTCAACTCTTCCTGCCCCTTGGATAGGTTTAGGAATATTCCCCTAAACTGAGCTTCTTGAGTTTGAAGATCTTTGTTGTCTTGTTTGAGAGCCATTGCTGAAACAGCGAGAACATGAGAGACATGTACTAGAAGACCTGTTATGCAATGATATGTATGATATATGTATGCAATGTTTTCAAGGATCTCGCGGGGTAAACAAGAAACTGTTAGAATTTGGTTGCAGCTTGATTAAAGAAACTTCGTGTCGTTAAGAGTCCTTCTTCAAGAGTCAAGCTCACCATATCGAGTGGGTCATAGCCACTAACTCAAGTTATCGTGTTTTGATCTCTAGACGACATTGGCTAGAGGAAAATAACTACCCTTGCCCTTGCTAGACGTTTGGTTCATCATAACCTACACCACAGGCCCTTGAGATCCTTGAAATGGTTAAGGAAATGCTATGGTATGATGTTATGATGTGTATGCTATGCGTTTAAGAAAAAGTGCAAGGTGATGTAAGCAAGTAAACCCGACAAGAAATCCAAGTTGGATAAGGACTGTAAACAAAACCTGCAAGGAATTCATGTTGTCAGATAATAAAATTGTGCAAGTAGTTCAAGTTGAAAGCACACAAGTCACACAAACAGCCTTAGGTTTAGGCTTGCATGGGTTTTAAGGTAGTACCCTATTGAAGTTGGATTGGTTCAGCCTGTCCTATAAATAGTAATCGGATTCTAGAGGATCTCAATATCACTGACCATCCTCCATCGGTCATGGTTTCAGCTCACGCAATCTTTTCTTGCGGCCGAAATTATTCCGAGAGTATGATCTCAATGAGTGTAGCATCGAGTATCAACCAGTTCTCAGATCTACACCGAGGCCGACTATCTCACTACTTTCTAATGGCCAAGTTGACCGATTAAAGGTTCTAAGGTCAGTTGATGCTTAATGACACCACACAACGGCCCTGTATTCTCCTCGTTTCTCCACAAGGGATACCAGTACCAACCAAAGTGCCACACTAACGTAGCTACTGCTTCAACCATATCGGTCTATGTCGTACAATTCCCTCACAGTTATTGCTACTTACCTAAAAGGTGTTCCCCAGATTCGGGTGTAGGATCTATAGTAACCCCAAACAAAACCCTTAAAAGTAAAGCAAACAAAGCAATCAAGAGAATCAATTATGATGACCTAGATCCTAAGGTATACCCAACTTAATGTCTCCCCAACAGAGTCGCCAGTTCTGTGATACGGTGGCAGAACCGAGTGTTTTTACTGGTTTGCATTTTTTGTTCGCAAAATGTCGCAGTAAGCAAAAGTCACCATCGACTTTTATTTCATCCAACTGGAAAGGAAAAAATTACAGGAAAAAAAATCCTTTTTTGAGATGTTTCTGAGTATGGGGGATAGATTATAGAAAGGGAAGGTGTTAGCACCCTTTCCATCCATGGTTTTCCATGGGCTCTTAGGTACTTGCTCATTTTGAAAATTGCTTGTGGGTGCTTGCTTTGAAAAGTTTTGTTTTACTTTGTTTTAACCCTTGTTTCTGTCCTCAAGAGTGTTACGAAGTTGTTTTTGAAAAAAATTGTTTTGAAAGTGTTTGTGTAAAAGATTTGTTGTTTTGAGCAAGTACCTAACAATTATCTACCTACTCGAAAAAAGATTGTTCCTATTCTTGTTTCCTTTAGACAGCGCTATCCTACTATTGAGAAATAGGTAGCACCGTCGTTAGATTTGTAAGGGTCAATTCGAAAGGGACGTACGATCACTAAAGCAATGTTAGGATACCTTAGTAATAACCCTAGAGTCTTAAGATCATATTCGAGGCAACATTTTCGAGGCAATATTTTCGAGGCAACATTCGAACGGGACATTTAATCTTTTTAGACAGGAGGGCAACCACTAAGACACCCTATACTTAATGATCGTTTACCGAAGTCAACCGAAGTGAGAGTATACCTTAAGAGTGATATGTGTGAGTGATCTGTTTTCAGTTATTTAATCTTTGCACATTAGGGTTTTCTAACCGTATTAATTTGTCATGCATTCTTGTCATACAACCCTATTAACATACATCTAGACAGTTAAATATTTGCGAGAATTAAAATGCGAGAAAGTAAATCTACGCTATTACAAGGCTTCGGGGAGGGAGATTATTTACATAGCCAAAAACTCGGGGAAAAGCGATAAGTAAAAGCCCTAAATTAAACTACTACAAACCATGAACAGTTACAATAATAATGAAAAGTGCAGAAAAGAAATCCTAAAACTATTACATCCCGGAAGCAATTACATAATTAGAGAAAAAAAATGCGAGAAAAGATAAATCTACGCTATTACATTGATAATGCGACCTATACAATTTTCCTAGAAATTAAAATGTAAAAGAATAAATAAAAAAAGAAATTAAGAAAAAATTAAAACCTAAAATTCTAAGTTAATGTTTTTGGTATTTTTTGTAGAAAATAATTTTAAGTTAATTAAAAAAAACCTAATTCTAACTAATTTTAATAAAAAAAAGTTAATTAACTTAATTTATTAATAAAAGAAAAAAAGCCAAAAATTCAGTTACTAACTAAAACAAAAACCTAATCCTAATTTGTTAAAAAATGGTTAATTAATCAAATTAAAGAGTTAATTAATAATAAAAAAAGAGTTAATAATAATAAATAAAAATTTTAAAACCTAAATTAATTTTAATTAAAAAAAGTTAATTTTGAAAAAAAAGTTTATGTGTAATGATTAATAAGAAAGAATTAAGTTTGCGAAAAAATAGATAGGGGAAGAAACATCAATGAAAAATAGGGTTAGAAAATAAATATAATGCAAATGTCAGGGATGGGTGATGAACCACAAATTAATTTAAAACCTAAAATTAAATTAAAAAAACCTAAAATTAATTATTCGAGTTTAGGAGGAAAAATCAAAGGTTTGTGAAAAATGTTAATTTTTATGGAAAAAAAAGGTTTTAAACAGAAAGAATGAAAATAGGTAAAAGGATAAATAGAAAGGAAGAAAACCAAAACCAATAGGGGTGGTTGTTGAACCCACGCCCTTAAGCTTCTCAGGATGTCTGCCTTGTCATGCATTGGTGGTTGTTCTATTTTAGCCATTTGTGTTTTGATCTCAACATTCTGTAATGAACTTGCATGAGACCATGTCTAAATCTGCAGTGTTGAATCTCATGAACACATTAAATAAATTACTATATATCATGAAATACAAATAAAGCAAATATATGGAAACAAAATTTAATGTTAAAACTGATATGACATGTATGAATGATTATACCCTTTTGATCATGGAGATCAAACCAGTCTTACCATTACTGGAGAAGTAGTGAGATGTGGATTTGTAACAAGGATGACTTGTTTGTAGTGAGATGAGAGTTTGTAATAAAGATTTCAAGGTTTTAGGATTCTTAAAAAATTTTGATATTTTGACAGGATTGTGGAAAAGGTTTTTTTTCTCCCCCGTTGTTTGTGCGAAAACAATGAGATTATATAATAGAAATTATAGAGAAAAAATGGGATTTGAATGTGCAATTGGGCCTCCAATATTCACTTGAGTTCGTCACGTTCCAGGCTAAATCTCAGGGGCTTAAGTGCAATTTTTGAAGTTGAAATGTGAAAACAAAATGTAGCCGACATCGAGAACTAACTCCTGTCCGAAAATAGGCTCAATCGGATAAACGGTGAATTAGTTATGAATTTTTGAAGTTTTGGCTCAGACAAACTTATTTTGGGCTCCAGTGTCAACTCTGACACGTTTTTTAATAAAAAACTGGTATTGATCGGAGTATAACCCGGTCTCAACTTTGAAATCAAAGTTGTAGATCTCTAAGTCAGTGACCTTGTGTAAAAATATGGGCCCAATCCAATAAAAATGGACCGAGTTATGAATTTTTGAAGTTTCGACCCAGATGAAATAATATTCAGCATTCAGGATTTTCGGCGCGTCACACGCACTCTGAGCAAAAAACGAAGGCCTTTTGGATACCGTTCGAACTCAATACCTCCTGTGAAAACTTAGCCAACTCAATTTTTGAAATTTTGGCGCCGAAACCAGCTCGATACAATGAAAATCGACCAAGTTATGATTTTCTGAACATGACGCAAATAAACTTCTGTCACAAATTTTCTGTACGAAAATACTTGATAAATCCTCATTTTTGAAGACCTTCTGATTGAAATTGGCTTCCATCCGTGAGATATGAAAATGTAGATGACGTCAATACGAAATTTTGGCCACCAGAACGGGTTCAAAACGAGCCACGATCTTCAAGTTATGAATTTTTTAGTGCGTAAAAACTGCACTTTCAACACACTTTTTCACCATATTTCTTCGGGAAAACTCACACATTCGGAGACCTTCTTTGAAGAATTGACTCTTGAGCCAAACCTAAATTTGAGAATACGTTATCAGAGATATCTTGGCGAAAGAACACCTGAATATGACACGCCGGGTTGGACTTGTGAATCTTTGAACCTCAAATCATTGTAAAACGATGAACCGATCTTTCAGCATGAAAAATACTTTGAGAACATCCATTGGCGAAATAAACGTCACTTGTAACCTGAAGAAGCTTAATAAATATACCTTTATTTCATAACCATAAAACCAATAATATGCGTGTATGAAAAGAGGGTAAATTTTGGGGTACAACAGTAGGCACCAACTGATAGTCTGCAAAGGTGAAGCAGTGGTGCTTGGGGTCATAGAACTAAAAAAGTACACCCATTATCTTCTCATCAAAGCTCTAAGTAACCAGTTTGAGAAGTAGACCATGTCTTTTAGTGAACGAAGAAGTTTCACGAACCCTTAATACTATCTCCTTGAGTTGGAGAGGTATTCTCACAAAGCTGATTGGGATAGTGTTTCTACGAGCGGAAGCCATGATCTGCAAAACAGAACAAAGATAAATTCCATTGGTCCTTGAAATGGTTAGTGTAATGAGAATGGATGCTATGTTATGATGCATGATGTTATGTTCAAACAGAGTAAATCACACACAAGTAAAGCACACAATAGACCTTAGGTTCAACGGCTTGCATGAGGTTAAAGGTAAGTATCCTCTTGAAGTTTAGTTGGTTTTAAACCTGTCTTAGAAAAGTAACCAGGTTATAAGGATTCTCAATATCACTGATCATCCTTTATCGGGCGTTGTTTCAGCTCAGAAAATCTTTTCTTACGGCCGAAATATCTCGGAAGTATGATCTCAATGAGTGTAGCATTGAGTATCAACCAATCCTCAGCTTTATACCGAGGCCGACTATCTCACTACTTTCTAATGGCCAAGTTTGTTCAATTAAGGTTCTAAGGTCCGTTAGTGCTTCACGACACCACGCGGAGGCCCCATATTCTCCTCGTTTCCACACGAAGGATACCGGTACCAACCAAAGTGTCACACCAACACAACCATCGCTTTAAACCATATCGGTCTATGCCATACAGTTTCCACGATCTATTGTTGTTTACCTAAAAAGTGTCCACAAATCTGGGTGTAGGATCTTCAACAATACCCCAACAAAAACCCTTAAAGATAAAGCAGGAAAAAATAATAAGAAAGCAATTTAAAAATGACCTAGATTATAAAGTAAACCCCACTTTATTTCATAGTCCCCAGCAGAGTCGCCAGTTCTGTGATACGGTGGCAGAACCGACTGTTATTACTGGTTTGCGTTTTTTGTTCGCAAATATGCGGTAAGCAAGAGTCGCCATCGACTTTTATTTCATCCAACAAAGGAAAAGGAAAAAGAACAGAAAAAACCTTTTTCGAGAGTTTTCTGAGTACGAGGGGTAGATTATAGAAAGGGAAGGTGTTAGCACCCTTTCTATCCATGGTTTTCCATGGGCTCTTAGGTACTTGCTCCTTTTTGAAATTGCTTTCGTGTGTTTGTGTGTTTGAAAAAGTTTTGAATTTTTCCTTAGTGCGGCGTTTCATTTTATGGTAACCCTTGTATCAGTCCTCAAAGGTGTGATAAAATGTTTTTGAAAACTTTGTTTGAAAAGCTTGTTTGAAAGTGTATGTGTAAAAATTGTTGTTTTGAGCAAGTACCTAAAAGTTTCTACCTACTCAAAAAAAGTCCGTTTGTTTTCTTATTTCCTTTAGATGGCGCTATCCTACTATTAAGGAGTAGGTAGCTCCATCGTTGGAGTTTTAAGGGACAATCGAAAGGGAAGAAAGGGACAATTACGATCACTAAAGCAATGGTTAGGAAACCTTAGTAATTACCCTAAAGTCCTAAAGATCTTTCTGAGGAAACATTCGAATGAGTCATTTTTGATCTTTTGGGACTAGAGGACAATCACTAAGACTCCCTATACTTCATGATCGTTTACCGAAGGCAACCGAAGTGGGGAAACCCTAGGAGTGAGCATGTGCAAGTGGTTATTTTTCAGTTTATTTATCTTTGCTCAATTAGGGTTTTCTACTGTATTAATTTAATTTATCTTTTGCATGCAAGCCTATTATCCATACATCTAGAAAATTTATAGTTGCAGAAAATTAAAAGCGGAAAAGTAAATCTACGCTATTACAAGGCTTCGGGGGAAGGGTTACATAATCAAAAGAAACTGGGGACTGAACGGTAAAATAAAAAGCAGTAAAATAAACCCTAATTTAAAGCTATTACAAACTTGAAGCAAATACAATAATTGGAATAAAATATTGCGCGCGCGACAAATTAAATACGGGAATCAAAGTCTAAATTCAAAGGGAATCAAAGAAAATATTTGTGTTGTTTTTTGATTGAGAAAATTAACTATTTGCAAATTAACCCTAATTTTCTAATTGATTTTAATTAGAAAAAAAAGAA
Source organism: Vicia faba (assembly GCA_948472305.1). NCBI lineage: Eukaryota > Viridiplantae > Streptophyta > Magnoliopsida > Fabales > Fabaceae > Vicia > Vicia faba. The sequence goes on from OX451738.1 coordinate 1,091,662,370, forward strand.
TTTAAATTTCCCTAGTTAAATTAATTTAATTAATTAATGAAATAAAACATTTTATGGAAAAAAAATCTGATTTTAATGTATTTTGTGATTTTTTGATTTAATAAAAAATGATTTTGTTTTGTAAAAATAATTAAACAAATAAAAGAAATTAAAAAAGAAATAGTGGGCCTGGTGGGGGGTGTAACCCGGATTGAAGGGTTGCAAGCTGAATTCTGTTCAGGCCCAAATCAGGTTGGCCCAAGCAGACGTAGAATCTAGTGTTGAGTACGCCTGAGGGTCCACCATGAGGGGTGAATTGTTGGACGCTGGATCTGGATCTGAGATGATCCCATGGTTGGATCTGAGGACACATGATGGTCTTGTGAAGGTGAGGCGCACGGGATCCTGCAAAGTATGTTAGGAAAATGAAATAACAAGATGCCTGGACCTGGGATCGAACCCAAGTCCCTTCTCTCACCAGCACTGCCTTTTACCATTTGTGCTACATGACTCATTCGTTAACATAATAAACAAATAATAACATAACATAAACAAGGTGGCATGCCCAGAAAAATGCGCCAACATTCAAACCGGCCAGTGGGAGTCAGCCACATCACTCATCTTCTCCCCAGAACTGTCGTTTTGACCACACTTTTACCTACGGACTGCATCCGTTACTATAGCTTATAGAAACGGGTCAAGCGTCACTAAAGCCCCTGCAAAAATCAAAATTCTCAAAATATACAATATAAATTAATGGTGAGGCTATGAATCAACTTGTTTTTGTCCCCTGAACACGATGATGGCATTGGTTTGTCCAAATTATATCTAAATCAGAAAGCTCCAATTTGAAGATTGGAACCCTAACAATGGTATCCCTTGATTCCTTTACTTAAAACTCAATCAAACAAATCAGAAAGCATCGAAACCTTATGATAAACAAAAATGCATGGTTAAATTTCATTGAAAACGCATGTATGCATGTAATCGAAAATCAAAAAAAGTTGGAGAACTGAGTTATGGATTTTACGATTCTGAATGTTGTGGTCACTTGTGAAGGTCTGGAATTGATCAGAGGAACTCACTGAAGCTGTTTGTGATCTTGGAATGGCTTGAATCAGCCTGTGGAGGAATATGTGATCAGCACTTTTTTGACAAAAAATTGAAGTTGATTCTTGCTGTATGAGACAGATGCACAGCTTGTTGGGTCCTTTTCTAGGGTTGCAATGATCTTGTATAAGTAGTAGAATCAAGAATAGGTCAATGGTTTTTGGAAAGAATCAAAGATATGATGGCCATGAATTTTGATTCCAATCTTTCCATATTTGGATATTTTCTCTTGTTTTTTAATCTTTCACGATTTGTTTGAGGTTATACAGCTTGCATGATCTCCAATTCAATGCAAAACAAATCTCATTCCATAAGTTTGATTTATTTTGATTTAATTTAATTTTATTTGAATTTAAATGAATAAAAACCAAAATAAATTAAATAAACAAGAATAGAAAAGCATGGAGGGTCCCATAGGTCGTGGACCATGTTAGGACTGAGATTCAATCTTGAAAAAAATGGACCCATGTGGAAAAATGCAATTTTGAGCATTGTTGACTTTGGGCAACTTTCCAAAAATGGCCAACTTTTACAATGCACATCTCTCTCAATTTTGACCCTAAGAGGGTGTTCTTAAATTTTTTAGAAAGATTAGAATATCCTCTAAAAACCACTTTCGTTTCATATCAATTGGATATTTCATGTTCATGTAAGAAGCTTTGACCCAAAAGGTGTTTTTGTTGACTTTTTGAAATGACCTATAATGTCTAAATTTATATCTTTTCATGAGTGCATTTTTTGAACTTGAGGGCTGAAGATGAGTTGTAGGGAATTGAATCCTCTTCAAAATGAGTCTTGGATGGGAAATTTATGATAAAGTATGAGAAAGTTATGCCTAGTCAAAGTTTGGTTGACTTTTCCTATAGAAGCCCTAATTTAGCAACTTTTGAGTTTTGATGAATTAGGAGCATTCCTTGAGGAATCATGACCAAACCTTGATCAAATGATGGATCTCACTTCAAAATGTTGATGTTGACCAAAAATCTTGAAGCTTGACTGTATGTGGGCCACAATTGACTTTTGACCTAGTACAGTTGATTTTCAGGCATCTGAGCAATTAACTGAGCCAACTTCTTGTGCAAGGCATGAAACTTGACATGGATGATTTTGAGAACATATTAAGGTAATGGAGTCCACTTGGGGCCATTGGAACTCAACCACCTTACTTGAAATTGAAACCCTAGTTTGAGGCTTATTGTCTTAGGAAGAGGATTTGTCTGGTCAACCCTTAGTCAACTTGAGCAATTGAGGACCTCTAGGAGTATGTTTTGTGTAAAATGAGAGGGAAAATTTTGGGATACAACAACATGCTTACTCAATTTTTTGCTAGATATGCTGAAATCTCAGGGCAGGTTATTAACCCTCAAAAATCTACCATCTTTGGTGGCTCTATTTACACTAATAGGTTGGATAAAATTGCCTTCTCTTTAGGTTTCAAAGTGGGCTCTCTGCCTTTCTCTTATCTTGGTGTTCCAATTTTTAAAGGAAGGCCTAAGAAGTTGCATTTTCAACCTATAGTTGACAAAATCAAGTTGAAACTCGCTAGGTGGAAAGCTTTTCTATTGTCTTTTGAGGTATAATTCAGCTCATTAAAAGTGTACTCCACAACATGCTCATATACTCTATAACCCTTTATGCTTGTCCTAAAGCTTTGTTGAAAGAGATAAATGCAATATTTAGAAATTTTGCTTAGAGTGGAGACATTCAAAGCAAGAAAGTTGTCACAGTAGCCTGGAAAACAGTTTGCTCGCCTATTTCTAATGGAGGCTTAGGGCTGAGATCCTTATCCCTTTTGAATGAAGTTGCTATGCTGAAATTGGACTAAGAAATATTTAATTCCAATAATCAATGGGCATTCATTCTTAAGCGAAGGGTGCTTAGAAACATCACTTATATTAAGCATAAAATCTTCTCATCAATTTGAAATGGTATTAAGCCTCAGTTCAAGACTTTAATAGATAATTCAAGGTGGTTTATAGGAAATGGGAGAGATATTAATTTTTAGTCTAACAATTGGACGGATGTTGGAACTCTGGTGGATTTTAATAACTTGTCTAGTGTCATACACTAATTTTGTTCTAATTCATTCATTCATCGCATTCGCATCATTAATCGTGTTTAAGTTGACCACAAGCTCATTTAAATCAACATTTTCATCATTTTATAGTTAAAACATACAAGTTATCTCACTTCATGCATTTTTATCTCATTACCCGCTTCTTGCATTGCACCAAGTTGTTTATATGTTGATAATATTGATATTTCGGTTTTATAGACATATCCTTAAAAACGATTCGACACTGTGCAGAAAATTAGCGGGAATATTTAGAGTTTTCACCTTTTATTGACTATGTTACGAATCTACGTTTCGCGTAGATCATGTCGATATGCTCGCTTTATTTTTTCAATACAGTTTGAAGTTTCTTTTTTAACTGTCAACATTTGTTCAACATGATATCCTTATTCTCATTTTATTTCGATTTCTGACTATTTGAAGTCTTTTTTATTAATCTTTGTGATCTATAGTTTATTTTAAAGTGTTTATTTCTTTTTTTCGGTTAATTAAATATTCATATTTTATTGTTTTTAGACTATTTTAGATTTTTTTTATTCCAAAAAATTAAAACAATTTTTTTTTTAGATTGTATCTATTTTTGTTCTTTTTTAAGTTTTTATATAATTTTTTATCAAAAAAGAACTTTTTGGGTATTCTAATAAAATCAAAAACCTAAGTTTTGTGAGTATTAAAGGATATCAGATAACAAATTGAAAGGGAGGGAGATAGAGTTTGGGGATTGAACCAAAACAACGAGTTTGGATCCTCTAACTTAACTTCCAGTTCTCTATATTTCACTGACTTTCTCTCTATTTATCTCTTTTGATTTTGAGGATCTTTCACTGACTTCCATTATATTTTTGAGGGGTACTGTTTCAATGTTTACTAATTTCATTTAATTAAATTTGGATCATGTGGTTTATGTGGATTGAACTTTGATTCTATAGTTTTTGTTTTGTTAGAGATTAAAGAATTTGTGACAATTTGAATTGAAGTGATAGAGGGAATGCATAGGAGTGTGAGTTTTGAGTACTGTTATTGTCATCACCTGTTTTCGCTTTGAGTAAATAAGAGAGAACGGTGAGAGAGGTAATGTTATCTTAATTATATCAATGTTTAAAGTAATTTTGAATAAGTCAACATAGAAATTTATGAGAGAGTTTGGATATATTAATTTTGTAATTTTCGGTGAAATAGCTAAGGGATGTAGTTCATGTTTGATTTTATAAATAATTTTGAATTGATTTATAATAAATCCAATTGGATAATGTTTTAATATTGAGACTAATTTGCTTTTCTTTTAATTTAGTTGTAATAATATGCATATAATTTAAGTTATGTTGCTTTTATTTTATTTTATTTTATTTCAATTTCAGAGTTATTTGTCTGGATGCTTATGTATGATCAAATAGCTTATTCTTGTGTCTTATTTGAGACGTTGGGTAGTTCCTTTATGTTGTTAGTTTTGTCTGTGTGTTTCATCTAATGCAGGGATTCTCATCCGTTTTGATGATTATTCGATGCTTTGAGCTTTATTTGATACTTTAGATTTATTTGATGTACTTTCTGCTTGAATTATTTTTCGTCTGATGCATTATTTGTTCATGATTTATTTTCACCTGATATATGGTATACTCTTAGTTTATTCTCTGCTTGTGACTTTAATCTAAAGGATGATAATTCTATGTTGACTATATTATGTCAAGTGTTGGTTTATTGTTTGGTTAGATCCTTCTTTACCTTAACTTTTACCTTATGCTTTTAGGATAGTCTCTTTGTCTCATCTTATTCTTCAATTTTCAAAATCTTCTTATCTTTTTCAAAACCTTCTTGTTTTTAATAAACTTGACCGCTTTCATAATAAACCTTAACTTTGTTAAGTGACTTTTCAAACTTCATTTTCTTAATAAATGCTAAACAACACGAGTATATCAAAACTCTTTCAAAAGACTAAAAAATGTTCAACCTCATTCAAATCTTTTTGTGTCATCGTGCACTTTTTCTCCTTTAAAACCTTTTCCAAGATTAGACATGAGTCACTTATAGTCGAGATGTCATTCTCCTATCCCCATGGTTGTAAAGATGTAGACTTTTTCACTTGAGTACTTGTATCTAAACCCTCTCCCATGTTAGTGCGTTGTCCCTCTTTCTCATACTTTGTAGGCGATTAGGCGAGTCTTCTCCCTAAAAATGATGACTTGTCTCTTCATTTAAAATCAATTAAAATACCAAGTTTTGTTCTTTTTTAGAAGAACCACGTGGCTCTGATTTCACTATTGCACATTGGTGGTGCGTAGGCACAAGGCTCTCGAAGTCTTGCCGAATCAAAATAATAAAAATAATTTCTTTTTTCATCTCTCCAGTCATTTTGCAAACACCTTATTTTAGCCAAATACACAAATTTTCAAAGAGATTATTGTGGAGTACCATATATGTTTAGGGTGTTAAGCTTGTCTAAAAAGGTGACGAATCCTTCAAAGAATATGCACAACGGTGGAGAGAATTGGCATCCCAAGGGAAACCACCGCTCTCAGAGAAAGAACTTGTTGATTTATTCATGAATACTCTTCAAAGCTCCTACTATGAGAAGATGATAGGCTGTGTGTCCTCAAATTTGTCTAATTTGGTGATAGTTGGAGAACGCATCGAGAGTGGCCTCAAAAGTGGAAAATTCCAAGACGCTTTGAGTAGCCAAGCTGATGAGAAGGAATCCCTTTGCAGTTTCCAATAAGAAAAAGAGAGTGTAATTGATAAAATTTCCGAAAATTGCCAAGCTCAACAAGCTCATAATCCGAACAATCAGCATCAACGTCATAATTGACAAGCTCAAAATCTAAATGATCATTGTCGACATCAGAATCGACAGAGGACTCTAAAGAACCAAGAAGGAGATACTCTCCAGTTCGACCCAATTTCGATGAGCTATAGTCAATTATGGTCTCATCTGATCCAAACTTCGTCGATAACTTCTAGAAAGACCAGAGCCTTGAAGTCATTTCCTCCTTGGTACAACCCAAGTGTCTAATGTGAGTTTCAGGATGAAGTAGTGGGGCCCTTGATCGAGGAGTGTGATTCCTTCAATGAAGTGGTGCATAATTTGATCAACGACAAATTGTTAACATTCGATGGAGATAGCCCTCATATGGTGGATCACCCTTGATCCTGATAGATGTAAAGACTTCAAGAAGATTTTCTTTAAAGTCAGTGTTTCAGACAAGACAACTCATCCTTGTTGCTAATTAGTCACTAGGCCATGTTTCTTTCTGTTTGAGTTTTTCTTTAATTGCATTGACTATTGCTTTCAAACTTTGTTTGTACTTTCATGTTAATTTTAATGAAATGAGCATTGCAATGTTTTGATTCAATTTATTTTCATTTACTGCTTTCTTTTAAAAAAAGTATATATCTCTTGTTTACTTTATTTATCAAGCTTTGGTTTATGCAAAGATTGGATGGATAATGATGAAAACGAAATACCCATAACTGTTGTTGGAATGCTTCCAAATAAAACTTTGCCGATGATGTACATGTTGTTTCAATTCCTAAACACTGGAGAAATAAGGAAGTTAATCCCTTGTCAATACCTTTGAGCCTAGAAGTTGGAGTTCATTTATGTACAAAAAAACTATAATCTTAACTTGGGGATGTGTAGTTCTCAGTTAATTTGGTTGTGCATTCAAATACAAGAACCTATCCATAGAGGTTTCAATCAAGCTTTCCTCCGCACACATCAAAGAAGTTTCAAAGATGTTCTCCAAATAAAAAATGACAATGATGGTTTGCCGTAATCATTAAGCAAGGTAGTCACTATATTTCCAAAAAAATGAATGAAAAATCAAAGAAATAGCCCGCTAAGTCAAAACATATGAAGGAGACTTAGGTAAAAACTGGGGCATCCCACTGACTGTAATCTCAAATGAAACAGCTCAGGAAAAATTTAGGGATATCAAAAACTAAAAAAATGAGTTGACTAAAGTCCTCAACAAAAAATGTTGTAAATGAGAAGTGACTGCCATCTCAAAAATATCTCTTGGTTTTTGAGCCATCATTATTATTATCATCAGTACAATTCTGAAATATCTTGGAACCTGAATGTATAGTCTGAATTAATTGAATGTAGGACTGGAGATCATCACGAATAATGGGGTGGGTTATTGAAAACACTTTATAGGAAAAGTATTTAAATTATGGTTTTCCACATAGATCATCACAATTATAATTATTTTAAGTTTAAGATTCATAAAAGGTTTTGGTGTTTGAAAGTTTTGTTTGCATGTAAAGTATCAAGTATCGTTAAAAGAGAGTTTTGGTTTTAAACGATTGGTAAAAGCATGTCAAGATTAGGGCTTGATAATCTATTTCGTACATATTTTCTTAATAAAGCATGTGAACTTGTTAACAATCAATATAATCATATATTCTCTCAATAGGTTTCATCTCTAAAACAAATTGTGAGTTTGATCATATTAATCCTTAGATGATCTTTCAACCTAACTATTAATATGATAACTTTAAGAGCTTGATAAAGGTGAATATCAACTCATAAAACTATGTCTAGAAATTGTTTGTTGATAGATGAAAACCTAGGTCAAGAGTTGAACATATTTCTCAATAATGATCAAATAAAAAATAAACCATAAAACAAGGGTTTTCACCATATATTTATCATTAACTTGTTCACATGTAAAATATCAAGATAAATACATATAAAAGTTAAGATTATCTATCTCTAATCTTGACACAAAGAGGGATTTAGCTATCCATAACCATGGTAGATTGATCAACAAGTAAATTAGAAAGCTTTAGAAGCATCAACAAGAAAGTATCAAAGATTTAAGATCAAAATCTTTTATTTTGAATTGCAAATGATGAAAAGTTGTTCTTAGACCTAAATATATAATTTTTATGTATTTGGTAAGAGTTGGGGTGATCAAAATATCACAAGATGCTACTTATACAAGTGCCTAAAAAGTGAGTCCCGCTAAGCAGCCTAACCGCGCTAAGCGGGCTCAACAAAAAATATATTTCCAACTTCAGATGATCGCACTAAGCGGGATGGCCGTGCTTAAAGGGCCCCAAACATATCATTCTACCAAATAAAAGTAGCTCAAAGCGCACTCCAAAGTGCGCTTAGCGCGCTAGCCTGAACAAATCTTCAAATTTTGACTTTTTGCACATCATTCTTGGTCCAAGCTTGCCCAAAGCTCCAATGCTCCAATCACCAACATCAAAACCTACAAAATGAGCATAAAACTAAGTAAACTAAGTAATTTACCACATACACTAGATACTTTCATATTTACACCAATTTACAAACTTAAACACTAGTAATTATCAAAATAGAGTGCAAAGGTGAAACTACTGACAGAACAATCATCGAGAGAAAATCAATGAAGTCGCCATCGAATTTTTTTTATCATGCAATGGAAAGGTAAACATCGAGTAAACCTGAGAAAGGTAAAATCAAGATCAAACGACCGAGAGATACAAGTAAGGGAGTCGATTACGCAAGGGGAATGTATTAGCATCCTTCACGTCTGTGGTACTCCACGATATCCACTCTTGTTATTCTAATCAAAGGGTGTGTTATAATCTAAAGCTACAAGCTAAGGACAAAATGCAAAGAGGGAATGCATGCAAAAGAAAAAAACAGAGAAAAAAAGGAATATTTACAAGGTTTCGCTCGCCCGGGCCCCTCGACCAAATGCATATGTATCCCTTTTAAGGAATCAGAGCGTTGTAGTTCGACTTAAAAGTTTTCAATTGTTTTGTGTTTTTTATGAACAATATTAATTTCTCTTTCTTCCGCAGCTCGACCTTTGGAGACTCATGCGTTGGAACATAAATGAATTAACATGTTCTACCTGAAAAGGTATTTTCAAAAGAAAAGTGCCCAAAGGCAGATAATTCTATATTCGTGCTCTAGCAATTTAGACATAGTACCACCCGACCTTTGGGGATTTATGTGTTGTGTTGCATAGACTAGAATTAACATATCCTTTTGAGAGTTTCAAAGAAAGGCCTGAAAGCAGAAAAAGTTTTCATTGGTTGATGTTTTTTACCTTGAAAAATGATTTGAAAGATATTAGATGTTTTATGAATTTTCCAAGAAAAATGTTTTAGTCTTAAAGATGCAAAAAGAAAGAAAATCATCTAAGGGAAACTATCTAGATCTATCCCTAATGTTATCATACAATGGTGGCCCTAAAGTTGAGGTTTGAAAGGGGAAATCTCTACCTATGTTAGCATGCATAGATTACAATCCTAATGTCTAACTTGCATCGAAAATGAAACAAGTGAATCCTAAGGAAGCATACAAAGGTTACTTCCTAATGAAAAGCATAAGCATAAGCACAATCAAGAAAAGACAAGCCGAAGCCAAAACAAACATCGGGTGCGAGCTAGAAACAAACAGATGAGTTCCATGGATCTCAAAGCGGGAGTAAGTAACTCTTTCTACTTGATTTGCTCGAGCACCGACATCGAGTAACAACTTAGAGCATCAATGTCGAGCGACGCGAGCTAACATCGTCGAAACGAATGACAAAGCGTGAGGGGTTGTTTACAGACCCCTGTGTTCCTCTTGACCGACTTGATAACAAGAGTAAGCACGGTTCAGAGCATCAACGTACAACGCGATCTAGGAATGACACGGACTAGAATGCATGGGGGTCGATTGCGGATCCTTTATTCCAATTATTGACTCGATAGAAAGCAAAAAGTAAAAGGGAAGGGGAATTTCCTACTTCGAGGACTTTAGCAAAAATTCCTCCTTTTGAGGTCTTTAAACAAACAACACAAATCGCCCCTTTTGGAGTCTTTTGTAAACAAAAACATCGCCTCATTTCGAGGACTTTAACAGAATAAACATCGCCTCACTTGAGGACTTTAAACAGATTCCAACCTAAAGTAGGGACTCCCAGTCATGCATCTCTAGTCCTACTTTTCATGGCAAGTGTTGTACCCTAATTTTTGCTCCTAAGATTATTCTATCATCTCATACCATCACAATACCACAAGATCACATATTAGGGTTTTGGGTACTTATACTACTTCATCCTATCTTTAGGTTTGTTCATGAGGGATCACCAAGCATCTTAAGTTGTGTATCTTGTACATGTATTCTCTTGACTAACATCAAAATATGTATAGATGTCTCTTTGAATGTCATCTTGTAGGTAATGGAACACTTGCATGTATCTTACCATCTCCTAGCACAGAGGATCAAAACTAGGGTTTGGAATTTAATCAAGAAATCCTGACTTTTTGGGCAATACTTGATTCCTTGTTTCTCTACATGTTCATGAGCATCTATGATTGGAAATTTGATCATGAATTTTGGTTTGGAAAGGCTCAATTGACAAAAAGAGGTAAATTGGAAATTTTGTCACAAGTCAACCAAAGTCAACTGTTGACCAAGGGGACTTTTGGTCAACTATCAATTCAATGTCCCTATTTTCATATTTCATGGTCAATGGTGGCATAAAATCAAGAGGAATAGTTGAATTGGAGATAACTTGTCAATGAAGTTATTTGAAGATTTGAATTTTTTTAAGTGTTCATAGTGCTGAACTTTGATTAGTCATAACTTTCTCAATTTTTATTGAAAATGTACAAACTTTACATGCCTGGAAAGAGGATACAAAATTATTCAACTTTATATTAGAGGCCTCAAGTCCAAAAAGTGAAAGGAGAAAAAGTTATGGAGCTTGGAAGTTTTTGGACACTTAGTGAAATTTCCCAAATATATACAAAAATCTAATTTCTTCATGGCTAATTTTGAATGTCCATTTGAGCTCAAATCAAAAAGTTGGAAACATGAAAGTTGGAGTTTGAAGTTTTCTCTTCATTTTTGATTTAAGAATCATCTTAAATGGTTAAGTATAGAAGGAGATACAATGCTTAGGATTTGGAGTTTCAAGTTGTCATCTTGCCTAGCACAAGGCATGTCACGCGCGCGTCAGGCTTGACATTTCATCAAATAGTTCATGGGCGCACATTCATCATCACTTTTATATTTTAAATTTTCATTATTTGGAAAAATGTTCAACATCAAAGATCAATCCCTAAATGTGAGGAACAACTTTGCTTCAGGAAGTTTCTCAAAACAACCCCAACATTTTGAGATATAATCATGGGAAGAAGGTACCATGCAAGCTAAATTTTTGCCTAACACAAGGCATGTCGCGCACATGGAATGCCCAATCAGGCTTGACATTTCATCAAACAGTTCACGAGCATGCATTCATATCCAATTATCTCATTGATTCAAGTTGTGTTTTGAAAAATTTTGAACATCAAAGTTGGAGTATGTAATGCCCTCTCCATTTTTGTTTTAAATTTTGTTTCATTCCATGCACTGTAGAAAGAGATACGATGAGATGAAGGTAGGGTCATGAAAATGGAAAGTTTGTATGGGAATGCATGTGATTTGCATCAACCAAACACCAGCCTGCCAACTCACTCCCCATGCCTTCTTCACTTATCCAAAACGACACGCGAAAGTTGGCAACAAAAACACAAAACATAACATACCTCACTCTCACTTTTCATTTTCTCTTTTATACCCTCACTTTCATTTCTCGCTCTATAAAAAGAATGCTTGATTCAATTTGAAAGGGTTGAACAGAAATCACACAAGCTATCTCTCTCTTCCTCACGAAGCTCTTCTCTCTCTATAAGTCCATAATTCTTCTTCTCTCTTTGAATCACAAGCAATCTTCCTCCATTTTCCTCCAAAGCTTCCTTCACATCTCTCTCCGTTGATTATCTATGAATCTTCAAGTCAAGCATATCTAAATTGCTTGCTCTTTATTTGAGCTCAAGTATCAACAAATCGGGTTCACAAGATAGATGCACCATAAATTCTCTCTCATAACTGCAACCTGCATTTTTTTAATCCATAAGTCTTTTGAATAATCCAATAGCATATTCATGTTTCTTGCATTTTTATGATGAATTTTGATGTTTGGATAGTTTGATTTGGTGGAGAATTGAAGGAGAAATTTGAAGTTGAAAATTGTTTGTTGAATTGTCCAACTCAAAACCATGCTCATACAACAATTTTCGTGTGCGATTTTCTCTATCATTAATGCATAATTTCATGAAATTTTTGATACTCTCGTGTTCAGCACATTTTGATCTTGAACTTTGATGTTTGCATTTTTTATTTTCATCAAGAAACACATGAGATATCGTGACCTAAATATCATGCTTCAAAATTGAAAAAATATGATGTGTTTGATGTTTGGTAGGTATGATAACGTGACACATTTTGATTGAACATGTTCTTTCCTCATTTTACAGTGCATATTGAGAAAAGCAGGTGTAATAAGCCTTTATATTTTTGAATTTTCTTTGTGTTCTCAAATTTTCTTTTAATATTTTTATCACTTCAAAAATTATTATAAAAATATTTTAAACTCTTTTTTCAATATATTTTCATATTTTGTATTTTATTTCATTTTTTAATCATTTTTCTTGATTAAATAAGTTCATCTAGTTAATTAGGATTTTAATAATCTTTTAGGTTTTGAAATTTTATTTTCCTATTTCATTTAAATCAAAAAATTATAAATTGTTTTTTTATAGCTTCTCTCTGAGTCTAATTATTCAAAATAATTTTTGTCCAATTTTATAAAATTCTCGAGTTACAAATTAAATCATTTGATTGGATATACCATCTTTTTCTTGTTTTTTTTTTAATATTTGGAGAAATGATTTTGTTTAATTTTTTCTTCTGAGATAAAATTCAAGAAAAATATTATCGATGACTCTTAGGGTTTAAACTAACTCTTTATAACTTTTAATTGAGTTTACATGTCAGGTAGCTTATTTTTTTCAAATTTGTTTATGTTAATTGATATTTGTGAAGTCTTTTCTTGCTTAGGCATAAAGAAAGAATGAAATCTCCAATTTGCCTCATTTCTAAAAATCAAAGGAAATACATTCAAAGTTCCTAGATGAGTCAAGATCATTAAAACTTTTCTTATTGATTTTTCAAGTATGATCTTCTATTCTATTCAAAATATTTTGTAAAGCATGCCTAGTTTTGGTCTTTGACTAACTAGTTTTAATGTTTAAATCTCAAAAACATATTTCCTCTTCTTTTCAGGAACTTTGAGTCATGTCTCTGACTTTTAGAAATCTTTAGGAGATTAGAATTAAATGGACATAATTTTTCAAATTACTTTCCTATTTTTTAACCTAATTTTTACCTAGGAATGTATTTAGGGTTTTGCTTTTGATCAAGGTTTGTAATTAAGAACTTTTGTTTAACTTTTGATTTGGCATTTGATACTGACTTGGAAGTAATTTTAGGATAAATTCTTCAACATAATTAGATCTTGGGTGTTGATAGATTGAAAAACCAAATCCATCAAGATGGATGAATGATGTTGATGATATTTAAAACTAAATTTCATCTAACACATCCCCACCCTCTTCATCTTATCCCATTCTTACTTGTACTACATATTGTTGGAGAATGGTTTACATATCATTTCTCAAAACATGTGGTACATAGATTGCTATTGACCAACCTCAAAATAGGTGTGACTTCTACATAAGTCCACCTACGATTGCTTAACATATCGCTAAATTTTGTCCCAATTAGAAAAATGATCATTCGTGGCCCAAACCCACATTTGTAAGCCCAAGTATGTTAATTTGAATCCTTTGATCCAATAACCTTGAGATTCATTGTTAGGAGGCTTTGGTATTATTAATCCTCTAATGAATCTTCCTAAGCTTTGGTCAAAGTGAATCACTTAAACATCGTTGATCATTTATTGTTGCCTTGAGAATTTTAAATGAATGATATACTTGATAAAAAGCAAATAAAACTTATTTTTGAGAGGCTTTGATTTTATCAATCTTCTAATGAGTTTTCAAATGCAATTTTCAAAATGGTCATTCAACTAACCTCTAATTTATAACTCATTAACAATTGACTTCATTTTTATGCTTTTACTTTATGCTTTTTACTTATGCACCATTTATTTTAACATCTACACTTCATGCTATTTTCATCTTTGCTCACTTAAGCTTTTCATTTTCTTTTTGAAGATACTTAATAACCAACTTGAACAATAAAAAGATTTAATATTACTTAGACTATTTGGTTACTGTCCTTGGTATTATGGAGTGATGGACTTCTTGGACTTAGGATTAGAAGCCTTGATCTACCTTGAGACCTTGTGACCTAAAATGTTATTTTTTCTGGAGCTCTTGAGGTTTACCCCAAGACATTGAGTTGTTTGTTTTCTTTGTGTGCAGGTTATTCTGAGTATATACTTTGTCTGCAATTAGGGATTTATCTGTATATAGCTGTTACTCTGTCCAATTTTTGTGAAGACTTGATGCATTTGAAGTTTAGTTTTCTCAAGAGGTTTATTATCTTTTATTTTTTGGTTTCAAATCTAAAGGATGAGAATTCTACCTTGACTCATTATGTCAAGTGTTGACTTATTATTGGTTAGATGGTTCTTTTCCTTATCTCTTATCCTTATGCTTTAGGATAGCTTCTTAATCTCCTCCCACCTTCTTTAATTTCAAAAATCTTTTCCCTCCTTTGAAAACTCTTCTTGTTTTTTAAACTTGAACCACTTTCACAATAAACTTGGACTTAGGTCCATGCATTTACAAAAATATTTTCTTAAATCAAACTTTTAAGAATTTAATAATACTTTGATATTTTTTTTAGAAGACTAAAAGTCAATCAATCTCATTCAAACTATTTTTCCACTTTGGCTTTTTATCTTAAAATTTAATAAAAAAAAGATTAGACTCTTGTCAATCTTTATAGTGATGTAATCTACTATACTTCTATGATATGTAGTGAAGCGAGATATTTTCCACTTGGGTGTTGAGCGAGGCTTTGTTGATTTTAAAATCCAAGACATTTCCTCCACTTTGAGATGACGCAAATTATCCTTTTCATTATTGTGGGTAGTAAGTATGTTCTTCCACTCGGATAAGACAATGATGTATCTTCTCTTAAAATTAACCAACACACTTGTATTTTAAAATTTTAAAGGTGAACTACGAGTATCCTGATCCCCTATTACATGGAAGGTGGTACGTAGGCACTAAAGGTTCGCAACCACGGCGGGTGCAAAAATTGTAAAAAAATATTTCTTTTCTCATTCCCACAATCTAATTTTTATACAACACCTATAGCTAAATTACACAAATTTTCAAAGAGGTTCCTGTGGAGTACCGTAGATGTTTAGGGTGCTAATACCTTCCCTTTTCATAACCAACCCCCAAACTTAGATTCTCTCCCCCTCTTTTTGGGTTATTAGCTCTTTTCCCATTCCTTTGAAAACAATAAAGCGCGGTGGTGATTTTAATTTTGATCTATACGAGTTAAGTCAATCCAATGACTTAGTCTCAACATTTCTACCGCTACATAAAAATGGTGAATTCATTGGGACAAATCGACCTATTGTTGGTCCATCCCTAAGTGTGTTGAGCCTATCTTTGTTTATTTGTGTATATGCGTTGTTTGTTGTATATTATCTGTTGTATATATATTTGTATGGATTTTCCTGGTTTTCAGGGTGCTTGGTGATTTCTTGTAAGTCCTCTACCCGGACTTGGGAAAACTTAAGATAGGGCAGGAGGTATAATCATGTTAACTTTGAGGGAGTAATCCAAAAAAAGGAGACATGAGATTCCCCACTCAGTTCAGGACCCTTTGACTGTAGTGTCGTTTACCGAGTAATCAGGAAGACGTGCTGCTTTCGACCTGGGAGCCTGTTGAAACTGAGGACCGTAGAACCTTTAACCCATCTTGGCCTTTTAGGTGTAGTGCGGAAGCTATGACAGAGTAATCCGGAAATGGTTTTCACGTGATACTACACACAAATGAGTTTTTCTTGAGAATATTACTAATTACCGAGTCAATCGGGATGTTGGTAATATCCGAAGAAAAGATGTAGACTCTGAGAACCTCTTAGAACCTTGTTCGAAAGGTGATAAACTTTTAGATCACACCTTATGGGTAGTACCTTCGACCTCATGCTCGTGACGTTGAACCTACGAACCCCATGTTTATGATCTTATGTGTTATTGTTGCATCATGCATTCATGCACCCATGAGCCTCCTTTAAAACATTTTGTTTCAAGGGACTTAAAGTTGACTCTTTGTGAATATCTCAGGTACTTTTTGACCATGGATTCTGGAAAAAGAAAGACTCGGAAGTACAGTTTCAAAGATCCCAAGATAGACGAGTTGATGAGTCTGATTCCCGAGATCGAGAGTTTTACAGATTTTCAGAGGAAGTATGGGTCCATCGTGTCTCTTATGAAGTTCAGGATGAAGGAGGGTACTCTCTTGACTTTGATCCAGTTCTATGATCTGATGTATTTATGCTTTACTTTCCCTGATTATCAGTTGTTACCTACATTGGAGGAGTATTCTTATCTATTAGGTTTACTTATTATCGATCGTGATCTGTTCACCGGTTTAAAAGGGGAGCCAAAGTCTCATGAGATTACTGCTATGGTTCATTTGGGGAAGTCTGAGGTTGAAGCCCACATGACTACCAAAGGAGGGATTAGAGGATTACCCGCTCAATTTTTATTAGAGAAAGCTTGCTACTTTGCTAGGATGGAGAGTATGATTGCTTTTGAGGCCATCTTTGCTCTACTTGCTTATGGGTTGTTCTTATTTCCTAATATCGACAAATTTGCGGATATCAACGCCATCAGGATCTTTTTGATTGGGAATCCAGTCCCTACATTATTATGTGATGCTTATTACTCCATTCATATTTGAGATTATTATCATGGAAGGATGAGCATATGCTGCACGCCTTTGTTGTATCAGTGGTTTATTTCTCACTTACCTCGGTCCGATGCCTTCTGGGATATCAGGAAGGAACCTCGTTGGGATCCGAAGATTATGGCCCTTACTCATTCAGATATTGTTTGGTATCATCAGGCTTACTATGATGTGGAGATTGTTGATAATTGTGGTAGTTTCCTCAATGTACCTCTTCTTGGTACAAAGGGAGGAATTAACTATAATCCTGTTCTTGCATGACGACAACTTGGATACTCGAGGAGGGATAAGCCAAATAGTATTCATCTGAGTGGTTTCTTCCTTAAAGAGGGAGAGGTTCATAAGGAAGCTAATGAGGAGATTTTAAATGCTTGGCGTCATATTCACATGAAGAGTAGAAAGGACTTGGGACCTAGCGGGTCTGTTTCTTTGGAGCCTTATCTTCAGTGGGTACAAGCAAGAGCCATCCAGTTGAAGATTCCATATTCCAGAGAAGCACCTATGCCTGATATGTTTGTGAAGAACACTCCTCCCCTATTAGATGATGTGGAAGAGCTTCATCTTTCCCTAGTCAGGATGCAGTAGGAAAAGGAGGCTTGGAAGAATAAGTGTCAGACTTTAGAGGTATCCTACCGAGCATACCTGAAGGAGAAAGACGACATGATCGAGATTCTTGAGAGTTGTGCTATATAGATGATGGAGAGGTAAGAGGATTTGTTTTCCTCTAGATCTCAGTCAAGACCTAGTTGCTCACTTCCTGACTCTAGTGATTGGAAAGAGGTCGCCGACAGGTATGCAGAAGAGAACAAACAGTTGAAGGCTTAGATTGCATGACTCACGGGGAATCATCAGTGTGTGGAGTGATCTTCAGCAGATTTTCTTTTTTAGGATCTTAGATTATTATCTTATCTTGTACTTGGGATTATTGAAACTTGTACTAAAAATTTGTAGTCTATTTTGAAGTTATTATAATGAGATTTTCAGTATGTGTTAGTACTTTAATATTTGCAAATTATCTATAAATCTTTGAGTTCCTTGAAATACTAATATAAAAATAAATCACGAGCATTGCATATCATGCAACCTCTTGTACATGTTTCTTGGATTTCTGTTCATACCCCAACATCTTACTGTATTTCTCTACTTCATTCAGAAGTAAGTTGTCTCACCAATACAATACTCGGGCTAATTCCAGGAAGAAAATGGAGAATCTTGAACAAGAGAATCATGAGCTGCACAAAAAGGTTATTACATTGAAGGCTGGTATGGCCAATCTGGATGCTTTTATGGAATCATTGGTGGCTGCTCAGAATCAGCCACCACTTGCTCAACCTCAATAGACAAGGGTTATTTCTGAAGCTCTAACAGTTCCCATTTCTGTTACTCCAGTTACTGTTGTTCAGAATCGTATGCCTCAGGGTTATCCGTGGGGAATGCCAAAGAACTTCATGCCAGAGGGTTACAAACTTGATACTCAAGTTGCTCTGTTTTCTCAAACTGTTTCTATTTCTGCACCTCTTGTGGTGCATGTTACTCCTATGGCTAGAAAAGAGATCCGTTATACTGCACCTCCTTCGGTGAATGCTATTCCATTTGTGAATGATGAAGTTTATCGTTCTGCTACTCCTATGAGTGAAAGTATGGGTCTCTATGACCATTTGGACGATTTTCAAGACCAGTTCAATGAGATGCAGAAGGAGATGAAGGCCCTCAGAGGAAAAGAACTGTTTATGTAGAATGTGAATGATCTGTGTTTGGCTTCGAATGTGAAAATACCTGCAAAGTTCAAAGTACCGGAATTCGGAAAATACAAGGGAAATACTTATCCTTGTGACCACCTTGTGATGTATGTGAGAAGGATATCTACTCACATCGATGGTCAACACCCGTTAATTCACTTTTTCCAAGACAGTTTGACTGGTGTTGCGTTGAAGTGGTACACGAGCTTGGATAGTGCCAACATTCATACTTTCAACGACTTGGGTGAAATGTTTATTAGACAGTATAAGTATAATGTGGACATGGAACCTGACCGTGATCAACTCAGGGAAATGGTCCATAAAGATAGGGAATCGTTTAAAGAGTATGCACAGAGATGGCGTGAAGTAGCCGCCCAAGTGATCCCTCCAATGGAAGAGAAAGAGATGACAAATATTTTATTGAATACTCTAGGTGCCTTCTACTATATTTGCGAGTTTAGTTACTATACGCATGACCATGCTGGTTGTGGTATCTTCAGTACATATATACAGGGGTGCGATAAGATAAAAGCTGATCTTTAGGAAATGATGGACGAAGGCCTCATTCATATAATCAGGCCTAGGGCAGAGTACAAAGAGGAAGTGAATATGGTTTTGGAATGTCCCATAGAATTCCGGATCTTTGATGTGAATCATATGAATGATGATTTAGTGCAGTTGCACGCTACTTTCTGTCACATGGATGGGGAAGTAGAACACCATTATGGGTCTTGCCTGGTCTACTGCAGAGATTCGCGTGGTTGTTCATTGTGAGAAAGGGTATTCAATTATTGTTGGACAATGGTACTATCAAAGTTTCATGCAATAGATATGATTACAATGAGATCAATGTGATTGAAGATTGCATGGACGAGACTGTGTCAGATGATGAGTATGCTTCTGCAGACGAATTCCTTTCCTCAGATGAAGATATGTTCTCCAATAATGATTCTATGATGCCCAATTATTCTGAAGAAGGTGTAAACGTTATTATGCTTTGTTTCAATGTTCCCGCCTCTATTGAGATTGAGTAATATAGCAAGCTAGCTATTTCTCCAGTGGTGATTTGCTTACCAGGTCTTGTTCCTTACGAATCAGATAAAGCCGTACTGTATAAATACAATGCTACAATCTTGGAGGATGGTGTGGAAGTTCCCATCCAGCCGTTGTCTGATGTTAAGAATATTGCTGAGGCCAGCCGAGTGACCCGCAGTGGCCGTGTTTTTGCGCTAGTTATTCGAGGGAATGTTAGTGATGATAAGAAGATTATTGAAAATGTTAAACCTAAGAGAGAAGTAGGGGAATCTAGCGGTGCTACTCTGGAAAAACATATGGATGATATATTGAAGATTATCAAAATGAGCAACTACAGGATCGTAGATCAATTGTTGCAGACACCATCAAAGATATCTTTTCTAGCATTGCTGATGAATTCTTCTGCCCACAGGGAATCTTTGATGAGAGTATTGGATCAAGCTTTTATGGAAAGTGATATGACGTTGGACCAATTCAGCAGTGTGGTAGGGAATATTACATCCTTTAATAACCTAAGTTTCTATGATGGCGAATTTCCTGATGAAGGAAGGAATCATAACTTGGCTCTCCATGTCTCCATGAATTGTAAGAACTATTCATTGTCAAATGTGCTGATTGATAATGGGTCTGCTTTAAATGTCATACTGAGGAGTACACTTATGAAGTTGAAGTATCAAGGAACTCACATGCGCCAGAGTGGAATAATTGTGAAAGTTTTGATGGATCAAGAAAGTATGTCATTCAGGAAGTAGGTTTTCCTATTCATATAGGCCCGCATTTATTTCATATTACTTTCTAATTTATGGATATTGTGCCCGTTTACAGCTGTTTACTAGGACGATCGTGGATCCACGAGGTATGGGCTATCACTTCAAGTTTTCACCAAAAGCTGAAGTTCATTCGTGAAGGAAAGGTGGTCATCATAAATGGAGAACATGCATTGTTAATATCTCATTTATCCTCTTTCACTATTGTGGAAGCGTATGAAGATGTCGTTGGAACTCAACTCTAAGCTTTATCCATTGATAATATAAGGGGAAATGAGAATTCTATGGCTTCATTCAAAGATGCTCATCAGGTTGTGCATAATGGACCTAGTAAAGTATGGGGGAAGATTGTGGACCCACCTATGAATAAGAATATAACTGGTTTGAGATTCTTTGCGAAGAATAACAAAGGTGAGAATATGAACCGAAGACTGCTTTAGGAAAATATCAGGATATCTTTCATAGTGGAGGTTACCTTCATCCAACTGTTCCTAGGATCAATGCTATTCTGGAAGATAAAGATGAGCAAGAGATGCTGAACTACGTGACGCATGGAGTTAGAGTCCAAAATTGGATCACCATTGATGTTCCCTCTTGCATTCATGTGTCAAAGTAATTTGTTTTTTTCTTTTCAAAAATCTTTCACTCTACCCAAGGTGAAAGTTGATATTGTATGGGCTTATCTGTTTGCTTTGATCTTTAAAATCAATAATATAAGTTGTCTTTGATTCCCAATTTGTGTCTTTATTTTTTTCTTTTTCTTGGAAAATGGTAATTAGAAAAAAACCTTTCAAAATAAATAATAACTGTAATCTACATAATCACTTGCTATATGTGTCAGTTTCTAAAAGCAATCATAAATCATATGTGTAAATTAATTAAAAAACCTGTTGAATACAATGACCCTGCATCCTCTCCCAACTTTGAGTATCCTGTGTATGTGGCTGAAAAAAAGAATATGATGAAATATCTGAAGAGGTCTCACGGTTGCTTGAGCGCGAAGAAAGTTCCATTCAGCCATATAAAGAGCCATTGGAAGTGATTAATTTGGGTTCAGAGGAAGATCCAAGAGAAGTCAAGATTGGAGCATTGTTGCATCCCGATGTGAAGAGCAGGTTGGTCGAATTGTTGAAAGAGTATGTAGACATATTTGCTTGGTCGTGCCAAGACATGTCAGGTTTGGATACTAATATTGTGGAGCACCATTTGCTGTTAAAGCTAGAATGCCTGCCAATCAAGCAGAAATTGCGAAGAATTCACCCTGATATGGAAGTGAAAATTAAAGAAGAAGTTTTAAAGCAGATTAATATCGATTTTCTCGTGACATCAGTGTACCCTTAGTGGATTTCCAATATTTCCCCAATACTAAAGAAAGACGGAAAAGTTTGCATGTGTGTTAATTATAGAGATTTAAACAAAGCTAGTCCAAAAGATGATTTTCCATTACCGCATATTGATATGTTGGTTGATATCATAGCAAAATTCAAAGTATTTTCATTCATGGACGGATTTTCCGGATATAATCAAATTAGAATGGCTCCTGAGGACATGGAAAAAAACAATGTTTATCACACCTTGGGGAACATTATGTTACAGAGAGATTCCCTTCAGGTTGAAGAATGCTGGTGCAATGTACCAGAAGGCTATGACAACCTTATTCCATGATCTGATGCAAAAGGAAATTGAGGTATATGTTGATGATATGATTTCCAAATCACAGACTGAAGAAGGGCATATAGAAGATTTGTTGAAGTGATATAGGAAATGAATAGGAGTGTGAGTTTTGGGTATTGTTATTATTATACCCCAATTTCCCCCCTAAGATCCTCTACCATCTCATATCATCACAATACATCAAGATCATGCATTCGGGTTGACTATCATTTATATCTTGAGGGATCATCAAGCGCCCTGATTGTGTATCTTGTACGTATGTGTTTCATTTTTTTCTGACCTCTAACCCAAAATACCAAAAATATTTGTTTTATTTTCTTGTATATTTTTGTTTTGTAGGTAGAGAGCCAAAGCATCTAACCAACAGTGCTTTTTGCCATTTTTCCCTATAGAAATCGGTTGCCCATATTCAAAAACCGATTTCCCTTACTGATTTTGCGAGTTAAGTCAATCCAATGGCTTAGTCTCAACATTTTTGCCGCTACAGGAAAATTTGAGACTTCACTGGGGAACCATCTCTAAGTGGGTTGAGCATATCTTTGTTTATCTGTGTATGTGCTATTATTTGTTGTTGTATATATATGCATGTATGTCTGGATTTTTCTGGTTTTCAGGGTGCTTGGTGATCTCTTATAAGTCCTACACCCAGACTTGGGCAAACTTAAGATAAGATGCATGGTATAATCATTTCAACTTATATGGAGAAAGTCCTTGGTAAGTTGATTTGAAAAAAAACCCCACTCAGTGGAGGCCCCTTTGGGGTAGTATATGTTGAAAAATTAAATTGTGAAAACATTACTACTTTTGACCTGGGTGCCCGAGAAGTTGAGAATACGTAGAACCCTTAACCCATCTTGGCCTTTTTAGGTGTAGTGAAAATACTATCCAAGAGTCAATTCTGGTATAGTTGTTACACGATACTGCACTCAGACGAGTTTTTCCTGTGAATATTACTAATTACCGAGTAAATTGGGACGTTGGTAAATTCACACTAAAGGCTTCAGAAGTTGTGCTCTACTGAAAGGAAGACAAGTCAACATTTTGATGCATGCTTTTATACAGAGATGCCACTCAGAAGTTGTGCTTTGATACATGTTCTTCTGCAATGTACGCTCTATTTAGAAGTTGTAAACTGTTTGAAATGTCTGATACATTGGAAAATATCAGATCAAACGCGGATGCTTGAGAAGTATAGTGTTTTGGTTGTGATATCAGAATCAAGGAACATAAGTGCTGATACATGATGTGTGGCATTATTTAATCAGGCTCAACATAAAGATTTTGATTCTTCATCAAGTGCTGATAGAAACCAGGTTCTGAGATGAAGACCAGATGCTCTAGTTAGACTCTGATGAGTTGTTAAAGGGAAGTGTTACTTCTCTATCTATGTTCTGAATACTCAAAATTTATTTTGTGATTCTTGCGCTCAGGGGGAGATTCTGAACAAGCTTAAATGAAATTTTAGGTTTAACAGATTCATGGGGAGCTGTGAGCTTAACTCTGAATTTGTCCATTATGGTGATTACCCTGTATACATTGTTCTATCAAAATACATGGTTTTGTTATCATTAAAAAGGGGGAGACTGTAAGAACAAGAAGTGTTTCTACATATGGCCTTAATATTTTGATGATAACTTTATATGTTATCTTAGAGAATAATTGTATACACTAACGGTTCTGTTTTAGTGTATAACTGCTACTATAATGTTCTGACTCGAGTACAAGGTGTGCGACATCATCATGTTCTGAATATACACTACTGGAAGAAAACATGTGTTACGTGTTACAGTTGAATTAAAGATTCTGAATTCATCTTCGGCAACGTGTCTAAGTAACATTAGTACAAGAGGTTCTGATCGTGACTTTATGGTTAAGCTTTGGAGGCCTTGTAAAGCTTTGCTTTTATGTGTTGCACATTTTTAAGATTATAAAGACGAGGTTCTGCTGAACAAGTTCTGATGATCTGAAGAAAAGCAAGTTCTTACAACCAAGTGTTGAAGACTCTGAAGACAAGGTTCTGATAGGACAACTTCTGAAGTCTCCAAGACTTAGGTTCTAAAACTTAAGAAAGATTCTTCTACAACAAGCTTTAACATTCAACATTCAAATATCTGAAGCCTCTGAAGATAAGAAAAATTTCAAAATGGTTAACATGTAATGGTGTACAAAAGGTACATAAAGTGTTTGTGACCTCTACTCTTCTAGAGTGGCACAAGGACAATCCATTTGTACTTTACTATGACCACTCTCATTATGACTGTTGAGAACAAACATCTAGATTTCCAGTTACCTTTCTACCCTTTCAACGATCTCTTTTACAAGCTATAAAAGGAAGAATTGGAATCTGAATAAAAGTAAGAATCAACATTACAATGACAAATATATCAGATTAAATCAAGCTCAACAAAACTACACCAAAGCGCAGTGAAAACTCTATAGAGAAATCATTTGTGTACAGTTTTGTAAATAATCAAGGAGTTGTTGCTCGTATCTTGCAGTAGAACACTTAGGTCTTTTTATTTATACTGAAATGTCTGTGTAATTTGCTTAAAGAGAAGAAATTTGTAATACACTGAAAGTACTCAACTGTTGTTGATTGATACCTTGAGAGACTGAGTGAAGGTGTGATCTTAAGAAGACTCTTGTTATGGCTTGAGTGGATTTGCAATAAGGATCGACGAACTTATTGGGGTTGCTAATAAGTTTTATTTGACTTATTGTGGGTTGTCTAAAACCAATTTGTTTATAGTGGATTAAGTCCTCGTTGAAGGTGAAATCATGTTTGAGGGGTGGACTGGAGTAGCTTAGCTAACAACGAACCAGGATAAAAATATCTGTGTTCATTTACTGTTATGTTCTAAGCTAACTTGTTTTGTCACCAATGAAAAGATTTAATTTGGTTAAACTCAATTTAAACCCCCCTTTCTTGTGTTTCTCACACCTTCAGGTAGTACCTGTGGATTCATGCTTGTGACGTCGAACCTATGAACCCCCATATTTATGATATTGTGTGTGATTGTTGTATCATGCAAACATCGTAGATATTATGTGATATTGTGTGTGATTCTCTTAACCAAATTTTCAAGGAACTTAAAAGGATCTATTTGCAAACATAGCAAGTATTTAATCATGGATGTTGGAAGGAGAAGCCCCAAAAAGTATAGTTTCAGAAAACCTAAGGTAGGAGAGTTAAAGAAGCTAGCATCATTGGTGGTTAATCCTGGAAGTTCAGAGGCCGTTTGGAACACTTTTGGGTACCTTGGATGCTAAAGTGGATGACAAGATTCTCAACACTCTGGTCCAGTTCTCTGATCCTTTGTATCACTACATCACT
The DNA here is from genome assembly GCA_948472305.1 of Vicia faba. NCBI lineage: Eukaryota > Viridiplantae > Streptophyta > Magnoliopsida > Fabales > Fabaceae > Vicia > Vicia faba. The sequence goes on from OX451738.1 coordinate 1,091,687,853, forward strand.
TTTATGGATTATCAGCTTATTCCTACCCTGGAAGAGTATTCTTGTCATCTTGGATTACTAGTGCCTGATAAGGTTCCATGTTTTGGTTTATAGAAGGATCTTGAGCCTCTTATTATTGTCAGAATGTTTCACTTGAAGTTTGATCAGATTAAAGCTCATCTTACTTCCAAGAGTGGTATTAAAGGTTTCCCTACTAAGTTTCTCATGGAAAGGGCTTATGAATTTGATAAAGACAAAGATAGTGTTGCTTTTGAGACTATGTTGGCTTTGCTCATTTATGGATTGGTTTTATTTCCCAATGTTAAATATTTTGTTGACATGAATGCCATGCATATCTTCTTGAATGGGAATCCAGTCCCAACATTGCTTGGAGAGATTTACACTATATCCCTTACAAGAATTCTAAAAATGGAGGGATGATCGTCTTTTGTGCGCCTTTACTATACAAGTGGTTTATTACTCACCTGCTCAACCTGCTTCCTTTCGGGATACCAAATATGGTTTGAGGTGGTGGCAGAAGATTATGTCTCTTAGTCATTCTGATGTTTATTGGATCAATTCTATTTATGATTGGGAAAAAATTATTGATGGTTGTGGAGAGTTCCCCAATGTACCTCTTTTTGGAACAAAGGGAGGTATAAGTTAATATCTGATTCTAGCTCATCGTCAATTTGGTTATCCTATGCTTGATAAGCCAAAAAATTTGTTATTAGCATTTGTGATCGGTGGAAATAGAACTGACTGTTTTTTAAGCTGGTTCGCGAAATGTCGCGGTAAGCAAGAGTCGCCACCGTCTTTTATGTTCTCTAACATGGAAAGGACAAAAGCACATCAAAATTCCTTCTTTGAGAATGTTTCTCGGTTCGGGAGGTAGATTTATAGAAAGGGAAGGTGTTAGCACCCTTTCTATCCATGGTTATCCATGGGCTCTTAGGTACTTGCTCTTATGTTTTCAAAAATTGTTTGCTTTTCAAGTGTGTGTGGGTTTTGAAAAAGTTTCGTTTGAAGAATTTCTAAGTAACTCTTGTATCCGTCCTTAAGAGTGTATGAAAAATTTGTTTGAAAACCTTTTGAAAGTGTAAGTGTGAAAAGATGTTTTTGTTTGATTGAGAGAGCAAGTACCCAGGAGAAATCTACCTACTCTAAGGAATTAGGTTGTGTAAGAGTTCTTTAGATAGTGCTATCCCACCATTGAGGTAGGTAGCACCGTCGTTGGAGGTATTCAGGTCAATTCGATTATAGGGACAATGTGGTCACCGAAGCAATAGTAGGACACCTTAGAAGTAACCCTAATGTCCTAGATCCTTTTTTATCTGAGGCAACCGTTTCGAGGCAACTGGATCTTAGACAGGAGGGTGACCTCTAAGACACCCTATACTTGACGACCACGTTCGAGGCAACCAGTGAGGCGTACCCTAGGAGTGGCATGTGCATGTGTGTTGTTTCAGTTAATGTTTATCTTGTACATGTTATTTGTGAGCTACAGATTGATTTTATTTGTCATACATTCTTGCAGGCATATTAACAGTTAAATGATTTGCAGGAAATAAAGTGCGGAAAGGTAAATCTAGCTATTACAAGGCGCGGGTCTATACATCGCCAAAAATAAAAACCCATTTTGAAAATAAAGTGCGAGAAAAGTAAATAAAGAGATAAACCTAATTAACTATTACATTTCCGGGAGCAGTTACATAAATGTAATCAAAATAAATAAATACGCGGGAAAGAATGAATCGGGACGTCCTTAGGGTTTTGACCCTTTTTTGAGAAAGAATTGAAATTTGGTCCCTTTTTGCAATTAATTAAAAATTAAGCCTAATTACTAATTAATTAATTTAAAAGAAAAATGTTTTTTTTGTATTTTTATGTTTTTTATGAAATAAAGTAAAAAGAAATTAGAAGTCAAAAGTTAGAGAAAACCTAAGTTCTAAGTTGATTTTATTTATTATGAAAAGATTAAAATTAAACCTAAATTAAACTAAATTAATGATATTTAGAATTTATTTACAAAATAAAAGAGTGAAATTAATAATAATAGTAATAAATGAAATATTTACATTTTTTTAGTTTTTGAATTTTTATTGTGAAAAATGTTAATTAATTGGTTGGTGAGTAATTAATTAAAAAAAACAATAGAAATTAATAAAGCAATTAAAAGAAAGAAAAATAAATAAAAAAAAATGCAAACCCAAAGGGGGGGTGATGGGCCAGCAAGGGGGTTTGCTTAGAAATCTGAGGCCCATTTTGTTGCCAAGCACGTTTGACCTTTCTGGATCCTCAAGAGAACTTGTTGACTGGGAGCATGGTGCTCCTCACCTTTGTAGCCTTTAGATCTGTACACAAGGCCACATGGCGCTTGGGATCTAGACATGTATGGTGGTCCTGCCCTTGAGAATCTGCACGTGAACATGTAAAGGAAATAAAAATAAAGACTTTGGGTGGACCTGGGAAAACTTACAACGCGGTATGATGGACCTTAGGACGTGGCAAGGGTTGCTTTAGCTTCAGAGTATGGCAAAGAAGAGAGTCACGTTCTCCTTTTGGCCTGAAAATGCTTGCAACACTCCTTTTGATCTCACACTTTTTTTGACACTTTTTGGATTTTGCTCTGGCCGTTTGTGCACACTCTAGGTCGTGCTTGAGGTATGAAACACTTGCGTATGTATGTATGAATGAGAATAAGTCACATTATGAGCCAATGATCCCTTGCAATTAAGTTTTTGGATTCTTCATAACCACCATTAAAGATCATTCTAAGTTTGTTCAAATTTTGAATTTTTATGCTTAAAATGGCCCTAGCACGAAATTGGTAGGTTGTTCATGACACATAAAAGTCATTCAAATCAAAAGATGTTATTTAATTAATTTTTTTGATTTTATTTGAATTTTATGGATTTAAAATGAATTAAATCAAATAAAATTAAATAAAAATAGAAAAATTAATGTTTAATCTTGAAATTGATCATGGGACACGTGGGTGGCATGACAAGGCTGAATCAAGTGGAAGAAAGTGGGCCCTTTTGTCAAAAATTGAAGTTTCAAGGATAGTTGACTTTTGCCATTTCACAAAAATTTCCCAACTTCTCCAATGCATATCTTGCTCAATTTTGATCATATGAACATGTTCTTGGACATTTTGGAAAGTTCTTGAAGTCCTCTAACCAATGCCTTTGGTCCCATGTCATTTTGATTTACCAATCTCAAGTAATGGTCTTTGACTTAAAATGCCTTTTTGTTGGCTTTTGAAAATGACCTATAATGTTGAAATTGATAACTTTTTGTGAGAGCATTTCTTGGACTTGGAATGTGAAGATGAGTTGTAGGAAATGTCATCCCCTTCAAAATAGCATTCGATGGGATTTTTATGATGAAACATAAAAAAGTTATGCCTTGGTCAAGTTACAGTTGACTTTTCAGCTGTCCAAAAATAGAAACTTTTGACACCTTGATGATTTTTGAGCCATGCTTGTGAAATCATGGTCAAGACTTGACCAAATGATGATTGTGGCTTCAAAATAAGATGTTGACCAAAATTTTTGACTTTTGACTGCCAAATGACCATTTTGCCCCTACAGTTGATTGTGAAGCAATTAAGGTTTTTGACTGTGCAACTTGACCTGGTGAGCCTTGAAACTTGACACGTAGATGCTTGACAATGTATATAGGCATGTGGGACTTGATTGAGCCCTTGGAAACCTCAACTTCCTTGCAAGAACCAAAACCCTAATTTGACTGGCTTAGGAGGATGTTTGACTGTGTAGTCCTTGAGTAGACTTGAGCAAATTGAGATGATGCTTATCAAAACTTTGAAGAATATGGGAGGGAAAATTTTGGGGTACAACGGTTGCCCCTGTTCAATCTTCTTAAACCTGAGGATGTAGATTGGCTTGCGTGCCTTTCGTGATCCGAAGGTGGAAGATGATTGAACACTAGAGTGCCCAGAAATTTGCACTCACATAGTGGAGTATCAACAATGTGATGTCGGGAATGGGCTTACAGATGCCATTTGGAGAGATGGTGGATAGGAGGATGGGCTTATAGATGCCATCTGGAGATGTGACAGAACCTTGTCGGGAATGGGCTTATAGATGCCATTTGGAGACTGTTGATAGGTGGATGGGCTTATAGATGCCATCTGGAGGTTGTCTTTTGAATTATAATTTTTGTAAGTTGAAAGAGGGAACCTGTGTAGGGTTGCCTGATGATGAGCTCGTGTAAAACTGCATCTTTGGAGGAAGGAAACCTGTGTAGGGTTTACTGATAATGAGTCCGTATAAGACTACATCTGAAATGGAGAAGGAACCTGTGTAGGGTTACTTTGATGACGAGTCCGTGTAAAACCGCATCTAGAGTTGAGAAGGAAACCTGTGTAGGGTTTACTGATGACGAGTCCGTGTAAAACTACGTCTGGAGTTTGAGAAGGGAACCTGCGTGGGGTTACTTTGATGATGAGCTCGTGTAAAACTGCATCCTGGAAGAAGTAAAACCTGGGTAGGGTTTTTGATGACGAGTCCGTGTAAAACTGCATCTTTGGGAAGAGAGAACCTGTGTAGGGTTTCTTTGACGACGAGCCCGTGTAAAACTACGTCTGGAGAGAGAGAACCTGTGTAGGGTTTCTTCGGGATAAGTTCGTGTAAAACTTCTGGAGGAACCGGGGTAAGGTTACTTCGGGATAAGTCCGTGTAAGACTTCTGGAGGAACCGGGGTAAGGTTACTGCAGGATAAGTTTGTGTAAAACTTCTGGATGAACCGGAGTAAGGTCATCTTGAGATAAGTCCGTGTAAGACTTCTGGAGGAACCGGGGTAAGGTTACTGCAGGATAAGTTCATGTAAAACTTCTGGATGAACCGGGGTAAGGTCATCTTGAGATAAGTCCGTGTAAGACTTCTGGAGGAACCGGGGTAAGGTTACTGCAGGATAAGTTCGTGTAAAACTTCTGGATGAACCGGGGTAAGGTCATCTTGAGATAAGTCCGTGTAAGACTTCTGGAGGAACCGGGGTAAGGTTACTTCGGGATAAGTCCGTGTAAGACTTCTGGAGGAACCGGGGTAAGGTTACTGCAAGATAAGTTCGTGTAAAACTTCTGGATGAACCGAGGTAAGGTCATCTTGAGATAAGTCCGTGTAAGACTTCTGGAGGAACCGGGGTAAGGTTACTGCAGGATAAGTTCGTGTAAAACTTCTGGATGAACCGGGGTAAGGTCATATTGAGATAAGTCCGTGTAAGACTTCTGGAGGAACCGGGGTAAGGTTACTGCAGGATAAGTTCGTGTAAAACTTCTGGATGAACCGGGGTAAGGTCATCTTGAGATAAGTCCGTGTAAGACTTCTTCTGAAAGAAAAGGAACCGGTGTAGGGTTACTTTGATGATAAGTCCGTGTAAGACTTCGTCTGAAAATTGAGAAGGAACCGGTGTAGGGTTTCCTGATGATGAGTTCGTGTAAAACTAACATCTGAGGTTGAGAAGGAACCGGTGTAGGGTTGCCTGTTGATGAGCCCGTGTAAGACTTCTTCTGAAAGAAAAGGAACCGGTGTAGGGTTGCCTGAGGATGATCAAGTAGATAATTGTACTGTTTGGTTTCGGATATTAACCCACGATCAGTCGTCCACAGAATTTTCCTGGCTTGTTACCGATGTTGATCTGGAACTGCAAAGGTAGATGGTAATCATCTTTTGATTGACCTTTTCCTGAAAAGGCAAAATATTAGTTGTATGCAATGTCATGATGCATGAACTGCATGATTTTAAGATGTCCTCAAAAATAAATGAGATTTGTGTTGTATGATGCGTATGCATGCTATAATGTATGAAGATGTGATGTTTATGAATGTATTCTCGTCTGGGAAAATAAATCCTTGACGAATGTCGGGAGTTTGTTGAATCCTGGGCTGATGTTGCAGAGTAGAGTTCTTCGTTTCCGCTGGGGATGATGATTGCAAGAATAAACCGGTAGGAGAAGATGACTCCGTTGGGGAATAATCCTGGTGAAGATATTACTCTGCGGGGAATTACTCTGTGGGAAGAGATACTTCGCTGAGGTTTTGATGAGAACTCCGCTGGGGATTCCGTTGATAAGTTATGTTTGAGAATTTGATGAACTCCGCTGGGGTACCGTTGATATGTTTTGTTGGGGAATTAGCTGAACTCCGCTGGTGATAGGAAGAACTTCGCCGAGGGCGATCTTTCCGTGGTAATTAGCTGAGGATAACCCAGTTATAAGCTCTGGTGGAGAATAACCTTTGAATAAAACCGGGGAGAGACGTGTGTACTCTACAGGTGATAAGCTTCCAGAATCTACTGGGGATAAGCTTCCAGAATCTACTGGGGAGATTGATTCAACTCTCCTGGGGAATCTTTTGAGACTGTACTGGGGAAGTGGCTTCACTGGGGTGTCTGGTATTCCGCCGGGGAACAATCTTAGATCAAGACTGCCGGGGATGCTTGCTTAGGAACATCTGTATAGTCCGCTGGGGAATATTGAGATTTTCTGGGGATACCCAACTTTTCAGGACTGACTGTAGGCTAACTCTGCTTGGGGAGAGTGTTGCTGACTTGCTGGAGATACTGTGCCTTTTTAGGGCTGATGAGAGGCCAACTCTGCTCGGGAGAGAGTATTGCTGAGTCTTGTCTTACTCTGCAGGGAGTGGAGGTATCTGGGTTATGTTCTTCAGCCGAACCTACCTTGGTACCTTGGTTGACAGAGCAACTAGACCGCTTGGACAACTCATTATTGCCCCTGTTTCTGATGTGGGAGAAGAAGATACCTTGTGGAGGTGCTTGACAACTGCCGACCGACAAATCTCCTTCTGGTAGGCAAGTGACGAGATGACGGGACATAGTCATATGCTTTTGATCCCTAACTTTTGCCTGGACCGCCCTCTCGGGTTTTCAGTCCATCGGGATACCCATTTTTGCCCAAGCCTCCTTTTCAGGTTTTCGACTTGCCGGGTGTACAGATTTTTCTATTTCATCCCTTATTTTTGCCCGAACCCTTTTGGTTCGCCGGGAAGCCCTTATTTTTGCCTAGGTGTGTCAACCTAGCGGGTCTTTGATTATGCGTAGTATTTTTTCGACTATGTCCGTGCTCTCAGGATGTAGGGAGGTGCCCCTGTCAGTAGTGTTGCGTTGCCCTACTACCAGAAGATCTTCGTTTGATCGTCCAATGCCCCAAGTGATCCAGGTAGAGATTTGCCCCATGTTGATTGGCATTTTGAGAGATTCCCCGAATCTTGACCTAACTGCCCCAGATGATGGACAATGATCATGTCTGCCCCCTTGGTTGGAAGTGCTTTTCCATTTGAGGTGACCTTTTGTTGAGAAGGCTTTTATTCACTAGATGCTCATCGTGCAAAGTTCTCTGCTATTCAAACAAATAATCATCTGCAAACAATGTTATTTTTAAAATGCAAAGCTTATGTCTTTTTTTGAAAATGCATTTTTTTCATAAAAACAAGTGAATTTTTTTTGAACCGTGATGTCAACTCGTTATTTTACCGCAAGCCTTAAGGAGTCAGGATACCTTTGGTAACAGTATGCTTTCGAACTAAACCCATGCTTCAGCTAGGACTTTTTAATGGTTGTAGCGTGGCCTGGTTCACGGTTTAAGAAACAAAGGATAAAGGCTCAAATTTTATTTGTACCCACCCGTTCTTCGTGATGTTCTTCAAACCTAAACTCAGCTGATCGTGCGTTAGACCTTGTTTGAGTCTTCGTCCTGATATACCGGTGATGGTTCAGATGTTGACAATTTATTTGGAATAGGCAGTCATTCCTTTTTTGGTTGAGGGTTTGTAGGACCTCTTTCTTTTTTGATTTCGTTATCCCTGTTTTTTGCCTGAACTGTTTCTTTCATGATCACAGTCAGCGGGATGCCCCAGTTTTGTAAGTCTCTTTCATAGGTTTTGACTTATTGGGCTTTTATTTTTGGGAGATAATGACTGCCTGTCTTTATGATTATTCGGAGCCATCACTGTCTTTTGTTTTGTAAGGATTCCTTTGGTGCCATTCGTTGTGTCCTTGGATCAGCTGAGAGAACTACCCTGCCCCAGGTTATGATCACTATGCCAGAAATAACCTACGAAAGCGTTTTTTTTGGGCTTTAAAAGCGCTTAAAAGCGCTCTCGTAGGTGGCGCTGCTAAAGGTTTTAGCAGCGCTTTTTGTTCAGAAAAAAGCGCTCTCGTAGGCCTACCTATGAAAGCGCTTTTTGGTAAAAAGCGCTTTCATAGGTAGGCCTACGAGAGCGCTTTTTTCTGAAAAAGCGCTTTCATAGGTGTATTCAGAATGCGTGTCAGGCAATCTAAAGTAGGCCTATAAGAGCGCTTTTTGTTCAGAAAAAAGCGCTCTCGTAGGCCTACCTATGAAAGCGCTTTTAATCAAAAAGCGCTTTCATAGGTAGGCCTACGAGAGCGTTTTTTTCTTAAAAGCGCTTTCATAGGTTTTCTACTGAAAAATCTAAAATTTAAAAAATTTCTAAACCTGCATTTTTTTGCAGCAAACCTGTAATTCTTAAACCGGTATTTTACAATCTAATCTAGAAATACCAATATATATTAGTTTTAATCCAAATACCAAATGTAATTCAAATACCAAATATTATATATATATATATATATATATATATATATATATATATATATATATATATATATATATATATATATATATATATATATATATATATATATATATATATATATATATATATATATATATATATATATATATATATATATATATATATATATATATATACACACAAATACCATTATAATCAATTCATATCCAAAATATATATACACCATGGTAATTCAATATTAACATGTTTTTAAACGTAACAAAATACACCCTAAGAAATCAGCTATATAACACTAAGTAAATCAATCCTAATCTACATCTATATCCAAGGTCCCGATCCTGCAATATGAACATAATAACACGGTCAATGTTGTATACACAAAACAATATATTCATAATTAACCAATTTTCACACAACAATGTATTCGTACCTTATTATAAGATTCTTAGCTCAATAAAATATTGGCACAACTCCTCTTTGAGTTCTTCCAATTGACGTGGCGAGTAATATGGACAATTGTATTGATCAAAATACTACATTACAAAACAAAATATATGCATGATTTAGTTTAATGTAATAAATTATATGCAAAATCCGATAAGTAATAAAACAAAGTATAAATCCATACCGTGATTGGAATCTCGATTTCATTCATTTGAATGATTTCTTTGATAAACATCAAAACGAAGTATCCGCAATCTATGCCGTTTTGTTGTTGAGGGCACTACATAGAAAAACAAATAAGATTATACACATCTATTGATTTATCAAGTAGCATAAATATTATAAGCAAAATTGTTGAAATTTATATACCTGTACTTTGATCCAATTAATGTTGTTTGATTTAGACCGTGGTACTCGTCCTCCCCTTTGACATCGGAATACTTGTATTAAACTGATGACAAAATTAAAATATTTATTTAGAACAATGACATTGAAATAATTAAATATATAAACACAAACGAATATTTAGAATAATGTCACTTACGTATCAATCACTAGCTTGATTTCCGGATAATTTGTCCAATCACCGTCAACCGAATTCAGGTAATAGACCACTTCTTTTATGGGATTGATTGCAAGCAACAACCAGTGACATCTATAAATTAAAGCAACAATTTAGAAGCGAATTTTAATGTAAAAAATACAAATATTAAAAGGAGCTTAGAATGAAAATCTAACCCTGTATTATAAGGCAAAAGATACAAGCTCTCTGTACTGGCAGTTGTCATGAATCTTTCGACCAAGTGTTCTCTTACTGAATCAGGTTCCCTAGAAATTGTTGCTCCGCTGACACGGGAGGAAGACACGAAACAGAATCTATTTGACAATTGATTCCCGCGCATCAATTTGTCAAATAACATCCTTAAATAAAAACATAATTAATATTAGACTATTTCAATTAAATGTTTAAAAAAAATGTTCAACCAATTAAATAATATATTGATCGGGTTACCGGATGTACGAGTGCATCACACTGATGCCTAACTCTCGATGATGAAAGATTTGTTCCATGTCCTCTAATCCAATTGTTTCGGTACATGGAAAACCAAAGACAATTTCATCCACATCGATTTGACGAATTCCATCATTCATCAAATCTGATGTGCCAACTAGTGTTTCCAGACACTGTCGATACCTAGGCACAAATTTACGGACATGAACCTTCTTCTTAGGTGGAACCCTACTAACTTTCTGGCTCACCTGCTGTGACTGATCTTGAGAAGGTACCTTAAAAATCATATAGAATTATGTAAGATACAAAGTTATGCAGTTTTTTATTCCGATCATAAATGAAACACTTTAAAAGTACCTGTCTTTGCGATGCAATAGACTCGCCGCGCTGCAAAATCCCTTTATCCTTAGATGCGGGTTTTGTAGGAGTCTAAAATTACCATGTATAAAATTCAGGTCAGAACTGTCAGTTGAATACTTAAAGATTCATAATGGTTTTCAACATACCTGATCATCTATGCAGATGAGGTCTGATGGCCATGCCACAAAAGATCCTACTGCATCTCGCAGCAATGTGGTCTCCGCAACAATGTCAGGTACCGGTAGCAATGCATTCATATCTAAAACAACATCAACCGATACCTTCATGTGGCCATCCGGGAGCGGTCTATGGTGAATTAAATCTCCCGAGGTGTTGTGCACTTTTCCCTTGCCAACTACCCGATAAGTCGGAGACGCTAGATACAGCTGACAACATGAAATGCCCTAAACCAATAATAACCGTTAGACTTCCTTTAATGTTGACAATAATAACCGTTATAATTATACTTTCTCTAAATATAATGGATTATCATCTTAATTACCTCGGGAAAATTTTGTTGACGGTTGATACTAGCCTTGTCACTAGTTTCTTTCAACTGTGAACTGCTCCTTTCTGCCATATATCTCTCTTTGTCCCTCTGCAGTTCACGGACTTGTGCTTGTAAATCCTGCAATGTTTGCATCACTTCTGCATTGCTAGGATTTCTTTTTCTTGGATTGTTATACAGAGAGGTAGGAGTCACACCATGGCCTTTACCCCTCACTCGTCCCGGATACTCAGCAACACATAGTGCTCGACTGAGTACACTCCTGATATTCGAGTCATCACCTGTGGATACCGATTGCGATATAGTCTCCTGTAATTCATTTAAATATCGATAATTAAAGACACAACGTTAAATATATATTAATTAAAGACATAATGGTATACTTACACACTCATCATAAATATGTTGCAGATCGGGGTTAACAACTTGATCTCTGCCAACACGAGCTTCCTTCCACAGCACATGTGCAGGTGGTGATGTTTCGTCACTCTGCGTCTCCTCCAACTACGCATTGTTACAAATAATAAAATCATCAATACACATTGTTACAAATTAATAATACACATTGAGATAATTAATAAGATCGTAGAATTGAGATTTACTTACAATTTTTTCCTGTAAGCGTGCATATCCCAAACGACCTTTTTTATATGGATATGCGGGTTTTGACGCTCTATCCCGATTTACAGCACTCGCTTTCTTGAAATTCTCATCTCTTCTTTGGCCCACAAAAGCAACCCATTCTTCGGGTGTAATGAAGCTCTCATATTTATTTGGTCGTTCAGGATCCTCTTCAACAAAATTTCCTTCATCGTCTTTAAGAAACTTATTTGTCAAAAAATTTCTCCACCCTCTATGTCTTTTTCCGGCCAAGCCCATTATATACTTTTTGTGGGCATCTTCAATGTTAAAAGACCTCTACAAAAAAACATACGCATAGAGGGTGTTAGTATATGTAATTTAAAAATAATATTTTCGTCAAAATAAAGCAAATAACAACAACCATATATGATACCTTTATCTCGGTCCAAATTCTTTCTTTAGCATCCAACTCTCCTTTTTTCCAGCTAAGAGTGGTGATCGGAATGTGCATACGAACAAGCGTACCGATGTAGCTTGTCAGCTTTGTAGAATTAGGCCCAATTAGTTGGTCATCATTATTCCAATCTACATTATACTTAATACCTCTATCTCTATCACTGATGATTCCCCGTATGATAGTTATGCCTCGTGTGATGTCCTTATCTGAAGTGTCTTGTGGAACATTATCTTGTGGAACATTATCTTGTGGAACATCTCCTTGTGGAACATTTTCTGAATTATCTTGGTTACTAGCCATTTGACCTGTAATAAAGAAAAATTAGATTAAATTAAATGACATGTATAAAATTCCATAAAGCAAAAAAATGAAATGACGTATATTTAAATTTTACTGGATGATATAGGCTATATATATTATACTATAATGAAAAAAATGAAATGATATAGGCTATATATATTATACTATAATGAAAAAAATGAAATGATATAGGCTATATATATTATACTATAATGAAAAAAATGAAATGGCATATATATACATTTTATTGAATGACATTGTCTATAATTATATATACTATTACCTTTTTCACTAACATCTCTTTCTTTTCTTGGTAGGAATATGTTCTACTCGTCTCTTAACAACGCGGACGGTTGGATTGATCCAAATACCCTCATTATGATCATTTCTAATGCATGATTCATTCTCATTTTGATCATTTCTGGTAAAAGATTCAATGTCAACACCAGTATCGCCTTTGTCTCCAATCTTTTCATCAATTACTTTGTTAGAGAAAAGCACTATAGACCATTTCGTACTTGTCGGATCAGTGACATAGAACACTTGTTTAGCTTGAGAGGCTAGAATGAAAGGCTCATCTTTGTACCCCGCCCTGTTAAGATCCACTTGCAAAAATCCTGACTTATCCATCCGTATACCATTATTATTTTCAACCCACTTGCAACCGAATATAGGAATCTGAAATTTCTCGTAATCAAAGACCCAAATGCGCTCGATAACCCCAAAATACGACAGATTTGCAAATTTCGGGTTTAAGTACTTCACACTAGATATGTGCATTGCTTCAGCTACCAAGGTGACACCACTATTTTGCACAGTACTTTTATCATCTTGTTCTTTGGTATAAAATGTGTATCCATTAATTGCGTATGCGCTATAAGAAAACGCAACCAAACTTGGACCATATGCTAAACATCTCAACCTTTCTGTCACTGAGGCGGGATCTGAATGATACTTTGAATAAATATGTTCCTTAAACCATGGTATGAAACTTCGATTGTGCTCTCGTACAATCCAATTCTCATTTCTATTCGAATTTAAACCTCGAAGAACACCCTTGTGTATTTCAACATACGGCTCAACCTCAATCTCATTGTGCAGAACATACAAATGCACTTGATCCCGTTCGACCCTTGATACTGTCACAACTTTATTTCCAATTAGCTTCTTACCTTCTTTTTTTTCAACAACATGAGATTTGGGGAGTCCAATTGATTGAACATTTGACAAATATTCAGTACAAAACTCAACCGCTTCTTCAACAATGTATCTTTCGGCAATACAACCCTCTGGTCGACTGCGATTTTTCACATACCCTTTTAATATTTTCATATAACGTTCAGCAGGGTACATCCATCTCATATAAGCTGGTCCGCACAATTGTGTCTCTTTCACAAGATGAACGACAAGATGAACCATTATGTCAATAAACGAGGGAGGAAAATACATTTCAAGCTCACACAAAGTAATAACTATTTCTTTTTGCAATGTTGGCAAGATCTCAGGATCGATCACCTTACTGCAAATTGACTTGAAGAAAAAACACAATTTAGTTATTGCGCTTCTTACCTTTTCTGGCAGAATAGAACGTATACCTATCGGTAGAAAATGTTCCATTATAACATGGCAATCATGCGTCTTTAAACTCTTTAACTTGAGGTCTTTCATAGACACAAGTCTTCTAATATCTGATGAGTAGCCTTCTGGAACTTTAACTTCACTCAGAAACTTACACAATATTTTTTTCTCCTTTCTAGATAGAGTGTAAACAGCAGGTGGTAGGTATGTTCGTCTTCCTTTCTTCACGGGTCCCAGTTCAGTTCTTATTCCCATGTCTACCATGTCCTCCCTTGATTTAAGGCCATCCTTAGACTTTCCTTTTATATTGAGTAACGTACCAATAACACTGTCAAATACATTTTTTTCAATATGCATCACATCAAGAAAATGTCTTACGTACAAAGATTTCCAATATGGCAATTCAAAAAAAATCGACCTCTTCTTCCACCCACCTGTGACAACTTTATGTGCAAAAGGCTTGCCAAATTGAATATTCACATCTTTCACCTTTTCAAAAATTTGATCACCTGTCAAACCAGGCGGAGCTCTACGTTGTTCGGTATCTCCGTTGAACGCTTTTCTCCATCCACGATACTGATGTTTAGAAGTTAAGAATCTACGATGACCGAGAAAGACATTCTTCTGACAAAGTTTCAATCGCATGGTATCGGTTCCGTCTTCACAAACAGGACACGCTTTTTCACCTTTAATGCTATACCCGGATAGATTGCCGTATGCTGGAAAATCGTTAATTGTTCCAAACAACATCGCCCTCAAGTTGAAACTTTCTTTCCTATAACCATCATAAACTTCCACACCGTTCTCCCACAAAATCTTCAAATCTTCGATTAATGGTTCCAAGTATACGTCTATGTCATTTCCTGGTTGTTTAGGCCCAGAAATTAACATAGACATCATCATGTACTTACGCTTCATACATAGCCATGGAGGTAGGTTATAAATCATAAGAATCACAGGCCATGTGCTATGCGAGATACTTTGAATACCGTGTGGGTTCATTCCATCAGTAGACAATGCCAAGCGAAGGTTTCTTGCTTCTTTTCCAAATTCAGGATAATCATTATCAATTTTCATCCACTGTGGAGAATCTGCCGGATGTCGAAATTTTCCATCAATAATTCTTTCATCTGAATGCCAAGTCAAGTGTCTTGAATCGGTTTCACTACGATACATCCGTCTAAATCTCGGGATTATAGGAAAATACCATAAGACTTTTGCCGGAGACAACTTTTTCTTATATCGAGGGGCACCGCATTTAGGACACTCATTTAACGATGCATACTCGTTTCGAAACAAAACACAATATTTTGGACACACATGTATCTTATCATAGCTCATGCCAATGGAGTACAACATCTTTTTGGCCTCATACGTTCGATTGGGAAGAACATTATCCTCTGGTAGCATATCTTTCATAAGGGCTAATAACTCTGTGAAACTTTTATCCGACCATCCATTGCCGGCTTTTAAGTTGTACAACTTTAACACCGCAGACAATCTTGTGAATTTTGTACAACCATTATACAATGGTTTCTCTGCATCGCTTACCAACCTCTCGAACATTTTGGGACAATCGTTAAGATCTTCTTCAAGCGCTTCTGCAATTTCTTCGACTCGATCATAATCGTATGTATCTGTGCAATCATCATTTGAAACATAGGTCCTTGCATACCCCGATTCAACATTCCCGTTACTTTTCGCACCATGCATATTCCAACATGTATAACTCCTATCAATTCCATACCGAATTAAATGCGATGCCAACTAAACTGCGTCAACCCGATTCCCATAACAGCAATACAAACAGGGACATGTCATACGACTGGGGTCTTTGGCGTGCGCAACAGCAAACTTAACAAACTCGGAAACACCATTCTCATAGTCTTTCGACAATCGATTGGAATACATCCATGTCTTATCCATATCAACTAATTAGTGCACAAAACAGTAGTATACTGTGTTTCTGTCAAAACGCAAAGTATACACGGAATGAATCCGTATCAAGAAAATGCAACATACGAAAGACAATTTAAGACAAATTCATCACAATATATACCAGTAATTTGAGGAAGAAAGTTACCTCTCAGATGTTTCGAACTCTAAGAAACGCGGAGAATGAGCGTCGTACGTCGAACTAGGCCGGGAAACGCTGCAAATTCATAGAATGTTATTCAATATTTCGGACAATGGATTAAATAGAATGAAAAGATGGATACTATTAAATTTATGATTAAATAGTTACGAACTGATAAAGAATGAAAAAGAAATATACCTACATCAAAACATAAATAAAACAATCCTAAATATTTCAAAAAACTAAGATGTCAAATAACAAATTTTCAGCACCTGCACTGCAGTATCAGACAGGGATAACTGTTAATTTATACTCTCATCATACATGTAGTTATTTTTCAAACAATTTACAATGCAATAAAGTTATTTTCATTTGAATGAATTTTGATAGCCTCAGACCGTCCTAGTACATGATTTTCATCAAATGCAAGACATGCATTTCTGAACCATAATTAAGTATGCATCATAGGCTACATTTAAACTTTATCAATTACTTAAGTAAGTCAAAATTCACTGTAAAGAAAAAGAAATAATAAGTTAAATATTGGCATCAGATCTTCCTATTCAAAATAAAATATTCATGCGCTCAAAACAATGTTGAGTTATCAATATTTTGAAGATTCATCATTTGGCCAATTGAATTGAAAATCTGAAAACAAGCGAACTAACAAGATAAATGTAAACATAGAAACTGTACACTGCTCAAAAATTAGCAGATAATCAATATAAGATATTCATATGTCCAGACATATTGATGCAAAATCATCACGGCAGATTCAATACATAAAAATACAATTGAAAAAATTCACAATTCTGAAATTGATATGAATCTCAGTGGCATTCCATTGCTGGAAGTGGCAGACAATCAACAAGGCATCAGTTCAGTCCGCCCGTCTGCTTTTTGTCATCATAGATTCATCAATCACAATTAACTGAACAAAAAATTGAAGTAAACTGAAGAAAAAAAGCTAAGATAGGGTTGCATCAGATAATAAGCGGAGTTTTAACTTTCTTTGAGCCAACACAAATACCTCAAGGGTTCTTCTCATTAGGACACTATAGTCAACCTAACAACAAACCTCTCTTTGGTTGGGTTTTAGTTGCAAAAGATGAGGCCACAAACATATACTCACAAACATATTCCACTCACAAACATATACTCACAAACAGCTAGTGCAAGAAGCATATTCCACTCACTAAACGGTCAAATAACGGAACAGATAATGGAAGAAGAAGAAACTTACCAAGATGGACAAGAACGCAGTGAACGGCAGCGACGACTGAAGAAGACGGAAGAACGACGGCGACGAAGGAACAAACGGTAACAGGAAGAAGAAATGAAGAAGACGAAGAAATGAACAAGTGAGGGCAAATTTCCTATTTAGGGATTTTTAATTTAATTACAAAACAACCTACGAAAGCGCTTTTAAAAGCGCTTTCTAAGACACATATATGAGAGCGTTTCTGAGGTAAAAAGCGCTTTCGTATGTCCCCCATATAAGAGCGCTTTAGAAAGCGCTTTCGTAGGTCCCTCTTTCAGAGCGCTTTTCAAAAGCGCTTTTATAGGGCCACCTATAAGAGCGCTTTTCAAAAGCGCTTTCGTAGGTTAGATATTTCAAATACCTATGAAAGCGCTTTCTGAAAAGAGCTTTTGTAGGAAACCCTATAAAAGCGCTTTTTTTAAGCGAATTTTTTTTAAAGGCTACGAAAGTGCTTTCTCTTAAAAGCGCTTTCGTAGATGCGCTGCCAAAAATTGTTTTTTTCGTAGTGGATTAAGGGTTTTAATTTTCGAAAAGAAAACTCCTACTTCTTTGGCTCAAAGGGGTTGACGAGGGATTATCATCCTTATAACTCCAGTGTTTAGGAATTGAAACAATGCCTGTACCTCATCAGCGGGGTCTGTTCAAAAGCATACTGTAGATTGTGGTATCGTTTTCGTCATCCTCCCTCAAGAGGCTTAGAATTATTAATCGAGCATTGAACATCACAAAAAATGAAAGCAATTTTGAATATAGCGAATGCGAATATATTGATTCAAAACAGACATATGCGATGCATTGATAAAGTAATAAAGTTTGCTATGATAATAATTGTTTGTATAAACAAAGAAAATACAACTTGAATATTCGAATGAACAAAAAGTCTTCTAGTCTCAGGACTTGTCACTTCAAATGGTGAATCTTGCAGGGATAGTAGAAGAACTCGACCTGACCATCTGGGGTGAATTCCACTGCTCCCTCATCAATCAGGTCTTGAATTTTGTTCTTCAAAGTCCGACAGTCGTCGGTGTCATGTCCAGGACTGTCAGAATGGTATGCACACCTTGCATCAGGATTGTACCTTGGGGAGGCTGTGTTGGGATTCTTAGGAGGGTCCCTTAATGTCACCAGATTCAATCTTAACAGGTGTTGTAAAGCTTGAGACAGCGGCATGTTGAGCTTGGTAAATTTCCTTCGGTCAACCCGTTGCTTTTGGTGAGGTTGATGCTGGGCTTGTGACCCTGAAGCAAGCTGGGGAGCTTTTCCCTTGTCTTCTTGCCCCAAAGGTGGTTGAATGATGACTTGATCTTCAACCTTAGATGTTTGCCCCAGTTGGTTATCCCGAAGCAGTTGGTTGACGAGAACCATGAGCTTTTCTTGTCTTTGAGCTAAGTCTTGAATGAGAGCCATCTGCCCCAGCATCTGGGTTCTCATTGTATCTACCTCAGCTTGCAGACGTTTCAGCCGTTCGTCTTTATCGTCTTCTGGACTGTTCCTGACCAAAGTCCCCATGAGGAGTGTTCTCAGCTCTTCCTGCCCCTTGGATAGATTTAGGAGAATCTCCCCGAACCGAGTCTCTTGAGCATGAAGATCCTGGTTGCCTTGTTGGGAAGCCATTGCTGAAATAAACAGCGAAGATGGTAAGTGACCTGTCAAAGGAGTACCTGTAATGCAATGATATGTATGTATGCATGCAATGTTTTCAAGGATCTCGCGGGGTAAACAAGAAAATTGTTAGAACTTGAATTTTGTAGCTTGATGGAAGGGGCTTCATGTTGATGAGAGTCCTTCTTCAAGAGTCAAGGCTCACCATATCGAGTGGGTCATAGCCCCTGACTCAAGTCATTAACCTTAGCTAGAGGAAAATAAATCCCCTTTGCCCCTTGCTAGACTTTTGATTCAGCATGACCTGCATCACAAACCCTTGAGATCCTTGAAATGGATTAGTCCTTATGCAGGATGTATGCAATGGTATGATGGTATGATGCTATGCTATGCATGGAGTGAGGTAAGTAGGCCCTGTAATGAGTCCAGATTAAGGACCGTAAACAAAACCTGCAAGGAACTCGTGTTGTTAGATAACAAGTATGCAAGTAGTCCAAGTATGAAGGCACACAAGTCACACAAGACAACCCTTAGAGTTCAGGCCAGCATGAAGTTTGGGGTACTACCCTCTTGAAGTTGGTGGGCTCAAAAACCTTTCCTATCAAAAGTAACCGGGTTCTAAGGAGCTCAATATCATTGGGTTGTTTTCTGTGTTCATTGTTTTGATTTAGCCACTGAACTGGCGATCAAAATATTCCAAGAAAACAACCCTCAATGAGTGTAGTATCGAGTATCTACCAACTTCGGACTGCACCAAAGTCGGTCATCTCACTACCCCTAAAGAGGCCAGGATGGTCAAGTAAGGTTCCTAAGGTCAGTTGATGCTTCACGACACCACGCGGCGGCCCCGTACTCTCCTTGACTTGACTCAAGAGTTACAGGTACTCACCAAAGTGCCACATCAACATAGCAAATTGCTTCAACTGTGTCGGTATACCCCACACAGTTCCCTCACAGTTTGTTGCTACTTTCTAAGAAGGTATCCCCCAGATCCGAGTTAGGATCTATGAAACTCCCAAAACAGGCCCACAATATTAAAGCAAACAGACAAGCAATTGAAAACATAAGTGTGGTCTAATTCCTAAGGTACACCTCACTTTTATTTATCCCCAGCAAAGTCGCCAGTTCTGTGATCGATGGAAATAGAACTGACTGTTTTTTAAGCTGGTTCGCGAAATGTCGCGGTAAGCAAGAGTCGCCACCGTCTTTTATGTTCTCCAACATGGAAAGGACAAAAGCACAGCAAAATTCCTTCTTTGAGAATGTTTCTCGGTTCGGGAGGTAGATTTATAGAAAGGAAAGGTGTTAGCACCCTTTCTATCCATGGTTATCCATGGGCTCTTAGGTACTTGCTCTTATGTTTTCAAAAATTGTTTGCTTTTCAAGTGTGTGTGGGTTTTGAAAAAGTTTCGTTTGAAGAATTTCTAAGTAACTCTTGTATCCGTCCTCAAGAGTGTATGAAAAATTTGTTTGAAAACCTTTTGAACGTGTAAGTGTGAAAAGATGTTTTTGTTTGTTTGAGAGAGCAAGTACCCAGGAGAAATCTACCTACTCTAAGGAATTAGGCTGTGTAAGAGTCCTTTAGATAGTGCTATCCCACCATTGAGAGGTAGGTAGCACCGTCATTGGAGGTATTCGGGTCAATTCGATTATAGGGACAATGTGGTCACCAAAGCAATAGTAGGACACCTTAGAAGTAACCCTAATATCCTAGATCCTTTTTTATCCGAGGCAACCGTTTCGAGGCAACTGGATCTTAGACAGGAGGGCGACCTCTAAGACACCCTATACTTGACGACCACGTTCGAGGCAACCAGTGAGGCGTACCCTAGGAGTGGCATGTGCATGTGTGTTGTTTCAGTTAATGTTTATCTTGTACATGTTATTTGTGAGCTACGGATTGATTTTATTTGTCATACATTCTTGCAGGCATATTAACAGTTAAATGATTTGCAGGAAATAAAGTTCGGAAAGGTAAATCTAGCTATTACAAGGCGCGGGTCTATACATCGCCAAAAACAAAAACCCGTTTTGAAAATAAAGTGCGAGAAAAGTAAATAAAGAGATAAACCTAATTAACTATTACATTTCCGGGAGCAGTTACATAAATATAATCAAAATAAATAAATACGCGCGAAAGAATGAATCGGGACGTCCTTAGGGTTTTGACCCTTTTTTGAGAAAGAATTGAAATTTAGTCCCTTTTTGCAATTAATTAAAAATTAAGCCTAATTACTAATTAATTAATTTAAAAGAAAAAAAATGTTTTTTTGTATTTTTATGTTTTTTATGAAATAAAGTAAAAAGAAATTAGAAGTCAAAAGTTAGAGAAAACCTAAGTTCTAAGTTGATTTTATTTATTATGAAAAGATTAAAATTAAACCTAAATTAAACTAAATTAATGATATTTAGAATTTATTTACAAAATAAAAGAGTGAAATTAATAATAATAGTAATAAATGAAATATTTACATTTTTTTAGTTTTTGAATTTTTATTGTGAAAAATGTTAATTAATTGGTTGGTGAGTAATTAATTAAAAAAAACAATAGAAATTAATAAAGCAATTAAAAGAAAGAAAAAAAAATGCAAACCCAAAAGGGGGGTGATGGGCCAGCAAGGGGGTTTGCTTAGAAATCTGAGGCCCATTTTGTTGCCAAGCACGTTTGACCTTTCTGGATCCTCAAGAGCACTTGTTGACTGGGAGCATGGTGCTCCTCACCTTTGTAGCCTTTAGATCTGTACACAAGGCCACATGGCGCCTGGGATCTGGACATGTATGGTGGTCCTGCCCTTGAGAATCTGCACGTGAACATGTAAAGGAAAGAAAAATAAAGACTTTGGGTGGGCCTGGGAAAACTTACAGCGCGGTATGATGGACCTTAGGACGTGGCAAGAGTTGCTTTAGCTTCAGAGTATGGCAAAGAAGAGAGTCACGTTCTCCTTTTGGCCTGAAAATGCTTGCAACACTCCTTTTGATCTCACACTTTTTTTGACACTTTTTGGATTTTGCTCTGGCCGTTTGTGCACACTCTAGGTCGTGCTTGAGGTATGGAACACTTGCGTATGTATGTATGAATGAGAATAAGTCACATTATGAGCCAATGATCCCTTGCAATTAAGTTTTTGGATTCTTCATAACCACCATTAAAGATCATTCCAAGTTTGTTCAAATTTTGAATTTTTATGCTTAAAATGGCCCTAGCACGAAATTGGTAGGTTGTTCATGACACATAAAAGTCATTCAAATCAAAAGATGTTATTTAATTAATTTTTTTGATTTTATTTGAATTTTATGGATTTAAAATGAATTAAATCAAATAAAATTAAATAAAAATAGAAAAATTAATGTTTAATCTTGAAATTGATCATGGGACACGTGGGTGGCATGACAAGGCTGAATCAAGTGGAAAACAGTGGGCCCTTTTGTCAAAAATTGAAGTTTCAAGGATAGTTGACTTTTGCCATTTCACAAAAATTTCCCAACTTCTCCAATGCATATCTTGCTCAATTTTGATCATAGGAACATGTTCTTGGACATTTTGGAAAGGTCTTGAAGTCCTCTAACCAATGCCTTTGTTCCCATGTCATTTTGATTTACCAATCTCAAGTTATGGTCTTTGACTTAAAATGCCTTTTTGTTGGCTTTTGAAAATGACCTATAATGTTGAAATTGATAACTTTTTGTGAGAGCATTTATTGGACTTGGAATGTGAAGATGAGTTGTAGGAAATGTAACCCCCTTCAAAATGAGCATTGGATGGGATTTTTATGATGAACCATGAAAAATTTATGCCTTGGTCAAGTTACAATTGACTTTTCAGCTGTCCAAAAATAGAAACTTTTGACACCTTGATGATTTTTGAGCCATGCTTGTGAAATCATGGTCAAGACTTGACCAAATGATGATTGTGGCTTCAAAATAAGATGTTGACAAAAAATTTTGACTTTTGACTGCCAAATGACCATTTTGCCCCTACAGTTGATTGTGAAGCAATTAGGGTTTTTGACTGTGCAACTTGACCTGGTGAGCCTTGAAACTTGACATGTAGATGCTTGACAATGTATATAGGCATGTGGGACTTGATTGAGCCCTTGAAAAACTCAACTTCCTTGCAAGAACCAAAACCCTAATTTGACTGGCTTAGGAGGATGTTTGACTGTGTAGTCCTTGAGTAGACTTGAGCAAATTGAGATGATGCTTGTCAAAACTTTGAAGAATATGGGAGGGCAAATTTTGGGGTACAACAACATCTTTATTTCTAAATGAGGGTGATGATAGCAAGGAATTTATTGATAAGATCAATAAAGCGTGACTTACCATTCGCAGAAATGAAAGAAGAGAGTTAGGAAAAAGAAGAATGTTGATTTTGAACCTTATCTTCAGTGGGTGCAAGCAAGGGAAATGCAGCTCAAGATGCCTTATCCTCATCATGAACCAATGGTCTTTCCTGAACCTGCTCCTTTTATGTTAACGGATGTGGAGGAACTTCAGCTTGCATGTTCTAGAATGGAGAAAGAAAAGGATGCTTGGAAGAACAAATATAAGACTATGGGCATGGGATATTCAACACTCCAGGAGTAGCTAAAGGAGACAGATAATTTGATCTAGATTCTTGAGCGACACAGGGTGGAGACGATGGAAAATCAAGAGGATTTATTTTCCTCTACGATTTATCCAGGTCAGAGTGAGTTGGACTTTTTCACTTATTTCCTTCTTCTGGTGGATGGAAAGGAATCTTCGAGAATTTTGCGGAAGAGAATGAGCAGCCGGAAGATCATATTAGGAGGCTCAAAGGAAAGCATCAGTGTGAAGTGGAATCTTCTTCAGCCTTGGCTCCTTAGGAACCATAGTTTCTAGATTCTTCTCTTGTAGTTTAGGGTTATTGAAAATTATGCTCAAATGGTAATCCTTCCAAATTTGTTGATAAAATGAGATTATGCAGTAATTCAAAATGTGTTATTCCTTCAATGTTTTCTAATACCAAGATTCATTAAGTTCCTTGAAAATTAAATAAACAAAATAAATCATGTGCATTACATATCATGCATCATTTCGCACATATTTGTGCATTCTTGTCTTTTCTAAAGTGTCTTATACGTTTCTTCTACTTCGTACAATCAATAAGTTATCTCATCCTTAAAACACTCGGGCTAACACCAAGAAGATGATGGAAATTTTAAAGCAAGATGTAGCGGTAGAAATGTTGAGACTAAGC
Source organism: Vicia faba (assembly GCA_948472305.1). NCBI lineage: Eukaryota > Viridiplantae > Streptophyta > Magnoliopsida > Fabales > Fabaceae > Vicia > Vicia faba. Next base: position 1,091,711,827 of record OX451738.1, read on the forward strand.
CATTGGATTGACTTAACTCACACAAATCAAATAAAAATTTCCACCGCACTTTATTGTTTCCAAAGGAATGGAAAAAGAGCGAATAACCCAAAAAGAGGGGGAGAGAATCTAAGTTCTGGGGTTGGTTATGAAAAGGGAAGGTATTAGCACCCTATACATATACGGTACTCCACAGGAACCTCTTTGAAAATTTGTGTATTTTGGCTATAAAAGTTGTATAAAAATAGATGGTAGAGATGAGAAAGGAAGTATTTTTTATGATTTTTGCACCCGCCGCAGTTGCGACCCTTTAGTACCTACGTACCACCTTCCATGAAATAAGGGATCAGGTTACTCGTAGTTCACCTTTTAAAAATTTAAAACACAAGTGTTTTGGTTAATTTTAAGAGACGAGACATCATCTTCGTATCCGAGTGAAAGAACATATTTATTACCCACGATTATGAGAAAGGAGAATTTGCATCATCTCAAAGTGGAGGATATAGCTTAGATTTTAAAATCAACAAAGCCTCGATCAACACCCAAGTGAAAATATTTCACTACACTACATATCGTAGAAGTATAGTAGTTCGCATCACTTCAAGGATTGCCAATAGTCTAATCTTTTGAGAAAGGTTTTAAGGTGACAAGCCAAAGTGGCAAAAATGGTTTGAATGAGATTTATTGACTTTTAGTCTTCTCACAAAAATGTTAAAGTATTATTAAGTTGGTTAATGTTTGATTAAGAAAATATTTTTGAAAATGCATGGAACTAAGTCCAAGTTTATTGTGAAAGAGTTTCAAGTTTTAAAACAATAAGAGTTTTCAAAAGGAGGGAGAAGATTTTTGAAATTAAAGAAGGTGGGAGGAGATGAAGGGACTATCCTAAAGCATAAGGTAAAATCTAGGAAAAAGAACCGTCTAATCAACAAGAAGCCAACATTTGACATAATGAGTCAATGTAGAATTCCATCCTTTGGATTTAAAACCAAACAAGCAAAGATAATAAACCTCTTAAGAAAACCAAGCTTCAATTGCGTTAAGTCTTCATAAAAATTGGGCAGAGTAACGACTGTATACAAATGAATTCCTGATCACAGACAAAGCATGTAATCACAATAACCTGCACACAAAGCAAACAAACAACCCAATATCTTGGGTAAACCCCAAGAACTCCATACAAAATAACAGTTGAGGTCACAAGGTCTCAAGGTAGGTCAAGGCTACTAATCATAAGTCCAAGAAGTCCACAATCTCCATAATGCAAAGGATAGTAACCAAGTAGTCCAAGTAACATTAAAGCTTTTATTTTTCAAGTTAACTATTAGGTATCTTCAAAAAGAAATAAAAAGCTCAAGTGAGCAAAATAAAATTACACAAAAGTAAATGCTCAAGTTATCAAAGATGAAAATAGTATGAAATGTAAATGCTAGAATAAATGTGCTTAAAGTAAAGAGCATAAAGTAAAGGCACAAGATAAAGTCAATTGTTAGAGATTAGAGGTTATTTAAATGACCATCTTGAAACTTGCATTTCAAAATCATTATAAGATTTCAAAGCCTCTCAACAACAAGTTTCATTTGCTTTTTGTCAAGTATATAATTTATTTTTAAATTCTCAAGGCAACAATAAATGATCAATGATGTTTACGTGATTCACTTTGACCAAAGCTTATGAAAATTCATTAGAGGATTGATAAGAACAAAGAATCCTAACAATGCATCTCAAATTTATTGGATCAAAGGATTCAAATTAACATACTTGGGCTTACAAACATGGGTTTGGGCCATGAATGATCATTTCTCGAATCGGGAAAAAATTTAGCGCTATGTTAAGCAATCGTAAGTGGACTTATATAGAAGTCGCACCTATTTTGAGGCCGGTCAATAGAAATCTATGTACCATATGTTTTGAGAAATGATATGTAAATTATTCTACAATAACATTTAGCACAAGTAAGAATGGGACAAGATGGAGAGGGAGAGGATGTATTAGATGAAATTTAGTTTCAAATATCATCAACATCATTCATCCTTCTAGACGGATTTGGTTTTTTCAACCTATCAACACCCAAGATCCAATGATGTTGAAGAATTTGTCCTAAAATAAGCTTCAAGTCAGTATCAAATTCCAAATCAAAAGTTAAACAAGAATTATGTACAAAAGTTCCCAATTACAAGTCTTGATCAAAAGTAAAACCCTAAGTACAAACCTAAGTCAAAAATTAAATTTAAAATAGGAAAATAACTTTTAAAATTATGAAATTAAAATCCTAACTTCCTAAAGTTCTACAAAAGTCAGAAACAGAATTTAGAGTTCTTGGATTGAGGTGGAAATTTGATTTAAAAATGTAAACTTTGAAACTAACTAGCAAAATGCCTAAACTAGAGATGTTTTGGAAATCAATTTGTGAAAAAATATGAAATCACATTTTAAAATTCCAGAAAAATGATCTTTAGGACCTCAACTTGTTCAATCACTCTAAACAACATCATCTCTGATTTTATAGGCATGGGAAGTTAGAAATTTTATTCAATTAATGTGAATGATCAAACAAATCCCTAAAAAAAAGGAAATTAAGTTCAAAATCAATCAATTTGATCTAAATTTCAAATAAATTTGGTGTGAGATTACCTAAATGTCAAGAAAACTCTAAGGATTAATAAGTATATTTTTCTTGAATTTTATCACAAAAGAAAGAATTAAATGAAAATTATTTACACAATTCATGAAAAAAGACAAAGAAAAGATGATATGTCCAACAAATGATTTAATTTGTAACCAAAGAATTTTATAAAATTGGAAAAAAAATATTTTTAAGAAGTAAACTCAGAGACATGCTAGAAAATATTTTTTTTTAATTATTTTTTGATTTAGTAGAAATAGGAAAATAAAATTTCAAAACTTAAAAGATTATTAAAACCCTAATTAACTACATGAATTTATTTATTTAAAAAATGATAAAAAAAGAAATAAAAATAAAAATATGAAAATATATTGAAAAAAGGAATTAAAAGTATTTTTGTGATAATTTTTGAAGTGAGGAAAATATTTAAACAAAATTGAAGAAACAAAGAAAATTAAAATAGAATTGAGGTGTATTACACCTGTTATTAACAAAAAGCATTGTGGAAGATTTTAGGACATGTTCAATAAAAAAATGACACGTAATCATCCATACCAAAGCATCAAACCCTTATGGTTTTACAATTTCAAAACCAGATTTTCAGACCATGATAACTCACACGTTTCTTGATGAAAATCAAAAGTGTAAACATCAAAATTCAAGACGGAAATTAGTAGAACACGATAGAATCAAACATTTCAGGAGATGATGCATTGATGATAGAGAAAATTGTGTGTGTAAATTTCCGCATGGACATGATAATGAGTTGAGCATTTTAACAAACATATTTCTGACTTCATTTTCTCATTCGACTCTCAACCATTTCCCTTGATTCAAACACCAAAATTCATCACCTCAATGCGTAGAACAACAAAATGCTCATGAATTCAACAATCAATGTAAGGTATGATTATAAACTGATCATGAAAGCAGTGAAACGAGCAGAATTTCGAGCAAACTTATAGAACCAAAATCAAGCAACATATGCACGCATGATTATACTCAGATGTAGGATCCGACCAACTAAATTCAATGTAAACAAAATTTAAAGCAAGATTGGACCTAGCATGAGAGAGATTAGGATTTGGAATTCTACCTTGATGAGTGGAAAATAAATCCACTTAGTGCCTCTAATTTGAAGTAAGAAACCCGATGCAACTTCTTCTTCAAGCTTCCGTGGAGTATTGTGTATGATGAGCAGGCTTGAGCAAGGTTCTTTTGAGAGCAAAAATGCAGAAAAACTGAGTTGTGGAAAGAGAGAAGAGTTTCGAGAGGGAATTCTCTTCAAACTTCTACCTTCTTTGCTATGTTTAATGCTACTTATTTTTATAGAGTAAGGGAAAGAGATTGAGGGCAAAAGAGGCAAGGAAATTTGATAAGATAATGACTCTATGTTTTGTGTTGAATTGATGATACCAAGCGCGTATTTTGAGTAAGTGAGGAATGCATGGGCGTGTGATTTGGCAGGTCATGGCTTGGCTAATATAAAACACATGCATTTCCCTGCAAGTTTGGCAAAATCATGATCACATCGTTATCTCCTTATATCTCTCTCCATAGTTCATAAAGCATGACAAAGTTTGAATAAAAAATGGAGAGGGCATTACATACTCCAACTTTCATGTTCAAAAATTATCAAAACAAAGCTTGAATCAATGAGATAATTAGCCATGAGTGTATGTACATCATGTGTTTGCTGGAATGTCTGGCTTTACGCGCGCGTGACATGCCTTGTGCTGGCGAAAATCAGCTTACATGGTACCTTCTTCCCGTGATTATATCTCAAAATGTAGGAGTTATTTTGAGAAACTTTCTGAAGCAAAGTTGTTCCTCACATTCAGGGCTTGATCTTTGATGTTGGATACTTTTCAAAAAAATAAAAATTTCAAGGAGAAAAATGATGGTGAAGGCATGCCCACAAACTGCTTGATAAAATGTTTGGCTTAGCGCGTGCGTGGCTGGGCAAAATGCCAACTCCAGGCACCAAATCCTAAGCAATATATCTCTCTCCATACTTGACCATTTGAAATGATTCTTGAACCAAAAATGAAGAGCACACTCCATAATTCAACTTTGACGTTGACGTCTTATATTTGAGCCCAAATGAACATTCAAAATTAATAATGAAGGAATCAAATTTTTGTGCATATTTGGGAGATTTCACTAAGTGTCAAAAAATTCCAAGCTCCATAAGTTTTTCTACTTTCACTTTTTGGACTTGAGTCCTCTAATAAAAAGTTGAATAATTTTGTATCCTCTTTCCAGGCATATAAAGTTTGTACATTTTCAATAAAAATTGAGAAAATTATGACCAATCAAAATTCAGTACTATGAACACTTAGAAAAAAATTCAAAAATCCAAATAACTTCATTGACAAGTTTTCTCCAATTCACACTTCCTCTTGATTTTATGCCACCATTGACCATGAAATATGAAAATAGGGACATTGAATTGATAGTTGACCAAAAGTCCCCTTGGTCAACAGTTGACTTTGGTTGACTTCTGGCAAAATAACTAATATACCCCCTTTTGTCAATTGAGCCATTTCAAACCCAAATTGATGATCAAATTTCCAATCATAGATGCTCATGAGCATGTAGAGAAACATGGAATAAAGTATTTCCCAAAAAGTCAGAGATTTCCTAATTAAATTCCAAACCCTAGTTTTGGTCCTCTGTGCTAGGAGATGGTAAGATACATGCAATTGTGCCATTACCTACAAGATGATATTCAAAGAGACATATACACATATTTTGATGTTAGTCAAAAGGATATATGTACAAGATAAACAATTCAAGTTGCTTAGTGATCCCTCATAGACAAACCTAAATATAGGATGGAGTAGGAGTAGTACCCAAAAACCCTAACGTGTGATCTTGTTGTATTGTGATGGTATGAGATGATAGAGGAATCTTAGGGGGAAAAATTGGGGTACAACAACTGCCCTTATTTAAGTGTCTTCTATCCGGAGATACGAAGGTTAAAATCTTTGTGTCGACGCAATTGAAGATACTTAAATATAAAATAAACCATATTTTTTGCCCTAAGATTCCATGCAATGCTTATGATTATAAATGCAAATGAACAAATTAAAAAATGACACAAGACACCACTGGGGATGTAGGAAATAAAAACAAGGATCAAAAGAAAAACCCGACCAGGAAAATAAATCACTGGTGAACAAAAGACTAGACTCTATTGAGGTAAAGACCAAAGAGGAGATAAGGCATCATCAAATCAAAGTTTGAGGAGAGTAGGTAAGGGATAAAAGTGATCAACAGATGACTGTGAACTATCCACTCACTGAGGAGATAGCAAAAAAGTAACGTCGACCCACCGGGGAAAGAAATGGTAAGATAATACTGGTAAATACCAATATTATGGTAGGTAATAAATGATTAGCATCAGTACTTATGACTGGAAACAAACAGGCTTCTTCAGAGCAAAGTGAATCCCAACGACGAACTATCTCTCACAATGAAGAGACTACCATCCATCATAAAAAGATATCAACAACAAACTATCTCCCATAATGAAGAGACTACCATTCATTGGAGTAAAAAACCCCGACAACAAACTACCTCCCATAACAACGAGGCTACCATTAATTGGAGTAAAAAACTCAACAACAAACTACCTCCCATAATGACGAGGCTACCATTCATTGGAGTAACACAACTCAACAACAAACTACCTCCCATAATGACGAGGCTAACATTCATTGGAGTAACAAATCTCGACAATAAACTAACTCCCATAATGACGAGGCTACCATTAATTGTAGTAACAAAATCTCAACAACGAACTACCTCCCATAATGATGAGGCTACCATTAATTGAAGTAACAAATCTCAACAATGAACTTCCTCCCATAATGACGAGGCTACAATTCATTGGAGTAACAAATCTCAACAACGAACTACCCCCATAATGACGAGGATACCATTCATTGGAGTAATAAATCTCAACAACAAACTAACTCCCATAATGAAGAGGCTACCATTCATTGGAGTAACAAATCTCAACAAGGAACTACCTCTCATAATGACGAGGCTACCATTCATTGGACTACCTCCCATAATGACGAGGCTATCATTCATTAGAGTAAAAAATCTCAACAACGAACTACCTCCCATAATGACGAGGCTACCATTCATTGGAGTAACAAATCTCAAACTTCTCGGGGAGCTAACAAACTCACTGGGGAAGTACAAGTTGCTCAAATAAAGAGACCTGCCATTTAATGTTATGAGAAGGAATTGCAATAATGATTTCCTGGGGGAAAGAAATAGGACTTCTTGGGGAAAGAAATATGGTTTCCTGGGGAAAGAAATATGGCTTATTGGGGAAATGCCAATATATTTATGTTGAGGAGATCTTCTCGTGCCATAATAAATGCACATTCTCAAACCAGGGCTCAAAGCTTGCAGAAATCAAAATAATAATGTTGTTGGGGACCGCCAATTCAAACCAGAAATAAATCGGAATGAATCAGTCAAGCAAAATAACACCTCATGAGAAATAAACTCAAGAGGGAATCACATTCCATCCAGATAAAGAACTAAATAGGAAAGCTAAAGCAAAAATCTTCCACGAGGGATAACTCAGTGGGGAAGTTAAAAGAATATACACTTTCTGCTTAAGGTTGACACTCTATTGGAGAGAGGATAATGCAACTCTGCAAAACAAGGTAATATGCCAAAAAAAAATTAATTAATGCAAATGAGAAATGAATTTTAATTTAGCTATGCATAATGTATGTATGAATGTATGACTGTTATCATGTGTATGCTGACAAAATAGACACACAACACTGAGAAGGAACATAATCTGAGAATAATCAAATCATAACAATAAATCAGTATAGATATAGGGATATAACATCCTCATCCAGGCTTCACCGGAGAATATCACACAGACTTCGATGGGGAAAACAAATGTTTCGAGGTCCATACTTCTACGGATTACAATACTGATTTCAATAGGGTAGACGGAAAACATATTGTCAAGATATCAATTATGGATCTCGTACTGACTTTATTGGGGAGGGAAACACCACATTGTCGAGGGGAACCCAAAATACATTCTTCAATACTGAGAGTGATGATTGTATCCACTTCTCTAGGGAGAAATTATGAAACCTCATAGGGATAACAATTTTCAGAGAGACACGTTATCTCAGCCTTACTTGGGGATTTAAGAAGTCACACAATGCAGTAAGAAATCAAAATTATGGGGATTTTAAATCAGACCTCGCACTTGGCGGTAGAATACCTAAAAAGTTGACAACTGTTTCAACACATCTTAGAAAATATATTTCCCTTGTCTGGTTTCCTGGGAAACAAACAATGAAAAAAATGCTAGCACTGCTAAGGGCGATGTTTTGCAAATGATTTCATCTCAGCACACAAAGGGAAAAAGAATTTTGTCATGTGAGTGAAGACCTTACTAGGGAATCTGGGGTAGATACTTCATACCATGCAGACCCTAAAAATGAACCAAGACTTGATTGGGGAAAACGGGATCACAAACCCAACACCGCGCTATACATCAATTAGCATCATTTCCAACTATTTGAGGAACTCAAAAAGATCATATGCATACCAGCAAAAATGACCTGGGAGAGCCTTCCTGGGGAACACATACTTCCAAAATTCTAGAGTTCGTCCATCTTTGGAGTCACTATTTTTGTTCTCCTTGAGTCACAAAATCTAAAGCAAGAAGTAATTTGTAAATTCTTTTTAAAAGAATAATTTTTGTTATTTAGTATTTTTTTCTTTGAAAATTACTATCAATAATAAATGAAATCTTTGTAAGCTGAATAAAATAAGAATTGAAAAGAATTGGATAAAAGCTCAAACTTTATTAATAGAATGGTAGTCTGCAAATGGCGAGACTCCATAAATGATTACAAAGTTTGGAAAATGGTAATACATTGGAAAAGATACATTGAAATACAATGACCACTATTCTCCCTAACAACTTTGAATTCCTGGGCGGCGACTTCTGTTAAATTGTGATGATAATCCGAGAAGATTATTGCTTCAATGATTAAGTCTTGCCTGACGCAGTTACTTGCCAAGAAATCCCTAATTTTTTCCTAAGTTTCCCTTGCGGGTTTTTAACCTAGAGGGAGAATTTATTCTGTTTATGTCTATAATTTTTTCCTAGACCTCCCTTTCGAGTTTTCAGCCTACCAAGACACTCCTTTTTGCCTAAGTCGCCCTTTCGGGTTTTCGACTTAGCGAGTTGTTCTTTTATTTCTTTTAGGAAAATTATTTCTTGACTGCATCAGCATTCACGGGACGTGGGAACTCCTCACCATCCATTGTTGCAAGAATAAATGCACTGCCATAGAATGCTTTCTTGACAACATATGGGCCTTCAAAATTGGGAGTCCACTTTCCCCTAGAATCAGTGTTAAAAGACATGATCTTCCTGAGGACGAGGTCGCCTTCTCTGAATTCACGAGGCTTGACCTTCTTATCAAAAACTTTCTTCATTCTCTTCTGGTATAACTGACCATGACACAAGTCCGTCATTCTCTTCTCTTCAATCAAATTCAACTGGTCAAACCCGTTCTGGACCCATTTACCTTATGACAACTTGGTTTCCATTTTCACACGTAAAGACGGAATCTCAACCTCAACGGGGAGCACTGCTTCCATGCCATACACAAGAGAGAACAGGGTTGCCCCTGTTGAAGTGCGTACATATGTTCAATACCCATGCAAAGAAAAAGGGAGCATCTCATTCCAATCTTTATAAGTAACAACCATTTTCTGAATGATCTTATTGATGTTCTTATTAGCAGCTTCAACATCCCCATTCATCTTTGGCCTGTAGGGAGATGAATTATGGTGGACAATATTGAATTCTTCACAAAGTTATGTCATCATTTTATTATTCATATTTGAGACGTTGTCGGTGATAATCCTGCTTGGCACGCCATACTGACATATGAGATTGTTCTTGATAAAGCGCATTATTACCTGCTTAGTAACATTAGCATATGAAGTTGCTTCCACCCATTTGGTGAAGTAGTCAATTTCCACCAAGATAAAATGATTTCCATTCGACGCCTTGGGTTAAATCATTCCAATCATGTCAATACCCCACATAGAGAAAGGCCATGGGGAAGAAATAACATTGAGAAGCGTCGGAGGCACATGAATTTTGTCAGCATAAATCTGGCATTTATGGAACTTCTTTGCAAATTTGTAACAATCATATTCCATTGTCAGACAATAGTAACCTGCCCTAAGCATCTTCTTTGCCATCGAATGTCCATTGGCATGAGCACCAAAGGAACCTTCATGGACTTCATGCATCAACATGTATGCTTCGTTTCTATCCACGCATCTGAGCAAGACCATGTCATAATTTCTTTTGTATAACACATCTTCATTCAGGAAAAAGTTGCCTGCCAACCTCCTCAATGTCTTTCTATCTTTATTTGACACTCCAGCTGGGTATTCCCGAGTCTGGAGAAAATGCTTGATATCATAATACCAAGGTTTTTCATCTGCTACTCCCTCTGCTGCGAACACATGATCCGGTCTATCCAAACATCGCACTGTGGTACGAGGCACATTGTTCCAAGTGTTCACTTGATACATAGAAGCCAGAGTCGCCAAAGCATCTGCCATCTGATTTTCATCTCTAGGAATACGATGGAATTCAACTTTGTTAAAGAAGGGTAATAATCTTCTAGCATAGTCTTTGTAAGGGATCAAGCCAGGGTAATGAGTATCCCATTCTCCTTTAATCTGATTTACTACTAAAGTTGAATCGCCATATACATCTAGAACTTTGATTCTGAGATCAATGGCCTCCTCGAGACCCATGATACAAGCCTCATACTCTGCCATATTATTGGTGCAATCAAATGCCAACCTTGCAGTAAATGGGATATGCGATCCCTGAGGAGTGATAATCACCGCACCAATTCCTTTCCCATAAGCATTTACAACTCCATCAAACACCATGCCCCAACGAGATTCAGGTTTAGGACTTTCCTCAGACAACAATTCATCACAATCTTTCACTTTCAGAAACATAACATCCTCATCGGGGAAATCATGTTTAACAGTCTGGTAATCATCAACTAGTTGGTGAGTAAGATAATTCGCCAACACACTGCCTTTTATAGCCTTCTGAGTACGGTATTCAATATCATATTCAGAAAACAACATCTACTATTGTACCCCAAAATTTTCCCTCTCATTTCTCAAAAGATTATCCTGGACCCCTAGGTTTGTTTCTATTAAGTTTCAAGTCTCATATTACAATTTTTTAAGAAAGTCATTCACAAGGGCAAAATGGTCAAAAGCACACTGAAAAGTCAAACTTTGACTTTTTGATCAAAATCAAGCTTCAAATAATTTCAGAACTTCTGGGCCAGATTTCACGCAAGCGCAATCAAAACTTGCAAAGACGGCTCAGAACATGACTCTTCAATCAGAACATATAGAAAATGTGTTCTTCAATCAGAACGTGACTCTTCAGCATATGGAGACTATATTCTACACTTCAATCAGAACATCACCCTTTGAATCTCATGCTGGTCTTCTTCGATCAGAACATCACCAAGCCCCAAAACCTCGTTTGAATAGTCTACTGTACTGCTGTGGCACTGTCCTGAATCCAGCTGCCACAACACTCCAAATTGTTGCTGATCCAGTCCACGCCTACATTGCTCTCAAACCCCATAATTGCACCAAATTAGCATACAAAATCTTTGTTTAAAAAGAAATGGAACAATATGCCAAAAAGGTTTAAATCCCATTTTCCCCCCCAAAACCACAACAAACCCATCTATAAATAAGTTGTTCCATCACACGTTCAAGGGGATGGCTTTTGGGAAAGAGAGAGTGATCAAATACAAAAAAGGGAGAGAAGAGAAAATATTCAAACATTCTCAAAACCCAGAATTCTCAAAACAAACCTTTGTTCTTCCCTTTGAATAAAAAAATATAACGTTCTGTTCCTTTCCTTGCTAACCCCAGAACATCTGGAGGGAGCAACTCAAGTCCCAAACATAAGTTTCAGTTTCAAGGTAAGCCATTCTGACTTTGAACTTGTTATTCAGGAAATCATCAAATATGTAAATATCATAGTGTTGATACTGTCAATATCATTGTCTAAGTAGAAAAAACTATGGATCAGAACTTCTTGAATAAAGTTAGGCTCAGAATTAGGATTAAAACTTCTATCAACTGTCGTGCTTTTATCTTTCTGTTTTTCTGTTGCTGAGGATTGAATAGGTTGCAGATGCTCTGGCTAATGTAAGGGAGGAAGTGAAGCATAACACAAAACTTATGAGTTTTCTTTCCCACTGTTTTGTCACAATACAAAACTTTCGAGTTTTCTTTCCCACATTATTAGAACTTCTAGTTTTTTTCACACTGTTTTGACACAACATCAGAACTTCTAATTTTTTCTCACTGTTGTAATATACCAGAACTTCTAGACTTTCTCACTGTTTTAACACACACAGAACTTCTAGGTTTTCTCACTATTTTAGCACAACACAAAACTTATGGGTTCCTCTAACGTTTCTTTCAGAACTTCAGCACGCAGCAACCCAGAACTTCTGGTCTCCTTCGACGTTTCCTTCTGAACTACAGCGTACCAAGCATCAGAACTTCTGATCCCCCTCACTTTTGTTTTCAGCAATATACTGATCCTATTTTCGTTATTTTTCTTCTTTTTTTTTTGCTTATTCTTATTATTTTCAGTATTAATGTTATTTTTATATAAAAAAAGCCTAAAAAACATTTTCCCTTATTATTCTTTTTTCTTTTATTTTATTAAGACAAAAAACCATTTTGAAAACAAATCCTTTCCTTTTCTTATATTCTATAATTCAATATGGTTGTAATAGATAATTAGGATCTAAATTCTTGCAAATCCCTATTTGTAAATATGTACCCCCATCCTCGAAATGATGTAATAGCTTAGGATTTATTTTTCCGCATTTTATTTGCTTTCATATATTGTTAGTAATTAGGATGTATGGTAAGATAAAATCAATAAATAGATAACCCCTAATCAAATACTAAATGCATGTAAATCAAGCACACTTGCACACTAGCACCTCTAGGGTAATCTCACTTTGTCGCCTTTCAAAAAAATAGTCATGTCCCTCGAATGTGGGACGTTTTAGCAAAGACCCTTAGATAAAAATATCGTAGTCCCTTGATGTCCCTCGATGTTGCCTTCGGTAAAACGATCTAGTCCCTTACGAAAAATTGCTAAAGCGTCTCACAAGTTGCCTTCTATGACTGTACGATTGACATGCGCCTGTCCCTTCACATACAATGGTGAGGCCTCTTGCCAAATCAATGGTAAGATAGAAACATATAAAGGAGAAGGAAAAGAATGTTTAAGACCTTTTGAGTAGGTAGGATACTACTATTTGCTTGCTTGCTCACAACAAAATCATTTTATACACCCACACTTTCACTTTGAAACATTTTTCAAAAGACAAAACACTTTATACGTGTTCTTATAGAGAAGAGAACCATTAAAAAGACATTCCTTTTTAAAATAGTTTCAAAACCCACAACACAAACACATTTTCAAACAAAAAGCAAGTGATCTAGCAAGCACCTATGAGCCCGTAGATAACTACGAATGAAAAGGGTGCTAACACCTTCCCTTTTCATAACCTACCCCCCCAAAATCAAGAAGTAATCTCGAAAGGTCTTTCCTGTTCTTTTCAACCTCTCCTTTATTGGATAAAAGAAAAGTCGGTGGTGACTCTTTCTAACCGCAACAATTGCAATCAAACGCAAAACACCCAAGTCATTTCTCCCACCGTATTACAGAACTGGCGACTATGTTGGGGAAATTACTTAAAAGTGAGGTTACCTTAGGGCTATATCACCTTTAATTTCTTTTCATTGTTTTATTTATTTGCTTTATATTGCAGTTCCTTGTTTAGGGCTTGTTTTGATCCTCTACCCAGATTTGGGGCATCTTTTTAGGTAAGTAGCAATAAGTTATGGAAACTGTGCAGGGTATACCGACATGGTCTAAGCAATAGCTACGTTAGTGTGACACATTTATTGGTACCGGTAGCCCTTGAGTAGTCAAGGAGAATACGGGGCCGCTGTGTGGTGTCATGAAACACTAACTGACTTTAGAACTTTACTTGATCAACTTGACCATTAGGAAGTAGTGAGGTAGCCGGCTTTGGTGCAGTCCGAAGTTGGTTGATACTCGATACTATGCTCATTGAGATTAGACTTTCGGGATATTTCGGTCTCTATTAAAGATGCTTGCGCTGAAACAATGCCCGATGAAGAAAGATCAGTGATTTTGAGATCCCCTAGAACCCGATTACTATTACTAGGACAGGTTGAGCCAACCAAATTTCAAGAGGGTACTTAGCTATAAAACCTCATGCAAGCCTAAACGTAAGGATTTATTCGATTTAACTTGTGCATATGTGTTGCACCCCAAAATTTTCCCTCTCATTTTTCAAGGGATCACCCTGGATCCTTAGGTTCGCTTTCATCAAGTCCCCAGGCCTTGAATTAACAATTTTTCCAAGCAAGCCATTCACAAGGGCAAAATGGTCATTTACACACTGAAGAAGTCTGACTTTGACTTTTGGATCAAAATCAAATAAAAAAAATCATATTTCATCAAGACATGTTGGAATATGAAGTTTGCTTCATCAAGAGTTTTAAAAGTCAAATCTTACTTTGGAAGAATAAAATTCTAAAGACTTAGAAATTTTTCTAAGCATCTAAGAAATATGAAAATTTCAGAACTTCTGATCCATTGTTTACAGTCAGCAAATTCTGGATGTTCTCAAGACAGAGTTTAGTCAGAACTTCTGAGCCAGTGTTCATAATGGTCCAGTCAGAGTTTGCAGAGTTTAACTCAAAGAAGGTAACAAAGCGTGCTGTAAGTATACTGGAAGTTCTGAAGGATCCCTCAGAATATGCTAAAGTTAGAAGATAAGAGGATCAGAAGATGAGATGCCACGCTGAAGAAGAACTTCTAATCCAGAGTCAAGCAAGGATCCAGAATGTCACATGAGAACACATTTAATGCTCACAACTGCCTCTGAGTTTGTATTCAAGGGATTTCCCCACGTGTACCCCTACTGTCTTGGGAAGAAATTTTTTTGTGCAAAAGTATGCTAGACCCACACGCTGTCTCTGCTTTTCATTAATTCACGCTGCCAAATCCAACTGAAGCGCTGTTAAACCTCCAACTTGAATGCAATGAACCACCACTTGTTTAAGCTTACTTCAAGAGTAAGTCAACATCAAGCAGGTGATGTTGGTGCCACTTGACTGCCCCAACTGCAAAACTTTTCCTCTAAATAGAACACCATTTGCACACTGAAAACCCCCCCCCCCCCCCTCTCTCCCCTTTTACCAGAAAATTTGTGAAAGAGAAGAAAGAATTGAGAAAGAAGGCTTTGACTACTGCAAAAATTCCAAGAACCCAGAAAACTATAAGCACAAAATACCAAAATCTTAGCATTGATTCATTATATTCAAACTCCATTTTTCCTCCAGTGTTCTTGATTTAAGCCATCCCAAATTCTGTAATCGAACAATAACACATTCCCCCTTTACTTTCACCAAAAAGGAGTCAGAATATCACCCCTTTGGCTGCTTCAGAAGTTGCAAACTTCCATCCTGCTGAGTACGTGAAGAAGCTACTCAGAACATCACCAGAAGTCAAGAACAATCTCCAGTTTACAGAATCCTTTCAAGTTGCAAGGTAAGTTTTACTGACTCTCTTCATGACTGATTAAGCATTGTCAGATTTTTGTATATTCAACACAATGTAGATATTCTGATCATGAGGATGTACATATTCTGAAAATTCATGCATCTGGCTGCCTAAGTAGAAGAAATCCCAGTTCATAGTTTCATAAAGAAAATAGGACTCAGAATTAGAACTAGCAAATACATGTTGCCTCTGAGTCTTACTTCTGATATTTCATGAAATTTGTTATAACTATTATGCATGCAACTTCTATTCTGTAAATGACTAAGCTGCAGATGTTCTGACTGGCCAGGAGAGAGGCAAAGTTCTGACAGTTGCGTTAGAACTTCTGAAAACTTCTAAGTTTTCAGAAGGTCCAGAACTTCTGAACTTCCATATTTTGCTAACATGTTTCTGTTTGTGCAGCAAGTTAAACTATAAGCACAAAATACCAAAATCTTAGCATTGATTCATTATATTCAAACTCCATTATTCCTCCAGTGTTCTTGATTTAAGCCATCCCAAATTCTGTAATCGAACAGTAACACATTCCCCCTTCACTTTCACCACAAAGGAGTCAAAATATCACCCCTTTGGCTGCTTCAGAAGTTGCAAACTTCCATCCTGCTGAGTAGGTGAAGAAGCAACTCAGAACATCACCAGAAGTCAAGAACAATCTCCAGTTTACAGAATCCTTTCAAGTTGCAAGGTAAGTTTTGCTTACTCTCTTCATGACTGATTAAGCATTGTCAGATTTTTGCATATTCAGCACAATGTAGATATTCTGATCCTGAGGATGTACATATTCTGAAAATTCATTCATCTGCCTGCCTAAGTAGAAGAAATCCCAGTCCAGAGTTTCATAAAGAAAATAGGACTCGGAATTAAAACTAGCAAATACATGTTGCCTCTGATTCTTACTTCTGATATTTCATGGAATTTGTTATAACTATTATGCATGCAACTTTTGTTTTGTAAATGACTAAGCTGCAGATGTTCTGACTGGCCAGGAGAGAGGCAAAGTTCTGACAGTTGCGTTAGAACATCTGAAAACTTCTAAGTTTTCAGAAGGTCCAGAACTTCTGAACTTCCATATTTTGCTAACATGTTTCTGTTTGTACATCAAGTTAACGTCAGAACTTCTGACCTCTTCCATTTTGTGTTGGTTATGTTTTCTTCTCTTCTCTTTTTGCAATTATATTATATTATATTTCTAATCAAAAACAAAAACACCAAAAACATTTTACATGATATATTTCCTTTTAATATAAAAAGACAAAAAAATATTTTCTTAAGCAAAAATCATTTTCTTTTTAAACAGACAAACATCTTATTTCCCGTACATTCTTATCTAGTTCAATATGGTTGTAATAAGTAACTTAGAATTTTAACTTGCAACCCCCATTCATAAATATGTACCCCCATCCCCTTAAATATTGTAATAGTGTAGAACTTTACATTTCTGCACTGTTATTGCTTTCAATATATGCTAGTAATTAGGGTATGTGACAAGATATAAAAATTAACAAATAGATCACCCTAATCAAAGAAAAATTATGCATGCAAATCAAACACACTCGCACACTTACACCCCTAGGGTAATTCCACTTGTTGCCTTACAAAAATGGCCATGTTATGCATGTGGGATGTCTTAGCACAAACAAATTGAAAAAGATCATAGTCCCTCGATGACGCTATCAAAAGTTTCCTTTCAAAATGATCTTAGTCCCTACAGAAAAGTGCTAAGTCATTTCACAACATTGCTATCATGGTCATACGATGACCCACGTCTGTCCCTTCACATCCAATGATGGGGCTTCTTATCAAATCAATGGTAAGATATCAACATCTAAAGGAGGAGAAAAAACACATCTAAAACCTTTTGAGTAGGTAGATTACTTTTAGTTACTTGCTCAATTTAAAAACAAACATCCTTGCTATTTTCAGAAAAAACAAAAACAATCACACACACATTTCAAAAACATCTTACAAATATTGAAAACATTTTCAAAAGACAAACATCTTTGTATACATTCTTACGAACGAGAATAATTACAAAGATTGCCTAAACAAATGACCTCTTTTACAAAATACTTTCAAAACCACATCAAACACCATTTCAAACAAACCAAAGCAAGTGATCTAAGCAAGTAACTAAGAGCCCATGGAAAACCATGGATGAAAAGGGTCCTAACACCTTCCTTTTTCATAATCTACCCCCCGAACTCAAGAAAACATCTCAAAGGTATTTCCTGTGATTTTTCACCTTTCCTTTTGGATAAAATAAAAGTCGGTGGCGACTCTTGCTAAACCACAACATTTGCAAACACAATCGCAAAACCCTCAAGTCAGTTCTCCTACCGTATCACAGAACTGGCGACTCTGCTGGGGGAAATATGCAAAAGTGGGGTTACCTTAGGGTTAGATCACATTTACTTGCTTACATTGTTTGATTTGCTTGCTTTAAATTTTGGTTCCTTGTTTGGGCTTGCTTTAAATCCTACACCCGGATTTGGGGAAACCTTTTAAGTAAGTAGCAATAAACTGTGACGGAACTGTACGGGGTATACCGACACGGTTGAAGCAGTAGCTACGTTGATGTGGAACTTTGGTCGGTACCGGTAACACTTGAGTCAATCAAGGAGAGTACGGGGCCGCCGCATGGTGTCATAAAGCATCAACTGACCTTAGAACCTTACTTGACCAACTTGGCCATTAGGACGTAGCGAGATGACCGGCTTTGGTGTAGTCCGAAGTTGGTTGATACTCGATGCTACACTCATTGAGGTTTGACTCTTGAGTTTTGTTTGGTTGTGAGTCAATCGTTTATCGAACGAAACTTGGGGGAAAGATCAGTGATATTGAGATCCCTTAGAACCCGTTTACTTTTGACTAGGACAGGTTGAGCCAACTAAAACTTCAAGAGGGTACTTACCTAAAACCCCATGCAAGCCTAAACCGAGGACTTGTTTGCTTTTTATATGCACTTGTACATAAACATCATAACATCATAAACATCATAAACATCATAAACATCACTAACCATTTCAAGGATTTTTGGATTTATCTTTGTTCTATTTTATAGGACATGGCCTCCGCTCGTAGGAACACTATCCAAGTCAGTCTTGTGAGTGTACCTCCAAAACTCAAGGATTTAGTATCAAGGGTACCTGAAGATTCCCCGTTCACCAAAAGACAGGGACAACTCCTTAGTTTGGTTACCTTAAGTATTGAAGAAGATATGATAAAGGTGCTTGTCCAATTCTTCGACCCTTTGCATCATTGCTTCACTTTTCCTGATTACCAACTTGTGCCCACTTTGGAAGAATTTTCTCAACTCATGGGGATCCCTATTTTTAATCAGTTACCTTTCAACGGTATTGAAAGAGACCCTAAACTTGAGAAAATTGCCTGAGCTCTACATTTGCAACCATCTAACATAGTAGCAAATTGGGTAACAAGGAGTGGTGTTAAAGGGTTACTAGAAAAGTTTTTATTGGAGAAGGCTCAAGAGTGTTGGGATATTTTAGATCTACAAGCCTTTGAGGAAATTTTGGCTCTTATCATCTATGGATTGGTACTATTTACAAATCCTGACCAATTTATAGATGTGAATACGATTAAGGTTTTCATGTCTCGTAATCCGGTGCCTACATTGCTTGGAGACATATTGCATTCTCTTCACTCTCGCACTTTGAAGAAAAGGGGGACTTTGATGTGTTGCACTCCTCTGTTGCCTAGGTGGTTTACTTCGCACCTACCTCGATCTGTGGTGAAGAATGAACAAGGTATGAGATGGTCTAAAAGATTGATGTCACTTTCGCATGCTGATATCCATTAGTATTATCACTCCTTAGAAGATATTACCATCATTGACCGCTGTGGGGAATTCCCTAATGTCCCTCTACTTGGCATTAGAGGAGGCATTACTTACAACCCTTGTTTAGATTTACGACAATTTGGATACGCTAGAAGAGATGGCCCTCATGAGGTACTCATCCAAGGAATTTCATTTGACTACGAAAGCAATACCTAAGGTTACCGTCAAAGATTTATACGAGCTTGGGGTATGGTTAACAAAGTTGATAGCAAGACATTGGGGTGTAAGAATTCCATTCCTTTGGAACCTTATCTTAAATGGGTAAGGGCTCACACTCAAAGTCTCAAGATGCCTTATGAAGCCATCTTACCTGTTATCATGGAGCCAGTAGTCGAGGGAGACATCCCACATACGATCCTCTATCCTGATATGCCTACTTCTATTGAAGATTTGCAAAACACTTGGATTCAGTTAAAAGGAGAGCGAGACACCTACGAAGCTAAGTTATATGAAAGCGAGAAGAAGATATTGGAGCTTACAAGGGAACTTCATGAAGAAAGGAGATTAAACACCTACATTGCGCCAAAGAAGATGCGCACAACTTTTCTGTCTTAGGAGTTTACTTTATGCTTATTTCTGTTGTTGTAAGCCCAAGAGGCATGCTTGTGTTCAAATCAAGATTTCTTTAATGCAAGTTAACGTTTGTTCACTACTTGTCTATACAAATTTAAATTCTTTAAATCCTTGAAATAATTTGAATACTGCATATTCATGCATCATGACATGACAGACGTCTGCATAACAGGTTTCCTCATCTCTCCGCTGTTTATTTCAGCAAGCAAGATGGATCTAGAGAAAACTGTGACGGAACTCCAGGATCAGAACTCTCAATTTAAGGAAGCTTTACTCGCCCTGGCCAAGGGGAAGCAGGATATGATGGCCTTGTTGGCCGCTAAGAAAAAGTCAAAGAAGAAAGCTTTACTCAACATGGGTAAAAGGTTCAAAGAGACAATCCGTCAATTTCCAATAGAGGAAGATTCATCTGAAGAGGACGAGAACCAAATTGGTAAGGTCAAGAGTACTCAGGCCGACTGTATCAATGACCAAGAATTGGATGATGATTATTTCAATGAACAATATCCACCCGCAGACATCAAATACAAGCAGCTAGAAGACATATTGAAAGCAGTTGAAATCCAAGCTATTCCCGGTTTGAATTTTGACGATTTGGGCTTAATCTCCGGGGTAGTCATTCCCCACAAGTTTAAAATACCAACCTTTGCAAAATACGATGGGGTTTCTTGCCCAAAACTCCATTTGAAGTCCTACGTGCGCAAGATACAACCGCACACGACAGATAAAAAACTATGGATTCATTTTTTCCAAGAGAGTCTGACTGGAACACAACTTGAATGGTTTCATCAGTTGGATGGCTCTTGCATCAATACTTGGGAGTGTTTAGCTACTGCCTTCTACCATCAATATCAGTACAATGCCGACTTGGCACCGACGAGGGTTCAATTGCAAGGTATGACCATGGGGAAGGATGAAGGATTTAAGGAGTATGCGTAGAAGTGGAGAGACCTTGCAAGTAGGGTCCAACCTCCCTTGACTGATAGGGAATACATTGACATGTTCATGAGCACATTATCTGGTCCTTTCTTTAATTTGTTGGTTGGCTGCTCTTCTTCTGGTTTCACCGAACTAATCCTAACCGGTGAAAGAGTAGAAAGTGGCATTAAGAGTGGAAAGATATCTGTGATGTCTACTTCCACTCCCAATCCTGTCAAGAAACCTTTTGCCGCGAAGAAAGAAGTTAGTGCTATGTATAGAGCAAAGGCCCGTACCAAAATGAATAATCATCCGTCTATCAATGCTGTCCGAATCTCCAATCCGACTGCTACTCAAAGACCATATACCAATCATCAAAGGGTTGAAGCTCGAAGAAGACAGTTCATGAGGTTAGGCATGTCATTATCTCAAGCCCTTCAACATCTGCTCAGGACCAATTTAGTGACATTGCGGGATCCTCCTGCCAACCCTGACACCTCATCACCGAGATATAATCCAAATGCAAAGTGTGCTTATCATTCAAACTGCCCAAGGCATGAGACTGATCAGTGTTGGGCTCTAAAGAACAAAATCCAGGATTTAATCGACAACAAGACTATTAAATGTGATCCTCCTCCAACGCCAAATGTAATTACCGCTCCAATGCTGAAGCACGACAAAGGTGTTAATGCCATCGAAGATACAACTTTCATTGCCTCCGTCAAAAGGTTAACTACTCCATTGAATGTAATCAAGAGCAATCTGTTGAAAGCTGGGACTTTCACCGGCTGTGAAAAAGACTGTGTGGGCTGTATGAGACAATCTGATGGGTGTGAAAAACTGAGGAAATGTATACAACGCCTAATGGATAGCCACAAAATTCTATACGAAAAGAATCCTGCCATCAAAAATGCAGTCGACAAAGCTGAAGACTTGGCCATCATAACAATTTCAAATAAACCTCTTAGGATCTCATCCAAAGGTCCTATCAGGATTTCAAACGAACCAATCATTGCTCCTCTCATAATCAGTGCAGCCGGACCCGTTCCATACACCTCTGATAAAGCAGTTCCATGGAATTATGGTATCGATGTTTATTACCATGGGGTAAAACAAGATTCTTGGATTGATGATAATGAAGAAGGTGTTACTAACATCACTGGTTCTAGTAAAGTCACAAAAACAGGAAGAGTCTTTTCCCTTGATATCTCACCACCAACCACTACCGCAGTTCCAATCCGCATAACCAACGGCAATGCTGGTGCCAGTACTAAAGGGAAAGAGAAAGAAAGTGAGCCTGCCAGAGAAGAGGCACTTGCTAAAAAGACTGTTATGGAAGAACCATCCACTCAAGAAATGGAGGAGATTCTGAAAATCATCAAGAAAAGCGACTTCAAAATAGTAGAGCAGTTGGGACAAACCCCTTCTAAAATATCAATGTTGTCCCTATTGCTATGTTTCAACGGCCATGCACAAGCTCTGATTAAGTTCTTGAAAAAGGCTCACGTGCCTCAAGAAACCACAGTCGACCAGTTTGAGAACTGCGTAGCAAGTCTGACCGCTGACAATGGTCTGGAGTTCTCCGACGCAGATTTAACTCCCATGGGAAAGAATCACAATAAAGCCTTGCATGTTTCTGTTGAATATAAGGGGACCACTCTGGCACATGTTTTTGTAGACACAGGCTCATCTTTAAACGTGTTACCTAAAGGCGCTTTAGATCGGCTAGACTGTGAAGGTTTGGTTTTGAAGCCAAGTGATATTGTTGTGAGGGCATTCAATGGGTCGAAAATGATGGTTCATGGAGAGGTGGATCTCCCAATTAAGGTTGGATCACAGATTTTCAACTCCACATTCTACATAATGGACATACGGTATGCATATTCTTGCTTACTTGGGCGCCCATGGATCCATGGGGCAGGTGCGATCACTTCTAATCTCCACCAGAAGTTAAAATATCTAGTTCAAGGGAAGGTTGTCACTGTATGCGGTGAAGAAGAATTTATGGCAAGCCACCTCACTTCTTTCAAGTATGTAGAAATCGATGGCGAATTCATAGAGACTCCTTGCCAGACATTTGAAGTTGTGGCCACCACCAAAATCTCCTCCGACACTCCAAAAGCCGATAAAGTTATTCCCAAGATGGTTTCTCTTAAGGATGCCTGTGTGGTGGTAGAAGAAGGAAACAATGAGATGTGGGGTCAGCTCCCCGACATCCCGTTCAAAGAAGATAAGTTTGGGATAGGTTTCACCTCCAAAGCTCAGAAAGAAATTAGAGATGCTCGTACGGTAAAGCCGTCTCTCCACCTCAAGAGTCATGAAGTGAACGCCATAGAGGATTCCAATAATGAGTGTTCTTTTAAAGACTGGATCTACCCAGCATCCGAAGGGAAGCCCAACAATTGGCATGCGAAGGACTTTGTGCCCATCTCCTTCATTGAGGAGTAATCTGCTTGTTTTTGCTTTTAATCAATTCAAGAACTCTTTGTCTGTAATATTTTGATATTGACTTTTAAGCCATGTTCCTAGCATGGGGAACTCTGGTTCTTTTGTCAATGGTTTTATATTTTGTTCATCTAATCATATTATCATTTAGTACATTGGACTCTTTTGTATTCAAATATTTGTGTTCATTGTCTTTCTTTTTCTTTCAAATACATTTCCAAAAGATAACCATGTATCTTACATGCACACACACACACACACTCTTGCTGGATCCTATTTCCAACAACTCTATTATTGCCAACTATGACTTTGAATGTCCTATCAACCAAGCCGAAGACGAAAGCGAGGAAGATTGTGACATACCAGGAGAACTAGCCAGACTTCTGTTGCAAGTGGAAAAGGCCATTCAACCACATGAAGAGTAAATTGGGGTTATAAACCTGGGTACTGAGTCAAATAAGAAGGAAATCAGGATCGATGCTAATTTAGAAAGTAGTGTCAAAAGCAGTTTGGTTCAGATGTTGTGTGATTATGTGGAAGTATTTGCTTGGTCGTATGAAGATATGCCTGGGTTGGATACCGACATTGTGGTTCATCGTCTGCCAAATAAAAAAGACTGCCCTCCTGTTAAACAAAAAGTTCATCGCATGAGACCTGACATGTCTGAAAAGATCAAAGCTGAAGTAATGAAACAGTTTGATGTAGGATTTCTAGCTGTAACATCATATCTTCAATGTGTGGCTAATATAGTGCCGGTGCCAAAGAAAGACGGGAAAGTTCGCATGTGCGTATACTATAGGGATCTGAATAGGGAAAGCCCCAAGGATGATTTCCCTCTACCACACATTGACGTCTTAGTCGACAATACTGCTCAGTATAAAGTCTTCTCATTCATGGACGGCTTCTCGGTCTATAATCAAATAAAGATGGCTCGCGAAGATATGGAAAAAATTACTTTCGTTACACAATGGGGCACTTTCTGCTACAAGGTCATGCCGTTCAGATTAAAGAATGCAGGGGCAACATATCAAAGGGCTATGGTGGCTTTATTTCATGACCTGATTCATCATGAGATATAGGTATATGTGGATGATATGATCGCAAGATCACAAACCGAGGAAGAACATCTCGGTCACCTGCGCAAACTATTCAAGAGACTGAAGAAATATAAGCCGAGGTTAAACCCTAACAAGTGCACATTCGGAGTACGCTATGGAAAGCTTCTAGGATTTTTTGTCAGCAATAAAGGCATTGAAGTTGATCCTGCCAAGATAAAGGCCATCCAAGAAATGCCAGCCCCTCGTTCTGAAAAAGAAATCAGAGGATTCTTGGGTCGTCTCAATTACATTGCCCGTTTCATATCACACTTAACTGCTACCTGTGAGCCACTCTTCAAACTCTTGAAGAAAGATCAGGTAGTCAAATGGAACGATGAATTCCAGATTTCCTTTGACAAAATCAAGGAATACCTGCAAGAACCTCCTATTATCATGCCTCCGGTTGAAGGAAGACCGTTGATCATGTACTTGACAGTACTAGAGAATTCTATGGGGTGTGTTTTGGGCCAACATGACGAGTCTGGCCGAAAAGAGCATGCAATTTACTACCTAAGCAAAAAGTTTACCGACTGTGAAACTAGATATTCACTGCTCGAGAAAACTTGCTGTGCTTTAGCATGGGCTGCTCGCCGGCTAAGGCAGTACATGTTGACTCATACCACTTTGTTTATTTCTAAGATGGATCCGATTAAGTACATCTTCGAAAAACCTGCCCTTTTCGGATGAATAGCCAGATGGAAAATGATCTTGACTGAGTACGACATTTAATACACAAATCAAAAAGCCATCAAAGGAAGTGTACTAGCAGATCATTTGGCCCATCAAGCTGTGGATGATTATCAGTCAATGAACTTCGACTTCCCTGACGAGAGTATTATGCTGGTAATCGACTGTGCAAAACCTAGACCGTATGACGGACCTGAACAAGGATCCCAATGGACTATGGTATTCGATGGGGCTTCCAATGCCTTAGGTAACAGAATTGGTGTTGTGATCATATCTCCTGAAGGATGCCACACTCCTTTTACCGCCAGACTATGCTTCGATTGTACAAATAATATGACCGAGTATGAAGCATGCATCTTAGGTCTAAGAGCTGTTATTGACTTAAGGATCAAGCATTTGGATGTGTTTGGAGGTTCCGCTTTGGTGATCATCCAAGTAAAAGGTGATTGGGACACTAAACACCCTAATCTTATCCCTTACAAGGAACTTGTGCTATCCCTAATTCCTCACTTCAAAGAGATGACTTTTTAACATTTCCCTAGGGAAGAAAACCAGTTGGCTGACGCTCTGGCAACCATGTCCTCAATGTTCAAAGTCAGATGGGACAACAAAGCCCCTATGATTACAATTGAAAGATTTGATGAACCTGCACATTGCTATGAGCTTGACACCGATGCGGAAAAGCCTTGGTACCATGAGGTAATGAGATACCTTGAAGCGCAAGAGTATCCAGAGGGAGCATCTATCAATGACAGAAAGTTCTTACGAAAATTTGCAGCCAAATTCTTCCTAAATAATTGGATATTGTACAAGCACAACCACGATTCAACTCTACTCCGATGTATGGATAAGAGGGAGGCAGAGGAAATCATGAAAGACATGCACGATGGCCTTTTAGGTACTCACTCAAGTGGGCATACAATGGCTAAGAAAATCTTAAGAGCTGGCTACTATCGGTCAATGATGGAGATAGATTGCCATCAACATTCAAGAACTTGCCACAAATGTCAAATCTACGCTGAGAAGGTCCATGTACCTCCAATCCCTCTGAATGTCATGACCTCTCCGTGGCCATTTGCAATGTGGGGTATTGACATGATCGGAGAGATCAAGCCCACAACTTCCAATGGACACCGCTTCATTCTTGTTGCTATCGACTATTTCACCAAATGGGTCGAAGCCGCCTCATTTGCCTCAGTCACCAAGAATGTGGTAGCCAGATTCATCAGACACAATCTTATTTGCCGTTATGGTATCCCTGAAAGGATCATCACCGAAAATGGGACTAACCTCAATAATGCCATGATCAGGGAATTGTGCACTCAATTTAAGATCAAGCATCACAATTCTTCTCCGTATAGACTGAAAATGAATGGCGCAGTCGAAGTGGCCAACAAAAATATCAAGAAGATTGTGCAGAAAATGATAGTGACCTATAAAGATTGGCACGAGATGCTACCATTTGCTCTACATGGTTACCGTACTTCAGCTAGAATATCAACTAGGGCAACTCCCTTCTCTCTAGTCTATGGCATGGAAGCCGTTTTGCCAGTGGAAGTTCGAATCCCCTCGCTGAGGATTATGATTGAGGCATGCCTAAGTAAAGACAAATGGATTCAAACGAGATTGGATAAGCTGAACTTGATCGATGAAAAACGATTAGCTGCTATCTGCCATGGTCATACGTATCAAAAACGGATGATCAAAGCTTTCAACAAAAAGGCCAAGCCTCGAGTATATCAAGTTGGTGACCTGGTGATAAAACGCATCATTTTACCACAAGGTGACCCCAAAGGAAAATGGACCCCCACCTATGAAGGGCCGTTTGTTGTCAAAAGAGTTTTATCTGGTGGTGCCTTGATACTGGCCACCATGGATGGTGAAGACTTCCCACATCCTATAAACGCAGACATAGTTAAAAAATACTATACATAAGAGACCCGTTAGGTTGACACACCTAAGAAAAGTCAGGGCATCCCGACAAACCAAAAGGTCTGGGCAAAAATTAGGGATATATACAAAAGATTGTACACCCGACAAGTTGAAAACCCGAAAGGGCGACTTGGGCAAAAAAGGGCATCCTGGTGGACCGAAAACCCGAAAGGGCAGTTCAGGCAAAAATTAAGGATTAAAAGCGTATGACTATGTCCCGTGAAATCAACACGGTCAATACTATCACCAAGGTCCAAGTTCAAATGGTCCAAGATCAATCCAATCAACTTCGATCAACGACAAGGGACGTTCAAAGACACTGGGGCAATAGTAGAGCTGAAAGGCAATGAGATCATTTCACATGGCTATTTGTTTTTCATTCTCAATTTTGTTTTCTTTTCGGCGATTTCCTCTTACTAGGATTTCCGTCTCTATGTAGAAGAACGCCTATTCATGGGTAAAATATCAATACAAATACACTTTGAAGTGCAAAATTGTCTATCTCTATTTTGCATGCAAATTTGTCCAATGACTAAAATTGAATGAACATATGCATATGAACATAATTAAAGCTATTTGGCACATGTGTCCTGCCAAGCAGCAACCTCAAAAAGGCATCAGTGCACAACAGCAGTAAGCATCCCTTTAATGAATGTGAAATAGCCCCATAGAGTTATTTCACCATCATTATCCGCACCAGGGCGTTAGCAATAAACCTTTCCCCAAAGGAGTTGCCCACAAAATATCCTTGCAAAGGGACGATCCTTGGACAGAGTCTCAATCTCTTGACAACATTTTCCCAGCTAAAACCTAGAAGATATCTCCCCAAAGGGAACCCACCTCCTCAGCATATTTTATTCCCCACAGAGTTATCTCGTCATCATTATCCCTATCGGGGCAACCCCAATGCAACCTTTCCCCAGCGGAGTTGCCAACAAAAATTTCTTCACATAGAATAAACCCCTACCAGAGTCTCAATCTCTTGACAACTTTCTCTAGCTAAGTCAATTGAAACCTAGGGGTCTCTGTCTAAAGGAAATTCATCTCCTTAGTAGGGTTTATTTCCCCCGACAAAGTTATTTCCCCGGGCCAAGTGCAAATTCCTCAATGTATAAGACACCCTGATTTCCCCAGTCGAGTAGGCACTCCCCGGTGAGTCCAAAATTACCCAGCCGAGCCCATCATCCCCAGATGAGCCCATCATACCCAGATGATCCCATCATTCCCAGTGGAGTATATCTGCCAACCGGGGTTTTTTATCCCCAGTAGAGTATATCTTCCAACCAAGATTTTATTCTCCAAGCTGAGTCCATCCTCCCCAGCTGAATAAACACTCCCCACTGAGTCCATCTTCCCCAGAGGAGTATATCTTCCAACCAAGATTCTATTCCCCAGCGGAGTACAAATCCCTCAACGAAACCCAAGTTCCCCATTTGAGTTCGAATCGCCCAGCTGAGTATATTCTCACCAAGCTAAGTCTGCCTTGCCTGACTGAGTCTATACTCTCCAGTTAGAATTTCCCCTTCAAATGACTGCAAATCACAGGGACATAACCCATAATCCCTAGTAAAGTCTTCAACAAAGCCTTTATTATTACCAAGAAATTCTATGAAGCCTAGATCCGACCATATATTAGCATAATTTTCAAGTTATACTGAAGCCTGGACCCGACCAGATAACAATTTGATTTCTTCGATTACTGAAGCCTAGACCCGACCGGATAACAGTTTGACTTCTTGAGTTACTGAAGCCTGGACCCGAACAGATAACATTTTGACTTCTTGAGTTACTGAAGCCTGGATCCGACCAGATAACAGTTGATCTCATTTCTCAAAAAGCTATGAAACCTGGACACGACCATCCCAACTCTTCAAAAATATAGAAGAACCTAAACTTAATTCAACCAAGGTTTTAACCGCTTGTTCCCAGTAAAGTTGCCTCTTGATTCCCCAACAAAGGACTGAGAAACCTGGATCCGACTGGATATCATTCCTCATTTGCATCTTTTCAAGAAAGTCATTGCGAAGCCTGGATCCGACCAAATAGCAATCATCCTCAGAGATTCGTTGTGAAGCCTGGACCCGACCAGATAACAACTAAAATCCCCAAGCAGTTCATTGTGAAGCCTGGACCCGACCAGATAACAATTAACTTCATCAGAAATCTGCAAAGCCTGGACCCGACCAGATAACAGTTTTCAACCAATTCATTGTGAAGCCTGGACCCGACCAAATAGCAATTAACTTCATCAGAAATCTGCAAAGCCTGGACCCGACCAGATAACAATTTTCGAACGGTATATTATGAAGTCTGGACCCGACCAGATAACAATTAACCATGATCCCCAGAAAGACACTATGAAACCTGGATTCGACCAAATAATAGTACAACTTTCCAAAAGACCATAAAGCCTGGACCCGACCAGATAACAACCTTCAAAAGTACTGTGAAGCCTGGATCCGACCAAATAACAGTTAATTCACCCTTACCTCCAACAAGTTACTGTGAAGCCTGGATCCGACTAGATAACAGTTAACCTCCACATCCCCAACAAGTTGTTATGAAACTTGGACCTGACCAGATGACTATTCAATTTCGAGGAATTTTCTGCAAAGCCTGGATCTGACCAGATAACAGTTAATTCATCCCTTCCCCCAGTAAGTTACCATGAAACATGGACCCGACCAGATAGCAACCGACTACTTCATCCTTAGCAACTATGAAGCCTGGATCCGACCTGATAATAACTGATCCTTGAGTAATTCTCCCCAGCAAAAGCATATCTTCAATAGAATGTGAAGATATGCATATTCTTCATTTTCAACAGGCAATCAAGGATTCAACCTCCGAAGATTTCCTCAGCAGTGGTCAGGGATTTATTTTCTCGGACAAAAACACCACATTTCACATTCATACATCATAGCATGTACATAACAATGCATTTAGCATGATACCACATCTGGTAAGCATCATGCAAGCATCTGCATTTTTCTAACCCCCTTTCTCACAGGTAAAACATCAAGTCTAGTATGGATCAACAGGAGATTTGTGCTGATACTTCTTCCAGAGTTTACCAACATTCCTCCAAATGGCATCTATAAGCCCATTCACCATCCATCTCCGAGTGCAAATTTCTAGGCACTCTAGTGTTCAAACTTCTTTCACCATCAAGTCACGAATGCCAGATCCGCCAATCTAACTCTTCAGATTCAAGAAGTTTGAACAGGGGCAGCTGTTGCACCCCAAAATTTGCCCTCTCATTTCTCAAGGGATCACCCTGGATCCTCATGTTCTCTTTTATCAAGTCCCTAGGCCTTGAATTAACAATTTTTCCAAGCAAGCCATTCACAAGGGAAAAATGGTCATTTGCACACTGAAGAAGTCTGACTTTGACTTTTGGATCAAAATCAAATAAAAAAAATCATATTTCATCAAGACATGTTGGAATACGAAGTTTGCTTCATCAAGAGTTTCAAAAGTCAAATCTTACTTTGGAAGAATCAAATTCTAAAGACTTAGAAAATTTTCTAAGTATCTAAGAAATATGACAATTTCAGAACTTCTGAGCCATTGTTCACAATCAGCAAATTCTGGATGTTCTCAAAATAGAGTTTAGTCAGAACTTCTGAGCCAGTGTTCATAATGGTCCAGTCAGAGTTTTCAGAGTTTAACTCAAAGAAGGTAACAAAGCGTGCTGTAAGTATACTGGAAGTTCTGAAGGATCCCTCAGAATATGCTGAAGTCAGAAAATAAGAGGATCAGAAGATGAGATGCCATGCTTAAGCAAAACTTCTAATCCAGAGTCAAGCAAGGATCCAAAATGTCACATGAGAACTCATTTAATGCTCACAACCTCCTCTCAGTTTGTATTCAAGGGATTTTCCCCACGTGTACCCCTACTGTCTTGGGAAGACAAATTTTTATACAAAAGTATGCTAGACCCACACGCTGTCTCTGCTTTTCATTAATTCATGCTGCCAAATCCAGCTGAAGCGCTGTTAAACCTCCAACTTGAATGCACTGAACCACCACTTGTTTAAGCTTACTTCAAGAGTAAGTCAGCATCAAGCAGGTAATGTTGGTTCCACTTGACCGCCCAACTGCAAAACTTTGCCTATAAATAGAACACCATTTGCACACAGAAAAAGCTCCCCTCTCTCCCCTTTTACCAGAAAATTTGTGAAAGAGACGAAAGAATTGAGAAAGAAGGCTTTAAACTACTGCAAAAATTCCAAGAACCCAGGAAACTATAAGCACAAAATACCAAAATCTTAGCATTGATTCATTATATTCAAAATCCATTTTTCCTCCAGTGTTCTTGATTTAAGCCATCCCAAATTCTATAATCGAATAGTAACACATTCCCCCTTCACTTTCACCACAAAGGAGTCAGAATATCACCCTTTTGGCTGCTTCAGAAGTTGCTAACTTCCATCCTGCTGAGTACGTGAAGAAGCTACTCAGAACATCACCAGAAGTCAAGAACAATCTCCAGTTTACAGAATCCTTTCAAGTTGCAAGGTAAGTTTTGCTGACTCATTTCATGACTGATTAAGCATTGTCAGATTTTTGCATATTCAGCACAATGTAGATATTCTGATCCTGAGGATGTACATATTCTGAAAATTCATGCATCTGCCTGCCTAAGTAGAAGATATCCCAGTTCAGAGTTTCATAAAGAAAATAGGACTCAAAATTTGAACTAGCAAATACATGTTGCCTCTGATTCTTACTTCTGATATTTCATGAAATTTGTTATAACTATTATGCATGCAACTTCTGTTCTGTAAATGACTAAGCTGCAGATGTTCTGACTGGCCAGAAGAGAGGAAAAGTTATGACAGTTGCGTTAGAACTTATGAAAACTTCTAAGTTTTCAGAAGGTCCAGAACTTCTGAACTTCCATATTTTGCTAACATGTTTCTGTTTGTGCAACAAGTTAACGTCAGAACTTCTGACCTCTTTCATTTTGCGTTGGTTATGTTATCTTCTCTTTTATTTTTGCCATTATATTATATTATATTTCTAATCAAAAACAAAAACACCAAAAACATTTTACATGATATATTTCCTTTTAATATAAAAAGACAAAAAATATTTTCTTAAGCAAAAATCATTTTCTTTTTAAACAGACAAACATCTTACATTTCCTATACATTCTTATCTATTTCAATATGGTTGTAATAAGTAACTTAGAATTTTAACTTGCAACCCCCATTCATAAATATGTACCCTCATCCCCTTAAATATTGTAATAGTGTAGAACTTTACATTTCTGCGCTGTTATTGCTTTCAATATATGCTAGTAATTAGGGTATGTGACAAGATATAAAAATTGACAAATAGATCACCCTAGTCAAAGAAAAATTATGCATGCAAATCAAACACACTCGCACACTTACACCCGTAGGGTAATTCCACTTGTTGCCTTACAAAAATGGCGATGTTATGCATGTGGGATGTCTTAGCACAAATGAATCGAAAAAGATCATAGTCCCTCGATGATGCTATCAAAAGTTGCCTTTCAAAATGATCTTAGTCCCTACAGAAAAGTGCTAAGTCATTTCACAACATTGCTATCATGGTCATACGATGACCCACGTCTGTCCCTTCACATCAAACGATGAGACTTCTTATCAAATCAATGGTAAGATAACAACATCTAAAGGAGGAGAAAAAACACATCTAAAACCTTTTGAGTAGGTAGATACCTTTTAGTTACTTGCTCAATTTCAAAACAAACATCCTTTCTATTTTAAAAAAAAATAAAAAATAATCACACACACATTTCAAAAACATCATACAAATATTGAAAACATTTTCAAAAGACAAACATCTTTGTATACATTCTTACGAACGAGAATCATTACAAAGATTGCCTAAAAAAATGGCCTCTTTTACAAAACACTTTCAAAACCACATCAAACACCACATCAAACAAACCAAAGCAAGTGATCTAAGAAAGTAACTAAGAGCCCATGGAAAACCATGGATGAAAAGGGTGCTAACACCTTCCCTTTTCATAATCTACCCCCAAACTCAAGAAAACATCCCAAAGGTCTTTCCTGTGCTTTTTCACCTTTCCTTTTGGATAAAAGAAAAGTCGGTGGTGACTCTTGCTAAACTGCAACATTTGTGAACACAATCGCAAGACCCTCAAGTCAGTTCTCCCACTGTATCACAATATGCTTGTATATAACACCATGACATCATACCATAGAATTTTAGACTAACCATTTAAAGGATTTTGAGATTCATCTTTGTTCTATTTTGTAGGATATGAGTCCCACTCGTAGGAACACAATCCAAATCAACCTTGTACGAGTACCTTTTCAGCTTAAAGAGTTGGTGTTGTACCCCAAAATTTGCCCTCCCATATTTCTCAAAACATTTCAAGAAAATTCACAAGTCCAACCCGGCGCGTTATATTCAGGTGTTCTTTCGCCAAGATATCTCTGATAACATATTCTCAAATTCAGGTTCGGCTCAAGATTCAATTCTTTAAAGAAGGTATCCGAATGTGTGAGTTTTCTCGAAGAAATATGGTGAAAAAGTGTGCTGAAAGTGCAGTTTTTACGCGCTAAAAAATTCATAACTTGAAGATCGTGGCTCGTTTTGAACCCGTTCCGGTGACCAAAATTCCGTATTGACATTATCTACGTTTTCATCTCTCACGGCTGGAAGCCAATTTCGATCATAAGGTCTTCAAAAATGTGGATTTATCAAGTATTTTCATACAGAAAATTTGTGACAGAAGTTTATTTGCGTCATGTTCAGAAAATCATAACTTGGTCGATTTTCATCGTATCGAGCTGGTTCCGGTGCCAAAATTTCACAAATTGAGTTGGCTACATTTTCACAGAAGGTATTGAGTTCAAACGGTATTCAAAAGGCTTTCGTTTTTTGCTCAGAGTGCGTGACACGCTGAAAATCCTGAATGCTGAATATTATTTCATCTGCACCGAAACTTCGAAAATTCATAACTCGGTCAATTTTTATCGGATTGGACTCATATTTTTACACAAGGTTACTGACTCATAGATCTACAACTTTGCTTCAAAAGTCGAGACCAAATTATGCACCGATCAATACCAGTTTTTTATTGAAGAACGTGTCAGAGTCGACACTGAAGCCCAAAATAAGTTTGTCTGAGTTGAAACTTCAAAAATTCATAACTAATTCACCGTTTATCCGATTGAGTCGATTTTCGGACAGGAGTTAGTTCTCGATGTCGGCTACATTTTGTTTTCACATTTCAACTTCAAAAAATGCACTTAAGTCCCTTCGATTTAGCCTGGAAAGTGACGAATTCAAGTGAATATTGGAGGCCCAATTGCACATTCAAAGCCCATTTGCTTTACCCTAATTTTCATTATATAATCACTTTCTTTTCACACAAACCAGAGAGGAGGAAAAGAGAGAAAAAACCTTGCCACAACACTGTTAGAATATCAAACTCTTTCAAGAACCCTAAAACCTTGAAATCCTTATTACAAATCCCTCTCTCACTACAAACAAGCCATCACAGTTACAAACCAACACCTCACTACTTCTTCAGTAAGGGTAAGGCTGGCTTGATCTCCATAATCCTAATTTTCCAGTAAGGCATAAAAGCATTCAGGCCACTGATTTTCCAGTAAGGGTAAGATTGATTTGATCTCCATGATCAAAAGGGTATAATCATTCATACATGCCATATTGTGCCTAAACATTAAATTTCTTCATATATTGGCTTTATTTGCATTTTATGATTTTATTTAATGTGTTCGTGAGATTCAACTGCAGATTTAGACAGGATCCAGGTTCATTAAGGAACGTTGAGGCCAAAAGCCAAATGGCCAAAAGCCAAAAGCCAAATGGCCAAAGTAGAAAAACTTATGCATGACACCAATACATGGCGAGACAGACATCCTGAGAAGATTAAGGAACGTTTAGGCCAAAACGCAAATGGCCAAAAGCCAAAAGCCAAATGGCCAAAGTAGAACAACTTATGCATGATGAGGCCAGAACACAAATGCCAAACCACTCCAATTCACCTCCAAAAAGGGGACAGAAACCCCCCAAGGTATTGTATTTTCTTTCTTTTCCTTATTTTATTTATTTCAATTATTTCTTTTTTTAATTAATTCCTTTAATTTAACTTATTTTCATAAAATATAAAAAATAGTAAAAAACAGAAAAGTCATAAAAATCAAAATATATTTATTTAATTAATATTTTTTGTAAATAAATTTCACTAATAATTAATTATTTATTTTTATAAATCAAAATTGCATGTAAATAATTAGATTAATTTTAGGTTTAATTTTAACATGTTTTTCTTAATAAATAAAAAAAATTAGAATTAGGGTTAATATTTTAATTTCATCTTTCTCATAAAAATACATAAAAAACATAAATACCAAAAACTCAAAAAAAAAAAATAATTTCTTTTTTCTCTTTAATTTCATTAGTTTAATCATTTAATTTAATTTCATTAAAAAGGGTCCAACGCCCTCGTTTCCAATTTTAATTCCTATTCGCGCATTTTTATTTATTTCCTTCTTTTAAATATTTATGTAACTCTCCCAAAGCCTTGTAAATTTATTTTCTCGCATTTCACTTTACTTTATTTCTTTATTTACTTTCCGTCAAATCGGGTCCTGAATTTTAATTTTGGCGATGTGGACCTGCGCCTTTGTAATAGTTTAGAACTTTCAATTTCCGCATCTTTTTTAACTATTAAATAAATGCATGCAAGAATGAATGACAAAAAAATAAAAACAAACGCATAGATCACCCATAACCTGACAAGACAAAATAACTGAACATGACACACAAATCACACACCACCCCTAGGGTACGCCTCACTGTTGCCTTGCCTCGAAAGGTGATCGTCGAGTAGAGGATGTCTTAGTAAGTCCTCATGATCCGGGAACCTGGCATGAGGATAGCTTCTAAGGTGTCTTCCCGTTGCTCTGGTGATCACCATGTCCCGAACCTCGAATTGA
Organism: Vicia faba; assembly: GCA_948472305.1. NCBI lineage: Eukaryota > Viridiplantae > Streptophyta > Magnoliopsida > Fabales > Fabaceae > Vicia > Vicia faba. Next base: position 1,091,747,693 of record OX451738.1, read on the forward strand.
CCCGAACACCTCCAACGGTGGTGCTACCTACCTCTCAATGGTGGGATGGCACTACTTTAAGGATATTTACACAGACGAATTCCTTAGGGTAGGTAGACGACTCTAGATACTTGCTCTAATTTCAAAACAAATTCAAAAATACTTTTCACACCAACACATTTTCAAAAAGCTTCCGAAAGCAACTTTTCAAACACTCTTGAGGACTGATACAAGAGTCGAACTGGAATTTTCAAAGAAACTTTTTAAAACCCACAGTTGAAAAGCAAACAAACCATTTTGAAAACACAAATGAGCAAGTATCTAAGAGCCCATGGATAACCATGGATAGAAAGGGTGCTAACACCTTCCCTTTCTATAACCTACCTCCCGAACCGAGAGCAATCTCTTTAAGGAATTTTTCTGTGCTTTTGTCCTTTCCATTTGGAGAAAATAAAAGACGGTGGCGACTCTTGCTTCCGCGACATTTCGCGAACCAGCGTTAAACAGTCAGTTCCAGATCCACCGATCACAGAACTGGCGACTCTGCTGGGGACCATCTTTATAAAGTGAGGTGTACCTTAGGGTTAGTTCATAACTGTGTTTTCAATTGTATTGCTTTGCTTGCTTTAAATTGTGGGACTGTCATGGGAGTTCTATAGATCCTAACCCGGATCTGGGGGATACCTTCTTAGAAAGTAGCAACAAGACTGTGAGGAAACTGTGCGGGGTATACCGACATGGTTGAAACAGTCTGCTACGTTGATGTGGCACTTTGGTGTGTACCGGTAACCCTTGAGTTCAGTCAAGGAGAGTACGGGGCCCCCGCGTGGTGTCATGAAGCATCAACAGACCTTAGGAACCTTAATTGAACTATCTTGGCCTCTTTAGGGTAGTGAGATAACTGACTTTGGTGCAGTCCGAGGTTGGTTGATACTCGATACTACACTCAATTGAGGGTTGCTTTCCTGGAATATTTCGGTCGCCAGTTCAGTGGCTAAACCGAAACGATGAACAATGAAAGCAATCCAGTGATATTGGGACCCTTAGAACCCGGTTACTTCTAATAGGACAGGTTGAGCCCACCAACTTCAAGAGGGTAATACCCAGACCCCATGCTGGCCTGAACTCTAAAGGTTTCTCTTGTGTGACTTGTGTGCCTTCCAACTTGACTACTTGCATGCTTGTTATCTGACACTTGAGTTTCTTGCAGGTTTTGTTTATAGTCCTTAACTGGGACTCATAACAGGGTTTACTGAGTGTTTTGCAGGTTTTATTTGGTCCTTAATTGGGACTCATGACAGGTTTTACTTGAGTTTCTTGCAGGTTTTGGTTCCAGTCCTTAATAAGGGCTCATAACAGGGTTTATTCACATTACCCCATGCATAGCATGACATCATACCATTGCATACATCCTGCATAAAAAACTAATCCATTTCAAGGTTCTCAAGGGCTTGTGATGCAGGTCATGGTGAATCAACTATCCCAGCAAGGGGCAAAGAGGATTTATTTTCCTCTAGACAAAGTTGTCAGAGGCTATGACCCACTTGATATGGTGAGCTCTGACTCTCGAAGAAAGTTCCCCGAGCCAAAGTTGTCAGGGGCTATGACCCACTTGATATGGTGAGCCTTTGACCCTTGAAAAAGGACTCTCAACAATATGAAGTGCCTTCAATCAAGTCACCAGTTTCCAATTCTAACAATTTTCCCGTTTACCCCGCGAGATCCTTGAAAACATTGCATGCATATCATACATATCATTGCATTACAGGTACTCTTGTTGCAGGTCACTTACCTTTCCCGCTGTATATTTCAGCAATGGCTTCCCAACAAGATAACCAGGACCTTCACGCTCAAGAGACTCAGTTCAGGGAAATCTTCCTAGGCCTATCCAAGGGGCAGGAAGAGTTGAGGACACTCCTCATGGGGAATCTGATCAGAAAGAGTCCCGAAGATGACAAGGACGGACAACTGAAACGTCTACAAGCTGAGGTAGACACATTGAAAACCCAGGTGCTGGGGCAAAGGGCCCTCATTCAAGGTTTAGCTCAGGAACAAGGAGAGCTGAGGGCCATGATCAGTCAGCTTCATCAAGACATGAAGCAACCAGCCCAAGTCAGGTACCCAGTCATTAATCAACTTCCAAGAAGTCAAAGGTTTGGGCCTCTCCAAGCTGCTATTACTTCACAGGTCCAACAACGACCTCGCCCAGAACAACGGGCTGATCAGAGCAAACTGGACAAGCCTAAAAGGCAGTTCACCAAGCTCAACGTGTCACCATCTCAAGCTTTACAACAATTATTGAGGTTGAATCTGGTGACGTTAAGGGACCCTCCTAAAAATCTCAACACAACCTCCCTGAAGTACAATCCTGAGGAAAGATGTGCATACCACTCTGACAGTCCAGGACATGACACCGACGACTGCTGGGCTTTGAAGAATAAGATTCAAGATCTGATTAATGAAAGAGTTGTGGATTTCACCCAGATAGGCCAAGCTGAATGCTCCTGCCATCCCTCCAAGGCTCACCATTTGAAGTGACAAGCCCTGAGATGAAAAGACTTTTGTTCATTCGAATGTTCAAGTTGAAATTTTCTTTTGTTTAAACATTTACTCATGTTAAACGTTGTTATTTCATTAATGCATCGCATGCGTCTGTTTTGAAGCAATATATTCGTATTCACTATATGCAAATTATTTTCATATTTTTTCTGATGATCAACGCTCGATTAATAATTCTAAGCCTCTTGAGGGAGGATGACGAAAACGATACCACGATCTTTACAGTATGCTTTTGAACAGACCCCGCTGATGAGGTACAGGCATTGTTTCAATCCCTAAACACTGGAGTTATAAGGATGATAATCCCTCGTCAACCCCTCTGAGCCAAAGAAGTAGGAGTTTTTCTTTTCGAAATTTAAAACCCTTAATCATAACCTGGGGCAGGGTAGTCTCTCAGTTGATCCAAGTGCATAACGAATGGCACCAAAGAGATCCTTACAAAACGAAGAAAGACAGTGATGGTTCCGAATAATCAATAAAGAAAGGCAGTCATTATCTCAAAAAATAAAAAACCCAATAAGTCAAAACCCATGAAGGAGACTTACAAAACTGGGGCATCCCGCTGGCTGTAATTCCAAAAAAGGAAACAGTTCAGGCAAAAAAAGAAAGGGATAACAAAAAAAAATCAGACAAGAAAGAGGTCTTACCAACCCTCAACAAGAAAGGAATGACTGCCTATTCAAAATAAGTTATCAACATCCGAACCATCACCGGAAAATCAGAGCAAAGACTCAAACAAGGTCTAACATATGATCAACTGAGTTTAGGTTTGGAGAACATCACGAAGAGCGGGTGGGTACAAATAAAATTTGAGCCTTTATCCTTTTGTTTCTTAAACCGTGAACCAGGCCACGTTATAACCCTCAAAAGTCCTAGCTGAAGCATGGGTTAGTTCGAAAGCATACTGTTACGAAAGGTATCCTGACTCCTTAAGGCCTACGGTAAAATACGGAGGTGACATCACGTTTTACAAACATTCATTTGTTTTATGAAAAAGAATGCATTTTCAAAATCTTCAAGACAGACATAAGCTTTTCATTTTTAACATAACTTTGTTTGCATATGACTTTTTGTTTGAACAACAGGAAAATTCGCATGATGAATACCTAGTGAACGAAAGCACTCCCAATCAAGGGGCATGGCATGATCATAGTCCGTTATCTGGGGCAGTCCAATCAAGATTCAGAGAATCTCTCAAAAGCCAAACAGTAGGGGCAAATCTCTGCCTGAGTCACTTGGGGCACTCCAGCAACAAATCTTGCATGATCAGACATCTTCTGGTAATATGGCAACACAAACAGCCAGGGGCAACTCCCTACATTCTAAGAGAACGGACATAGTCGAAAAGATACTACGCAAAATTAAAGACCCGCTAGGCTGACATGCCTAGGCAAAAATAAGGGCTTCCCGACGAACCAAAAGGGTTCGGGCAAAAATGAGGGATGAAATGAAAAATCTGTACACCCGGCAAGTCGAAAACCTGAAAAGGCGGCTTGGGCAAAAAAAAGGGTATCCCGGTGGACTGAAAACCCGAAAGGGCGGTCCAGGCAAAAGTTAGGGATTAAAGCGTACGACTATGTCCTGTCATCTTGTCACCTGCCAACCAGAAGAAAGTTGGTCCATCAACAACTATTAGCACCTCACAGGTCTTCCTCTCCCACCTCAGAAACAGGGGCAATAAAGAGTTGTCCAAGCGATCTAATTGTTCTGTCCTCCAAGGTATCAAGGTAGGTTCACCTGAAAAACATAACCAATATATCTTAATTCCCCAGAGAGTGAGCCAGTAAGTCAGTACACTCTCCTCAAGCAAAGCTATTATCAAACTTAAGGAAGTTGGGTATCCTCCAGCAGATCTCAACATTCGCCAGCAGTACATGCATTCTTAACAAGCATCCCCGGCAGTCTTGGTCTAAAGATTGTTCCCCGGAGGTATATCAAACATTCAGTGGAGTCACTTCCCCCGATACATCTCAAAACTTCCCCAAGAGAGTCCAATCAAGGTTTCCCATGAAAGTTGGAATCCATCTCCCCAGGCAGTAAGCTTATCCCCAGTAGATTCTGGAAGCTTATCCCTCTCAGAGCACGAACGCGTCTCCCGACTTTATTCAAAGAGTTATTTCCCTACCAGGATATAACTGGGTTATCCTCAGCCAAAAGCCACGGAAAGGTCGTCCCCGACGAAGTCTTCTTATCCCCAGCGAAGTCTATCAACACTTCCAATACAACAACGGTATCCCCAGCAAGGTATTATCAACACTCAACAAAGTATCTCTCTCCCCACAGAGTATCGCTTCCCAGCAAGATCGTCAGGGTACTTTTCCCCCCGCAGAGTTATTCCATTCGCCAAGTTTATTCCCCAATGGAGTCATCTTCTCCTACCGGTATTCTTGCAACTAGAATCCCCAGCGGAAGCAAAATCTATTCTCCAACACCAGCCCAGGAGTGACTTCCCGGCACCCGTCAAGGATTTACTTTCCTAGACGAAAAATACATTCATAAACATCACACTTCCATACATTATAGCATGCATATACGCATCGTATCTTACAAATCTCATTTATGTTGAGAACATCATTGCTTGGTCCATATCATGCATTGCATATGACTGACCTTTACCTTTCAGGAAAGATTCAGCTAAATTCTCAATCATATTTCAAGACTCTAAGACCTTATCTGGTTCAGTTAAATCGACTCCAAAGATTTCTCTGGTTATTATCCAGTCAAAGGCCTTCTCTGGTCCAGTTAAATCGACCCCAAACAGATTTCTCTGATAAAGACCCAGTTGAAGACATTCCAATACCTAGACCGGTTCAGTTAATCGACTCCAAAGATTTCTTATCCAGTCCAAGGCCTTCTCTAGTCCAGCTAAATCGACCCCAAACAGATTTTTCTGATGAAGACTCAGTAGAAGTTATCAAAGGTTTTTCTCAATGTTTGCTATTGAGATTATAATTACCTATGGTTCTCTCCCCGATCCTGCGGAGACGATAATTCCATTCCAGGTTTTTCTCAATGATTGCTATTGAGATTGTAATTACCTATGGTTCTCTCCCCGATCCTGCGGAGACGATAATTCCATTCCAGGTTTTTCTTAATGATTGCTATTGAGATTATAATTACCTATGGTTCTCTCCCCGATCCTGCGGAGACGATAATTCCATTCCAGGTTTTTCTTAATGATTGCTATTGAGATTATAATTACCTATGGTTCTCTCCCCGATCCTGCGGAGACGATAATTCCATTCCAGGTTTTTCTCAATGATTGCTATTGAGATTATAATTACCTATGGTTCTCTCCCCGATCCTGCGGAGACGATAATTCCATTCCAGGTTTTTCTCAATGATTGCTATTGAGATTATAATTGCCTATGGTTCTCTCCCCGATCCTGCGGAGACGATAATTCCATTCCAGGTTTTTCTCAATGATTGCTATTGAGATTATAATTGCCTATGGTTCTCTCCCCGATCCTGCGGAGACGATAATTCCATTCCAGGTTTTTCTCAATGATTGCTATTGAGATTATAATTACCTATGGTTCTCTCCCCGATCCTGCGGAGACGATAATTCCATTCCAGGTTTTTCTCAATAATTGCTATTGAGATTATAATTGCCTATGGTTCTCTCCCCGATCCTGCGGAGACGATAATTCCATTCCAGGTTTTTCTCAATGATTGCTATTGAGATTATAATTGCCTATGGTTCTCTCCCCGATCCTGCGGAGACGATAATTCCATTCCAGGTTTTTCTCAATGATTGCTATTGAGATTGTAATTACCTATGGTTCTCTCCCCGATCCTGCGGAGACGATAATTCCATTCCAGGTTTTTCTCAATGATTGCTATTGAGATTATAATTGCCTATGGTTCTCTCCCCAATCCTGCGGAGACGATAATTCCATTCCAGGTTTTTCTCAATGATTGCTATTGAGATTGTAATTGCCTATGGTTCTCTCCCCGATACTGCGGAGGTGGTAATCCCAAGATTCGCTCAACGATTGCTGTTGAAGTTGAAGTTATCCAAGATTCTCTCAATGATTGCTATTGAGGTTGTAGTCGCCTATGGTTCTCTCCCCGATCCTGCGGAGGTGGTAATCCCAAGATTCGCTCAATGATGGCTGTTGAAGTTGAAGTTATCCAAGACTCTCTCAATGATTACTGTTGAGGTAGAAGTCGCCTATGGTTCTCTCCCCGTTACTGCGGAGGTAGTAATCGTCCCCAGATTCTCTCAATGATACTGTTGAGATAGTAGTCATCCAAGGTTCTCTCACCGTTCCTGTTGAGGTAGTAACCATCTCTGGTTCATTCATCACCGTTTGAAGCTCCAGATCCAGCTCCTGTAACCAGTCAGGACACATCTATACAAAGAATCTGAAGACCAGCTCCTGTAACGGGTCAGGTAATCATTCTCTTTTTCAGGTACGCAAGTTCTCGCTAAGGAATCTCTTACGCGATCAACATCCAGATGGCATCTATAAGCCCATCCACCTTCCAGCATCTCTTAGCATGGCATCTATAAGCCCATCACCCTATCCATTAATCTCCAAATGGCATCTATAAGCCCATTCCCATCATCACACTGCTACTATGCGAGCGCAAATTTCTGGGTACTCTAGTGTTCAATCATCTTCCACCTTCGGATTACGAAAGGCACGTCAGCCAATCTGCATCCTCAGGTCTAAGAAGATTGAACAGGGGCAACTGTTGTACCCCAAAATTTGCCCTCCCATATTTCTCAAAACATTTCAAGAAAATTCACAAGTCCAACCCGGCGCGTTATATTCAGGTGTTCTTTCGCCAAGATATCTTTGATAACATATTCTCAAATTCAGGTTCGGCTCAAGAGTCAATTCTTTAAAGAAGGTATCCGAATGTGTGAGTTTTCTCGAAGAAATATGGTGAAAAAGTGTGCTGAAAGTGCAGTTTTTACGCGCTAAAAAATTCATAACTTGAAGATCGTGGCTCGTTTTGAACCCGTTCCGGTGGCCAAAATTCCGTCTTGACATTATCTACGTTTTCATCTCTCACGGCTGGAAGCCAATTTCGATCATAAGGTCTTCAAAAATGTGGATTTATCAAGTATTTTCATACAGAAAATTTGTGACAGAAGTTTATTTGCGTCATGTTCAGAAAATCATAACTTGGTCGATTTTCATCGTATCGAGCTGGTTCCGGTGCCAAAATTTCACAAATTGAGTTGGCTACATTTTCACAGAAGGTATTGAGTTCAAACGGTATTCAAAAGGCCTTCGTTTTTTGCTCAGAGTGCGTGACACGCTGAAAATCCTGAATGCTGAATATTATTTCATCTGCGCCGAAACTTCGAAAATTCATAACTCGGTCAATTTTTATCGGATTGGACTCATATTTTTACACAAGGTTACTGACTCATAGATCTACAACTTTTCTTCAAAAGTCGAGACCAAATTATGCACCGATCAATACCAGTTTTTTATTGAAGAACGTGTCAGAGTCGACACTGAAGCCCAAAATAAGTTTGTCTGAGCTGAAACTTCAAAAATTCATAACTAATTCACCGTTTATCCGATTGAGTCGATTTTCGGACAGGAGTTAGTTCTCGATGTCGGCTACATTTTGTTTTCACATTTCAACTTCAAAAAATGCACTTAAGTCCCTGCGATTTAGCCTGGAAAGTGACGAATTCAAGTGAATATTGGAGGCCCAATTGCACATTCAAAGCCCATTTGCTTTACCCTAATTTTCATTATATAATCACTTTCTTTTCACACAAACCAGAGAGGAGGAAAAGAGAGAAAAAACCTTGCCACAACACTGTTAGAATATCAAACTCTTTCAAGAACCCTAAAACCTTGAAATCCTTATTACAAATCCCTCTCTCACTACAAACAAGCCATCACAGTTACAAACCAACACCTCACTACTTCTTCAGTAAGGGTAAGGCTAGCTTGATCTCCATGATCCTAATTTTCCAGTAAGGCATAAAAGCATTCAGGCCACTGATTTTCTAGTAAGGGTAAGATTGATTTGATCTCCATGATCAAAAGGGTATAATCATTCATACATGCCATATTGTGCCTAAACATTAAATTTCTTCATATATTGGCTTTATTTGCATTTTATGATTTTATTTAATGTGTTCGTGAGATTCAACTGCAGATTTAGATAGGATCCAGGTTCATTAAGGAACGTTGAGGCCAAAAGCCAAATGGCCAAAAGCCAAAAGCCAAATGGCCAAAGTAGAAAAACTTATGCATGACAGCAATACATGGCGAGACAGACATCCTGAGAAGATTAAGGAACGTTGAGGCCAAAACGCAAATGGCCAAAAGCCAAAAGCCAAATGGCCAAAGTAGAACAACTTATGCATGATGAGACCAGAACACAAATGCCAAACCACTCCAATTCACCTCAAAAAAGGGGACAGAAACTCCCCCAAGGTATTGTATTTTCTTTCTTTTCCTTATTTTATTTATTTCAATTATTTCTTTTTTTAATTAATTCCTTTAATTTAACTTATTTTCATAAAATATAAAAAATAGTAAAAAACAGAAAAGTCATAAAAATCAAAATATATTTATTTAATTAATATTTTTTGTAAATAAATTTCACTAATAATTAATTATTTATTTTTATAAATCAAAATTGCATGTAAATAATTAGATTAATTTTAGGTTTAATTTTAACATGTTTTTCTTAATAAATAAAAAAAATTAGAATTAGGGTTAATATTTTAATTTCATCTTTCTCATAAAAATACATAAAAAACATAAATACCAAAAACTCAAAAAAAAATAATAATTTCTTTTTTCTCTTTAATTTCATTAGTTTAATCATTTAATTTAATTTCATTAAAAAGGGTCCAACGCCCTCGTTTCCAATTTTAATTCCTATTTACGCATTTTTATTTATTTCCTTCTTTTAAATATTTATGTAACTCTCCCAAAGCCTTGTAAATTTATTTTCTCGCATTTCACTTTACTTTATTTCTTTATTTACTTTCCGTCAAATCGGGTCCTGAATTTTAATTTTGGCGATGTGGACCCGCGCCTTTGTAATAGTTTAGAACTTTCAATTTCCGCATCTTTTTTAACTATTAAATAAATGCATGCAAGAATGAATGACAAAAAAATAAAAACAAACGCATAGATCACCCATAACCTGACAAGACAAAATAACTGAACATGACACACAAATCACACACCACCCCTAGGGTACGCCTCACTGTTGCCTTTCCTCGAAAGGTGATCGTCGAGTAGAGGATGTCTTAGTAAGTCCTCATGATCCGGGAACCTGGCATGAGGGTAGCTTCTAAGGTGTCTTCCCATTGCTCTGGTGATCACCATGTCCCGAACCTCGAATTGACCCGAACACCTCCAACGGTGGTGCTAACTACATCTCAATAGTGGGATGGCACTACTTTAAGGACATTTACACAGACGAATTCCTTAGGGTAGGTAGACGACTCTAGATACTTGCTCTAATTTCAAAACAAATTCAAAAATACTTTTCACACCAACACATTTTCAAAAAGCTTTCGAAAGCAACTTTTCAAACACTCTTGAGGACTGATACAAGAGTCGAACTGGAATTTTCAAAGAAACTTTTTAAAACCCACAGTTGAAAAGCAAACAAACCATTTTGAAAACACAAATGAGCAAGTATCTAAGAGCCCATGGATAACCATGGATAGAAAGGGTGCTAACACCTTCCCTTTCTATAACCTACCTCCCGAACCGAGAGCAATCTCTTTAAGGAATTTTTCTGTGCTTTTGTCCTTTCCATTTGTAGAAAATAAAAGACGGTGGCGACTCTTGCTTCCGCGACATTTCGCGAACCAGCGTTAAAAAGTCAGTTCCAGATCCACCGATCACAGTTGGCATCAAGGGTCCCTGAGAAATCTCCGTTCACCAAAAGACAAGGATGACTTATCAACTTAGTTACCTCAAGCTTTGATGAGGATATGATGAAGGTGCTTTTCCAGTTCTTTGACCCTTTGCACCATTGCTTCACCTTCCTCGATTACCAGCTTGTACCAACTATGGAAGAATCATCTTAACTCTTGGGAATTCATATTCTCGATCAACTACCTTTCAACGGTACTGAAAGGGATCCAAGCCCTAAAGAGGTTTCCCGAGCTTTACACTTGCAACAATCTGACATCACAGTTAATTGGGAAATAAGAAGTGGTGTCAAAGGGTTCTTAGCCAAGTTCGTATTGGAAAAACTCAAGACTGTTGGAACACTATGGATTTACAAGCTTTCGAAGAAATTTTGGCTCTTCTCATCTATGGGTTGGCATTATTCCCAAATCCTGACCAACTTATAGATGTAAATGCTGTCAAAATATTTTTATCTCACAATCCAGTGCCTACTTTGTTGGGATATATCTTGCATTCTCTCCACTCTCGCACCATGAAGAGACGAGGAACTCTCATGTGTTATACTCCTCTATTGGCTAGATGGTTTATTACGCATCTCCCCTGATCTGTTATGAAGAACGAGCAAGGTTTGAGATGGTCCAATAGGCTGATGTCACTCAGACATTTGGATATTCACTAGCGTTCCCGATCATTGGAGGACATTACTATCATCGACCGTTTTGGGGAATTCCCTAATGTCCCTCTGCTTGGCATTAGACGAGGTATCACTTATAACCCTTTCTTAGCTCTACGACAGTTTGGGTACGCACGAAGAGATGGTCCTCATGATATGCTCAACCAAAGAGTGGCGTTCGACTACGAAAGTGACGATCAAGGTTACCGTTAGAGGTTTATACTAGCTTAGAGGATGGTAAGCAAGGTGGATAGTAGGACATTGGGACACAAAAATTCCATTCCCCTTGAGCCTTACCTTAGGTTGGTACGAGCTCGTGCTCAGAGTCTCGCAATGCCTTACCCCTCTATCCTCCCTGTCATTATGGAGCTTGTTGCTGAAGGAGATGTCCCGCACTCTGTCCTTCATCCCAACATGCCTACCTCTCTCGAAGACTTGCAAAAGGATCGGATTCAGCTAAAGGAAGAACGAGACACTTTCGAAGCCCAATTCTACACCAGTGAGAAGAAAGTTATGGAAATCACCAAGAAGCTTCATGAAGAGTGGAGTCTGAACGCCTACATCACGCCAAAGAGGACGCGTTCAACCTTTTTGTCTTACGAGTTTTTGTATTTTATTTCTTTTCTTTCATTGTAAGCCTAAAAAGGCATGATGTACTCGAACTTGGATTTATTAATGCAACATGTGTTTTCTTTTTGCCTAAAGCAAATTTAAATCTCTAATTTACTTGAAATCATTTGCATATGCATTTTCATTCATCATAACACAAACAGGTTTCTTATAGCAGGTCTCCTTATCTTTCTACTGTTTATTTCAGTGAGATTGATATTGAACAGACAGTAAAGGATCTCCAAGCGCAAAATGCTCAATTCCAACAAATGTTCTTGACTCTGGAAAAAGGACAAGAGGATTTGAAAACTTTGCTGATCAAAGAAAAGAAGAAGAAAGTGAAGAAACCAGTCGGCGTTTTGAATCTGGGAAGAAGGTTCAAAGGACCATCCAGAAGAACTCTAGATTTTGCAACCTCGTCAGGTGAAGGAGACAATCAAGAAGGAAAAAAACAAGGAAGTAAATGACCATCCAGAGTCTGAACAAGAGGAAGAGGTTGATTACTCTAAAGATCAGTATCCTCCAGCTGACGACAAATATAAGCAGTTGGAGGATCGCCTCAATGCTATGGAGATCCAGAGGGTAACCGAGTTGGATTTCGAAGAGCTAGGACTTGTCTCCGGGGTTGTCATCCCACAAAAATTCAAGGTCCCAACTTTCTCTAAATATGACAGTGTCTCTTGTCCAAAGCTGCATTTAAGATCATATGTCAGGAAGATTCAACCCCATACTGCCGATAGGAACCTATGGATACATTTCTCCCAAGAAAGCTTGTCAGAGACGCAATTGGATTGGTTCTATCAGTTGGAAGGGACCAATATTCGCAATTGGGAAGATTTGGATGCCGGTTTCTATAAGAAATACCAGTATAATGCTGACTTAGCCCCAACTCGAACATAATTGCAAGGCATGTCTATAGGTGCTGGTGAAGGTTTCAAAACCTATGCTCAAAAATGGCGGGACCTTGCGGGAAGAGTCCAACCCCCTTTATCTGACAGAGAATTAGTGGATATGTTCTTAGGCACGTTATCTGGACCATTCTTCAACCATTTGATCAGAAGCTCCTCGACTGGATTTATTGAACTAATCACGACTGGTGAACGGGTGGAAGCCGGTATAAAAAGTGGAAACATTCAAAGAGATGTATCCTCGAGCATGATGAAGAAACCCTTTACCGGAAAGAAGGAGGTCAGTGTTGCATATGACCATATAAATCAAAACAAAACTAAATGTCGCCCGATGGTAGGGGCCGTTATGATTTCCAATCCTGTATCAAATCAGCAACGAAACTATCAACGCAGGCCAGAGGCACCCATAAGAAGATTCACCCGAATCAACATGACCTTATCCCAAGTTTTGCCACATATTTTGAAGTCCAATCTGGTGACCCTAAAGGAAGCCCCCATGAACCCCCAATACAGCTTCTCCTCACTATAACCCGAATGCTCGATGTGCCTATCACTCTGAAAGCCCGGGGCATGATACAAACGATTGTTGGGCCTTGAAGAATAAGGTACAAGACCTTATCAAGGTGAAAGAGATTGAGTTTGATCCCCCAGAAACACATAATGTAATAACGGCGCCAATGTCTAAACACGGTCAAGGTGTCAATGCCGTTGATGATGATTGTTTTGTTTCCTCCATGAATGATTTGACTACTCCTATTTTGACAATTAAATGGAATTTGTTGCAAGCCGGTTTGTTTCCGGGATGTGATGAAAGTTGTCAATTATGTATGTCTCTACCAAATGGATGTTTGTTACTGAAGATGGGCGTCCATCTCCTGATGGCTAACAAAGAAATCCTATTTAAAAAAGTTCCTCTTATCAGAAATTCCTGTGAAGATGTCTCAATAATCACCATTTCTGACAATCCTCCCAGGGTCTCCACCAAAAGACTCGTCAGGATTACATCTGTTCCAAAGTCTTCTCTCTTAATCATCACCATGCCAGGGCCAATACCATATTCTTCAGATAAAGTTGTTCCCTGGAACTACGGGGCTGACGTCTATTACTATGGCTTCAAGCAAGGTCTATTGGTTATCAAAGATGAAGTTTCGAAAGACACTGATCCTGACGTCGTCAATATCGTTGGGACCAGTAAGATAACAAGAAGTGGAAGAATCTTCTCACCTAAGATCTCTCTAAAGACCATTTCTACTCCTGTAATTATTCCCACTATCGCTCCTACCAGCATTCCCAGTGAAACTCCCATTTATAATCCTACTATTATCCCTGCTGCCAAGACAAGGGGAAATGAGGTATTATTCGAGCCTGTCCAGATGAAGACACATCCAGAGGTTATTCTTGAAGCTTCCAGTAAAGAGATGGAGGATATACTAAAAATAATCAAGAAAAGTGACTACAACATCGTGGAACAGTTGGGGAAAACCCCCTCGAAAATATCAATGTTGGCCTTACTTTTGTGTTATGAGGCCCATGCAAAAGCCTTGGTTAAATTTCTAAAGACCGCCCACGTGCCCCAAGAGACCTCCATTGACCAATTTGAGAATTGCGTGGCCAGTCTAACTGCCGATAACGAATTGAATTTTTTTGACGCCGACTTAACTCCCAAAGGAAGGAAACACAACGATTCCTTGCACATTTCCATTGAGTGCAGGGGCACTACGCTAGCCCATGTCCTGGGGGATATGGGCTCATCACTGAATGTCTTGCCCAAAAATGCTCTTGATCGGCTAGATTACGAGGGACTCACTTTAAAACCTAGCAACATTGTGGTGAGGGCCTTTGATGGTTTTAGAAGGACAATGCACGAAGAAGTTGACATCCCTATAAAAGTTGGAACTCAGACTTTTGATTTAAATTTCTATGTGATGGATATCTGCCCTTCCTATTCCTGTTTATTGGGTTGACCCTGGATTCACGGCGCTGGTTCCGTCACTTCTACCTTACATCAAATGTTGAAGTACCCAATCAAGGGGAAAATCATCACTGTCCATGGGGAGGAGGTGTACATGGTTAGCCACCAGAATTCTTTCAGATACATGGAGATGGATGGTGAGTTCATTGAGACTCCATGTCAGCATTTTGAGGAAGTCCTACAAACGGTTGCGGCAACCAATACTACTACCAAAACTCCAAAAGTTGCCAGACCGCCTTTGAAAATGGCCTCTCTGAGGGATGCTAAAGCAGTGGTTGAGGAAGGAGGATGTACCATATGGGGCCAATTTTCGGATATTCCCTACAAATCCAAAAAATTTGGTTTGGGTTTTACTTCATAGGCCCAAAGAGTTGTTCGACGAGCTCGCACCAGGGGACCACCTTTACGTATCAGTAATTAGGGAGTCAAAATAGTGGAATATAGTGATGGCAACTGTCACATGGACGAGTGGATTTTTCCAATCATCAACGGAGGTGGGAAGCCAAAGAATTTGTCCCTATTACTTTTATTAAAGAGTAATTGTCTTTTAAATTTTTTCGGACTTGTAATCTTTAAACAATTTAGACTTTAAAACCTTGTGTCTTACCCGAGGCACAATGGTCCATTTCTGAGGGTTGTTACTTCATTTTCATATGTCATCAATAAATCATGGACGTTTTTGCATGCAAAATCTTACGCTCTTTGTTTTTATTTTCACCTTTTTATTTTCAAAGATAGCTATGCTCTTACACACACTCACATATCGAAATGCAGATCCACATCCACTCAGGATCCCATGGGCAACAATTCTGCTATGTCCTATTGTGACTTTGAAAATCCGATCCACCAAGCCAAAGACGAAGGTGAGGAAGATTATGAGGTACCAGGGGAACTGACCAGGTTATTACAACAAGAAGAAAGGACCATACAACCCCATGAAGAGCCGGTTGAAATAGTTAACTTAGGTACTGAAGAGGACAAGAAAGGAGTCAAGGTAGGTGCCAACCTGGAGCC
The DNA here is from genome assembly GCA_948472305.1 of Vicia faba. Classification (NCBI taxonomy): domain Eukaryota; kingdom Viridiplantae; phylum Streptophyta; class Magnoliopsida; order Fabales; family Fabaceae; genus Vicia; species Vicia faba. The sequence continues at coordinate 1,091,763,266 of OX451738.1, forward strand.
TAGTGTCAATAAGCGCTTAACTCAGTTACTACATGACTATGTTGAGGTATTTTCCTGGTCATACGAAGACATGCCAGGACTCGACACTGAAATCATGGTCTATCGCCTGCCGACAAAAGAATACTACCCTCCGGTAAAATAGAAGGTCCGTCGCATGCAGCCAGAAATGTCAGAAAAAATCAAGACTGAAGTCATGAAGCAGTTCAACATCGGATTCTTAGCTGTCACCTCCTATCCACAATGGGTCGCCAATGTTGTTCCAGTGCCTAAAAAGGACGGTAAGGTGTGTATGTGTGTGGATTACAGAGACTTGAATATGGCAAGCCCCAAGGATGATTTCCCTCTTCCCCACATCAATATTCTGGTTGACAACACCGCACAACATAAAGTATTCTCCTTAATGGATGGTTTATCCGGGTACAATCAAATCAAAATGGAACCTGAGGACATGGATAAAATTACACTTGTCACACAGTGGGGCATGTTCTATTACAAAGTTATGCCATTCGGGCTGAAGAACACCGGGGCAACCTATCAGCGTGTCATGGTAGCTCTGTTTCACAACATGATCCATCACGAGATAGAGGTTTACGTGGATGACATGATATCCAGATCCCAAACTAAAGAGGAACACCTTGTCCATCAGCAGAAACTGTTTGAAAGACTAAAGAAATACAAGCTAAGGCTGAACCCAAATAAATGCACTTTAGGAGTGAGGTCCTGTAAACTCTTAGGCTTCATTATTAGCAGCAAAGGTATCGAACTGGACCCTGCAAAGGTAAATTCAAGACAAGAAATTCCTGCTCCTCGCACTGAGAAAAAAGTCATAGGATTCTTAGGACGGTTAAACTACATCGCCAAATTCATTTCCCACCTAACCGCTACTTGTGAACCAATCTTCAAATTACTGAAGAAAGATCAAGTGGTGGAGTAGAACAGCGACTGCCAAGGTGCATTCGATTGGATCAAAGATTACCTTCAAGAGCCTCCCATTTTAATGCCGCCAGTTGAGGGAAGACCCTTGATCATGTATCTGACAGTCTTGGAAAACTCAATTGGGTGTGTGTTGGGGCAGCATGACAAGTCTGGCCGAAAAGAGCATGTAATATACTACCTGAGCAAAAAGTTTATCGACTGTGAAACTAGATATTCACTGCTCGAGAAAACTTGTTGCGCTTTGGCATGGGCTGCTCGGCGGCTAAGATAGTATATATTGACTCACACTACCTTATTGATATCCAATATGGATGCAATTAAGTACATATTCGAGAAGCCCGCCCTCTCGGGAAGAATAGCAAGATGGAAGATGGTCCTGACCGAATACGATATTCAGTACACTACCCAGAAAGCAATAAAGGGAAGTGTCCTAGGCAATCACCTGGCTCATCAGGCTGTGGATGACTATCAATCCATGAATTTCGAATTTCCAGACAAAGACATCACGTTGGTAAATAATGGTGAAGAACTCGGACATTATGATAGACCTGAACAAGGATCCCGATGGACCATGGTTTTTGATGGAGCTTCCAACGCACTCGACAACAACATCGGCGTTGTAATCATATCCCCTGAAGGCTGTCATACCCCCTTCACTTCTAGCCTGTGTTTCAACTGTACCAATAATATGGCGGAATATGAAGCGTGTATTATGGGTATCAAAGCTGCCATAGATTTGGAAATCAAGTCTTTAAGTGTATTTGGAGATTCATCCTTAGTCATTAGTCAGATCAAAGGAGAATAGGACACAAAGCATACTAATCTCATCCCTTACAAAGAACATGTGTTGACATTAATCCCACATTTTGAGGAAATTACCTTTGAGCATTTTCCACGAGAGGAAAATCAACTAGCGGACGCGCTAACCAATATGTCATCGATGTTCAAAATCAGGTGGGATAATGAGGCTCCTCAGATCACCATCGAGAGAATGGATGAACCAGCTTACTATCACGAGATTAGTACTGATGAAGTAGTGGCCAAGCCTTGGTTCCATGAAATTAAAAGATATCTCGAGGCTCAAGAATATACAGAGGGAATTTCAGTCAATGATAAGAAGTTCCTGAGAAGGTTTTCTGCTAAATTCTTCCTCAGTAATGGAGTTCTCTATAAGCAAAATCAGACTCTACCTTTCTTCGGTGCATAGAAAAGAGTGAGGCAGACAAGATCATGGCTGATTTCCATGAAGGCACCTTTGGCACCCACTCTAGTAGGCACACGATGGCCAAAAAGATCCTCCGAGAAGGATACTACTGGTCCACCATAGAAGCAGATGGTCATCAGCATTCACAAACCTGCCACAAGTGTCAAATTTATGCTGACAAAGTACATGTACCTCCAGTGCCTCTAAATGTCCTGACTTCTCCTTGGCTGTTCGCATTATGGGGCATTGACATGATTGGAGAGATCAAACCGACAACTTCTAACGAACACCACTTCATCTTGGTTGCCATTGATTACTTCATGAAATGGGTTGAGGCAGCTTCATCCGCTTCTGTCACGAAGAATGTTGTGGCTCAATTCATCAAACAAAATATAATCTATCGATACGGTATTCTGGAGAGAATCATTATAGACAATGGTACCAATCTCAACAATACTATGATCACTACATTATGCGTGCAATTCAAGATACAACATCATAACTCTTCTCCTTACCGGCCGAAGATGAATGGCGTTATGGAAGCCGCTAATAAAAACATCAAGAAGATCATACAAAAAATGACAGTGACCTATAAGGGCTGGCATGAGATATTACCATTTGCTCTCCATGGTTACCGTACCACGACACACACATCAACATGGGCAACTCCTTTCTCTTTGGCATACGACATGGAAGTTGTCCTACCAATTGAAGTCCAAATACCTTCTCTGAGAATCATAAAGGATGCAAGATTGAATGAAGATGAATGGATTCAAACTCGACTTGACCAGTTGAACTTGATTGATGAGAAGAGGCTTACGGCTGTCTGCCATGGCCAGATATACCAAAAGCGTATAATTAAAGCTTTTAACAAGAAAGTCAGACGTCAGGTATAACGGGTTGGTGACTTGGTAATCAAGCGTATCATATTTCCACAAGGTGATCCCTGGGGCAAATGGACTCCTACATACGAAGGACCATTTGTGATAAAAATATATTTTCTGGTGGGGCAATGATCTTAACCACTATGGATGGTGACGAACTTTTTCATCCTGTAAACACAGACATAGTTAAAAGATACTACGCATGAAAAAGACCCGCTAGGTCGACTGGCCTAGGAAAAAATTAGGGATAAATACAAAAAAAATATGTACACCCGGTAAGCTAAAAACCTGAAAAGGCGGCTTGGGCAAAAAAGGGTATTCCGGTAGACTGAAAACCCGAAAGGGCGGTCCAGGAAAAATTTATGGATTTTAAGGCGTATGACTATGTCCCATTGGATCATCTTACAACCACTCTCTTGCATCAGTCGTCAAACTCGAATGGTTCTAATCAATCCAATCAGCTTTAGACAAAGCAACAAGTGGATGAGATACTCAAAGACATGAAGGCTATAGCAGAATGGCAACCCCATGGGATTATTTCACATAGCTGTCGTTATTTTGTATTAGTTTTTATTCTTACGACGACATTCTATTACTAAGATGTTAGTCTCTTTGTACAAAAATACTTATTCAAGTTAATACAAAGATATTCCTTTAAAAATGCAAAACTATCTGTTTTTCTTTTACTATTCTTGTTTTGTTTGCAAAAAACGTCCAGTGTTTATTTCTGAACATATGCATTTGAATGTAATTACTGTTTATAAATGAAACACATAAAAAGGGAAAACTAAACAAAAAGACAATTACTAATGGCTTTAAGAAACATGACAATATCTATGGCCCATTGTTGTACCCCAAAATTTTCCCTCCCATTTTTCACTCAAGATATTATCCTAGGGTTTCTCGAATACTCAATTTGGCTCAGAAGTTGATCAGACAGATTCTCTTCCTAAGCAGTAAATCCGCAATTAGGCTTTTGTATCTCTCAAAGAAAATTGAGTCTTCAAGGTCTCAATGGTCTTCATAGATCTTCATGTCTCCTTAAGGTTGTTTAAGCCAATTTTCAAACCTCGCATTGCAAGTTTGCTCAATCAATGGTTCAGATAACTGGAAAAAAACGACCACATCGACCCAAAGATTGACCTTTTGCAAGAACAAGTTCAAAAGATCGTAACTTCTTCATTATTCAATATTTTTGAGTGGTTTTTCTTGCGTATGATTCTCCTTGATGACACCTCAAATTTCTCTTCACAAATCAAGAGTTAATTACATGTAGAAGATCACCGAAATTCGAATATGTTAGAAGTTGCATCATGGATTTTGACCTAATTTTAAATAACAGTCGTCTGATTTCTAAAAATTGTGATTTCTTCAAATTACAAGATCTTGAGATGATTATCTGAAAGAAAATTGTGTTTGGAAGACTTTAAAAATTATTGAATCATCGCAAGTCATTAGTTGATTTTTAAGTGTTCTTAACCACAGTTTTTTGAAGTTGGTTAATTCTACAAGATTGACGAATATTCTCCAAAGCATGTTTGTTTGGCAATGAAGTTCCATTCTAATCGAGCGTGGAGTGCGATTTCATTTTTTGAATGCAAGTTTGAATTGGATATGATTTAAAGTTTAAGTTTTTCATCTAAATAACCATTTGTTTTGAGTTCGAGTAAACCAAGTGGAATTTGAATTCTTAAGCATTTATTTTGTTTAAGAATTTGATTTGAAGTTTGAAAGATAAGGTGCATGGTTTTACTTGAAATACAAATTACAAAGGCGTTGGATTTTCTTGAAGTTCAAGTTACCAAGTAAGATATATGTTCAAATCATACAAATAGGGGATTTCATATTTCATCGAGATTCAAGTCTCACTCTTTTCTCAAGAGGCATTTTTAAGTTCATGGGCCACATAGAAGAATCCAAATTGTGCTCGTAATTTAAATTCTATCAAAGAATATTCAAATTTTGCAAGTCTTGTAGAATAAAATTCAAGTTGAATCAATAATGAAAGATTACAACAAAACTGCATTATTTGAATTTTACAAAATAAAGCGGAATTCGTCGTTTAAATTTACAAGTGAATTGGAATGCGCTTTACAAGTTTCTAAACCACATAATTCAAATTACAAGATTCGCGATGTTACTAAATTCCTAACAATATACTAAGCTATGAGGGAATTTATTCATCTTCAACTCTTGAAAAATTACTTCAAGTCACTCTTCACCGATTCTCCCCATTGCCCAAGTTGCTCGTACATGAAACAAGAAAGAAAAATTAGCAAGCATGTGAAAAATTCAGGAACTGTTTGTTTAGAACAAATTTCTTCTCATCATTAGGGTTTGCTCAAAGAATCAGTATGCAGTTTAGGGAATTCACCATTTAACCATTTTGCCAAAAGCCCAACAAAGGCCTCATTTATCTTTGCCAATCAGTTTCTAATCATCGGCCCAAAGCAATATTTTCATTGCAAATCACAAAAATATGTATGTTTCTTTTGGTTCACAAAGAAAATACTGTAAAAAAAAAGAGAAAAGAAAACTGCATTACTGCAACAAAAAAAAAACAGTTTTCATCCCAGGAAAAAGAGAAATACAAGAGGCCAAAATGCTGTCAAGTACAGACTGCATTGTAGCCCTGCATTGCTGTCCAAACCTGCTAACAAAATAATCCAACAATTGCATAAAAAGGGCAACGTAAAAGCTGCACCAAAAAGACATAACAACAACATGCCCCAAGTGCTCAAACTTGCAAAACATTTCCCCCTAAAATGTTATCCCACTACTATTATAAAATACACTGATACAGAGAGAATACAGGGAGGACCTTATAGCCAGCAGCAACATCACTGTCATACCCCAATTTTTGACCTAAGATCCCTGCTTCATTTGCATTGTTTTATATATACATCAAGGTCACAAAATATGGTAGGTTTCGAACGTTTCGCTTTCGAGCTTTGACTGTGTAGAGATTATCGAGTGTTGTGAGCATTTTTATCTTATGAATGACTAACCACTAATCAAGCATGAAGTGTATGTTTTGTTGTTTTTGATTTCGTGTGCAGGAAATAGGTCTGAAAGAAGAGCATCAGACATCGCACATCAATTAGGGTTTCGAGTCTCGGGACAGAAATGCGGTCGATCGTTGGTTCTCAAAGGCTGGTTCATCAAGGAATTTCAGAGCATTGTGTGTTTATTTCCACACTCTGTCCAACAGTTGGTCTCCAGCTTCTCTGAATATTTTTCAGAAAGAACAGTCGAAGTTCTACTGTCTTTGGTTCACGTGTGTTTCACATTATTCTAAAATACAAGAAAACCAAGCTATGCCCGTCATTTTCGATCACTTCGACCAAAAGGTCATCTGCAAATTTTCTCATGACGCGGGGTGAATTTCATCAAAATGGAATGATTAAATTCAAAACCGTTCTAGAAGAATTTATTTGGAATATTTGGAATTTTCTTTATTTGAATTCAAGTGATAATTAAAGAGGAGCTACCAAGAGATCTCACTCAAGAATAATCATTTATCGCATGAAAAATTTATTCAAGATTATTTTTGTGATTATTTTGGTGGATTTACATTATGGTTAATTGAACACACATGAAGCATTTATTCAAGAAGATATTGGGAAAAGGAATTCGATCCAATTAATCGTTCATCACAAGATTAATTACATGAGGATTTCTATTTGATTACAAAATCAATTCATGTGATTTATTTAGGATCTGTATTACAAAATGCAAGATTAAATCCTAAGACTTTCATTATTATTTATTCATCATTCAATTATTTATTCAAGTATTATTCAATTCTTTCCCAATTCAAATGGAAGACCTTGAATTTTTATCAAGACATATCAAGATTCATTTTCATATGAAGATTCAAAGTTATTTATAATTACAAGGGAATTGATAATATATTGAAGAACACACGTTCATTCATGTTACAATTTACTTGGATTTATTGTTACAAAGTTACAAAAAAAAATACAAATTTTGTACATGAAAGTCAAGCTATTATTCTTGCTACAAAATAGTCTGAATGCTGCCCATTTTTCCAGCACTGTTTTAATCCAATAACAATCCAATTCTTGAGTGTAATGCTGTCCAATTTCTCCAACCTTGTTTCAAAAAGACCATGCCAAGCTGCTGTCCTAATCTGCCCTGCAAAACAGTCCAGAATGCAGTCTATAAGACAAAAATCTGCACATTTGCTGCTACAAAAAAACAGTCTACAAAACTCCAAATATTGCACAAAAATGCATACTTCATAAAGCTGTCTCATAAAACATCAAAATAGGGCCTAAAATAGTTCAAACCTCTACTGTTTCCCCCCCTAAAACCCCATATATTTCACTATAAATATAGGCCTCCATCAACACAAAGAGGAGACAACAAGAGAAACACAAAAATTCAGCAAGAGGGAAAAACAGAAAGAGAGCTTTTGTTCCAAAAATTCAGCAAGAAGAAAGAACAGGAAAAGAGGAAAAACTTACTGTTTTGAAGCTCCATCGGAGAGACTCCGAGAGGTATTTGTTCTTCCTCCTTATTTATTTACGCATAACTTTCTCATTCATATATTTTAGTCTTCTTTGCTTCACTTCCATGCCATATGATTGTTTGACTTGTTACCTTGCTGTATTTTTAGAGTTGCTACAATTTGTTAACATTTAGAAAATGTTAGTAATAATAAACACAAGAAAATACAGTTTTAAAAAATATCAGAAATAAATTTTAGAGACTATACATTATGTGTTCAACCCACTCTAAACTCATCGTTACCTCATATCTCTTCTAGGTTGTCCTACGAGTATAATGTTTTTTTTCTTTCAGAAAAAGTTTTCCCCATCAAAATCACCAAAATAACTAACCTGCAAAGTATCAGCGGGAAAATACTTCAAACTAAAAAAGGAAGAAACCCGATCAAAAAACTTAAAATGCAGTAGACCAATTCCCCATTCATCTGCCAATGCAAACCGTTTTCCCACCAGAGCTTCGTTTCTCTACATCCAAACTCTTCAACAAAATCTTCAACTACTTCTCATCCTACCGCTACTTCAAAATCATCGAAATCGATGGCATTAACACCAACGAACTCTATAATGCCACACAACTTTACCAAAGCAGCCCCTTTACCCGTCGTTTCAATCACCACCTACAAAAAACCTTATATAGGATATTAGAGAGTGAAAACAGTAGAGAAACCAAAGAAAGATACAAGAGTTTCTGAAATAAATATCTTAACAATTTTTTTCTTTTTCTTCTCACCCTGCCGTTTTCACCATGAAACCGCCATCACAAAACTGATGTACACCAACTGGAATCCATCTTCCCCTTTACCAAACTTCAACCTAATCTCACACACCTTTTCTGCACAGCTTTCCCTGACTGGGATCTCACCAAACTCTCTTTAATCCCCCACGCACTCAACTTCCAGCAACACCAATCTTTTGTTATCTGTAACAAAACCGCAAAACTCTAATAATTTTAAGAAGCAGAGCAGGAAACAAAACCGAAAAGGAAAAGAACCAGATTACTGTATATGTTTTATTAGCGAAAACCTCCTCTCTTTAGGTAACCCGATTTTCTCACTTTTTGACTTCGTTACTACCATTATTTGTTGTCTTATGTTGCTACTATTGTGTGAACCGATTGGAGTTGTCAAGTTGTTGTTGTAACCAATAGAGATTAAGACCGTGAGAGAATGAACGAAGCCGTGTTTTCGGTTGAACCAAGAGAACCCAGAAACCGATTTGTAGTTGGTGGTGCTGTAAACCGTTAGTTGAGAGTTAGAAACAAGAAATCAAAACCAAAATCATAAGAGAATTAGAAAACATGTAAGAAATTCAAAGATTTAATACAAAGAGATCTGAGAATAGAGGAACTCAGCCGTGAGATTGAACTTCCGGTTGGATCTTGTTATTGATCGATTAAAGCAGCAAGGGAGGTTTTGTTGTCGTCACTGTGCATCAAGGAAAGAGGGAACCGCAGAGAGCTTGTTGCTTGTTGTTCGATCGAGAGAGAGAAATCTGGCTGGGGGGTTCAATGTTGTTGATGTGGTATGTGGTGAGAGAGATGAAGATATGAAAGAACTTACTTGATAGTGTGAGAACCAAAAATAGAGATAAGAAGAAGCGTGAAAGAGCAGAGAGAGAACATGATGTGTTGTGTTTTTTCCAAATCTTTCTTTTAATCCATTTTAATTAGGAGTATTGGAAAATTAATGTTTGAATGAATCCCCATACATGCCAGCAGCCGCCGCACCTTCCCTGTTTCCTTAGGGTTTCAAAAACCCTTCTTTTTTTATCCAAGGGTCAGTTCGGGTTTGGGCCTAACTTTTAGAGCCCAACCTGATTGTTTTTACATTATTTATTTGGCATAGAGATTACATAACAAAGATATCAATGGTTTAGTGGCTGGGCCAAGTGGTTGTGATATAAAGAGGCTGAGTTCGATCCTTGCTGGGAACGGTTTCTTTTTTGCTCTTTTTCCCTTCTTCTTCTTTCAATTCCATTGAAACTTGATTATATATAATTTAGTTTATTATATAATTACTATTTCATTATAAAACATAAAAAACATGTTATTATAAACTAATCTTTATTTAATTTTCATTAATATGCTATTAATCTTTTATTATTTAATTATTCAAAAAATACATGTTTCATAATTTAGTTTTTATTTAATTTTTGTTATTTGTTTAATTGTTAAAAGAATACATGCTATTGTAATTTAGTCTTTATGTAATTTTAGTTATTTACTTAATCGTTTAAAATGAGTGCAAGTATAATTTAATTTTTATTATTTAATTGTTCAATTGTCATTTTGATTAATTTTATCATTGATCGTTTAATCTTTATATCTTTCGTCCGTCTCAATTCCAAGGGAAATGTTTTAAATTTGTTGACTTCACGTCATCAAACACATCTTATCCAATTGTGAGAATACCCTCATTCATCTTTCGTTTGTTTTACTATTTTTCTAAACCTAAGATAATTTTCCTAAAAGATTCAATTTTCAAACTCACACCTTTTAAGTCAAAACGTCGACATTAGGTCGTCGTATCTTCAAAATCTCGTCCATACCCATTTTAACCAAACAAATCATTTTAATCGAACAATGTTTTTTTAATAAACAGATATTTCAAAAGGTTCCTATAGGATACTATAGATGCATTGGGTGCTAATACCTTCCCATTGTATAACCAACCCCCGAACTCTAGATCTCTTTTTCAAAAATGCATTGTATTTTCATTACTTTTAAGTATTATTTTACATTGCATATTTTAGGGTTTTATTTCGCTCTTTTCCCTTTTCCTTTGGAAATAATAAAGCGCGGTGACGACTCTTGCTTTTGTGAGACGCGTTAATTAATATCTCGATCTCCGATTTACCCCGCTAAATTTTTTATCTCTACAGAATTGGCGACTCTGCTGGGGAAAGATTGACCTCTCGCTGGTCCATCCCTAAGTGGGTTAAGCCTAGTTTGTCTTATCTATTTTATCATTATTTAATTGTTTGATTATATGTTTATATTGTGGTTATTTGGGTGTTAATGATATTTAAAAAGGACAAGTCCTATACCCGGACTAAGTTACACTTAAGAATAGGATGGGTGGTATAGTCATGTTAACTTTGAGGAAGTAATCCCGAAGAAGGAGGCATGAAATCCCCCACTCAGTGGAAAGCCCCTTTGAACGTAGTATTTGTTTACCGAGTAATCGGGAAGATATTATTGTTTTCGACCTGGGATCCAGAGAAGCTGAGAACCGTAGAACCCGAACCCATCTTGGCCTTTTAGATATAGTGCGAAGACTATAATGGAGTAATCCGGAAGTGGTAGTCACGCGATGCTACGCTCGGATGAGTTTCTCTTGAGAATATTGCTAATTATTGAGTAATCAAGACATTGGTAATATCCGAAGGAGGAATGTAGACTCTGGGAACTCTTAGAACCTTGTCTTACAGGTGTGATTAAACCTTTAGTACATACCCTGGGGGTGGGCTTTACCTTTGACTCCATGCTCGAAGTGTTGAACCTTTGAACCCCATGTTTGTGAACTTATGTGTAACTGTTGCATTATCATTCATCCATACATCCATAAACATTTTTTGTAAAACATGTTTTTCAAGGAACTTAAGAATGATTTTTGCAGACATCACAAGTACTGTTATTATGGATTTTGGAAGAAGAAACACTCGAAGTTATAGTTTTAAAGAGCCTGAGATCGAAGAGTTGAAGAGTTTGATTCCTAAGATCGAGAACCCTACGGAGTTTCAAAATAAAAATGGGTCCATTATCCCTCTCATGAAGCGCAAGATGAAGGAAGGCATCCTTAGTACGTTGGTCCAATTCTATGATCTATTGTATCGATGCTTCACCTTTCCTGATTACCAGTTAATGCCCACTTTAGAAGAGTACTCCTATATACTCGGTTTGCCGATCACCGACTGTGTTCCTTTTTCTGGTTTAGAAGAGGAACCCAAATCTCACGAGATAGCAACAATCACCCACTTGAGGAAGTCGGAGGTAGAAGAGAACATGACTACTAAGGGGGGAATCCGAGGCTTATCTGTGCAACTTTTGTTGAAGAAAGCTCGTCACTTCACTGAGATAAAAGATATTGTTTCCTTTAAAGATGTCTTTGCTTTAATTGCTTATGGTCTGTTCTTGTTCCCTAACGTTGATAAGTTCATGGATATCAACACCATTAGAATCTTCTTAATTGGAAATCCGGTCCCTACGCTGCTAGGAGATACCTACTACTCCATCTATCTTCGAAATTCCTATCAAGGAGGAATGATTATCTGTTGTGCACCGTTGCTATACCAGTGGTATGTTTCTCATCTACCTAGGTCTGATGTTTTCTGGGATCTCGAGAAGGAGCCACGATGGGCGGAAAAAATTATGGCTCTCACTCATTCCGACATAGATTGGTATAATCGAGCTTACTATGACGTGAATATTATTGATAGTTGTGGTTTTTTTCCCAACGTGCCTCTTCTTGGTACGAAAGGAGGAATTAATTATAATCCTGTTCTCGCGCGCCGCCAGTTTAGATACCCGATGAGGGACAAGCCGAACAACATTCATGTGAGTGGTTTCTTTCTACAAGAAGGAAAAGATCACCAAGCAGCTAAGGAAGAGATTGAAAGGGCTTGGCGTCACATACATAGAAAGGGGAGAGACATGATAGGGCATAAAGGTGCTGTTTCTTTGGAGCCTTACCTTCAATGGGTTCGTGCTAGGTCTTGTGCTCTCAAGATGCCTTATAACCCCGAGAAACCTTTATTCCCTGCTGTTGCATTATCATCTATTGATATCCCTATCGAGAACATGAGAGGGTACCAATAAAATCTGGCTAGGATGAAGTCTGAGAGAGATGCTTGGAAGGAAAATTATAATATGTCTGAATACAAAAATAGGGCCTTGACTCGAAAGCTGAAGGAGAAGGAGGATTTTCTATTTATCCAAGACGGTTGGTTTATTGATCATGATGAGAAGCTTCATCAAAAGGATGCATTACTTAAGAAATATGCTAATGAAAGGAATAGGAAGAAGGAATATTTGATAGGCGTTGCTCTTGTTCCTAATCCACGGAAGGAAATCATTGATCAACTGGTAGTTGAGAAGAAGGAGATGGAAGACTCCTATGAAGAGAAGATTAGGAAGCTCCAGTTACAATTGGCGTTTGGTCCTTCATCTGATGATTCTGAGTGACCTTTAGTTCTAGTTTTTTTATTACTTATGTCATTTTGTAAAACTCTGTAAAAGGGATTCATGTTCCAAAGTTGTAATTTACTGCTTTTATTATCCCAAAGTTGTAATTTATTGTTTTCCCAAAGTTGTAATTTACCACTTTGATTAATGAAAGGAGTTTTTGTTGTTCCAAATTCATTTACCATTGATGTGTGAAAAGTTATCAAAGTTCTAAAGTTCCTTGAAAAAAACTATCAAAATAAATGATCATTTGCATCGCATATCATGCATCATCCAACATTCAACTTCACATGTTTTCTAGAGTCTTATCCTTTTTTCTTTTTCCACTCCGATAGATTGTCAAGCCGTCTCACCGGTACGATACCCGAGCCAATCGTCAAAAGAAGATGGAGGATCTGGAGCAGGAAAATCACGAGCTTCGTGAAGAGGTTACTACTCTTCGTGTTGGAATGGAAAAGTTGACCGCGCTGGTGGAAAGCTTGATGGCTGCTCAGAATCAGCCATCAACTTCATCCGCTGAAATTCAAACTTCAACTACTGTGGTTTCCGAGATCGTCACCGCTCTAACATCTGCGACTCAAGTCAACTCTCCGCTCCAACATCAAATGTCGAAAGGTTTTCTGTGGGGTATGCCTTACAACTTCTTGCCAGAAGGGTACCAGCCTGTTGTACAACCCATGATTCAACCTGTTGTGTCCTTTCCTCAACCTGAGACAACTAATGTGCAACCTATAATCCATCCTATGGTATCTTTCCCTCAGCCTGTGATGACTACTGCCGCTCCTGTGGTTCATACTATTCCATACACAAATGAACCCATTTATCATGCTGAACCTGCTGAAAGTTTGGTCCTCTTCGATAGGATGGAGGAGTTCCAAGACCAGTTTCAAGAAATGCAGAAGGAAATTAGAGCACTTAAAAGGAAATACTTGTTTGGGAAAAATTCTCATGACTTGTGTTTAGTCCCAAACGTGAAGATTCCAGCTAAGTTTAAAGTTCCTGACTTTGAAAGATACAAAGGTGACTCGTGTCCGCAAAGTCATTTGACCATGTATGTGAGAAAGATGTCCACTTATTTTGATGAGCATAATTTATTAATTCACTACTTCCAAGACAGTTTGACTGGTGCCGCTCTGAAATGGTACATGGGTTTGGATAGCACCCGAATCCGTAACTTCAATGACCTTAGTGAAGCTTTTGTTAGTCAGTACAAGTACAATGTTGACATGGCCCCGGACCGAGATAAACTCCAGGCTATGTTCCAGAAAGATAAAGTCCTTTAAAGAATATGCCCAGAGGTAGCACGAGATTGCTGCTCAGATATATCCTCCCCTTGAAGAGAAAGAAATGACAAAGATTTTCCTGAAAACTTTAAGTTCTTTCTATTATGAAAGAACGATTGCGAGTGCGCCTAGTGACTTCACTGTGATGGTGAATATGGGCATGCAGCTTGAAGAAGGAATTCGTGAAGGACGTTTGGTCAAGGAAGGAGGTACATCTAGTGGTGTCAAGAAGTTTGGAAGTGTCTTCCCCAAGAGGAAAGAACAAGATGTTAGTGCAATTTATCCTGGGAGGCTGAGGAGAGGGTATTCACATGTTGCGGCAGTCACTCCTGTTGTCCTCCCAACAATAGTGAACCCAACTTATCAAGCCCCTCCAATTCAGCAATGACAATTTCAACAATAGCCTCGACAACAGGCTCATCAATTCAACAATCAGAATCGTTCACCGAGGAAACCACAATTTGATGCCATCCCAATGACTTACACTGAGTTGTTCCCCGCTCTGATCTGAAAAAATCTCATAACGACGAAGCCTCCTCCTATTGCACCGAATAATACTTCTCCTTGGTACAAGGCGGATCAATTCTGTGCATATCACCAAGGTTCGCCGGGGCATAATATTGAAAATTGCTTTGCTTTGAAGGCAGATGTCCAGAGGTTAATCAAGAACGATATTTTGTCTTTCAAAGATGTTAACCCTAATGTTCGAGATAATCCTTTGCCTCGACATGGGGCAGCGTCTGTGAATATGGTGGAAGGATGTCCTGGAAAGTTTCAAGTTTACCAAGTTGAGCACATAAGGGACTCGTTGATTAGGATACATCAAAGCTTAAGTAGACTCGCCTTCTTTAAGCATCAACGTGATTATTACGTTTGTGAATTTTGTTCAATAGAAGATGATTTCCCTATTGTGAAAGAAGAGATTCAGAAGTTGTTAGATCAAAGGGTTATCACTATTACACATGACAGAGACCCAGATGATGAGTTGAATGTTATAGTGCCACAGTTTAACATGCCTGAGCCAATAGAGATTGTTTATGATAGTCAGACTTCACCTGCTGCTCCTTTGATTATTTGTCCACCTGGTCCCGTGCCTTATAACTCGGACCAAGCCATGCCATACAAATATAATGCCACAACGATTGAGAATTAGGTAGAAGTTCCTATACCGCCAATGCCATTTTTTGTTAATATTGCTGATGTGAGTAGAGTCACAAGGAGCGGACGTATCTTTGCAGCAGTACCATTGAAAAGACCTGAAGTTCAAGTTAGAAGGCCTATACCGGCAGAAACTCCGGCATGGAATGTTGAACCAAGAGTTGAGGTAGGCCGATCCAATGAACCTAGCCCACATCCTGATGATGATGAGATTTTGAAACTCATTAAGAGAAGTGAATACAAGATTGTGGACCAACTTTTGCAAACTCCTTCCAAGATTTCTGTGCTTGCTTTACTAAGAGATTCTGGTGCCCACAGGGAAGCTTTGATGAAGGTCTTGGACCAGGCATTCGTAGATCATGATGTGACGGTTGACCAATTTGATGGAATTGTGGGAAATATTACTTCGTGTAACAATCTTGGTTTTAGTGATGAAGAGCTTCCGGAGGAGGGAAAGAACCATAATATGGATTTGCATATCTCAATAAGTTGTGGAAATGATACTTTATCAAGTGTGCTAGTAGATACAGGTTCATTATTAAATGTACTGCCCAAAACTACATTATCTCGACTTTCACATCAAGGTGCTCCTATGAGACCTAGTGGGGTAATTGTCAAAGCGTTTGATGGTTCTAGGAAAACTGTCATCGGTGAAGTGGATCTTCCTATAACAATTGGTCCTCATACCTTTCAGATCACTTTTCAAGTAATGGATATTTGTGCCGCCTACAGTTGCCTATTGGGTCGCCTATGGATCCATGATGCAGGGGCAGTCACTTCCACGCTCCATCAAAGATTGAAGTTTGTAAGGAATGGAAAGCTGGTAATAATTGGTGGAGAGCAGGCTATGGTGGTAAGCCACTTGTCATCTTTCTCTTTTATTGATGCTGATGAGGATGTTGGAACGCAATTCTAAGCTCTATCTGTTGATAGTAATGAAGTGAAGAAGCAAGGGACATCTATTTCTTCTTTTGAAGATGCACGACGAGTGGTTAAGAGTGGTTCGACTGAAGGTTGGGGCCAGGTGTTGACTTTGCCTAAGAACAAGTTTGGATGGCTTTCATCCCGTGCCTGCAAGGGTTAAGCAGGATACAGTTACCCGTCCGATACAAGAGGTTTTCTGAAGTGAAGGTTTTATCCATCCGACTCCGCCTGAAGTTGATGCTATAATGGAAGACAATTCTGAAGAGGATTTACCCGACTTTGTAGCGCATGGAGTGGTTTTCCAGAACTGGACTGCTGTTGATATTTCTGTTGTGATGCAAATTTCTGAGTAATGCTTTGTTTTATTTTGAAAAAAACTTTCGCTCTGCCCAAGGCGAAAGAGTATTTGTGTCGGGCTATGTTGAAAATAAATCCTTTTGCTCTGCCCAAGGAAAAAGAGAAGATGTTTGGGCTCTTTTGTTTCAAGTATTATCAATCATGAATAAAAATGTCATTTTGTCCCATATTATTTTTATTTTTCTTACTTTTTCTAGAAAATGGTAACAAAAATTAATTGGTAATAATAGGAAAATATAATAATCTTTTTTATATCTGTACAACATTCACATTAATCGATTTCTAAAATAAAGCATAATCATATGTGAAGATTAATCCATGACTTAACCATTGAAAACAATGATCCTATGCCCCCTCCCAACTTTGAATTCCCTGTGTTCAGAACCGAGGAAGAGGATAGTGAAGAGATTCCTGATGAGATTTCCCGTTTACTTGAGCACGATGAAAATACTATTCAGCCGTTTGAAGAGCCTGTAGAGACGATCAATTTGCGTAATGAAAAAGACAAAAAGGAGGTTAAGGTCAGAGCGTTGCTTATCCCAGAGGTCAAAGAGAAGATGTTGGAGCTTCTTAGAGAGTATGTGGATGTGTTTTCTTGCTCCTACCAAGATATGCCAGGTTTGGATAACAATATTGTGGAGCATCGTTTGCCGTTGAGACCTGAATGTCCGCCGATTAAGCAGAAGTTGAGAAGGACTCATCCCGATATGGCTGACAAGATCAAAGAAGAAGTTCAAAAACAAATTAATGCAGGTTTCCTTGTTACATCAGTCTATTCTAAATGGTTAGCCAATATAGTGCCTGTTGCTAAGAAGGATGGCAAAGTTAGAATTTGTGTTGACTATAGAGATCTGAATAGAGCTAGTCCAAAGGATGATTTTCCATTACCACACATTGACGTGTTGGTCGACAGCACTGCAAAGTTCAAAGTCTTTTCTTTCATGGATGGTTTCTCTGGTTATAATAAAATCAAGATGGAACCTGAATATATGGAGAAGAGAACTTTCATTACACCTTGGGGAACATTTTGTTATCGAGTAGTGCGTTTGGTTTGAAGAATGCTGGTGCAACGTACCAAAGGGCCATGACTGCCTTGTTCCATGATATGATGCATAAAGAGATAGAAGTTTATGAAGATGACATGATTGCCAAATCAAAAACTGAAGAAGATCATTTGGAACATTTATTGAAATTATTCCAGCGTTTGAGAAAGTATAAACTTTGTCTGAATCCTAACAAGTGCACTTTTGGCGTTCATTCCAGAAGACTTCTGGGTTTCATTGTCAGCCAGCGAGGTATTGAGGTAGATCCTGATAAAGTCAAAGCTATTCGGGAGATGCCCGCACCCAAGACGGAAAAACAAGTAAGAGGATTCCTTGGAAGGTTGAACTATATTTCCAGATTTATATCTCATATGACTGCTACCTGTGGGCCTATTTTCAAGCTTCTCCGAAAGAACCAAGGATGTGTGTGGACAGAAGATTGTCAGAGAGATTTTGGTAGCATCAAAGAATATTTACTTGAACCTCCCATATTGATTCCTCCAGTAGAAGGAAGACCTTTGATTATGTACCTGACTATATTGGAAGATTCCATGGGATGTGTGCTTGGTCAATAAGATGAGACTGGAAGAAAGGAACATGCCATATATTATCTGAATAAGAAATTCACAGACTGTGAGTCTCGATACTCAATGCTTGAGAAAACCTGTTGTGCTTTAGCTTGGGCTGCTCGCCGTCTGCGCCAATATATGATTAACCACACCACTTGGTTGATCTCCAAAATGGATCCGATCAAGTATATCTTCGAGAAGCCCGCCTTATCTAGAACAATAGACCATTGGAAGATGTTGTTATCTGAATATGACATTGAGTATCACACTCAGAAAGCAATTAAAGGGAGTATTCTAGCCGATCATTTGGCTCACCAACCAATTGACGATTATCAATCCATCAAGTTTGGCTTCCCAGATGAAGATGTTATGTACTTGAAAGCTAAAGATTGTGAGGAACCATTACCTGGAGAAGGACCTGATCCCGAATCCCGTTGGGGTTTGATATTTGACGGAGCTGTAAATGCTTATGGAAATGGAATTGGGGCAATCATCGTCACCCCCTGAGGTGCTCATATCCCGTTCATAGCGAGGTTGAAGTTTGACTGTACGAACAACATGGCTGAATATGAAGCATGTATTATGGGTCTCGAAGAAGAAGTGGATCTAAGGATTAAGATTCTTGTTATATACGGAGACTCGACATTGGTAATTAATCAAATCAAAGGAGAATGGGAGACTCGTCATCCTGGTTTGATCCCTTACAGAGGTTATGCTAGAAGACTGTTAACTTTCTTCAACAAAGTGGAATTACATCATATCCCTAGAGATGAAAACCAAATGGTTGATGCTTTAGCTACTTTGTCTTCTATGTTCAAAGTGAATGATTGGAACGATGTGCCTTCAATCAGAGTTATGCGCCTCGACAGACCTGTTCATGTGTTCTTAGCAAAGGAAGTCACCGATGACAAACCATGGTTCTATAACATTAAACGTGTTCTTCGAACTCAAGAGTACCCGCCTGGGGCATCCAATAAAGATAGGAAGACGTTGAGGAGATTGGCAAGTAGTTTCTTCCTCAATGAAGAAGTATTATATAAGAGGAATTATGACATGGTCTTGCTCAGATGTGTAGACAAGCATGAAGCAGACATGTTGATGTAAGAAGTACATGAAGGATCCTTTGGCACTCATGCCAATGGACATGCAATGGCTAAAAAGATGGTGAGGGATGGTTACTATTGGATGACGATGAAATCTGATTACTGCAAATATGTGAAGAAGTGTCATAAATGCAAAATTTATGCGGACAAGATACATGTGCCACCAACCCTCCTCAATGTTATCTCTTCACCTTGGCCTTTCTCTATGTGGGGCATTGATATGATTGGAATGCTTGAACCCAAAGATTCAAATGGTCATTGTTTCATCTTGGTGGCCATCGACTATTTTACTAAATGGGTGGAAGCATCATCATATGCTAATGTAACCAGACTGGTGGTGGTTAGATTTATCAAGAATCAAATTATTTATCGATACGGCATCCCAAGCAAGACCATTACTGATAATGGTTCGAATCTGAATAACAGAATGATGAGAGAGCTTTGTGAAGAGTTCAAGATCGAACATCATAATTCTTCTCCCTACAGGCCAAAGATGAATGGGGTTGTTGAAGCTACGAATAACAACATCAAAAAGATTATCCAGAAGATGGTGGTAACTTATAAAGATTGGCATGAAATTCTTCCGTTTGCTCTACATGGGTACCGTACTTCAGTTCGAACTTCAACAGGCGCAACCCCATTTTCCCTAGTATATGGCATGGAAGCAGTACTCCCCGTGGAAGTTGAGATCCCGTCTATGAGAGTTTTGATGGAAGCTAAACTTTCTGAGGCTGAATGGTGTCAAAGTAGATATGATCAGTTGAATTTAATTGAAGAAAAGAGGTTGACAGCGTTGTGTCACGGTCAACTATATCAACAAAGAATGAAGAAGGCATTTGATAAGATGGGTTCGACCATACGAATTCAGAGAAGGTGACCTCGTTCTCAAGAAGATATTATCTTTCCAACCTGATTCTAGGGGAAAATGGGCTCTGAATTATGAAGGACCGTATGTCGTTAAGAAGGTTTTCTCTGGAGGCGCCATGATTCTCACAAATATGGATGGTGAAGAACTCCTGCGCTCCGTGAACACCGATGCAGTCAAGAAGTATTTCGCCTAAGTTTGAATTGACAGTTTGCCAAGTTGAAAACCCGAAGGGGCGGCTTAGGCTGGCTTTTGGTCAAACCAGTCATGGCATTTGAGAACATCTCGGAATTTGAAGTTGTTAGGGAGAATATTGATCATTGTTTTGTGTAACCTTTTTCTTTCATGTACTGTTTCCCAAACTTTTGTAAACCGTTGGAGTCGCATTATTAGTGAACTACCATCTTATTAATGAAATTTGAGCATTTATCTTTTTGTGAGAATTTTTTTAGCTTTTATGGCAATATTTGAAACAAAGTTAAAAAGTATTTCTATTTTGAAATGTGTCATGAATACTGGAAGGAATATTAACAATTGTTCCGAGGATGGTTAAGCCATGAAATGCAAAACAATACAATAATTCATCCTTGTATGATGAACATGTTTTCTTTCAAAAATTGTCGTGAGGTGTTGGTTGTGTAAACTTGCGTTCCTAGTAGAGTACTAAACTTAGTGACTCCTTAGAAATTCCGGTTAAGCTTTGTTTCAGTTATCTCTAATTGAGAAAATTTCTAAAGTGTGGTACATTTTGCATCATGTCAGTGGTCTATTGGTGTTAGAGGATTGGATTTGAATACCTTTCTCCCCAGAAAGACTTGAGTCTTGTAGTATGATACGCTCTGAAGTTGCCTTTTGTTCCAGTTCCAGTTATTTTTCGTCTCTTTGAGATTGGCCGAGTATCTAATTATATTGTGATATCTTATCATCTTCAATTTATTTCCTCTTTGTCAGAATAACATTCATTTACTCATTTACATTTATATCACGCATGCACATTCACATTTTTCAGCGATTTTGGGTTCATATGCCTTGTTTATGTCTGTTCACGCAGCATATCCATTCTTTCCAAATAGAATGTCAACTTAGGCAGAAAGTGCGCCTTCCTTTCTAATTCCCCAGTTGAGCTAATCCTCGTGGATGAATTTTTGATTTAGCCTTCGTTGTCCATCTCTGGATAGGGTGAATGCCCAATTGGGTTACTTTCTCATTGGGTGGAGTCTTGTTTGACTATCTTCTCTCTGGTTTATTCCTGGATTGAGTTTCGTCTCTTGCATAGGCTATCTCGTGGTTTCCTCCAGGCTAGGAAACCTAGATGAATGGTGCATTTATTTTGCACATTTGAGTATTTGATCTCCTCAGGAAGGATCTATTCATGGTTCCCTTTGAAGAAGAATTTTATTCCCTGGCAGTGTTATCACAACTTTCTTCTGAAACATCTTTAGAAAACGACAAGCGGCGGTATCTTTATTTGAGCAACTTGTACGTTATTGACATCTTTGGAAAACAACAAGTGACGGTCTCTTCATGAGCAACTTGTACGTTATTGACATCTTTGGAAAACGACAAGCGGTGGTCTCTTCATGAGAAACTTGTGTGTTATTGACATCTTTGGAAAACGACAAGCGGCAATCTCTTCATGAGCAACTTATGCGTTATTGACACCTATGGAAAATGAAAAGCGACGGTCTCTTCATGAGCAACTTATGCGTTATTGACACCTTTGGAAAACGACAAGCGGCGGTCTCTTAATGAGCAACTTGTGCGTTATTGACATCTTTGGAAAACGACAAGCGGCGGTCTCTCCATGAGCAACTTGTACGTTATTGACACCTTTGGAAAACGACAAGCGGCGGTCTCTTCATGAGCAACTTGTGCGTTATTGACACCTTTGGAAAATGACAAGCGACAGTCTCTTCATGAGAAACTTGTGCGTTATTGAAACCTTTGGAAAACGACAAATGAAGGTCTCTTTATTTGAGCAACCTGGGAGTTATAGTTTTCTTGGAAGACAGCAAGTGGCGGCTTCTTTATTTGAGCAGCTCGTATGTTATAGACATCCTTTGAAGATAACAAGTGGCGGCCTCTTTATTTGAGCAGCTTGTGCATTTATTGACATCCTTTGAAGATAGCAAGCGGCGGCCTCTTTATTTGAGCAACTCGTGTATCTACAAACATATGTTATTTCAGCATCAAATGGTATCTCTCCGAAAAAGTCCCATAGAGAAGTTTGTTGTGAATCTCTACCTTCAGAAGTCAATAATTCACTATCGGCAAAAGTTGACACATCTTTTGTCTATTTTGACCTTGAGTTGTGAACTCACCATCATCTTGGGTCAATAATCTGTTTTTTTTTGTGGCCTATGCAAGGCGTCTTCTTTGTTAGGGTCAGAAGTTGTCTTCTCTCAAATTTTTATTCTCTGTTAAGAGTCTATCATTCGAAGTCGATGGCTCATTTCCCTAGTAGTGTATAATCTCTGTTCCTGTGGGTTGTTTATGTTTAGTTTCTCCAACATTATTTTGTCTCATACAGTATCATTCTCCATAAAGTTTAAATACTACATTCATATCTTAAACATAATGGCGGTATCTTAGGGCAAAAATTGCATATTATGTATTTAAGTACCTTCAGTCTCGTCGAGACGAAGAATTCAATCTTCATATCTCCGGATAGAAGAAACTTAAATAGGGGCAGCTGTCATACCCCAATTTTTGACCTAAGATTCCTGCTTCATTTGCATTGTTTTATATATACATCAAGGTCACAAAATATGGTAGGTTTCAAACATTTCGCTTTCGAGCTTTGAATGTGTAGAGATTATCGAGTGTTATGAGCATTTTTATCTTATGAATGACTAACCACTAATCAAGCACGAAGTGCATGTTTTGTTGTTTTTGATTTCGTGTGCAGCAAATAGGTCTAAAAGAAGAGCATCGGACGTCGCACATCAATTAGGGCTTCGAGTCTCGGGACAGAAATGCGGTCGATCGTTGGTTCTTAAATGCTGGTTCATTAAGGAATTTAAGAGCATTGTGTGTTTATTTACACACTCTGTCAACCAGTTGGTCTCCAGCTTCTCTGAATATTTTTCAGAAAGAACGGTCAAAGTTCTACTGTCTTTGGTTCACGCGTGTTTTACATTATTCTAAAATACAAGAAAACCAAGCTATGCCCGTCATTTTCGATCACTTCGACCAAAAGGTCATCTGCAAATTTTCTCATGACGCGGGGTGAATTTCGTCAAAATGGAATGATTAAATTCAAAACTGTTCTAGAAGAATTTATTTGGAATATTTGAAATTTTCTTTATTTGAATTCAAGTGATAATTAAAGAGGAGCTACCAAGAGATCTCACTCAAGAATAATCATTTATCACATGAAATATTTATTCAAGATTATTTTTGTGATTATTTTGGTGGATTTATATTATGGTTATTTGAACACACATGAAGCATTTATTCAAGAAGAAATTGGGAAAAGGAATTTGATCCAATTAATCGTTCATCACAAGATTAATTACATGAGGATTTCTATTTGATTACAAAATCAATTCATGTGATTTATTTAGGATCTCTATTACAAAATGCAAGATTAAAGTCTAAGACTTGCATTATTATTTATTCATCATTCAACAATTTATTCAAGTATTATTCAATTCTTTCCCAATTCAAATGGAAGACCTTGAATTTTTATCAAGACATATCAAGATTCATTTTCATATGAAGATTCAAAGTTATTTATAATTACAAGGGAATTGAGAATATATTGAAGAATACATGTTCATTCATTTTACAATTTACTTGGATTATTGTTACAAAGTTACAAAAGAAATACAAATTTTGTACATGAAAATCAAGCTATTATTCTTGCTACAAAACAGTCCCAATGCTGCCCATTTTTCCAGCACTGTTTTAATCTAATAACAGTCCAATTCTTGAGTGTAATGCTGTCCATTTTCTCCAACCTTGTTTCAACAAAGACCATGCCAAGCTGCGGTCCTAATCTGCCCTGCAAAACAGTCTAGAATGCAGCCCATAAGACAAAAATCTGCACCTTTGCTGCTACAAAAAAACAGTCTACAAAACTCTAAATATTGCACTAAAATGCATACTTCAAAAAGTTGTCTCATAAAACATCAAAACAGGGCCTAAAATAGTTTAAACCTCTACTATTTCCCCCCCTCTAAAACCCCGTATATTTCCCTATAAATATAGGCCTCCATCAACACAAAGAGGAGACAACAAGAGAAACACAAAAATTCAGCAAGAGGGAAAAACAAAAAGAGAGCTTTTGTTCCAAAAATTCAGCAAGAAGAAAAAACAGGAAAAGAGGAAAAACTTACTGTTTTGAAGCTCCATCGGAGAGACTCCGAGAGGTATTTGTTCTTCCTCCTTATTTGTTTATGCATAACTTTCTCATTCATATATTTTAGTCTTCTTTGCTTCACTTCCATGCCATATGATTGTTTGACTTGTTACCTTGTTGTATTTTTAGAGTTGCTGCAATTTGTTAACATTTAGAAAATGTTAGTAATAATAAACACAAGAAAATACAGTTTTAAAAAATTTTAGAAATAAATTTTAGAGACTATACATTATGTGTTCAACCCACTCTAAACTCATCACCACCTCATATTTTTTCTAGGTTGTCCTAATAGTATACTGTTTTTTTTTCTTTCAGAAAAAGTTTTCCCCATCAAAATCACCAAAACAACTAACCTGCAAAGTATTAACAGAAAAACACTTCAAACTAAAAAAGGAAGAAACCCAATTAAAAAACTTAAAATGCAGTAAACCAATTCCCCCTTTATCTGCAAATGCAAACCGTTTTCCCACCAGAGCTTCGTTTCTCTACGTCCAAAATCTTCAACAAAATCTTTAACTACTTATCATCCTACTGCTACTCCAAAATCACCGAAATCGATGGCATTAACACCAATGAACTATACAATGCCGCACAGCTTTACCAAAGCAACCCCTTTACCCGTCGTTTCAATCACCACCTACAAAAAACCTTATATAGGATATTAGAGAGTGAAAACAGTAGAGAAACCAAAGAAAGATACAAGAGTTTCTGAAATAAATATCTTAACAATTTTTTTCTTTTTATTCTCACCCTGCCGTTTTCACCATGAAACCGCCATCACAAAACTGATGTACACCAACTGGAATCCATCCGCCCCTTTACCGAACTTCAACCTAACCTCACACACCTTTTCTACACAGCTTTCCCTGACTGGGATCTCACCAAACTCTCTTTAATCCCCCGCGCACTCAACTTCCAACAACACCAATCTTTTGTTATCTGTAACAAAACCGCAAAACTCTAACAATTTTAAGAAGCGGAGCAGGAAACAAAACCGAAAAGGAAAATAACCAGATTACTGTATATGTTTTATTAGCGAAAACCTCCTCTCTTTAGGTAACCCGATTTTCTCACTTTTTGACTTTGTTACTACCATTATTTGTTGTTGTATGTTGCTACTCTTGTGTGAACCGATTGGAGTTGTCAAGTTGTTGTTGTTGTAACCAATAGAGATTAAGACCGTGAGAGAATGAACGGAGTCATGTTTTCGGTTGAACCAGGAGAACCCATAAACCGATTTGTAGTTGGTGGTGCTGTAAACCGTTAGTTGAGAGTTAGAAACAAGAAATCAAAACCAAAATCATAAGACAATTAGAAAACATGTAAGAAATTCAAAGAATCAAGACAAAGATATTTGGGAATCGAGGAACTCAGCCGTGAGATTGAACTTCCGATTGGATCTTATTGTTGATCGATTAAAGCAGCAAGGGAGGTTTTGTTGTCGTCACTGTGCATCAAGGAAAGAGGGAACCGCAGAGAGCTTGTTGCTTGTTGTTCGATCGAGAGAGAGGAATCCGGATGGGGGGTTCAATGTTGTTGATGTGGCCTATGGTGAGAGAGATGAAGCTATGAAAGAACTTACTTGATAATGTGAGAACCAAAAATAGAGATAAGAAGAAGCGTGAAAGAGCAGAGAGAGAACATGATGTGTTGTGTTTTTTCCAAATCTTGCTTTTAATCCATTTTAATTAGGAGTATTGGTAAATTAATGTTTGAACGAATCCCCATACATGCCAGCAGCTGCCGCGCCTTCCCTGTTTCCTTAGGGTTTCGAAAACCCTTCTTTTTTTCTCCAAGGGTCAGTTCAGGTTTGGGCCTAAATTTTAGAGCCCAACCCGATTGTTTTTACATTCTTTATTTGGCTTAAAGATTACATAACAAAGATATCAATGGTTTAGTGGCTGGGCCAAGTGGTTATAATCTAAAGAGGCTGAGTTCGATCCTTGCTGGGGATGGTTTCTTTTTTGCTCTTTTGCCCTTCTTCTTCTTTCAATTCCATTGAAACTTGATTATATATAGTTTAGTTTATTATATAATTATTATTTCATTATAAAACATAAAAAACATGTTATTATAAACTAATCTTTATTTAATTTTCATTAATATGCTATTAATCTTTTATTATTTAATTATTCAAAAAATACATGTTTCATAATTTAGTTTTTATTTAATTTTTGTTATTTGTTTAATTGTTAAAAGAATACATGCTATTGTAATTTAGTCTTTTATGTAATTTTGGTTATTTACTTAATCGTTTAAAATGCGTGCAAGTATAATTTAATTTTTATTATTTAATTATTCAATTGTCCTTTTGATTAATTTTATCATTGATCGTTTAATCTTTATATCTTTCGTCCGTCTCAATTCCAAGGGAAATGTTTTAACTTTGTTGACTTCACGTCATCAAATACATCTCATCCAATCGTGCGAATACCCTCATTCATCTTTCGTTTGTTTTACTATTTTGCTAAACCTAAGATAATATTCCTAAAAGATTCAATTTTCAAACTCACACCTTTTAAGTCAAAACTTCGACATTAGGTCGTCGTATCTTCAAATTATCGTCCATACCCATTTTAACCAAAAAAATCATTTTAATCAAACAAATTTTTTTTTAATAAACAGATATTTCAAAAGGTTCTTATAGGATACTATAGATGCATTGAGTGCTAATACCTTCCCATTGTATAACCAACCCCCGAACTCTAGATCTCTTTTTCAAAAATGCATTGTATTTTCATTACTTTTAAGTATTATTTTACATTGCATATTTTAGGGTTTTATTTCACTCTTTTCCCTTTTCCTTTGGAAATAATAAAGCACGATAGCGACTCTTGCTTTTGTGAGATAATTAATATCTCGATCTCCGATTTACCCTGCTACATTTTTTATCGCTACAATCACCAAATATACAAAAAACTACAGAGTTCATTTTTTTCATAACGGTATACAAAAAGAAATCGAGCCACCAAAAAAGTATAACAACAACCAAGCCACATACATAAATGGTTTTGGTAAAAGTCCAGACATCAGAAAATCCCTATTTTCTGTTCATCATCTTCCCCTTCCAACCCTTCAGAAACAAAGGAAAAAATTCTAGGCAAAATAGAAAGATCATTTTACAGGAAAAAGGACTTCCCTGCAGCAAACCGTAACTGTCTCGTAGTCACAGTTCAACATTGGCTCCCAAAATTGGTAAGTCTTCCTGTTCTCGCCTCATAAGTATGCTATCTTTTTGCTATTTACTATCATTTTCATAAGAGCTATGTTAAAATAAAACACACAAAAAATTATACAGTGGACTAAACAAAAAAAGAGAGTAGATCGACACTTACCTCTAATGCATAGACTCTCCATCATCATCACCTTGTCGTTGATTTCCACTCCGTCTCACACAATAAACCTTTGTCCTCCGCCAGTCACCTCCTATCCCCTCAGAGCACTCTCAACCGCCACCGGAAATATCACCCGACCACCACACTCAAACCCAGGAAAGACGGCCGTCGCGGAGATTGAATCAGTGAGGATGGTGATCGGTTTTGTTTGAGCAAAAAGATAATGATGAAGTTTTAACAGAGAGAGGAAGTAATCGTTTTTGGCGGAAGCGAGATACTTAACTTTGTTTTCTTTTTTTTTTACGGTAAACATAAAGATAAGCATTTAACAATAACAATAATTAATTTTGTTCTTTTCCCTTCCCAATGCTAGACAACCAGCGACGCCCCTGTTTAGTTGCTTAGGGTTTTCAAAACCCTATTTTTCCCCTTCCCAACTGGGTCAGCCCATTGGGCTTCTGGCCCAACTTTCATATCTGTTTTCCCTTTTTATATTATCAGATTCATATCAATAACAGATAAGCAGAACAACTCAATTGGCAAGACATGGTTTGTAGTGACTGAGGGAACCCGGGTTGAACCCCTGTTGGGACCCCTTTTTTTTTCGTTTTCGTTTTTTTGCTTCATCTTTTCCCTTTTGATAAAACAAAAGAAAAAATCCTCGGGCTTTAACTTCTAGAGCCCATGCTTTCAAGGACAGCAACCCCCCTTTTCTTAAATTTCAACACCTCATTCCATTTTTTTATTTTTTATATATACTTAGTTTTGATTTTATTAATTTAATAAATAATAATTTTGTCAATTAATTTTCAAAATTTAGCTTAATTCTAATTCAATTAAATAAAAATAAACAAAATTAATTTATTTTCTCAATTAGTTTAGGACTTTGTAAATTATTTTACTAACTAATTTTTGTATGTTAAGTTTTATTTGGTTCATTTAATAACAAAAACATTAAAAGACAAAAATACATGTATTTTGATTCAATTCTATAATTAATTGATAGAATAGGTTTTCCTATTTTTCTTTTCAAACTTTTCCAACAAATAACAAGAATCTTACTTCCATACTTTGTTAATTAATTTTTATTTCCTAGACTGTTATAACTTTAATTAATCGCTCAAATTCAATTTGGTTGTATTGTTTGCTATTTGGACTTTTTTAATCGCATTCGACTCATCTCCATTTGTAAAAAAATTGTACCCCATTCCCGAAAGCTCTGTAATAGTGGAGAATTTCCATTTCTGCAATTTACTGTTTTCTTTATACTGTATAATAGTTAGGCGTGTATGGCAAGATATAAAAACAATCGTTAGATAACCTAATTTCAACAAAATTAACTTGATTCGAACACACTTTTCACACGTGCACCTCTAGGGTAACCCCGCTCGTTGCCTCGGAAACATAGTCATGTCCCTCGAATATGAGATGCTTTAGCAAAGACCCTTCAATAAAAGATCATAGTCCCTCAATGACCCTTCGATGTTGCCTTCGATAAAACGATCTAGTCCCTTACGAAAATTGCTAAAGCGTCTTACAAGTTGCTTTCGATGACTATACGATTGACCCACGCCTGTCCCTTCACATCCAACGATGGGGCTTCTCACCAAATCAATGGTAAGATAGCAACATCTAAAGGAGGAAGAAAAGAACATTTAAGATCTTTCGAGTAGGTAGATTCGCTCCTAGTTACTCGCTTGCTCACAATAAAAACATTTTTACACCGACACTTTCATCTTAAAACATTTTCAAAAAGACAAAACATTTTGTATACGTTCTTATAGAGACAAGAACCATTGCAAAAACATCTTTTCAAAGCCACTTTCAAAAACACATTCCACTAACACATCTTTGAACTATTTTTTCAAAACAAAACTTTGTACACGTTCTTATAGAAACGAGAACCATTACAAAGACATTTTCAAAATACTTTCAAAACCTACACCACAAGCATGTTGTCAAACAAAAGCAAGTGATCAAGCGAGTAATTAAGAGCCCGTAGATAACTACGGATGAAAAGGGTGCTAATACCTTCCCTTTTCATAATCTACCCCCCGAACCCGAGAAATAATCTCGAAAGGTCTTTCCTGTGCTTTTTTACCTTTCCTTTTGGATAAAATAAAAGTCGGTGGCGACTCTTACTATCCGCACAATTGCGATCAAACACAAACCCTTAAGTCAGTTCTTCCATCGTATCACAGAACTGGCGACTCTGCTGGGGAAAATCTAAAAGTAGGGTTACCTTAGGGTTAGATCACCTTTACTTGTTTCTTTGTATGCTTTATATTTTTTTCTTTTGTATTGGGCTTGCTTTGATCCTCCATTCGGATCTGGGACACCTTATTAGGTAAGTAGAAATGGATTGTGGAAACTGTACAACATATACCGATATGGTTGAAGTAATGGCTATGTTAGTGTGACGCATTTGTGGGTACCGGTATCCCTCGTGGTGAATTGAGGAGAATACGGGTCCGCTTAGTGGCGTCATGAAGCACTAACTGACTTTAGAACCCTAATTGAACAAACTTGGCCATTAGGACGTAGTGAGATAACCGGTTTCGGTGTAGAGCTGAAAATTGGTTGATACTCGATACTACACTCATTGAGGCTAGACTTTTGGGATATATTGGCCGCAAGAAAAGATTAATTATGCTGAGTAAATGTCTAAGAGAAAGGTCGGTGATATTGAGATCCTTTAGAATCCGATCACTATTACTAAGACAGGTTGAGCCAACTAAACTTCAAGAGGGTACTTACCTATAAAACCCCATGCAAGCCTAAAACATAGGAACTTGTTTGCTGTGTGTGTATATATTTACTTGTACATAACACCATAAACATCATAAGCATCATGAGCATTCTCACTAACCATTTCAAGGATTTAGAAATTTATCTTTGTTTTTGTTTTGTAGGTCATGAATTCCGTCCGAAGAAACACCATCTGAATCAGCTTTGTAAAAGCACACCCTCAACTTCAAGAGTTATCCTCAAGAGTGCCCGAGGATTCCCCTTTTACCAAGAAATACGGTTGACTCCGCAGTTTGGCTACATCCAGTTTCCAAGAAGAGATGATGTGTGTGTTGTTCCAATTCTTTGATCCCGTACATCACTGTTTCACTTTCCCAGACTATCAGTTAGTACCTACACCAGAAGAGTTCTCTCTACTCTTAGGGGTGCCCATACTTGATCAGATACCGTTCACCGGTCCAGAGGGAATTCCAAAACCTGAAGTCATCACCGAAGCTTTGCATCTGAAGAGAGTCGACATCATAACCAATTGGGATACAAGAAGCGGAGTTAAATGTTTCCTAGCCAAGTTTCTATTAGAGAAGGCTCGTTCCTTCTGGGACGACATGGATTTCCAAGCTTTTGAAGACATCATGGCTCTTCTTATTTATGGTTTGGTTTTATTCCCTAACTCAGACCAATTCATAGATGTTAATGCCATCAAAGTATTTCTCTCTCGTAATCCCATACCTACTTTACTGGGAGACATCTTGCATTGCCTTCATACCGGAACCATGAAGAAAAGAGGTACTCTCTTGTGTTGTATCCCCCTACTCGCTAAGTGGTTCACTTCACACCTACCTCAATCAGCATTAAAGAACGCGAAAAGACTAACATGGTCTCAAAGGATGATGTCCCTCACCCATTCTGACATCCGTTGGTAATCGAGATCCTTGGAAGAGGTCTCTATCATTGACCACTGTGGGGAATTCCATAACGTCCCTCTGCTTGGTATTAGGGGAGGTATCACCTATAATTCCTGCTTAGCTCTTCGACAGTTTGGCTATTCCCGAAGAGATGACCTTCATGAGATGCTCATTCAAGGTCTGGTGTTCGACTACGACAAAGAAGACCAAGGTTACCTCCAGAGGTTTACACAAGCTTGGAGAATGGTGAACAAGGTGGACAATAGGACTTTGGGACACAAAAACTCTATCCCTCTCGAGCCTTACCTTAGATGGATACGAGCTCGTGCTTAGAGTCTCGTGATGCCTTACCCTTCCATCTTTCCTGTTATCATAGATCCTGTTGTTGAAGGAGATGTCCCATACACTGTCCTTCATCCTGACATGCCTACCTCTCTCGAAGACTTGCATAGAGCTTGGGTTCAGTTGAAGGAAGAGCGAGACACCTTTGAAGCCCAATTTTACGCCAGTTAGAAGAAGGTTTTGGAACTCACCAAGAAGCTTCATGAAGAGCAGAATCTAAACGCCTACATCGCGTCAAAGAGGATGCGTTCAACCTTTTTGTCTTAGGAGTTTTGTTGTATTTTGTTTCTTTCAATGTAAGCCCAAAGAGGCATGATGTACTCAAACTTGGATTTATTAATATAACATGTGTTCTTTTTTGGTTTGAACAAATTTAAATCTCTAATTTCCTTTAAATCATTTGCATATTACATATTCATTCATCATAACATCATATAGGTTTCTCACAATAGGTCTCCTTATCCTTCTACTGTTTATTTCAGTGAGATGGATATTGAACAGACAGTGAAAGATCTTCAGGCACATAACGTCGAGTTTCAACAAATGCTCTTGACTCTGGCAAAAGGACAAGAGGAGTTGAAGACTCTACTAGCCAAAGAAAAGAAGAAGAAAGCAAAGACCACCCGATATTGTGATCATGGGAAGAAGGTTCAAAGGACAAGCCAGACGGACTTTAGACTTCACAACATCATCAGATAAGGGAGATAATCAAGAATACAGGACCAAGGAAGTGAACAACAACCCAGCATCTGAAGAAGAGGAAGAACCTGACTACTCTGAGGAACAATATCCTCCTGCTGATAATAAATACAAAGAGCTAGAGGATCGTTTGAATGCTATGGAGGTCCAGAGGGTACCCGAATTGGATTTTGAAGAGTTAGGACTTGTCTCAGGGATTGTCATCCTGCAGAAATTCAAGGTCCCCACTTTCGCTAAATATGACGGTGTCTTTTGCCCGAAGCTGCATTTAAGGTCATACATTAGAAAGATTCAACCCCATACGGCTGATAAGAATCTGTGGGTGCATTTTTTACAAGAGAGCTTGTCAGGGACGCAGTTGGATTGGTTCTATCAGTTGGAAGGGACCAATATTCGCAATTGGGAATATTTGGCTGCCGCCTTTTACAAACAATACCAGTATAATGCTGACTTGGCTCCAACCCGAACGCAATTGCAAGGCATGTCTAATGGTGCAGGTGAAGGTTTCAAAACCTATGCTAAAAAATGGAGAGATCTCGCAGGCAGAGTCCAGCCCCCTCCATCAGACAGAGAATTAGTGGATATGTTCCTAGGCACCTTATCAGGTCCATTCTTTAACCACCTGATCGGAAGTTCCTCAGCTAGATTTACTGAACTAATCATGACTGGTGAGCGGGTCGAAGCCGGCATAAAAAGTGGAAAAATTCAAAGAGATGCATCCTCGAGCACGATGAAGAAACCCTTTGTTGGAAAGAAGGAGGTCAGTGCTGCATATGACCATAGGAATCAAAACAAAACTGAACATCGTCCAACGGTAGGGGCTGTTATGATTTCTAATCTTGTGCCAAATCAACAACGAAATTATCAGCACAAGCCAAAAGCGCCCATGAGACGATTTACCCAGATCAACATGACCATGTCCCAAGTTTTGCCACACCTTTTGAAGACCAATCTTGAAACTTTAAAAGAAACTCCCAAGAACCCCAACACTGCTTCTCCTCGCTACAACCCGAACGCTCGATGTGCCTATCATTCTGAAAGCCCGGGGCATGATACAAACGACTATTGTGCCTAATGTAATAACGGCGCCAATGCCTAGACATGGTCAAGGTGTCAACGCCATTGATGATGATCATTTCGTCTCCTCCATGAATGACTTAACTACTCCTCTGTTGACCATTAAACAGAATCTGTTGCAAGCCGGTCTGTTCCCGGGCTATGATAAGAATTGCCACTTATGCAAGTCTCTACCAAATGGTTGTTTGTTACTGAAGATGGGCGTTCAGTGCCTGATGACTAGCAAAGAAATCTTATTTGAAAAGATTCCTCTTACCAGAACTTCTTATCAAGATGTCTCAATAATCACCATTTCCAACAATCCTCCCGGGGTCTCCGCCAAAAGACCCGTCAGGATTACATATGTTGCAAGATCTGCACCTCTAATCATCATTATGCCAAGACCAATATGATACTCTTCAGATAAAGCTGTTCCCTGGAACTATGGGGCTGACGTCTATTACTATGGCGTCAAGCAAGATCAGTTGGCCGTCAAAGACGAAGTTGCGAGAGATACTGATCCTGACATCAGTAATATCACTGGGACCAGTAAGATAACAAGAAGTGGAAGAGTCTTCTCACCCGAGATTTCTCCAAAGACCGTTGCTACTCCTGTGATCATCCCCACTTCCACTCCTACCAACACTCCCAGTGATACTCCTACTGTTATCCCTGCTACCGAGATAAGGGGCAAAAAGGTCTTGAATGAGCCTGTCCAAGTGAGAGAGCATCCCGAGATCATCCTTGAAGCTTCTAGAAAGGAGATAGAAGAAATACTGAAGATAATCAAGAAAAGTGACTACAACATTGTAGAACAGTTGGGGCAGACCCCCTTGAAGATATCATTATTGTCCTTACTTTTGTGTTCTGAGGCCCATGCCAAAGCCTTGGTAAAATTTCTCAAAACCGCCCACGTGCCCCAAGAGACCTCCATCGACCAATTTGAGAATTGTGTGGCCAGTCTAACTGCTGATAACAGATTGGGCTTTTCCAACGCTGGTTTAACTTCCAAGGGAAGGAAGCACAACGATGCCTTGCATGTTTCCATTGAATGCAGGGGCACCACACTTACCCGTGTTTTGGTGGATACCGGCTCATCATTGAATGTCTTAACCAAAAACGCTCTCGACCCACTGGACTGCGAGGGACTCGCTCTAAAGCCTAACAACATCATAGTGAGAGCCTTTGATGGTTCTAAGAGGACAGTGCACAGAGAAGTTAATATCCCCATAAAAGTTAGACGTCAGCCTTTTGATTCAACTTTCTATGTGATGGATATTCGCCCTTCATACTCTTGTCTATTGGGTCGAGCCTGAATCCATGGTGCTGGTGCCATCACTTCTACCCTACATCAGATGCTAAAATACTCGATCAAAGGAAAAATTGTCACAGTTCACGGGGATGAGGAGTACATGGTTATCCACCTGAACTTTTTATGGTATGTTAAAATAGATGGTGAATTCATTGAGACTCCGTGTCAGAATTTTGAGGAGGTTCCACAAACAGTTGCGACAACCAAGTCTACTCCCAAAGTTCCAAATATTACCAGACCTCCACTGAAGATAGCCTCTTTGAAATATGCTAGAGTAGTAGTTAAAGAAGGCGGGTGTACCATCTGGGGTCACCTTCCAGATTTTCCTTACAAGTCCGATAAATTTGGTTTGGGATTCACTACAGAGGCCCAAAGAGCTGTTCGACGTTCTCGCACCGGGGAACCACCTTTGCATATCAGCAATCAGGGAGTCAATGCAGTAGAAGACCGTGATGGAAGCTGTGATATGGACGAGTGGATTTTTCCAACCATCAGCGGAGGACTCAACAATTGGGAGGCCAAAGATTTTGTCTCTATTACTTTTATTTAAGAGTAATTGTCTTTTAATGTTTTCAGGCTTGTAATATTTAAATAATTTAAACTTTAAAACCTTGTGTCTTACCCGAGGCACAACGGTCCATTTGTGAGGGTTTTTACTTCATTCTCATATGTCATCAATGAATCATGGACGTTCTTGCATGCAAATTTTTGTGCTCTTTGTCTTTATTTTCTTACATTTTATTTCTTTTAGAGATAGCTATGCTCTTACACACACTCACATATTAAAATGTAGATCTACATCCACTCAGGATCCCATGGGTAACGGTTCTTCTATGGCCTATTGTGACTTTGAAAATCCAATCTACCAAGCCGAAGACGAAGGTGAGGAAGATTGTGAGGTACCAGGGGAATTGGCCAGGTTATTACAACAAGAAGAAAGGACCATTCAGCCCCATGAAGAGCCGGTTGAAATAGTTAACTTAGGTACTGAGGAGAACAAAAAAGAGGTCAAGGTGGGTGCCAATCTGGAACCCAGTGTCAAGGAGCGTCTGATTCAATTGTTATACGATTATGTTGAAGTCTTTGCCTGGTCATATGAAGACATGCTGAGACTTGATGTAGACATTGTGGTACATCGTCTTCCTACAAGAGAAGATTGTCCGCCAGTAAAGCAAAAGGTTCACCGCATGAGGCCTGATATGTCAGAAAAGATTAAAGCAGAAGTCATGAAGCAATTCAACGCTGGATTCTTAGATGTCACCTCTTATCCCCAATGGGTTGCCAATGTTGTTCCCGTCCCCAAAAAGGATGACAAAGTACGAATGTGCATGGACTACAAATATTTGAATATGGAAAGCCCTAAGGATGATTTTCCACTATCCCACATTGATATTCTGGTTAACAATATGGAACAACACAAGGTGTTTTCCTTCACGGACAATTTCTCAGGCTACAACCAAATCAAAATGGCGCCTGAGGACATGGAGAAAATAACATTTGTCACACAGTTGGGCATATTCTGCTATAAGGTCATGTCATTCGGATTGAAGAATGATGGGGCAACCTATCAGCGTGCCATGGTAGCTCTATTTCACGACATGATACATCACGAAATAGAGGTCTACATGGACGATATGATAGCCAGATCTCAAACGGAAGAAGAGCATCTCGATCATTTACAGAAGTTGTTTGAGAGGCTGAAGAAATACAAGCTGAGGTTGAACCCAAATAAATGCACGTTCAGGGTATGGTCTGGTAAAGTCCTAGGCTTTGTCGTCATCAACAAAGGTATCGAGGTTGATCCTGCCAAGGTTAAAGTGATACAAGAGATGCCTTCTCCTCACAATGAGAAGAAAGTCAAAGGATTTTTGAGACGTTTGAATTACATTGCCATATTCATTTCTCACCTGACAGTTACTTGTGAACCGATCTTCAAATTGTTGAAGAAAGATCAAGTAGTCAAATGGAATGACGAATGCCAAGTTGCTTTTAACAAAATCACATAATACTTACAAGATCCTTCTGTGTTGTTGCCACCCATCGAGGGAAGGCCATTGATATTGTATCTGACTGTTTTAGAAAACTCAATGGGGTGTGTGCTGGGGCAGCATGACGAGTCTGGACGAAAATAGCATGCTATTTATTACCTGAGCAAAAAGTTTACCGACTGTGAAACAAGATATTTACTGTTTGAGAAAACTTGCTGCGCTCTGGCATGGGATGCTCGCCAGCTACGACAGTATATGCTGACCCATACTAATTTGTTGATATCTAAAATGGATCCAATAAAATACATCTTCGAGAAGCCTGCTCTCTCTGGGAGAATAGCAAGATGGCAGATGATCCTGACGGAATATGACATACAATATACTACCCAGAAAGCAATAAAGGGCAGTGTACTAGCTGATCACCTTGCTCACCAAGCTGTGGAAGTCTACCAATCCATGAAGTTCGAATTCCCAGATGAGGACATCATGATGGTAACCAATTGTGAAGAGATCAGACCATATGACGGACCTGAACAAGGATCCCGATGGATCCTGTTTTTCGATGGGGAATCCAACGCACTTGGCAATGGTATTGGTGTTGTACTCGTATCTCCTGAAGGGTGTCATACTCCCTTTACCGCAAGACTCTGCTTCAATTGTACAAAAAATATGGCAGAATATGAAGCGTGCATCTTTGGTCTCAGAGCTACCATAGATTTGGGGATCAAATCTTTAAGTGTGTTCGGAGATTCAGCTTTGGTCATCAGTCATATCAAAGGGTAATGAGACACCAAACACCCTAACCTTATCCCTTACAAAGAACATGTTTTGACATTGCTACCGTATTTTGAGAAGAAAATCAGCTAGCAGACGCACTAGCTACAATGTCATCTATGTTTAAACTTAATTGGGATATCGAGGCTCCTCAGATCACCATTGAGCGGATGGATGAACCAGCTTACTGTCACGAGATCGGTACTGAAGAAGTAGTGGACCAACCTTGGTTGCATGAAGTTAAAAGGTATCTCGAATCTCAAGAATATCTAGAAGGAGCTTCAGTTAATGACAAGAAATTCTTAAGAAGATTCTCGGCTAAGTTCTTCCTTAGTAACGAAATTTTGTACAAACGCAATCATGAATCTGTATTACTTCGATGCATAGACAAAGTTGAAGCTGAAAGGATCATGGCCGAATTGCACGAAGGCACTTTTGGTACCCATTCCAGTGGGCATACGATGGAAAAGAAAATCCTACGGGCAGGCTATTATTGGTCTACCATGGAAGAAGATTGCTATCAACACTCTCAGACTTTTCATAAGTGTCAGATCTACGCTGACAAAGTACATGTGCCTCCGGTTCCTCTAAACATCCTGACTGCTCCTTGGCCATTCGTAATGTGGGGCATTGACATGATCAGAGAGATCAAACCTACAACTTCCAATGGACACTGCTTCATCTTGGTTGCCATTGATTACTTCACGAAGTGGGTTGAGGCAGCTTCCTTCGCTTATGTTACCAAGAACGTCATGGCCCGATTCATCAAACAAAATCTTATCTGTCGATATGGTATCCCAGAGAGAATCGTCACAGACAATGGTACAAATTTCAACAATACTATGATCACCGCCCTATGCGCGAAGTTCAAGATACAACATCATAACTCTTCCCCTTACCAGCTGAAGATGAATGGCGCTGTAGAAGCCACTAACAAAAACATTAAGAAGATCATACAGAAAATGACAGTCACATACAAAGACTGGCATGAGATGCTACCATTCTCTCTCCACGGGTACCGTACCACGGCGCACACGTCGACAGGGGCAACTCCTTTCTCCTTAGTATATGGCATGGAAGCTGTCCTTCTAGTGGAAGTCCAGATACCTTCTCTAAGAATTATACAAGATGCAGGGCTGAATGAAGACGAATGGATTCAAACTCGACTAGATCAGTTGAACTTAATTGATGAGAAGAGGCTTGCAGCTGTCTGTCATGGTCAGATATACCAAAAACGAATTATCAAATCTTTCAACAAAAAGGTCAGACGTCAAGTGTATCAAGTCGGGGATCTAGTGATCAAGCGCATCATATTGGCACAAGGTGATCCCAGGGGAAAATGGACTCCTACATACGAAGGACCATTTATGATAAAAAACATATTCTCTGGTGGAGCAATGATCTTGACCACTATGGATGGAGACGACCTTCCACACCCTATAAACGTGGACATAGTTAAAAGATACTACGCATGAACAAGGACCCGCTAGGTCGACTGGCCTAGGAAAAAGTTAGGGCGTCCCGGCGAACCAAAAGGTTCAGGCAAAAATTAGGGATAAAATATAAAAAATTTATACACCTGGCAAGCTAAAAACCTGAAAGGGTGGCTTGGGTAAAAAAGGGTATCCCGGCGGATCGAAAACCTGAAAGGGAGGTCCAGGAAAAAGTTAGGGAATTAAAGCGTATGACTATGTCCCATTGGATCATCTTACAGATAATCTTCAGTGTCGATCGACCAGCTCAAATGGTTCTAATCAATCCAATCAGCTTCACCGAGGCGACAAGTAGACAAGACACTCAGAAACACGAAGACTATAGCAGAATGGGAACCCCATGGGATTATTTCACATAACTATCTTTTCTTTGTATTAATTTTCATTTTTTACGACGACATTCTCTTACTAGAATATTCGTCTCGTTGTACAAAAAAAACTTATTCAAGTTAATACAAAGATATCCCTTTTGAAGTTGCAAAACTATTTGTTTTTCTTTATTTTTGTGTTTTGTTTACAAAAAACGTCCAATGATTTATTTTTGAACATATGAATTTGAATGTAATTACTATTTATAAATGAACAGAAAATAGAAAGACAATCACTAATGGCTTTAAGAAACAAGATAATATCTTTAGGCTATTCCATAAAATCCCCGCAGGTATTTTCCCCAGCAAGAGCGGAAACAAAGACATCCCACTACAGGATCACTAACGGGTCCCCAGTATGCAGCCTAGTGGTATCAAGCGTTCTCACATCCCTGACAGAGTAAAACCTCCAACTACCGCTCCAAATATTCCCTAGTGAAAGTCACCAGGTTTCTCAAGATTCCCCGACAGGATTTCACGAAATGCACAACGTTCCCCTTCCACAACAGAGTTCATTTATCTAACAAAAGGGAAACTCATCCATCAACGTTTTAACTTCAACGAAGTACGAAGACTTACACTCCTCGTTCTCAGCAGTACTCAGGGATTTGTTTTCCCCGAATCCGGCAACACTGTGGAAGAATAATTAATATGTCCTTACATTACATTCATACGTCATAATATTGACAACACAAATGAATATAGTGCAATCTCATTTATTTTGAGAAACAACATCATACTACGCATTTCATACATCATAGCATTGCATACAATTAACTCTTCACCTTTTCAGGAAAGAATCAATCAACAGGAAATTATCATCAACAAATTTCCGACAGACAAATATTTTCAACAAGTCATTTACAGATAAATTCCCGAGAAAGGACTGGTCGACCATCTACATAGAAAATATTTCCTTCAAACTTCTTTTGGTTCAGTTTAAACCTCTCAATGGTTTATCCTGATTATTTCCTCGCAGACGTATTCTATGGTTCAGGCAAATCTCTTAATGATTTGTTCTGATTCTTCTCTAGATTTCTGCTGGTTCAGTTTAAATCTCTCAACGGTTTATCCTGATTCTTTCCTTGCATACATTTTCTCTAGTTCAGATAAATCTCTTAACGATTTCTTCTGATTCTTCTCCGGACCCCTTGCTGGTTTCATTTAAATCTCTCAACAGTTTATCCCAATTCTTTTCCACAAACATTTTCTTTGGTTCAGATAAATCTCTCAATGATTTATTCTGATTCTTTTCTAGACCCCTGCTGGTTCAGTTTAAATCTCTCAATGGTTTATCCTGATTCTTTTCCGCAAACATCTTCTCTGGTTCAGATAAATCTCTCAACGATTTATTCTGATTCTTCTCCAGATTCTTGCTGGTTAAGATAAATCTCTCAACGGTTTATTCTGATTCCTCTCCAGATTCTTGCTGGTTCAGATAAATCTCTCAACGATTTGTTCTAATTCTTCTCCAGATTTCTACTGGTTCAGTTTAAATTTCTCAACAGTTTATCCTAATTCTTTCCTCGCAGATATTTTCTCTAGTTTAGATAAATCTCTTAACAATTTGTTCTGATTCTTCTCCAGACCCCTTTCGATTTAATCCAAACCTCTCAATGGTTTATCCTAATTCTTTCCCGCAGACATTTTATCTTTTGGGTTCGGTTTAAACCTCGCAACGGTTTATCCTAATTCTTTCCCAGTAGACAATTTTCTCTGGTTCAGATAAATTGCACCAAGATTTATTCTGCTGCTTCCCAGTCAAAGTTAATCCAAGACCTCTATTGGTTCAGTTCAAATTTTACCAAGATTTATTCTGATTCTTTCCAGTCAAACAACATTCAAGACTTCTGCTAGTTCCAGTTTAAATCGACCAAAGGTTTATTCTGATTTTCTTTTCCAGTTGAAGTCAAGTTCAGACTTAGTCTAATTTCTTTGTCAACAATCACCTTGGGATGGAATCTATAAGCCCATCTCCGATAAATCTCCATCATTTCTCCAAATGGCATCTTTAAGCCCATTACTTACACAATCAACCAACGCATCATCGAGTGCAAATTTCTGGGCACTCTAGTGTTCAATCATCTTCCACTTTCAAGCTACGAACGACAAACATGTCGATCTCACTTTTCAAGATTAAGAAGATTGAACAGGGGAAGTTGTTGTACCCCAAAATTTGCCCTCCCATTTTTCATTCAAGATACTATCCTAGGGTTTCTCGAATACTCATTTTGGCTCAGAAGTTGATCAGACAGATTCTCTTCCTAAGTAGTAAATCCGTAATTAGGGTTTTGCATCTCTCAAAGAAAATTGAGTCTTCAAGGTCTCAATGGTCTTCATAGATCTTCATGTCTCCTCAAGGTTGTTTAATCCAGTTTTCAAACCTCGCATTGAAAGTTTGCTCAATCAATGGTTCAAATAACTGGAAAAAAACAACCACATCGACCCAAAGATTGACCTTTTGCGAGAACAAGTTCAAACGATCATAAATTCTTCATTATTCAATATTTTTGAGTGGTTTTTCTTGCGTATGATTCTCCTTGATGCCACCTCCAATTTCTCTTCACAAATCAAGAGTTAGTTACGTGTAGAAGATCACAAAAATTCGAATACGTTAGAAGTCGCATAATGGATTTTGACCTAATTTTAAATAACAGTCGTCTGATTTCTAAAAATTGTGATTTATTCAAATTACAAGATCTTGAGATGATTATCTGAAAGAAAATTGTGTTTGGAAGACTTTAAAAATTATTGAATCATCGCAAGTCATTAGTTGATTTTTAAGTGTTCTTAACCACAGTTTTTTGAAGTTGGTTAATTCTACAAGATTGACGAATATTCTCCAAAGCATGTTTGTTTGGCAATGAAGTTCCATTCTAATCGAGTGTGGAGTGCGATTTCATTTTTTGAATGCAAGTTTGAATTGGATATGATTTAAAGTTTAAGTTTTTCATCTAAATAACCATTTGTTTTGAGTTCGAGTAAACCAAGTGGAATTTGAATTCTTAAGCATTTATTTTGTTTAAGAATTTGATTTGAAGTTTGAAAGATAAGGTGCATGGTTTTACTTGAAATACGAATTACAAAGGCGTTGGATTTTCTTGAAGTTCAAGTTACCAAGTAAGATATATGTTCAAATCATACAAATAGGGGATTTCATATTTCATCGAGATTCAAGTCTCACTCTTTTCTCAAGAGGCATTTTTAAGTTCATGGGCCACATAGAAGAATCCAAATTGTGCTTGTAATTTAAATTCTATCAAAGAATATTCAAATTTTGCAAGTCTTGTAGAATAAAATTCAAGTTGAATCAAGAATGAAAGATTACAACAAAACTGCATTATTTGAATTTTACAAAATAAAGCGGAATTCGTCGTTTAAATTTACAAGTGAATTGGAATGCGCTTTACAAGTTTCTAAACCACATAATTCAAATTACAAGATTCGCGATGTTACTAAATTCCTAACAATATACTAAGCTACGAGGGAATTTATTCATCTTCAAGTCTTGAAAAATTACTTCAAGTCACTCTTCACTGATTCTCCCCATTGCCCAAGTTGCTCGTACATGAAACAAGAAAGAAAAATTAGCAAGCATGTGAAAAATTCAGGAACTGTTTGTTTAGAACAAATTTCTTCTCATCATTAGGGGTTGCTCAAAGAATCAGTATGCAGTTTAGGGAATTCACCATTTAACCATTTTTTCCAAAAGCCCAACAAAGGCCTCATTTATATTTGCCAATCAGTTTCAAATCATCGGCCCAAAGCAATATTTTCATTGCAAATCACAAAAATATGTATGTTTCTTTTGGTTCACAAAGAAAATATTGTCAAAAACAAAGAGAAAAGCAAACTGCATTGCAGCCTGCATTGCTGCAACAAAAAAAATAGTTTGCATCCCAATAATAAGAGAAATACAAGAGGCCAAAATGCTGTCAAGTACAGACTGCATTGCAGCCCTGCATTGCTGTCCAAACCTGCTAACAAAAGAGTCCAACAATTGCATAAAATAGGCAACATAAAAGCTGCACCAAAAAGATATAACAACAGTATGCCCCAAGTGCTCAAACTTGCCAAACTGTTATCCCACTACTATTATAAAATACACATATACAGAGAGAATACAGGGAGGACCTTATAAC
This sequence comes from Vicia faba, assembly GCA_948472305.1. NCBI lineage: Eukaryota > Viridiplantae > Streptophyta > Magnoliopsida > Fabales > Fabaceae > Vicia > Vicia faba. The sequence continues at coordinate 1,091,806,831 of OX451738.1, forward strand.
CAGCAGCAACATCACCAAATATACAAAAAACCGCAGAGTTCATTTTTTTCATAACAGTATACAAAAATAAATCGAGCCACCAAAAAAGTATAACAACAACCAAGCCACATACATAAACAGTTTTGGTAAAAGGCCAGACATCAGAAAATCCCTATTTTCTGTTCATCATCTTCCCCTTCCAACCCTTCAGAAACAAAGGAAAAAATTCTAGGCAAAATTGAAAGATAATTTTACAAGAAAAAGGACTTCCTTGCAGCAAACCGTAACTGTCTCATAGTCATAGTTCAACATTGGCTTCCAAAGTTGGTAAGTCTTCCTGTTCTCGCCTCATAAGCATGCTATCTTTTTGCTATTTACTGTCATTTTCATAAGAGCTATGTTAAAAAAACACACAGAAAATTATACAGTGGACTATACAAAAAAAAAGAGTAGATCGACACTTACCTCTAATGCACAGACTCTCCATCATCATCACCTTGCCGTCGATTTCCACTCTGTTTCACACAATAAACCTTTGTCATCTGCCAGTCACCTCCTATCCGCTCAGAGCACTCTCAACTGCTGCCTGAAATCTCACCCGACCACCACACTCAAACCCAGGAAAGACGGCCGTCGCGGAGATTGAATCGGTGAGGATGGTGATCGCTTTTGTTTGAGAAAAAAGATGATGATGAAGTTTTAACAGGGAGAGGAAGTAATCGTTTTTGGCGGATGCGAGAGAATTAACTTTTTTTATGGTAAACATAAAGATAAGCATTTAACAATAACAATAATTAATTTTGTTCTTTTCCCTTCCCAATGCTAGACAACCAGCGGCGCCCCTGTTCAGTTGCTTAGGGTTTTCAAAACCCTTTTTTTCCCCTTCCCAACCAGGTCAGCCCATTGGGCTACTGGCCCAACTTTCCTATCCGTTTTCCCTTTTTATATTATCGAATTAATATTAATAACAGATAAGCAGAACAACTCAATTGGCAAGACATGGTTTGTAGTGATTGAGGGAACCCTGGTACAACCCCTGTTGGGACCTTTTTTTTTGTTTTCTTTTTTTGCTTCATCTTTTCCCTTTTGATAAAACAAAAGAAAAACTCCTTGGGCTTTAACTTCTAGAGCCCATGCTTTCAAGGACAACACCCCCCCCCCCCTTTTTTTTTTTTAAATTTCAACACCTCATTCCATTTTTTATTTATATATACTTAGTTTTGATTTTATTAATTTAATAAATAATAATTTTGTCAATTAATTTTCACAATTTAGCTTAATTCTAATTCAATTAAATAAAAATAAACAAAATTAATTTATTTTCTCAATTAGTTTAGGACTTTGTAAATTATTTTACTAACTAATTTTTGTATATTAAGTTTTATTTGGTTCATTTAATAACAAAAACTTTAAAAGACAAAAATACATGAATTTTGATTCAATTCTTTAATTAATTGATAGAATAGGTTTTCCTATTTTTCTTTTCAAACTTTCCCAAAAAATAACAAGAATCTTACTTCCATACTTTGTTAATTAATTTTTATTTCCTAGACTGTTATAACTTTAATTAATCGCTCAAATTCAATTTGATTGTATTGTTTGCTATTTGAACTTTTTTAATCGCATTCGACTCATCCCCATTTGTAAAAAAACGGTACCCCTATTCCCGAAAGCTCTGTAATAGTGTAGAATTTCCATTTCTGCAATTTACTGTTTTCTTTATACTGTATAGTAATTAAGCGTGTATGACAAGACATAAAAATAATCGTTAGATAACCTAATTTCAACAAAATTAACTTGAATCGAACACACTTTTCACACGTTCACCTCTAGGGTAACCCCACTCGTTGCCTCAGAAACACAGTCATGTCCCTCGAATATGGGACGCTTTAGCAAAGACCCTTCAATAAAAGATCGTAGTCCCTCGATGACCCTTCGATGTTGCCTTTGATAAAACGATCTAGTCCCTTACGAAAATTTCTAAAGAGTCTCACAAGTTGCTTTCGATGACTATACGATTAACCCGCGCCTGTCCCTTCACATCCAACGATGGGGCTTCTCACAAAATCAATGGTAAGATAGCAACATCTAAAGGAGGAAGAAAAGAACACTTAAGATCTTTCGAGTAGGTAGATTCGCTCCTAGTTACTCGCTTGCTCACGACAAAAACATTTTTACACCGACACTTTCATCTCAAAACATTTTCAAAAAGACAAAACATTTTGTATACGTTCTTATAGAGATGAGAACCATTGCAAAAACATCTTTTTAAAACCACTTTCAAAAACACATTCCACTAACACATCTTTGAACTATTTTTTCGAAACAAAACTTTGTATGCATTCTTATAGAAACGAGAACCATTACAAAGACATTTTCAAAATACTTTCAAAACCCACACCACAAGCATGTTGTCAAACAAAAGCAAGTGATCTAGCGAGTAATTAAGAGCCCGTAGATATCTACAGATGAAAAGGGTGCTAATACCTTCCCTTTTCATAATCTACCCCTCGAACCCGAGAAATAATCTCGAAAGGTCTTTCCTGTGCTTTTTTACCTTTACTTTTGGATAAAAGAAAAGTTGGTGGCGACTCTTGCTATCTGCACAATTGCGATAAAACGCAAACCCTCAAGTCAGTTCTCCCACCGTATCACAGCCATTCCATAAAATCCTCGCAGATACTTTCTCTAAATAGAGCAGAAGCAAGAACATCCTACTACAGGGTCGTGGTCATATCTCCAGCATGCAGCTTAGTGGTATCTTTTGCCTTCATATCTTCGACAGAGCATAACTTCCAGTTACCACCTCAAAGATTCCCCAGAAAAATCCGCCCAGCTTCTCAGGATTTCCCAGCAGGATTTCACAAAGCCCACAGGAAATGCACGACGTTTCTCTTCCCCAACAAAGTTTATTTCTGTGATTTTGGAAACCCATCCATCAACACTTCAACTTCAACAAAATATGAATACCTACATTCCTCATTTCCAGCAACAGTCAGGGATTTATTTTCCCTGGTTCAGCAACACTGTAGTAGAACGACTAACATGTGCATACGTTGCATTCATACATCATAAACATCGACAACACAAATGCATATATCAAAATCTCATTTATTTTGAGAAACATCATTATGCCATGCATTTCATACATCATGTCATTGCATACAACTAACTCTTTACCTTTTCAGGAAAGATCAATCAACAGAAAATTATCATCAACAGATTTTCAATAAGTTAAGGCAATTATCTGTGAACAAATCAATGTTAGATCAATTCTCGAAACAGGACTAAATTGACTATCTACATGACAAATACTCCCTTAAGACCTCTCTTGGTTCAGTGTAAACCTCTCCACAGTTTATCCTGATTCTTTCCCCAGTAGACATCTTCTCTGGTTCAGATAAATCGCTCCAAGTTTATTCTGATGCTTTTCCAGATCTCTATTGATTCAGGTTAAATCTCTTAACGGTTTATCCTGATTCTTTCCCGCGGAAATCTTCTCTGGTTCAGATAAATCGCTCCAAGATTTATTCTGATTCTTGTCCAAGACCTTTACTGCTTCAGTTTAAATCTCTCAACGGTTTATCCCAATTCCTTCCCAGTAGACACTTTCTCTGGTTCAGATAAATCGCCCCAAGATTCATTCTGATTCTTTTCCAGACCCCTGCTGGTTCAGTATTAAATCTTTCAACGGTTTATCCTGATTTTTTCCCGCAGACATCTTCTCTGGTTCAGATAAATTGCTCCAAGATTTATTTTGATTCTTTTTCAGACCCCTGCTGGTTCAGAATTAAATCTCTCAACAGTTTATCCTGATTCTTTCTCGCAAAAATATTTTCTGGTTCAGATAAATTGCTCCAAGATTTATTCTGATTCTTTTCCAGACCCCTGTTGGTTCAGCATTAAATCTCTCAACGGTTTATCCTAATTCTTTCCCATAGACATCTTCCCTGGTTCAGATAAATAGCTCCAAGATTTATTCTGATTCTTTTCCAGACCCCTGCTGGTTCAGTTTAAATCTCTCAATGATTTATCCTGATTCTTTCCCGTAGACATCTTCTCTAGTTCAGATAAATTGCTCCAAGATTTATTCTGATTCTTTTCCAGACCCCTACTGGTTCAATTTGAAGCCTCTTAATGGTTTATCCTGATTATTTCCAGTAAAAGATTATTCAAGACTTCTGCTAGGTTCAATTTTAAATCGACCAAAGGTTTATTATGATTCTTTTCCAAACTGAAGTCAAGCTTAGACTTAGTCTAATTTTCTATCAACAGTCATCATCGGATGGCATCTATAAGCCCATCTCTGCCAACTCTCCATTATTTATCCATATGGAATCTGTAAGCCCATTCCCTACACCTCAACCACAATATCATCAAGTGCAAATTTCTGGGCACTTTAGTGTTCAATCATTTTCCACCTTCAAGTCACGAATGACAGATACTTAATCTAACTCTTTAGGTTTAAGAAGATTGAACATGGGAAGCTGTTGTACCCCAAAATTTGCCCTCTCATTTCTCAAAAGATTATCCTGGACCCCCAGGTTTGTTTCTGTCAAGTTTCAAGTCTCAGATTACAATTTTATAAGAAATTCATTCACAAGGGCAAATGGTCAAAAGCACACTGAAAAGTTAAACTTTTACTTTTTGATCAAAATCAAGCTTCAACAATCATATTTCATCAAGACATGAAATTGGTCCATCAAGAAATCAAAATTCAGAAATTACTTTGAAAAATCAAATTTCATAACACTTAGAAAAGTTTCTAAGTGTTAAGAAAATATGATAATTTTAGAACTTCTGGGCCAGATTTCACGCAAGCGCAATCATAATTTGCAAAGACGGCTCAGAACATGACTCTTTAATCAGAACATATGGAATCTGTGTTCTTCAATCAGAACGTGACTCTTCAGCATATGCAGACTATGTTCTACGCTTCAATCAGAACATCACCCTTCGAATCTCATGCTGGTCTTCTTCGATCAGAACATCACTGTGATATGGTGGCAGAACCAGACTGTTTTAGGAAAATGTTGGTTTGCGTTTTGCGTTTGTGTTTGCAAAATGTCGCGGTAAGCAAGAGTCGCCACCGACTTTTATTTTATCCAAACTGGAAAGAAAAAAAGCACAAAAAATTCCTTTTTCGAGATTTTAAGTACGGGGGGTAGATTATAGAAAGGGAAGGTATTAGCACCCTTTCTATCCAGGGTTTTCCATGGGCTCTTAGGTACTTGCTCATCATTTAAAAATCGCTTCTGTGTTTGTGTGTTTTGAAAAGTTTTTGTTTTACTTCGATTTAACACTTGCTTCTGTCTTCAAGAGTGTTACGAAGTGTTTTGAAAACATTGTTTGAAAAGAGTGTAAGTGTGGAAAAGTTTGATTTTGAGCAAGAACCTACTAGCATCTACCTACTCAAAAAAAGAATGTTTACGTTCTTGTTTATTTTAGACAGCGATATCCCACTATTAGTGAGTAGGTAGCACTGTGTTTGGAGTTTGTAAGGGTCAATTCGAAAGGGAAGTACGATCACTAAAGCAATGTTAGGACGTCTTAGTAATAACCCTAATGTCTTAAGATCATATTCGAGGCAACATTTCCGAGGCGACCTTTCCGAGGCAACATTTCTGGACGGGACATTTGATCTTTGTTTAGACAAAAGAGCGACCACTAAAATACCCTATACTTAATGATCGTTTACCGAAGGCAACCGAAGTGAGAGTATACACTAGGAGTGCGCATGCGTGAGTGATTTAATTTCAAGTTATTATCTTTGCACATTTAGGGTTTGCTAACCATTTTAAAATTAACATACATTTTTGTCATGCAATCCTATTATCATACATCTAACAGTTAATATTTGCGAGAATTAAAATGCGAGAAATAAAATCCTACGCTATTACAAGGCTTCGAGGTAGGGGATTAATTACATAGCCAAAAAACCTGTAAAACGATAAATAGAACAAAAAAAACCTAATTAAACTATTACATACCGTAAGCAGTTACATTAATATTGTAAAAATAAATAAACGCGCGATGAATCGAGAACGAGAGAAAATTAGGGTTTTGACCCCGTCTAAACCTAATTGAAGGAAAAATCATTTTTTGTTGTTTTTGATTATTTTAAGAAAAATAAGGTTAAATGAATAAATATAAACCTAATTACTAATTAATTTTAAATTAAGAAAATAATTAATTTGACCTATTTTTATATTTTTGTTATTTTAAGAAAAGGAAATAAAAATTAAATCAAACCAATCCTAATTTTCTAATTGATTTTAAGTTATTTACAAAAAGATTTAAATTACCCTAAAATTAAATTAAGCTAATATTAAATTAATTTTTAAAAAATATATAAAAAACTAAATTTCTAATTTGATGAAAAATTGATTTTATGAGTTTTCGTAAAAAAGGATTAATTTTTATGTTAGAAAATAAATCAATCAAAATTAAATAAATAAAAGAAATATAAAAGTAAAGAGAGAAATGGGCCTAATATCAAAGTAAAAGGGGGGGGGTGTCAAAAAGCCCAATAAGCCTGGGTCCATGTTGACCTTTCTGATTCTATATTGTGTGTTTTACTAGGCCTATGGTAGACCTTTCATGTGCCAGGCATTGGATTTGGTTTGCTTCAGATCCAATGGTTGAAAGCTGATGGCATATGGTGGACTCCAAGCATGCGCGCGTGCCTGATGATGCAAAAGAAAATTGCATTGAACAAATATGGGGACCTGGGTATCGAACCTAGGCCCTTTGGCTTTTCCACATACCTCCTAACCAACTGAGCCAGCGCATTTATTTGTATATGGAATAATATTGAAATATTATAGTGGAAAAAGGCCAAATAATATATTAAAGCGCGCGAAGTTTGAATGGGCCAGTCAGGCCACGCCACGCCATCATCTTCTCCAACATCCGTCGTCTTAGGTAAAACGAGTTTTACCTACATACGTTCCTTGTAGGTATAGCCCCTATATATTTCCAGGATCTCATACAAGCACAATAAATGAAAACTAATGGTACAGGGCAATTCGTCTTGGTCTTGTGAACACCATGGTACCCCTCTTTTGGGCCAATTTTACCTGCATGAGAAAACCCTAAAACGATCAAGGAAAACCTAGCAATGGTGGATCTCAGTATGGTTAGCAAAAATGCAATTAATTATTATCATTATCTTGCAAATATTTCAAGGATTCAGAATATATAAATGAATCATGCTAACAATGCCAAATTCATGAGATTCAATTTCAAAAAAAGTTGGGATGTCGTGAGGTACTTACAGTGCATTTTTGGGCACGAAAACACTTGCTAATGATTGGGATAGACTCCTTGAAGGCCCAACAAGAGAATGAGATAGCTGGGAAGGCTTGAGAAAGCCTGGAACTATGAAATCAGATTACCGCTTTTTCTTGATTTTTTGAAAGTTGTTCTTCTCTTTTCACGCCTCTAACCGTTATGCTTTTGGTCAGCCAATGTTCTATATGTACTCTTGAGTGAATTAGGTTTACAAGTTTGCATCAAATCTTCTCCAATAATGATCTTTGATCATGATTTGATTCTCATGTAAATATTTACAAATTAAGCCAAAATCCAATCTTTTTGTGTACAAACAAGCCTTGCACGATTTGATCTCATTACCAGCTATCCATGGACCTGAAATATGCACAAAATCTCAAGGTTTAAATGATTTTTGAAATTTTCACTATTTATTATTGATTTTATTTGATTTAAATGAAATAAAAATCAAAATAAATGACATAAATAAAATAAAGGCAAGTGGGAAGGATCATGGGTCGTGGATCATGTTACAAACTTAATGCAAGCACAAAAAGTTAGGCCCATTTGACAAAAATTGCAATTTTGGCCACTTTTGACTTTTGGTAATTTTGCAAAAAAGGTCAACTTCACCAATGCATAACTCCTTTAATTTTGACTCTAGAGATGTGTTCTTGGACTTTTTAGAAATCTCAAGATTTTCTCTAAGAAACCCTTTTTGTCTCATCTCAATTGATTCTTCCATGTTCATGTATGAAGCTTTGGCAAAAAAGGTGTTTTTATTGACTTTCCAAAATGACCTATAATGTCCAAATTCATAACTTCTTGTGAGTGCATATTTTGAGCTTGGGAGATGAATATGAATTGTAGGGAATTGCATCCTCTTCAAAATGAACTTTGTATGGGTCATTCTTGATAAAGTATGAGAAAGTTATGCTTTGTCAAAGTTGAGTTGACTTTTCCTACAAAACTCTAATTTAGCAACTTTTGAGTTTTGATGAATTGTGAGCAATCCTTGAGGAATCATGATAAACCATTGATCAAATTATGAATAACACTTAAAAATGAGGGTGTTGACCAAAAATCCTGAAGTTTGACTGTATGTGGGCCATAATTGACTTTTGCCCTAGCACAGCCGATTTTCAGGTCCTTGAGCAATTGACTGAGAAAAATTTCTCTGCAAGGATTGAAACTTGATATGGATGATCTTGAGAACATATTAGGATAATAGTGAGCATTTGAGACCCTTTGGACTCAAGTATCTTGATGCAACATGAAACCCTAATTTGAGGTAGACTACCATAGGAGAGAGTTTGTCTGGTCAACCCTTGGACTTCCTTGAGCAATTTGAGGACCTCACTTGAGATATATTGAGAAGTATAGGAGGGAAAATTTTGGGGTACAACAGCTGCCCCTATTCAATCTTCTTAAACCTGAGGATGTAGATTGACTTGTCTGCCTTTCGTGATCCGAGGGTGGAAGATGATTGAAACTAGAGTGCCCGGAAATTTGCACTCACATGAAGTGGTATCCGTCTTGCGATATCGGGAATGGGCTTATAGATGCCATTTGGAGATTGATGACAGAGGTTGGGCTTAAATATGCCATCAGAAGGAGTGTCGATCGCACAAGAGATTTCTTTGTGAGAGCTTGTATACCTGTTATTGAGGAGGACTTCGCTGGGGAATGCTAGTCTCTGTCTTGGTAAAAGTTGAATTTTAGGAGCTTCGGTCGTCCGTTATTCTACTGGGTAATCCTCTCTTAGTCGAAGAGGTTAAAATGAAATACTATCTGGTCGTGATCCAGGCTTCATAGTGATAAGATTGACTGCTATATGGTCGTGCTCCAGGCTTTACAGTGACTTAACAGGGAGATGAGATTAAACTTGCTATCCGATCGTCTTCCAGGCTTCACAATTTCTCAATTATCTGGTCATAATCTAGGCTTCAGAAGGAATTAAGTTGTTATCCGGTCGCATCCGGACTTCAACTTGAATTTAGGGCACACTAATATCCGGTCGATTCCGAGCTTCTTAGTAATTGTCCAGGTAAACTGCTATTTGGTCAAAATCCAAGCTTCGTAGTGTCTTGTACTGTTATCTGGTCGTAATCCCATGCTTCGGTGTCCTTTACCGCTATCTGGTTGTAATCTAGGCTTCATGATGTTTCATACCATTATCTGGTTGAATCCAGACTTCATGGTGTCCTGTACTGCTATCTGGTCGATTCCAAGCTTCACAATACCTTACTTCTTATCTGGTCGTATTCCAGGCTTCATAAGAAATCAAGTGGTTATCCAGTCGCATCCGGGCTTCCATTTGATTTTTAGGCCTACTAATATCCGGTCGATTCCGGGCTTCTTAGTAATTGGCCGGGTAGATTGCTATTTGGTCTAAATCCAAGCTTCGTAGTGTTCCTTACTGTTATCTGGTCGTAATCCAGGCTTCAGTGTCTTTTACCGCTATCTGGTCGTAATCCAGGCTTCACGATGTTTTGTACTGCTATCTGGTCGTAATCCAGGCTTCACAGTAACTTGCTGGGGATTAAACTATTATCCGGTTGAATCCGGGCTTCATAGCTTTAAGATAAACCACTATCTGGTCGACTCCAGGCTTCTCGGTATTTTGATACTTTTATCCGGTCGTTCTCCGTGCTTCGTAGTATAATGGAGAAATCAAGATGTTATCCGGTCGGACCCGGGCTTCATAGCTTGAACTGGAACAGAGATCTTAACATTGATTTGACTGAACCAGAGAAAACTTATGAGAATTTGATTGTACCTTTCCCTGAAAGGTAAAGAGTTAGTCGTATGTAATGTTATGATGCATGACATGTATCGAATAATGATGTTCTCAAAATAAATGAGATTATGCTGTATAATGCTTATGCATATGCCATGATGCAATGTTCTTATGATATTCTCTAGCTGGGGAAAATAAATCCAGGACTGATGGAGAGTACAAGGAGTTGAATTCTTCGTTCTCGTTGGGGATAACGGTAGAAGATGATTTAAGAATAAATTGGTGGTAGAATAACTCTGCTGGAGAATAAACTGGTGAGAGAATGACTCTGTGGGGAAGAGAGATACTCAGCTAGAAGATCTGCTGATTTGGAGAAATAACCTCGGCTGGGGATGAATTACCGTTGCTGGCGATAACGAATCCTGTTGGGGGCTGAGTTTCTGCTTGTGAAAGAAATAAACTCCACTGGGGATGGTCTTCCATTGCTGGCGATAGATAAACTCTAGTTGGGGAGAATTTACACTACTGTCTTCAGACACTTCCTACTCTACGGGGAGTGTATGTACCTTTAGTCATTTTCTCAAACTGACTCTATCCCTGTACCCGATGGGTAGAGAAACTGTAAGGGTTGGACACTTCTTGTTTGCCTCTGTTCCTGGAATTCCGAGTAATTATATTTTCTTTCGCATGTAAATATTTATGAGCAGCAATTATTGTCAAATGCATATATCAAAAATGAATCATTGGACGTTCTTACAAAACAAAACAGAAAAAGAAAAACAATTTGAAATTTCTTTGTGAAAATGAATTGTTATTGACTTTTGAAGTTGGCCTGTAATAGGCGTTTTGTACAAGAGGCTGACGTCCTAGTAAAAGAACGCCGCCGAACGAACAAATTTTATACAATTTGTGTAAAAGAAAGAAAAATAGCTATGTGAAACAATCCCACCGGGTTCCAACTCTGCTATTGCCCTTATATCTTCGAGCGTCTCATCACTTTGCTACTTGGTTGAAGGTAGATTAGATTGACCAGTGCCGTCCGAGCTTAATAGTTGATACCGAAGTCTGGTTGCATGATGATCCAATGAGACATAGTGTTACGCTTTAATCACTAATTTTTTCCTGGACCGCCCTTTCGGGTTTTCAGTCCACCGGGATACCCTTTTTTTCCCAAGCCGCCTTTTCAGGTTTTCAACTTGCCGGGTGTACAGTTTGTTCATTTTCATCCCTTATTTTTGCCCGAACCCTTTTGGTTCACCGGGAAGCCCTCATTTTTTCCTAGGCCAGTCAACCTAGAGGGTCTTTGATTATGCGTAATATTTTTTCACTATGTCTGCATTGACGGGGCGAGGAAGGTCATCACCATCCATGGTGGTTAGAATCATAGCTCCTCCTGAGAAAATATTCTTAACCACAAATGGCCCTTCGTATGTGGGGGTTCATTTGCCCCTGGGATCACCTTGCGGTAATATGATGCGTTTGATCACCAGATCCCCGACTTCATACTCTTGTCGTCTAACTTTCTTGTTAAATGGCTTGATCATCCGCTTTTGATACGTCTGACCATGACAAATAGTAGTAAGTCTCTTTTCATTGATTAAGTTAAGCTGATCAAGCCGGGTCTGAATCTAGTCGTCCTTGCTCAAACCTGCATCCTTCATGATCCGGAGAGAAGGTATCTGGACCTCAATGGGTAAAACCGCCTCCATACCATACACCAAAGAGTAGGGTGTTGCCCCTGTTGACGTCTGTGCCGAGGTACGGTACCCATGAAGAGCGAATGGTAACATCTCGTGCCAGTCTTTGTACGTCACCGTCATCTTCTGCACAATCTTCTTGATATTCTTATTAGCTGCTTCAACAACCCCATTCATCTTCGACCGGTAAGGAGAAGAGTTGTGATGCTGTATCTTAAACTATTTGCAGAGCTCGGTGATCATTGTATTATTGAGATTTGTGCCATTATCCGTAATGATCCTCTCTGTTACACCATATCGACAAATCAGATTGTGTCGGATAAACCGTGCTATGACGTTCTTGGTTACTCTAGCAAAGGAAGATGCTTCAACCCACTTTGTGAAATAATCAATAGCTACCAGAATAAAACAATTCCTGTTGGATGCAGTAGGTTTGATCTCGCCAATCATATCGATGCCCCACATTGCAAAGGGCCAGGAGCTGTTAAAACATTCAGAGGAACTTGAGGTACATGCACCTTATCAGCATAGACTTGGCACTTATGACAAGTTCGAGAATGCTGATAACAATCGGCTTCCATAGTAGACCAATAATATCCTGCCCATAGGATTTTCTCTGCCATGGTATGTCCACTGGAATGGGTTCCGAAGGTACCTTCATGTAACTTTGCCATAATCCTTTCCGCCTCGTTCTTGTCCACACATCGCAGTAAGGTCGAATCATGGTTACGCTTGTAGAGAATGCCATTGCTGATGAAGAACTTTGCAGCGAATCTCCTCAGAAACTTCTTATCATTAATAGATGCACCCTCGGGGTACTCTTGAGCCTCAAGATACCTTTTCATCTTGTGAAACCAGGGTTTATCTTCTACCTCTTCAGTCTCAATATCACAGTAATGTGCGGGTTCGTCCAATCTCTCAATGGTAATATGAGGAGCCTCATTGTCCCACCTGACTTTGAACATGTAAGACATGGTAGCTAGCGCGTCCGCCAACTGATTCTCCTCTCTGGGGAAATGTTTAAAGGTTATCTCCTCAAAATGTGGGAGCAATGTCAGTACATACTGCTTGTAAGGAATAAGATTTGGGTGCTTTGTATCCCACTCGCCTTTTATCTGACTGATCACTAGAGAAGAATCTTCGAATACACTCAAGAACTTAATCCTTAGGTCAATAGCTGCTCGAAGACCCATGATGCATGCTTCATACTCCGCCATATTGTTGGTGCAGTTAAAACATAATCGAGCGGTGAACAGAGTATGACAACCCTTAGGAGATATGATCACGGTGCCAATGCCATTACCTAACGCGTATGAGGCTCTATCAAAATACATAGACCATCGGGATCCTTCCTCAGGTCCTTCATCCGGTCCAGGTTTTTCATAGTCGGTCACCAACATGATGTTCTCATCCGGAAACTCAAAATTCATAGACTGGTAATCATCCACGGCCTGATGCGCCAAATGATCTGCCAACACACTCCCCTTGATCGCTTTTTGGGTTATGTATTGGATGTCATACTCAGTTAAGATCATCTGCCATCTTGCTATTCTTCCGGATAAGGCAGGCTTTTCGAAGATATACTTGATTGGGTCCATCTTTGATATCAATAGGGTAGTGTGAGTCAGCATATACTGTCTCAACCGGCGAGCAGCCCATGCCAAAGCGCATCAAGTTTTCTCGAGCAGTGAGTATCGGGTCTCACATTCGGTAAACATTTTGTTAAGGTTGTAAATAACATGCTCTTTTCGGCAAGAATCGTCATGCTGCCCCATCACACACCCCATTGAATTGTCGAGTACTATCAAGTATAAGATCAAAGGTCTCCCTTCAACCTGAGGCATCAGAATTGGTGGCTCTTGGAGGTATTCCTTGATCCTTTCGAAAGCGGTCTGACATTCATCATTCCATTTTACCACTTGATCTTTCTTCAGCAGCTTGAAGATTGGCTCACAGGTAGCAGTCATATGTGAAATGAATCGGGGAATGTAGTTCAGACGTCCCAAAAAGCCTCTAACTTCCTTTTCTGTGCGGGGAGCCAACATCTCCTATATAATTTTCACCTTTACAAGGTCCACCTGAATACCTTTATTACTGACAACGAAACCTAACAGCTTTCCATACCTTACCTTGAAGGTGCGCTTGTTTGGGTCCAAACTTAGCTTATACATCTTCAACCTGTCAAATAGCTTCGGGAGATGGTCAAGATGTTCTTCCTACGTATGGGACCTTGCAATCATGTCATCAACGTACACCTCAATCTCATGGTGAATCATGTCGTGGAACAAAGCAACCATGGCACGTTGATATGTTGCCCCAACATTCTTCAACCCGAAAGGCATTACCTTATAACAGAAGGTGCCCCACTGTGTAACAAAAGTTGTCTTCTCCATGTCCTCGGGAGCCATCTTAATCTGATTGTAACCAGAAAAACCATCCATAAAGGAGAATATCTTATGTTGCACAGTGTTGTCGACCAGAACATTGATGTGAGGAAGTGGGAAATCATCCTCGGGGCTCACCCTGTTTAGATCCCTATAGTCCACACACATCCGTACCTTACTGTTGTACCCCAAAATTTGCCCTCCCATATTCTTCAAGATTTGCAAAGAGCATGCTTCAAAATCTCCTAAGGGTTGCACAGTCCAATTGCCTCCTAAACAGTCAAAAACTAGGGTTTTGGTTCTGGCAAAGAAATTGAAGTTTTCAAGGGTCCAAACAAGTCCCACATGCCTATAAACATTGTCAAGCATCCTTATGTCAAGTTTCAAGACTTACAACACAAAATTGCACAGTCAAAAACCCTAATTGCTTCACAGTCAACTGCAGGGGCAAAATGGTCATTTGACAGTCAAAAGTCAAAATTTTTGGTCAACATCTTATTTTGAAGCCACAAACATCATTTGATCAATTCTTGATCATGATTCTCAAGGCATGGCTCAAAAAGTCTCAAGATGCAAAAGTTTCTATTTTTGGACAGTTGAAAAAGTCAACTGTAACTTGACCAAGGCATAACATCCACATGGTTTATCAGAAAAATTCCATCCAAAGATCATTTTGAAGAGAATGACATTTCCTACAACTCATCTTCACACTTCAAGTCCAAGAAATGCTCTCACAAAAAGATATCAATCTCAACATTATAGGTCATTTTCAAAAGTCAACAAAAAGGCACTTTAAGTCAAAGACCATAACTTGAGATTGGTAAATCAAAATGACATGGGAACAAAGACATTGGTTAAAGGACTTCAAGGCCTTTCCAAAATGTCAATGAACATGATCTAACCTTAAAAATTGAGCAAGATATGCCTTGTGGAAGTTGGAAAATTTTTGGGAATTTTGAAAAGTCAACTTTGCTTCAAATGCCTCAAAATTGCTAATGGGCCACAATTTCTTCCAAGAATCATCACCCAAGGGCTATGCACGACCCATTGACCCAAAGGGGAGTTATTTTCTTATTTTTAATTAATTAATTGAGTTTATTATCCTATTAATTCATTTAATTAAAATTAAATATAAGAAAAATACTAAAACATGTTTTCCAAATCTTTTTATGCAGCATATTCTCTCATTAAGGCCTAGGGATTTCGTGTACCACATCAAGAGGCAAGATCTTCCAAAATAGGCATGTTTTTCATGACAAAAAGATTGAAAAAGATGCTTGAAAAATCAAATATGGAAACATTGATTCAATGGATTTTGGGCTTTGTTTTCTAACCTAAATCATTCCTCATACATATACAAACAAACCCTAATGCTGAAGAACAAGCAAGCTGCGCCCAAACTCAGAGGACAACTTTGCATTTTTTCCAAAAGAATTGAAAACTGTTTTCACAGTTAGAGTTCGTTTCAAAGCCAAATAACTATTCCATTACACTCCTGACACATCCAGGAAGCCATTCCAATCAAATTCAACCTTCCATACTCAAGGAATCGGTATAACAAAGTCTGACTTTCCTTGAAAATTTCCATATTCGTGTTTCATTATTCATGCATTATTTTTGATTTTTAATGCTTGATTTATACTAACCTAATCATTCTAAAGCTAATGGTGCCATCCAATTGAGTTTTTAAGCCCTGTACGTGAATCCACCATGAAAGCTGCCTAGGGTTTCAGAGCTCTAATTTTGGGGCTTTGCATATCTGGAATAATTGGACCATAAGACCTATACCAATGAAATCAGGACTTTCAAACAAGTAGAAACCAACCATCGCGCCCTTTTTCTTTTGCACTATACGCTAATCACTATTTTGCAGGTTTGAGGTTAGTGGGGGTTTAAAACCCCCGCTATCTATTCTATATTTTCAGGCAAAAACGAAGAAGGGAGAAGAAGATGCTAGCGTGTTGAATGATGATTGGCCAGTTTGAATAACTGGCGCCCTTTTTTATTGTCCAGTATAACGCTTATTTGTCACATATAATATTCATCGCCCACTAAATAAACAAAGAAACGCGCTTGGCTTGGTGGAAGATGTGTTGTCATGCAAGCAATAGGACCTGGGTTCGATTCCCAGGTCCCCCATATTTCCCTATATTTTTTCTTGTAACTTGTTCAGGTACACTCTCTCTTCAAAGGTCCACCATGTACGCGTATGTTTGAGCTTGCCACATGCCTAGCAGCTCCAATCCAAGGGCCAGGATGGGCAGTCCACCATGGACACCAGTCAACTGCTTCCCACTCAATCAGAGAATTCAAACAAGGCCTGAATTCTTGGGCCAAATTACTGCAAATTAACCTCCAAAAAAGGGGCAGCACCCCCCATGGTTTGCATTTTCTTTTTCCTTTTTTCTTTCTTCTTTTTTTTTTAATTGTTTTTTTTCTTTTGTTTTAATTAATTCCACAAAATAATTGTTACAATATAAAAAAACAAAAAAATCATAAAAATAAAAATATGTCTTATTTAATTTTTAATTCATCAATATTTTGTAAATAAAATTCTAATAATTAATTAGTTTAATTTTAGGTTTAATTCTAATGTTTTTTTCTTAAATAAACTAAAAAATGTAGAAATTAGGGTTTTAATACTTTTATTCTTTTTCTCTTTTTTCATTATTATTAATTCTTAATTATTTTATAAATAAACTTGTCATTAAATAATTAGGTTAAATTAGGTCAAAACTTAAATATTTTCTTTAAAAATTAAAAACAATTTAGAGTTAGGGTTTTATTTAATTTCTAATTTTAACCAACTTTCTTTATTTTCATTAAATACCAAAAAAAAACATAAAAATGATTTCTTTTCTCATTAAATAATTAATTAACCTTCCAACTTCAATTTAATTTCTTTAAAGGGTCCAACGCCCTCGCACTCGATTCTAATTTCCTTTCGCACGTTTACTTTTGTTTTTCTTTTTTTATGTAATTGCCCCAAAGCCTTGTAATAGATAATTAGGACATTTACTTTCCGTACTTTTATTCAAATCGGGTCTCTGTTTAATTTGGCGATGTATGGACCCGCGCCTTGTAATAGCGTAGGACCTTTATTTTTCCGCATTTTAATTCCCGCACCCTTAACTGCTAATAATCACATGAAAGAAGGTATGCCCAAATAAAATTGAAACGTAGCTCACTCAATACATGACAAGACCAATATAACTGAAAATGACACACAATTCACACACCACTCCTAGGGTACGCCTCACTGTTGCCTTGCCCCTCGAAATGTGGTCGTCGAGTATAGGACGTTTTAGTAAGTCCTCATGTCCATGAACATGGCATGGGGGTAGCTTCTAAGGTGTCCTACTATTGCTCTGGTGACCACACTGTCCCTAATCCTCGAATTGACCCGAACACCTCCAACCGTGGTGCTACCTACCTCTCAATGGTGGGATGGCACTACCTTAAGGACATTTACACCGACTAATTCCTTAGGGTAGGTAGATGACTCGTAGATACTTGCTCTAATTCAAAACAAATCAAAAGCTTCTTTTCACACCGACACATTGCAAAAAGCTTTCAAAACAACTTTTCAAACACTCTTGGGGACTGATACAAGAGTCGATCTGAAACTTTCAAATAAACTTTTTTCCAACCCACTCACCTTGAAAAGCAAACAAACATTTTGAAAACACAATGAGCAAGTATCTAAGAGCCCATGGATAACCATGGATAGAAAGGGTGCTAACACCTTCCCTTTCTATAAATCTACCTCCCGAATCGAGAAACAATCTCAATAAGGAATTTTTCTGTGCTTTTGTCCTTTCCATGTTAGAGAAAATAAAAGACGGTGGCGACTCTTGCTTCCGCGACATTTCGCGAACCAGCGTTAAACAGTCAGTTCCAGATCCACCGATCACAGAACTGGCGACTCTGCTGGGGATATCTTATAAAGTGAGGTGTACCTTAGGATAGTTCATAACTGTGTTTTCAATTGTTTTGACTTGTTTGCTTTAAATTGTGGGTTGCATCGGAGTTACATAGATCCTAACCCGGATCTGGGGATACCCTGTTAGGTAGCATAAGCTGTGAGGGACCTGTCCGACGTAGACCGACATGGGTGAAGCAGTGGCTATGTTGGTGTGGCGCCTTGGTCTGTACCGATATCCCTTGTGTTGCAACGAGGAGAATATGGGTCTTCTGAGGAGTCATTAAACACCAACCGACCTTAGAACCTTAAATGACCCAACTTGGCCAATAGAACATTAGCAGTATGCTACGCCCATTGAGGTTAAACTCTCGTGATAGTTCTGGCCGCAAGAAAAGATTGCGATGCTGGAGTTATGACCGATTGAGGGTAGTCAGTGATATTGGGATCCTCTAAGAACCCGGTTACTTTTGATAGGACAGGTATGAACCAACAAACTGAAAGAGGGTAATACCTAGACCTCATGCTGGCCTAAACTTTAAGGGCTTGTCTTGTGTGACTTGTGTGCCTTATCATGTTTGCCTTTGTAAATATTTGTGGTGTGCTTTATCATAACATCATAACATCATGAGCATTGCATGCATCCTGCATAAGGACTGACCATTTCAAAGACAAGAGGGTTTCACCTTTGCTCTATTTTGTAGGACATCATGATGCCTATGCGAAGGAATACTATCCGGTTCAACTTTGTTCACCCACCTGAGTTGCTTAAAGAGTTGGTTAGCAGAATTCCAAATACTACATCCTTCATCCAGAGGCATGGTTCTCTTCTCAGTTTAGTCACTGCAAAGCGGGATCAACAGTTGATGAGTGTCCAGACTCAGTTCTATGACCCTTTGTACCAGTGCTTCACATTTCAATACTTCCAGCTGGTCCCCACCCTGGAAGAGTTCTCTGATATGCTTGGTATCCCTATCTTGGATCAGACTCCTTACACTGGTTGGGAAAAGACCCTCAGGCTTGAGGAGGTTGCTGCATCTCTTCCCTTGACCCATCAAGAAGTAATGGACAACTGGGTGACTAGAAGCGGAGTTAAGGGTTTCTTGGCCAAGTTTCTGATTGGTAAAGCTAACAGTTTCTGGAATGACTTGGACTTTAGGGCATATGAAGACATCTTGGCTCTCTTAATCTATGGGCTAGTCTTGTTTCCTAATCCTGACAACTTCATCAATGTCACTGCCATAAGGATCTTCATGTCTCAGAATCCTGTGCCCACTCTCTTGGGTGACATCCTGCAACAACTTTATGCTCGTACTGCCCGAAGACGAGGAACTCTGTGGTGTTGTATCCCTTTGTTGGTGAGGTGGTTTATTTCGCACCTCCCTAAGTTCGTAATGAAGAACAAAGAAGGAAGAGGTTGGGCTCATAGGTTAATGTCTCTCACTGATAAAGACATCATTTGGACTTTCAGAGGTTTGGATGAGATAACTGTTATTGATCGTTGCGGAGAATACCCTAATGTTCCTTTGATTGGTACTCAAGGAGGAATCTCTTACAATCCATGTCTAGCGCTCCGTCAGTTTGGAAGGGCCAGAAGAGCAGGGCCTCATGAGATATTGGTGCCTCACATCAGTTTTGAGTTTCAGGTGGATAGTGACGAGTTGCGTCGTAGGTTCATCAAGGCTTGGGACAGAGTTCATAAAGCTGACCCACAAGAGTTGGGGCCAAAGACTTCTCTACCTATGGAAGCCTACTACAAATGGGTTCGCATCCGCGCTCAGAAGTTAGGTATGCCATACGAAGCTGTCAGACCCGTCATTCTTGAGTATCCTAACAAAGATGGGGCTCCTCCAACTGTCCTCCCTCCTCAAATACCTACTGATTATGAGACATTAAAGAGGTCTTGGTCGCAACTGCGAGAAGAACGGGATTCTTATCGGGAAAAGTTCAACGAGCAGGAATTGAAGATCCAGAAGCTGACAAAGCAGTTGGAGAATGAGCGAGCTCTGAATGACTACATCCGTACTGAGAAGAGGAGACCCTGGGATCAATGATGAGCTTTGGATGCTCTTTTACAGTTTTATTTCCCTTTTCAGTATTTCCATTTTATGTAACGCCTAAGGGAAATCTGTTGAACAATTTAAGTTTCAAAGTTGAATCTAATGAAGTGTGTTCCTTTTGTTTACAAAGTTGATTCCCGATTGTCTTTGAAAACATAAATCATACGCATTCCATTCATCATGTGCATAGCAGGTATTCTTCTTTTCAGGTTGCTTACTGTTCTTCGCTGTTTATTTCAGCATCATGAACCCTGAATCATCAACCGAGATGTCTATCAAGGCCCTTCATGCGCAGAACTCACAATTTCAAGAGCTGATCATGGGTTTGGCTCAAGGCCAAGAAGAGCTGAAGGCTCTGCTCCTGAAGAAGGAGAAGAAGAAGAAGAGAACTGTTCTTTTCAACTCGGGCCGGAGGTTTGGTAATACTCTGCAGAATGAGGAAGCTGGTTCTTCTGTAGGCAAAGACAGTCCCCAGGGGGGAAAGGCTCCAAGTCCAGTAGTCTCTGACAACGAGACTGACTTTAATGAGGAACAGTATCCTCCAGCTGAAGACCGGTACAAGCAGTTGGAAGATCGTCTGAACGCCATGGAGATTCAACAAGTGCCTGGTTTAGATTTCGGAGACTTGGGTTTGTCTACTGGTGTGATCATCCCTCACAAGTTTAAAGCACCATATTTCACCAAGTATGACGGGGCGTCTTGCCCTAAGCTACACCTCAGATCTTATGTGCGGAAGATTCAGCCGTACACAGTGGATAAGAACTTGTGGATCCACTTCTTCCAGGAGAGTCTTTCAGGGACTCATCTCGAATGGTTCTATCAGCTGGATGGAACCAAGGTTCGTAACTGGGAGGAGTTGGCTACTGCTTTTTACAAGCAGTATCAATATAATGCCGACCTTGCTCCTACACGTACCCAACTCCAGGGTATGTCGCTAGGATCAGGCGAAGGTTTTAAAGAGTATGCACAGAAATGGAGGGACCTGGCTGGCAGGGTGCAGCCACCATTAACTGACCGTGAGCTGGTGGATATGTTCTTGGGGACCCTCTCCGGGCCATTCTTCAATCATCTCATCGGTAATTCGTCTACAGGGTTCACTGATCTTATTCTGACTGGGGAGAGGATAGAGGCTGGAATGAAATCCGGTAAAATTCAGAAAAGTGCGTCTTCAAGTTTTGAGAAGAAACCTTTTAAGAAGGAGGACAATGCTGTGTATGGGCCTAGAAGGCAAGATAAACCAGAGCGCCACCAATCTGTCAACGCGGTGGTGATTGCTAAGCCTGCTGCCGCTCCTCGGCAAACCAATCAACAAAGGGCTGAAAGACCCAAAAGAGAGTTTACCCGGCTAAGTATGACCTTGTCATAAATCTTGCCGCAGCTACTATCAACCAACTTGGTGACTGTCAGAGAGGCTCCAAAGGTTGTGAATACTGCCTCTCCCAAATATAATCCAAATTCCCGCTGTGCTTATCACTCCGATAGCCTAGGGCACTCTACTGATGATTGCTGGGCCCTGAGAAATAAGGTGCAGAACCTTATTGACGCGAAAGAGATACAATTTGAGGCGCCCGAGAGGCCAAATGTGGTGACTGCTCCTATGCCCCAGCATGGAGTGAATGCCGTTGATGAAGATTTGTATGCCGTTTCTGTGAATGATGTAGCTACCCCACTGATGACTGTTAAGAGGAACCTACTGCTGGCCGGTTTATTTTCGGGTTGCAGCAAGGGTTGCCTTTTGTGTGCTGTTACCCCTACTGGTTGTCCTTTGCTGAAGTTAGGCATCCAAAGCCTGATGGACAGCAAAGAGATTCTGTTCAAGAAGACCGCTGTTCCGTTTGTTCCTGTGGAAGAAGTATCTGTTGTTACAATTTTCAGTAATCCGATCAAGGCTCCCCCGAGGAAGCCAGTTAAAATCATGACTGTCGCACCCATTGTTATTACTGTTCCGGGGCCCCTCCCCCATGAATCTGATAAGGCTGTCCCATGGCACTATGGGGAAGATGTATATGTACATGGTATAAAGCAAGAATTCAACACTGGTACCAGCATCAGCAATATCACTGGTCCAGCCAAAGTAACCCGCAGTGGCAGGCTCTTCTCGCCTGACATTGTGCCACCAACTATTCGAAGACCTCTTATAATAACGCCTGCAAGTGCACCTGTTTCCACTTCTGATCAAGTTGCTTCCCCTGCTGCCAAGACATCTAATGCTCGGGGCAAAGGGATTGATGATGAGCCTGCCCGGATGGAGGCACCAAAGTCTGTGAATGTTGAAGCCTCCCAGCAAGAGATGGAGGAAATTCTCAAAATAATCAAGAAGAGTGATTTTAATGTTGTTGAACAACTGGGGCATACACCCTCCAAGATCTATATGCTCTCATTACTACTGTGCTCAGAGGCCCATGCTAAGGCCTTGATTTCATTGCTAAAGACGGCCCATGTTCCACAAGAGACGTCTGCAGACCAGTTTACTGATTGTGTAGCCAATTTGACAGTTGACAATGGTTTGGGTTTCTCGGATGCTGACCTTACTGCTAAGGGAAAGAACCACAATGACGCCCTGCATGTCTCTATTGAATGCAGGGGAACTACTCTTGCGCACGTGTTGGTGGACACCGGTTCTTCCCTGAATGTGCTACCCAAAAAGGCCTTAGACCGGTTGGATTGTGAGGGCCTGGAGCTGAAACCTAGCAATATCATTGTCAGAGCCTTTGACGGTTCTAAAAGGATGGTTCATGGAGAGGTAGACATCCCTATTCGCGTGGGTTCTCAAGTATTCGACTCAACTTTCTATGTGATAGATATCCGTCCATCTTATTCCTGTTTACTGGGTCGACCTTGGATTCACAAAGCTGGGGCAGTGACCTCTACCCTACACCAGAAGCTCAAGTACCCCGTCAGAGGGAAGATTGTCACTGTGCAGGGAGAGGAGGAGTATATGGTTAGTCACTTGAATTCCTTCCGGTATATTGAGATGGACGGGGAGTTTATTGAAACCCCCTTTCAGCATTTTGAAGAGGTACCTCCAACATTGGCGGCAGCAGAAACAGTGGTTGAAGAGGACTTTCCCTTGAAGATGGCTTCCTTGAAGGACGCCCGGGCTGTAATCGAGAAAGGTGAATGTGCTAACTGGGGCAGGCTACCTGATTTTACACCAAAAACTGACAAGTTTGGACTGGGTTTTACTGTGGAGGCTCAGAGGGCTGTGCGCAAGGCAAGGACCAGAAGACCTCCTGTGCCCATCACCAATCCAGGAGTGAATGCTATTGGGGATGAAGACGAAGTGGAAGAATCAGAGTTCGACAGCTGGATCTACCCGACGGCTGACGGTGGATTGAACAATTGGACCGCCAAAGATCATACTCCTGTTACTTTTGTTACACAGTAATGAATTCCTCTGTTTTTGTTATTTGTAATAAACAATGAATTAAAACTTTATGGCCCGGTGTCTTACCCGGGGCACCGTGGTTTCATTTGTGAGGGCATATTAATTGTCATTTCATATATCATGAATAAAGACCTTGGACGTTTTCTCGCATTTCAAATCTTATGCTCCTTTTCTTTCTTTCCTTTCTTTATATATTGCAAAACAGCTGTATTTACACACACTCACCCATACAGGTTTCAATCCACTCTGGATCTCACTGGTAACGACTCTGCTACTGCCAGTTATGACTTCGAAAATCCGATCAACTTAGTCGAAGACGAAGGTGAAGATGATTGTGAAGTGCCTGGCGAACTTGCAAGACTGTTACTCCAGCAGGAGAGGGCAATTCAACCACACGAAGAGCCGGTGGAAACAATAAATCTGGGTACTGATATAGATAAAAAGGAAGTCAAAATTGGTGCCAACCTAGAGCTCAGCGTGAAGCAACGATTGACTCAGATGTTACATGATTATGTGGAAATCTTCGCCTGGTCCTACGAAGACATGCCTGGGTTGGATACCGATATTGTGGTCCATCATTTGCCCACCAAGGAAGACTGTCCTCCAGTTAAGCAAAAGGTCCGCCGTATGCGTCCAGAGATGTCTGAGAAGATCAAAGCTGAGGTTATGAAGCAATTCGATGCCGGGTTTCTTGCAGTGACTTCTTACCCTCAGTGGGTTGCCAATGTGGTGCCGGTACCAAAAAAGGATGGTAAGGTCAGAATGTGTGTCGATTACAGGGATCTGAACAGGGCCAGCCCCAAGGATGACTTCCCCCTACCTCACATTGACGTTCTTGTTGACAATACTGCTCAACATAAGGTGTTTTCCTTCATGGATGGTTTTTCAGGGTATAATCAGATCAAGATGGCTCCTGAAGACATGGAAAAGACTACCTTTGTTACTCAGTGGGGCACCTTCTGCTACAAGGTCATGCCATTCAGGTTGAAGAATGTTGGGGCAACCTACCAACGTGCCATGGTTGCTTTATTTCATGACATGATCCATCATGAGATTGAAGTGTACGTCGACGACATGATTTCAAGGTCCCAAACTGAGGAAGAACACCTTGATCATCTGCAGAAATTGTTTGAACGTCTGAAATTGTACAAGCTGAGGTTGAACCCGAACAAGTGCACCTTCAGGGTTAGATCTGGAAAGTTGTTAGGCTTTGTTGTAAGTGATAAGGGTATTCAAGTGGACCCTTCCAAGGTTAAAGCCATTCAAGAGATGCCAGTTCCTAAGACAGAGAAAGAGGTCAGAGGCTTTCTGGGACGTCTGAATTATATTGCTCGATTCATCTCGCACCTAACTGCTACCTGTGAACCAATCTTCAAGCTGCTGAAGAAAGATCAGGTAGTACGTTGGAATGATGAATGTCAGGCCGCTTTTGACAGAATCAAAGAGTATCTCCAAGAACCACCCATTCTTATGCCACCGGTTGAAGGGAGACCTCTGATACTATACCTAACAGTACTTGACAACTCAATGGGGTGTGTGCTAGGGCAGCATGACGAGTCTGGCCGAAAAGAGCACGCCATTTATTAACTTAGCCAAAAGTTTACCGACTGTGAGACCCGACACTCACTGCTCGAGAAAACTTGCTGCGCTTTGGTATGGGCTGCTCGCCGGCTCAGAAAGTATATGCTGACTCACACTACCTTGTTGATCTCAAAGATGGATCCAATAAAGTACATATTTGAAAAGCCTGCTCTGTCTGGGAGAATAGCAAGATGGAAAATGATCTTGACAGAATACGACATCCAGTACACAACTCAGAAAGCCATCAAAGGAAGTGTATTGGCGGACCACTTGGCACATCAGGCAGTAGAAGACTATCAGTCAATGAACTTCGAGTTTCCAGACGAGAGTATCATGATAGTGACTGATTGCGAAGTACCTGGACCGGATGAAGGACCTGAGGAAGGATCCCGATGGTCTATGCACTTTGACGGAGCCTCCAACGCTTTGGGTAACGGTATCCGCGCTATAATCATATCCCCTCAAGGCACTCATACTCCACTCACTGCCCGGCTATGTTTCAACTGCACCAACAACATGGCGGAGTATGAGGCATGCATCATGGGTCTCCAAGCTGCGATTTACTTAAGGATCAAGTTTCTGAGTGTCTTCGGAGATTCCGCTCTCGTGATCAATCAGATCAAAGGGGAGTGGGATACGAAACATCCGAATCTTATTCCTTACAGAGAATGTGTGTTGACATTGATCCCCCACTTCACAGAGATAACCTTTGAACATTTCCTGAGAGAGGAGAATCAGTTGGCGGACGCGTTAGCTACGATGTCTTCTATGTTCAAAGTCAAATGGGACAATGAGGCTCCCCGAGTCATCATCTGGAAACTGGACGAACTGGCATACTGTTGTGATCTTGAGGCAGAGTTAGTGACTGAAAAACCCTGGTACCATGAGGTGAAGAGATACTTGGAAGCTCAAGAGTATCCTGAAGGTGCATCTGTAAATGATAATAAGTTTCTGAGAAGGTTCGCAGCAAAGTTCTTCCTCAGCAACGACATCATGTACAAGCGAAACCATGATTCGACCTTACTGCGTTGTGTGGATAAGAACGAAGCAGAAAGGATCATGGCAGAGCTGCATGAGGGTACCTTCGGAACACATTCCAGTGGGCACACTATGGCAAAGAAGATCCTTCGGGCAGGGTATTTCTGGTCCACAATGGAAGCCGACTGTTACCAACATTCTCGGACATGTCATAAATGCCAGATTTATGCAGACAAGGTGCATGTTCCTCCAGTTCCTCTAAATGTTCTGAATGCACCTTGGCCTTTTGCAATGTGGGGCATAGATATGATCAGCGAGATTAAACCTACAGCGTCCAATGGGCATCGCTTCATCCTGGTAGCGATTGATTACTTCACGAAGTGGGTTGAAGCAGCTTCCTACGCTACAGTAACCAAGAATGTTGTGGCACGGTTCATTCGGCATAACCTGATCTATCGATACGGCGTCCCTGAAAGGATCATTACAGACAACGGTACCAATCTCAATAACAAGATGATCACTGAGCTCTGCGAGCAGTTTAAGATACATCACCACAACTCTTCTCATTACCGGCCGAAGATGAATGGGGCTGTAGAAGCAGCGAATAAGAATATCAAGAAAATTGTGTAGAAGATGACAGTGACTTATAAAGATTGGCACGAGATGTTACCATTCGCTCTACATGGGTATCGTACCTCAGCAAGGACGTCAACCGGGGCAACTCCCTTCTCCTTGGTCTACGGCATGGAGGCAGTCTTACCAATCGAAGTGCAGATACCCTCTCTCCGGATAATGAAGGATGCAGATTTGGGCGAAGATGATTGGATCCAGACACGACTTGATCAGCTAAACTTAATCGACGAAAAGAGATTCACTGCTATTTTCCATGGTCAGACGTACCAAAAACGAATGATCAGGGAATTTAACAAGAAGGTCAGACCACAAGAATATCAAGTTGGGGATCTGGTAATCAAGCACATCATTCTTCCTCAGAGTGATCCAAGGGGCAAATGGACCCCTACGTACGAAGGGCCATTTGTGGTTAAACATGTGTTCTCAGGAGGAGCCATGATCCTAACCACCATGGAGGGTGACGACCTTCCTCACCCCGCCAATGCAGACATAGTAAAAAGATACTACGCATAATAAAGACCCGCTAGGTTGACATACCTAGGCAAAAATTAGGGCTTCTCGGCGAACCAAAAGGGTTCGGGCAAAATGAGGGATGAAATAAAAAAAATCTGTACACCCGGCAAGTCGAAAACCTGAAAAGGCGGCTTGGGCAAAAATGGGTATCCCGGTGGGCTGAAAACCCGAAAGGGCAGTCCAGGCAAAAGTTAGGGATAAGGCGTAATACTATGTCTCATTGGATCACTTTGCATCCAGAATCCGGTATCAACATCAAGTTCAGACGGCATCAATCAATCAGCTTCATCTTCAACTAGGTCATCAAGTGATGAGACACTCAAAGATATAAAGGCGATAGCAGAGTTGGAACCCAGTGGGATTATTCTTTTCACATAGCTGTTTTGTTTTCCCTTTGTACAAATTTGTATAAATTATTTCATTCGGTGGCGTTCTCTTACTAGGACGTCAACCTCTTGTACATAAACGCCTATTTACAGGAAAATTCAAAAATCAATACAAAAATCACTTTTCAGTTAAAATTGCCAATTGTTTTTCTCTTTTCTGTTTTGTTTTGCAAAGAACGTCCAAGGTTCAATTTGTGATATATGCATTTGACAATAACTGCTAACTCATAAATATTTGCATACGAAACAAAGGATTAATTACAGGTAACATTAGAAACAGGGGCAATGATGAGTTGTCTAAACGATCTAATTGCTCTGTCCACCAAGGTACCAGGGTAAATTCATCTGAAGAACATAACCAGTATGTCTTAATTCCCCAGAGAGTGAGTCAGCAAGTCCATGCACTCTCCCCAAGCAAAGCTATATTATCAGCCTTAAGGAAGTTGGGTATCCTCCAGCAGATCTCAACATTCCTCAGCAAAGTATACGAACATTCCTGACAAGCATCCCCGGCAGTCTTGATCTAAGACTGTTCCCCGGCGGTATACCAGACATCCAGCGGAGCCACTTCCCCAGTACATCTCAAAATTTCCCCAGGAGAGTCCAGTATAGTTCAAGATTTCCCCAGGAAAGTTTGAATCATCTCCCCAGCAGGAAGCTTATCCCCAATAGATTCTGGAAGCTTATCCCCTACAGAGCACGAACGCGTCTCCCAGCTTTATTCAAAGGTTATTTCCCTACTGGGATATAACTGGGTTATCCTCAGCCAAAAGCCACGAGAAGATCGTCCTCGGCGAAGTCTTCTTATCCCCAGCGAAGTCTATTAACACTTCCAACATTAACGGTATCCCCAACGAGGTTACCATCAACATCTCAACAGCATACCTCTCTCCCCACAGAGTACGGTTCCCTAGCTAGATCGCTATAGTAATTTTTCCCCGCAGAGTAATCCATTCGCCAAGTTTATTCCCTAACAGAGTCATCTTCCCCTATCGGTTCATTCTTGCAATCTTCATCCCCAGCGGAAACGAAGAACTCTCTTCAACATCAGCCCAGGATTTGACTTCCCGGCATCCGTCAAGGATCTATTTTCCTAGACACAGATACATTCATAAACATCACATTGTTATACATCATGATACATGCATATACGCATCATATCATACAATCTCATGTGTTGAAAAATATTATTGCTTGATCCATATCATGCATTGCATATGACTGACCTTTACCTTTCAGGAAAGATCCAGTCAAGTTCTCAGCTATGTCCAAGACCTTCTCTGGTTCAGATAAATCGACCCTAAGATTTTTCTGATTCTTATCCAGTTGAAGTTATTCCAAGACTTTAGTCTGGTTCAGTCAGATTGAACCTAAGATCTCCCTGATTCTTATCCAGTCAAAGCTAGTCCAAGACTTTCGTCTGGTTCAGTTGAATCGATTTTAAGATTTTTCTGATTCTTATCCAGTCAAAGTTAATCCAAGACCTTCTCTGGTTCAGTCAGATCGACGCTAAGATCTCCCTGATTCTTATTCCAGTTGAAGATTCCAAGACCTTGCCTGGTTCAGTTAAATCGACTCCTAAAGATTTTTCTGATACCGATCCAGTCAAAGGCCTTCTCTGGTTCAGTCAGATCGACCCTAAGATCTCCCTGATTCTTATTCCAGTAGAAGATTCCAAGACCTTGCCTGGTTCAGTTAAATCGACTCCTAAAGATTTTTCTGATGCCGATCCAGTCTAAGGCCTTCTCTGGTTCAGTCAAATCGACCCTAAGATTTTTCTGATTCTTATCCAGTTGAATTTATTTCAAGACCTTGCCTGGTTCAGTTAAATCGACTCTTAAAGATTTTTCTGATGCCGATCCAGTCAAAGGCCTTCTCTAGTCCAGTTAAATCGATTCCTAAAGATTTTCCTGATGAAGACTCAGTAGAAGACATCCAAGATTCTCTCACCGTTACTGTTGAGGTAGTAATCGCCCCAGATTCTCTCATCGTTACTGTTGAGGTAGTAATCGCCCCAGTTTCTCTCATCGTTACTGTTGAGGTAGTAATCGCCCAAGGTTCTCTCACCATCCCGTGAGGTAGTAACCATCCCCGATTCATTCATCACCTTTTGAAGCTCCAGACTCGATTCCTGTATATCGCCAGGGCACGTCTGAAGAGGTTGAAGATTCGATTCCTGTAACCAACCAGGGAGCGTCTATATAAAGAGTTTGAAGACCAACTCCTGTAACAGGTCAGGTAATCATCTTTTTTTTTCCAGGTACGCAAGTTCTCGCTAAGGAATCTCTTACGCGATCAACACCCAGATGGCATCTATAAGCCCATCCACCTATCCATCACCTCTCAACATGGCATCTATAAGCCCATCATCCTATCCACCAATCTCCAAATGGCATCTATAAGCCCATTCCCACCATCACACTGCCAACATGTGAGCGCAAATTTCGGGGCACTCTAGTGTTTAATCATCTTCCACCTTCGGATTACGAAAGGCCCGTCAGCCAATCTACATCCTCAGGTCTAAGAAGATTGAACAGGGGCAACTGTTGTACCCCAAAATTTGCCCTCCCATATTCTTCAATATTTGCAAAGAGCATGCTTCAAAATTTCCTAAGGGTTGCACAGTCCAATTGCGTCCTAAACAGTCAAAAACTAGGGTTTTGGTTCTGGCAAAGAAATTGAAGTTTTCAAGGGTCCAAAAAAGTCCCACATGCCTATAAACATTGTCAAGCATCCTTATGTCAAGTTTCAAGACTTACAGCACAAAATTGCACAGTCAAAAACCCTAATTGCTTCACAGTCAACTGCAGGGGCAAAATGGTCATTTGACAGTCAAAAGTCAAAATTTTTGGTCAACATCTTATTTTGAAGCCACAAACATAATTTGATCAATTCTTGATCATGATTCTCAAGGCATGGCTCAAAAAGTCTCAAGATGCAAAAGTTTCTATTTTTGGACAGTTGAAAAAGTCAACTGTAACTTGACCAAGGCATAACTTCCACATGGTTTATCAGAAAAATTCCATCCAAAGCTCATTTTGAAGAGAATGACATTTCCTACAACTCATCTTCACACTTCAAGTCCAAGAAATGCTCTCACAAAAAGATATCAATCTCAACATTATAGGTCATTTTCAAAAGTCAACAAAAAGGCACTTTAAGTCAAAGACCATAACTTGAGATTGGTAAATCAAAATGACATGGGACCAAAGACATTGGTTAAAGGACTTCAAGACCTTTCCAAAATGTCAATGAACATGATCTAAGCTTAAAAATTGAGCAAGATATGCCTTGTGGAAGTTGGGAAATTTTTGGGAATTTTGAAAAGTCAACTTTGCTTCAAATGCCTCAAAATTGCTAATGGGCCACAATTTCTTCCAAGAATCATCACCCAAGGGCTATGCACGACCCATTGACCCAAAGGGGAGTTATTTTCTTATTTTTAATTAATTAATTGAGTTTATTATCCTATTAATTCATTTAATTAAAATTAAATATAAGAAAAATACTAAAACATGTTTTCTAAATCTTTTTATGCAGCATATTCTCTCATTAAGGCCTAGGGATTTCGTGTACCACATCAAGAGGCAAGATCTTCCAAAATAGGCATGTTTTTCATGACAAAAAGATTGAAAAAGATGCTTGAAAAATAAAATATGGAAACATTGATTCAATGGATTTTGGGCTTTGTTTTCTAACCTAAATCATTCCTCATACATATACAAACAAACCCTAATGCTGAAGAACAAGCAAGCTGCGCCCAAACTCAGAGGACAACTTTGCATTTTTTCCAAAAGAATTGAAAACTGTTTTCACAGTTAGAGTTCGTTTCAAAGCCAAATAACTATTCCATTACACTCCTGACACATCCAGGAAGCCATTCCAATCAAATTCAACCTTCCATACTCAAGGAATCGGTATAACAAAGTCTGACTTTCCTTGAAAATTTCCATATTCGTGTTTCATTATTCATGCAGTATTTTTGATTTTTAATGCTTGATTTATACTAACCTAATCATTCTAAAGCTAATGGTGCCATCCAATTGAGTTTTTAAGCCCTGTACGTGAATCCACCATGAAAGCTGCCTAGGGTTTCAGAGCTCTAATTTTGGGGCTTTGCATATCTGGAATAATTGGACCATAAGACCTATACCAATGAAATCAGGACTTTCAAACAAGTAGAAACCAACCATCGCACCCTTTTTCTTTTGCACTATACGCTAATCGCTATTTTGCAGGTTTGAGGTTAGTGGGGGTTTAAAACCCCCGCTATCTATTCTATATTTTCAGGCAAAAACGAAGAAGGGAGAAGAAGATGCTAGCGTGTTGAATGATGATTGGCCAGTTTGAATAACTGGCGCCCTTTTTTATTGTCCAGTATAACGCTTATTTGTCACATATAATATTCATCGCCCACTAAATAAACAAAGAAACGCGCTTGGCTTGGTGGAAGATGTGTTGTCATGCAAGCAATGGGACCTGGGTTCGATTCCCAAGTCCCCCATATTTCCCTATATTTTTTCTTGTAACTTGTTCAGGTACACTCTCTCTTCAAAGGTCCACCATGTACGCGTATGTTTGAGCTTGCCACATGCCTAGCAGCTCCAATCCAAGGGCCAGGATGGGCAGTCCACCATGGACACCAGTCAACTGCTTCCCACTCAATCAGAGAAGTCAAACAAGGCCTGAATTCTTGGGCCAAATTACTGCAAATTAACCTCCAAAAAAGGGGCAGCACCCCCCACGGTTTGCATTTTCTTTTTCCTTTTTTCTTTCTTCTTTTTATTTTAATTTTTTTTTCTTTTGTTTTAATTAATTCCACAAAATAATTGTTACAATATAAAAAAACAAAAAAATCATAAAAATAAAAATATGTCTTATTTAATTTTTAATTCATCAATATTTTGTAAATAAAATTCTAATAATTAATTAGTTTAATTTTAGGTTTAATTCTAATGTTTTTTTTTCTTAAATAAACTAAAAAATGTAGAAATTAGGGTTTTAATACTTTTATTCTTTTTCTTTTTTTTCATTATTATTAATTCTTAATTATTTTATAAATAAACTTGTCATTAAATAATTAGGTTAAATTAGGTCAAAACTTAAATATTTTCTTTAAAAATTAAAAACAATTTAGAGTTAGGGTTTTATTTAATTTCTAATTTTAACCAATTTTCTTTATTTTCATTAAATACCAAAAAAAAACATAAAAATGATTTCTTTTCTCATTAAATAATTAATTAACCTTCCAACTTCAATTTAGTTTCTTTAAAGGGTCCAACGCCCTCGCACTCGATTCTAATTTCCTTTCGCACGTTTACTTTTGTTTTTCTTTTTTATGTAATTGCCCCAAAGCCTTGTAATAGATAATTAGGACATTTACTTTCCGTACTTTTATTCAAATCGGGTCTCTGTTTAATTTGGCGATGTATGGACCCGCGCCTTGTAATAACGTAGGACCTTTATTTTTCCGCATTTTAATTCCCGCACCCTTAACTGCTAATAATCACATGAAAGAAGGTATGCCCAAATAAAATCGAAACGTAGCTCACTCAATACATGACAAGACCAATATAACTGAAAATGACACACAATTCACACACCACTCCTAGGGTACGCCTCACTGTTGCCTTGCCCCTCGAAACGTGGTCGTCGAGTATAGGACGTTTTAGTAAGTCCTCATGTCCATGAACATGGCATGGGGATAGCTTCTAAGGTGTCCTACTATTGCTCTGGTGACCACACTGTCCCTAATCCTCGAATTGACCCGAACACCTCCAACGGTGGTGCTACCTACCTCTCAATGGTGGGATGGCACTACCTTAAGTACATTTACACCGACTAATTCCTTAGGGTAGGTAGATGACTCGTAGATACTTGCTCTAATTCAAAACAAATCAAAAGCTTCTTTTCAAACCGACACATTGCAAAAAGCTTTCAAAACAACTTTTCAAACACTCTTGAGGACTGATACAAGAGTCGATCTGAAACTTTCAAATAAACTTTTTTCCAACCCACTCACCTTGAAAAGCAAACAAACATTTTGAAAACACAATGAGCAAGTATCTAAGAGCCCATGGATAACCATGGATAGAAAGGGTGCTAACACCTTCCCTTTCTATAAATCTACCTCCCGAACCGAGAAACAATCTCAATAAGGAATTTTTCTGTGCTTTTGTCCTTTCCATGTTGGAGAAAATAAAAGACGGTGGCGACTCTTGCTTCCGCGACATTTCGCGAACCAGCGTTAAATAGTCAGTTCCAGATCCACCGATCACAGAACTGGCGACTCTGCTGGGGATATCTTATAAAGTGAGGTGTACCTTAGGATAGTTCATAATTGTGTTTTCAATTGTTTTGACTTGTTTGCTTTAAATTGTGGGTTGCATCGGAGTTACATAGATCCTAACCCGGATCTGGGGATACCCTGTTAGGTAGTATAAGTTGTGAGGGACCTGTCCGACGTAGACCGACATGGGTGAAGCAGTGGCTACGTTGGTGTGGCGCCTTGGTCTGTACCGATATCCCTTGTGTTGCAACGAGGAGAATATGGGTCTTCTGAGGAGTCATTAAACACCAACCGACCTTAGAACCTTAAATGACCCAACTTGGCCAATAGAACATTAGCAGTATGCTACGCCCATTGAGGTTAAACTCTCGTGATGGTTCTGGCTGCAAGAAAAGATTACGATGCTGGAGTTATGACCGATTGAGGGTAGTCAGTGATATTGGGATCCTCTAAGAACCCGGTTACTTTTGATAGGACAGGTATGAACCAACAAACTGAAAGAGGGTAATACCTAGACCTCATGCTGGCCTAAACTTTAAGGGCTTGTCTTGTGTGACTTGTGTGCCTTATCATGTTTGCCTTTGTAAATATTTGTGGTGTGCTTTATCATAACATCATAACATCATGAGCATTGCATGCATCCTGCATAAGGACTGACCATTTCAAAGACAAGAGGGTTTCACCTTTGCTCTGTTTTGTAGGACATCATGATGCCTATGCGAAGGAATACTATCCGGTTCAACTTTGTTCACCCACCTGAGTTGCTTAAAGAGTTGGTTAGCAGAATTCCAAATACTACATCCTTCATCCAGAGGCATGGATCTCTTCTCAGTTTAGTCACTGCAAAGCGGGATCAACAGTTGATGAGTGTCCAGACTCAGTTCTATGACCCTCTGTACCAGTGCTTCACCTTTCAAGACTTCCAGCTGGTCCCCACCCTGGAAGAGTTCTCTGATTTGCTTGGTATCCCTATCTTGGATCAGACTCCTTACACTGGTTGGGAAAAGACCCTCAGGCTTGAGGAGGTTGTTGCATCTCTTCCCTTGACCCATCAAGAAGTAATGGACAACTGGGTGACTAGAAGCGGAGTTAAGGGTTTCTTGGCCAAGTTTCTGATTGGTAAAGCTAACAGTTTCTGGAATGACTTGGACTTTAGGGCATATGAAGACATCTTGGCTCTCTTAATATATGGTCTAGTCTTGTTTCCTAATCCTGACAACTTCATCAATGTCACTGCCATAAGGATCTTCATGTCTCAGGATCCTGTGCCCACTCTCTTGGGTGACATCCTGCAACAACTTTATGCTCGTACTGCCCGAAGACGAGGAACTCTGTGGTGTTGTATCCCTTTGTTGGTGAGGTGGTTTATTTCGCACCTCCCTAAGTTCGTAATGAAGAACCAAGAAGGAAGAGGTTCGACTCTTAGGTTAATGTCTCTCACTGATAAAGACATCATTTGGACTTTCAGAGGTTTGGATGAGATAGCTGTTATTGATCGTTGCGGAGAATACCCTAATGTTCCTTTGATTGGTACTCAAGGAGGAATCTCTTACAATCCATGTCTAGCGCTCTGTCAGTTTGGAAGGGCCAGAAGAGCAGGGCCTCATGAGATGTTGGTGCCTCACATCAGTTTTGAGTTTCAGGTGGATAGTGACGAGCTGCGTCGTAGGTTCATCAAGGCTTGGGACAGAGTTCATAAAGCTGACCCACAAGAGTTGGGGCCAAAGACTTCTCTACCTATGGAAGCCTACTACAAATGGGTTCGCATCCGCGCTCAGAATTTAGGTATGCCATACGAAGCTATCAGACCCATCATTCTTGAGTATCCTGACAAAGATGGGGCTCCTCCAACTGTCCTCCCTCATCAGATACCTACTGATTATGAGACATTAAAGAGGTCTTGGTCGCAACTACGAGAAGAACGGGATTCTTATCGGGAAAAGTTCAACGAGCAGGAATTGAAGATCCAAAAGCTGACAAAGCAGTTGGAGAATGAGCGAGCTCTGAATGACTACATCCGTACTGAGAAGAGGAGACCCTGGGATCAATGATGAGCTTTGGATGTTCTTTTACAGTTTTATTTCCCTTTTCAGTATTTCCATTTTATGTAACGCCTAAGGGAAATCTGTTGAACAATTTAAGTTTCAAAGTTGAATCTAATGAAGTGTGTTCCTTTTGTTTACAAAGTTGATTCCCGATTGTCTTTGAAAACATAAATCATACGCATTCCATTCATCATGTGCATAGCAGGTATTCTTCTTTTCAGGTTGCTTACTGTTCTTCGCTGTTTATTTCAGCATCATGAACCCTGAATCATCAACCGAGATGTCTATCAAGGCCCTTCATGCGCAGAACTCACAATTTCAAGAGCTGATCATGGGTTTGGCTCAAGGCCAAGAAGAGCTGAAGGCTCTGCTCCTGAAGAAGGAGAAGAAGAAGAAGAGAACTGTTCTTTTCAACTCGGGCCGGAGGTTTGGTAATACTCTGCAGAATGAGGAAGCTGGTTCTTCTGTAGGCAAAGACAGTCCCCAGGGGGGAAAGGCTCCAAGTCCAGTAGTCTCTGACAACGAGACTGACTTTAATGAGGAACAGTATCCTCCAGCTGAAGACCGGTACAAGCAGTTGGAAGATCGTCTGAACGCCATGGAGATTCAACAAGTGCCTGGTTTGGATTTCGGAGACTTGGGTTTGTCTACTGGTGTGATCATCCCTCACAAGTTTAAAGCACCATATTTCACCAAGTATGACGGGGCGTCTTGCCCTAAGCTACACCTCAGATCTTATGTGCGGAAGATTCAGCCGTACACAGTGGATAAGAACTTGTGGATCCACTTCTTCCAGGAGAGTCTTTCAGGGACTCATCTCGAATGGTTCTATCAGTTGGATGGAACCAAGGTTCGTAACTGGGAGGAGTTGGCTACTGCTTTTTACAAGCAG
This sequence comes from Vicia faba, assembly GCA_948472305.1. NCBI lineage: Eukaryota > Viridiplantae > Streptophyta > Magnoliopsida > Fabales > Fabaceae > Vicia > Vicia faba. Next base: position 1,091,843,590 of record OX451738.1, read on the forward strand.
TATCAATATAATGCCGACCTTGCTCCTACACGTACCCAACTCCAGGGTATGTCGCTAGGATCAGGCGAAGGTTTTAAAGAGTATGCACAGAAATGGAGGGACCTGGCTGGCAGGGTGCAGCCACCATTAACTGACCGTGAGCTGGTGGATATGTTCTTGGGGACCCTCTCTGGGCCATTCTTCAATCATCTCATCGGTAATTCGTTTGCAGGGTTCACTGATCTTATTCTGACTGGGGAGAGGATAGAGGCTGGAATGAAGTCCGGTAAAATTCAGAAAAGTGCGTCTTCAAGTTCTGAGAAGAAACCTTTTAAGAAGGAGGACAGTGCTGTGTATGAGCCTAGAAGGCAAGATAAACCAGAGCGCCGCCAATCTGTCAACGCGGTGGTGATTGCTAAGCCTGCTGCCGCTCCTCGGCAAACCAATCAACAAAGGGCTGAAAGACCCAGAAGAGAGTTTACCCGGCTAAGTATGACCTTGTCACAAATCTTGCCGCAGCTACTATCAACCAACTTGGTGACTGTCAGAGAGGCTCCAAAGGTTGTGAATACTGCCTCTCCCAAATATAATCCAAATGCTCGTTGTGCTTATCACTCCGATAGCCTAGGGCACTCTACTGATGATTGCTGGGCCCTGAGAAATAAGGTGCAGGACCTTATTGACGCGAAAGAGATACAATTTGAGGCGCCTGAGAGGCCAAATGTGGTGACTGCTCCTATGCCCCAGCATGGAGTGAATGCCGTTGATGAAGATTTGTATGCCGTTTCTGTGAATGATGTAGCTACCCCACTGATGGATGTTAAGAGGAACCTACTACTGGCCGATTTATTTCCGGGTTGCAGCAAGGGTTGCCTTTTGTGTGCTGTTACCCCTACTGGTTGTCCTTTGCTGAAGTTAGGCATCCAAAGCCTGATGGACAGCAAAGAGATTCTGTTATAGAAGACCGCTGTTCCGTTTGTTCCTGTGGAAGAAGTATCTGTTGTTACAATTTTCAGTAATCCGATCTCGAAGTCATAACTGGCAGTAGCAGAGTCGTTATCAATGGGATCCAGAGTGGATGTGGATCTGCATTATGATATGTGAGTGTGTGTAATACAATAGTTGTTTTGATAAAGTGCGAAATAGAAAAGAAAAAAAAGGAGCGCAAACTTTGTAATGCAAGAAAACGTCCAATGCTTTATTGATGATATATGAAAATGACAAATAATAAGCCCTCACAAACAAAGCCAAGGTGCCCCGGGAAAGGCATCGGGTCGTAAAGTTTTTAAATTGTTTATTACAAATCTCAAAACAAAAGGTCTATTACTGTGTAATAAAAGAAACGGGCACGAAGTCCTTCGCCGTCCAGTTGTTCAAGCCACCATTGGTTGTGGGGTAGATCCAGTTGTCGATATCTGAATCTTCTTCACCATCTTCAATTGCATTCACTCCCTGATTACTGATATGCAGAGGAGGTCTTCCAATCCGCGTGCGCCGAACAACCCTTTGAGCTTCTGCAGTAAATCCCAAACCAAACTTGTCAGTCTTTTGTGTGAAATTAGGGAGCTGACCCCAATTTGCACACACACCTTTTTCAATTACAGCCCTGACATCCTTGAGGGAAGCCATCTTCATCGGAGGTTTGTTAGCAGAAACTTCAGTCGACGCCAAAGTCTGGGGAACCTCTTCAAAGTTCTGACACGGGGTTTCGATGAACTCTCCATCCATCTCCACATACCGAAAGGAGTTAAGATGACTCACCATGTACTTCTCCTCACCTCGTACCATGACGATCTTCCCTTTTATTGGATATTTCAACATCTGATGGAGCGTAGAAGTCACTGCCCCAGCCTTATGAATCCACGGGCGAGCCAGCAAGCAAGAATATGATGGTCGGATATCCATCACATAGAAAGTAGATGCAAGAGTCTGAGAGCCAACTTTAACAGGGACGTCCACCTCCTTGTGCACCATCCTTTTTGACCCTTCGAACGCCCTGGCCATAATATTACTCGGCTTCAGAACCAAACCTTCACAGTCCAGACGATCTAATGCTTTCTTTGGCAAAACATTCAAAGAGGAACCAGTATCCACCAATACATGGGCCAAAGTAGTGCCCATGCACTCGATCGAGACATGCAAAGCGTCATTATGATTTCTTTCTTTAGCAGTCAGATCTGCGTCTTAGAAACCCAACCCATTGTCGGTAGTCAAACTAGCTACACAATCTTTGAATTAATCGGCAGAAGTTTCCTGCAGCACATGCGCAATTTTGAGGAAAGCAATTAAAGCCTTTGCATGGGCTTCCCAACACAATAACATGGATAACATGGAGATTTTAGATGGGGTCTGCCCCAGCTTCTCGACTACGTTGTAGTCACTCTTTTTGATAATCTTCAGAATTTCTTCTATCTCCTGCTTAGAGGTTTCTATAATGATCTTCTTAGGTGCCTCCATCCAGGAAGGCTCACCTGTGATTTCTTTGCCCCGAGTGCCAGATAGCTCAGTGACAGGGGTGATAATTGGGATAGGAACTGGGACAGTAGCTGATGTACTAGCAGTAGGAATGACAACAGGTTTGTGAAAATTCGGAGGGGAAATCTTAGGAGAGAAGAGTCTTCCACTTATGGTGACCTTACTAGCCCCGACAATATTGTTGACATCAACATCAGCTTCTTCAATCTTCAAGTCTTGCTTAACTCCATGGTAATACACATCGGCCCCATAGTGCCAAGGAACAGCCTTATCCGAAGTGTATGGGATAGGACCCGGGATAGTAATGATTAACTGAGCAATTCTTGGAACAGATGTAATCCTAACAGGCTTCCTCGAGGAAGCCTTGGAAGGATTGGCAGAAATGGTTATGATGGAAACATCTCCAACTGGAATTAACGGGATCATAGTCTTCTCGAACAGGATCTCTTTGCTATCCATCAGGCGTTGAACACCTGATTTCAATGAGTGGCAACCAGCAGGCAGAATTGAACACAAGTGGCAACCTTCGCCACAGCCCGAAAATAAATCGGCCAACAATATATTCTTCTTAACTATCATCAAAGGAGTATAAATTTCTTCCACGGAGGTCACAAATAAATCATCGTCCACAACATTTACTTCACGACCATGTTTGGGCATGGGAGCAGTCATGACATTGGGCTTCTCCGGAGCGTCAAACTCAATTTCTTTAGCTTCAATCAAATCTTGCACCTTATTCTTCAAGGCACAACATTTGTTTGTATCATGACCTGGGCTATCAGAGTGATAGGCACAGCGGGCGTTCAGATTATATAGCGGAGATGTGGTGCTGGGATTCTTCGGGCTTCCCTCAGAGTTACCAGGTTAGTCTTCAATAACTGTGGTATAATTTGAGACAAGGTCATATTAAGCCGAGTGTACTGTCTCTGCGGTCTCTCCATTATTTGTTGATTGTTGCATTGTGGGGCAACGATGGGTCTTGATATTACTACCGCATTCACTACTTGATGGCGTTCAGGTCGGTTTTGGCTCCTCGAGCTGTAAACTGCACTAGCTTCTTTCTTACCGGAGAAAGGCTTCTTTACTTCCCTTGATGACATATCCTTCTGTATCTTACCACTTAGGATACCAGCTTCTACTCTCTCCCTAGTCAAAATCAACTCAGTAAACCCAGATGACGAACTACCGATCAGATGATTGAAAAATGGACCAGACAACATCCCCAGAAATATGTCCACCAACTCCCTATCAGACAGAGGGGGTTGGACTCTTCCAGCCAAATCTCTCCACTTTTGAGCATAGTCCTTAAAACCTTCACTTGCACCCATAGACATACCCTGAAGCCGAGTACGAGTGGGAGCAAGGTCGGTGTTATACTGATACTGATTGTAAAAAGCCGCATCAAGGTCCTCCTAGTTTCGGACATTAGCTCCTTCCAATTGATAAAACCATTCAAGCTGAGCCCCTGACAGACTATCTTGAAATAAATGTACCCATTGATTTTTATCAGCGGTGTGGGGTTGAATTTTTTGGACATACGAGCGGAGATGGAGTTTAGGACATGACACTCCATTGTACTTAGCAAAAGCCGGAGCTTTGAACTTATGAGGAATCACCACTCCTGATACCAATCCCAGCTCTCCAATATCCAAACTAGAGATCTTCTAACACTCCATAGCACTCAACCGGTCTTCAAGTTGTTTATACCTATCCTCAGCAGGAGGATATTGTTCTTCATCATAATCTATATCATTATCGGAAACTACAGGATTGGGGTCCTTTTCTTCTTCTTGGTCCTCCTCTCCTTTGGATGAAAGGGACATATCAACTTGTTGTTTCAGCCTATCCCCAAACCTTTTACCCATGCTAAAAAGAACAACCTTCTTCTTCTTTTTCTTCTTCTTCTTCTTCTTCTTCTCCTTCTCTTTCTCTTTCAGGATGAGAGCTTTCAAATCCTTTTTCCCTTTAGCCAAGTTTAAGAACATCTCTTGGAATTGGGAATTTTGCACCTGAAGATCTTTGATAGCTTGATCAGAAGACATAACTGTTGAAATAAACAACAAAGAAGATGAGAAACCTGTAACGGTACCTCTAATGATGTGCATGATAATGGGATGCGTATGTAATAATTTCAAATACTTTGGGAGATTTAAATTTTCAAACCAAGAAATAAACAAACTTTATTAGAATAAACTTGTAAAAATGTTTAACAATGCCTTTGAGGCGTTACAAAAGAAATAAATGGAAAACAAATCTAAACGAGAAAAAGCAAAATTAGAAATCCCATGGACGCTTCCCCTTGTTGCTGACGTAGTCATTGATCATCCTTTCATTCTCAAGTTGCCTGGAAAGCTTCAAGATCTTCCTTTCTTGCTCATGATACTTTTCCCGGTAGGTATCCCTCTCCTCCTTCAGCTGAATCCAGGATCTCTTCAATGCTCCAAGTTCAGTGGGCATGTAGGGATAAAGGACTGTATAAGGAATTCCCTCTTCATTGGTAGGCTCCACAATCACTGGAAACACAACTTCATAAGGAATTACAAGCTTCTGAGCACGAGCTCAGACCCACTGGAGATAAGTCAGCATAGGGAGAGAAGTCCTTGGTCCCAACTCTTGAGGGTCAGACCTGTTCACCATGCCCCAAGCTCGTATGAACCTTCGGCGATGCTCATCAACGCCCTCCTTGTAGTCAAATGCAATATTCGTAAGAAGTAGCTCATGAGGACCATCTCTCCGAGCACGACCAAACTGTCGTAAAGCTAGGCAGGGATTGTAGGTTATACCCCCTCTGATTCCAAGCAAAGGGACATTAGGGTATCCCCAATATCGATCAATGACAACAATGCTTTCCATAGCCTTAGAACTACAAAGAATGTCTGTATGAGCAAGGGACATTATCCTCTAAGACCACCCTAAACCTTCCTCATTCTTCAACACAGATTTGGGGAGGTGCGAAATAAACCACCTCATCAACAAAGGCATACAACACATGAGAGTCCCTCTTCTTCGCACAGTACGAGTGTAGAGGGCATGCAAGATATCACCTAATAGAGTAGGCACAGGATTGCGAGACAAGAAGATCTTAACCGCATTCACACCCACAAAGGAATCTGGATTCAGGAAGAGAACTAAACCGTAGATAAGGAGAGCTAAGACGTCTTCGAAATCCTGGAAATCCAAGTTATCCCAGAATAACTGAGCTTGATCCATCAAAAACTTGTCTAAGAAACCTTCAACCCCGCTTCGTGTCTCCCAATTAGGTACTACATCAGCCAGTTTCAAATGTAGAGCTGAAGCAATGTCTTCTGGCCTAGGAGTCTCTTCCAAACTTGTGAAGGGCATCTGCTCTAGGATGGATATGCCCAATAAGTGAGAAAACTCTTCCATAGTGGGAATCAACTGATAATTTAGGAAAGTGAATCAATGATACACAGGATCGAAGAACTGGAAAAGCACACTTATCATTTGTTCATCAAACTTTGAGGTAACCAAGCTAAGAAGCTGACCATGTCTCTTAATGAATGAAGACGTATCAGAAACTCTCGAGGCTAAATCTTTGATTTGAGCAGGTATTTGCACAAAGTTAACTCGGATGGTGTTTCTGCGCACGAAAGCCATAATCTACAAAACAGAACAAAGATAAATACCCTCGGTCTTTGAAATGGTCAGTACAATGGAGTATGCATGCTATGTTATGATGCATGATGTCATGATAAAACACACAACATGTATAGCAGATAACAGGCATGGTAAAGGCAAACAAGTCACACAAAATCCCTTAAGTTTAAGGCTTGCATGGGGTCTAGGTATTACCCTCTTGAAGTTTAATTGGTTTCAACCTGTCCTAATAATTGTAACCGGGTTCCATAGGTTCTCAATAGCATCGACCATCCTCCATCGGTCATGGTTTCAGCTCACGCAATCTCTTCTTGCGGCCGGAACTATCTCGAGAGTATGGTCTCAATGAGTGTAGCATCGAGTATCAACCAGTTCTCAGCTTTACGCCGAGGCCGGCTATCTCACTACTTCCTAATGGCAAAGTTGGTCAATTATAGGTTCTAAGGTCAGTTGATGCTTAACGACACATATAGCAGCCTCGTATTCTCCTCGTTTCTCCACAAGGGATACCGATACCAACCAATGTGCCACATCAACGTAGCTACTGCTTCAACCGTATCGGTCTACGCCATACAGTTCCCTCACAGTTTATTGCTACTTACCTAAAAGGTGTCCCTCAGATCCGTGTTAGGATCTATAGTAACTCCCAATACAAAACCCTCAAAAGTAACGCAATCAAATCAAACAAGAGAAGCAATTTATGATGAACTAATCCTAAGGTATACCCCACTTATATAATCCCCAGCTGAGTCTCCAGTTCTGTGATATGGTGGCAGAACCAGACTGTTTTAGGAAACTGCTGGTTTACGTTTTGCGTTTGTGTTCGCAAAATGTCGCGGTAAGCAAGAGCCGCCACCGACTTTTATTTTATCCAAACTGGAAAGGAAAAAAGCACAAAAAAATTCCTTTTTTGATATTTTGAGTACGGGGGGTAGATTATAGAAAGGGAAGGTATTAGCACCCTTTCTATCCATGGTTTTCCATGGGCTCTTAGGTACTTGCTCATCATTTAAAAATCACTTTCGTGTTTGTGTGTTTTGAAAAGTTTTTGTTTTACTTCGATTTAACCCTTGCTTCTGTCTTCAAGAGTGTTACGAAGTGTTTTGAAAACTTTGTTTAAAAAGAGTGTAAGTGTGGAAAAGTTTGATTTTGAGCAAGTACCTACTAGCATCTACCTACTCGAAAAAAGAATGTTTCTATTCTTGTTTCCTTTAGACAGCGATATCCCACTATTAGTGAGTAGGTAGCACTGTCGTTGGAGTTTTTAAAGGTCAATTCGAAAGGGACGTACGATCACTAAAGTAATGTTAGGAAGTCTTAGTAATAATCCTAATGTCTTAAGATCATATTCGAGGCAACATTTCCGAGGTGACCTTTCCGAGGCAACATTTCCGAACAGGACATTTGATCTTTGTTTAGACAAAAGAGTGACCACTAAAATACCCTATACTTAATGATCATTTACCAAAGGCAACCGAAGTGAGAGTATACCCTAGGAGTGCGCATGTGCGAGTGATTTGATTTCAAGTTATTATCTTTGCACATTTAGGGTTTGCTAACCATTTTAAAATTAACATACATTCTTGTCATGCAATCCTATTATCGTACATCTAACAGTTAATATTTGCGAGAATTAAAATGCGAGAAATAAAATCCTACGCTATTACATGGCTTCGGGGTAGGGGATTAATTACATAGCCAAAAAACCCGTAAAACGATAAATAGAAAGAAAATAGCCTAATTAAACTATTACATACCGTAAGCAGTTACATTAATATTGTAAAAATAAATAAACACGCGATGAATCGAGAACGAGAAAAATTAGGGTTTTGACCCCGTCTAAACCTAATTGAAGGAAAAAATCATTTTTTGTTGTTTTTTTATTATTTTAAGAAAAATAAGGTTAAATGAACAAATATAAACCTAATTACTAATTAATTTTAAATTAAGAAAGTAATTAATTTGACCTATTTTTATATTTTTGTTATTTTAAGAAAAGGAAATAAAAATTAAATCAAACCAATCCTAATTTTCTAATTGATTTTAATTTATTTACGAAAAGATTTAAATTACCCTAAAATTAAATTAAGCTAATATTAAATTAATTTTGACAAAATATATAAAAAAAACTAAATTTCTAATTTGATGAAAAATTGATTTTATGAGTTTTTGTAAAAAAGGATTAATTTTTATGTTAGAAAATAAATTAATAAAAATTAAATAAATAAAAGAAATATAAAAGAAAAGAGAGAAATGGGCCTGGTATCAAAGTAAAAGGGGGGTGTCAAAAAGCCCAATAAGCCTGGGTCCACGTTGACCTTTCTGATTCCATGTTGCACGTTTGACTAGGCCTATGGTAGACCTTCATGTGGCAGGCATTGGATTTGGTTTGCTTCAGATCCAATGGTTGAAAGCTGATGGCATATGGTAGACTCCAAGCATGCGCGCGTACCTGATGATGCAAAAGAAAATTGCATTGAACAAATATGGGGATCGAACCCAGACCCTTTGGCTTTTCAACATACCTCCTAACCAACTGAGCCAGCGCATTTATTTGTATATGGAATAATAATCAAATATTATATTGGAAAAAGGCCAAATAATATATTAAAGCACGTGAAGTTTGAATGGGCCAGTCAGGCCACGCCACACCATCATCTTCTCCAGCATCCGTCGTCTTAGGTAAAATGACTTTTACCTACAGACGTTCCATGTAGGTACAGCCCCTGCATATTTCCAGGATCTCATACAAGCATAATAAATGAAAATTAATGGTACAGGGAAATTCGTCTTGGCCTTGTGAACACCATGGTACCCCTATTTTGGGCCAATTTTACCTGCATGAGAAAACCCTAAAATGAGCAAGGAAAACCTATCAATGGTGGATCTCAGTATGGTTAGCAAAAATGTAATTAATTATTATCATTAGCTTGCAAATGTTTCAAGGATTCATAATATATAAACCAATCATGCTAATAATGCCAAATTCATGAGATTCGATTTCAAAAAAAGTAGGGATGTCGTGAGGTACTTACAGTGCGTTTTTGGGCACAAAAGCACTTTCTAATGATTGGGATAGACTCCTTGAAGGCCCAGCAAGCGAATGAGATAGCTGGGAAGGCTTGAGATAGCCTGGAACTATGAAATCAGATTGCCACTTTTTCTTGATTTTTTGAAAGTTGTTCTTCTCTTTTCACGCCTCTAACCCTTATGTTTTTTGTCTGCCAATGTTCTATATGTACTCTTGAGTGAATTAGGTTTACAAGTTTGCATCAAATCTTCTCCAACAATGATCTTTGATCATGATTTGATTCTCATGTAAATCTTTCCAAATTAAGCCAAAATCCAATATTTTTGTGTACAAATAAGCCTTGCACGATTTGATCTCATTTCCAGCTATCCATGGACCTGAAATATGCACAAAATCTCAAGGTTTAAATGATTTTTGATATTTTCACTATTTATTATTGATTTTATTTGATTTAAATGAAATAAAAATCAAAATAAATGACAAAAATAAAATAAAGGCAAGTGGGAAGGATCATGGATCGTGGATCATGTTACAACCTTAATGCAAGCACAAAAAGTTAGGCCCATTTGACAAAAATTGCAATTTTGGCCACTTTTGACTTTTGGCAATTTTGCAAAAAAGGTCAACTTCACCAATGCATAACTCCTTCAATTTTGACTCTATAGATGTGTTCTTGGACTTTTTAGAAAGCTAAAAATATCCTCTAAGCAACCCGTTTGGTCTCATCTCAATTGAGTCTTCCATGTTCATGTATGAAGCTTTGGAAAAAAAGGTGTTTTATTGACTTTCCAAAATGACCTATAATGTCCAAATTTATAACTTCTTGTGAGTGAATATTTTGAGTTTGGGAGATGAAGATGAATTGTATGGCATTGCATCATCTTCAAAATGAGCTTTGGATGAGTCATTCTTGATAAAGTATGAGAAAGTTATGCTTGGTCAAAGTTGAGTTGAGTTTTCCTGCAAAACCCTAATTTAGCAACTTTTGAGTTTTGATGAATTGTGAGTAATTCTTGAGGAATCATGATCAAACCTTGACTAAATGATGAATAAAACTTAAAAATGAGGGTGTTGACAAAAAAATCTTGAAGTTTTACTGTATGTAGGCCACAGTTGACTTTTGCCCTAGCACAGTCGATTTTCAGGTCCTTGAGCAATTGATTGAGCAAACTTTCTCTACAAGGTTTGAAACTTGACATGGATGATCTTGAGAACATATTAGAATAATAGTGAGAATTTGAGACCCTTTGGACTCAAGTATCTTGATGCAACATGAAACCCTAATTTGAGGTAGACTTCCATAGGAGAGAGTTTGTCTGGTCAATCCTTGGACTTCCTTGAGCAATTTGAGGACCTCACTTGAGATGTATTGAGAAGTATGGGAGGGAAAATTTTGGGGTACAACAATCACCAAGCCCCAAAACCTCGTTTGAACAGTCTGCTGCATTGTTATGGCACAATTCTGCATCCAGCTGCCACAACACTCCAAATTTCTACTGACCCAGTCCACGCCTGCTTTGTTCTCAAACCCCATAATTGCACCAAATTAGCATACAAAAGTGGTGTTTAAAAAGCAATGGTACAGTCTGCCAAAAAGGTTTAAATCTAATTTGTCCCCCCCCCCCCAAAACCACAGCAAACCCATCTATAAATGAGTTGCTCCATCACACGTTCAAGGGGCTGGCTTTTGGGAAAGAAAGAGTGATCAAATACAAAAAAGAGAGAGAAGAGAAAATATTCAAACATTCTCAATACCCAGAATTCTCAAAACAAACCTTTGTTCTTCCATTTGAATCAAAAAACATAACATTATGTTCCTTACCTTGCTAACCCCAGAACATCTGAAGGCAGCAACTCAAGTCTCAAACATAAGTTTCAGTTTCAAGGTAAGCCATTTTGAATTTGATCTTGTTATTCAGATCATCATCAAATATGTAAATATCATAGTGTTGATACTGTCCATATCATTTCCTAAGTAGAAAAAATTGTGGATCAGAACTTCTTGAATAAAGCTAGGCTCAGAATTAGGATTAGAACTTCTATAAATTGTCGTGCTTTTACCTTTCTGTTTTGCTGTTGCTGAGAATTGAATAGTGTTGTACCCAAAAATTTGCCCTCATATTTTTCCACAAGAAATCACAGCTTCGGGTTTTTCCTGATTTTTTTAGACTGGCTCAAGAATCGGTCAAACAGACTTTTCTTATCAGTCAGACAAAATTAGGGTTTTCATTAATTTTAAAGCAGTTCAGGCAGATTGCTGAGGTTTGGTTGAGTTGGCTCAGGTTTTGATCAAGCGGACGTTTCTTTGGCATTTAATCAAGAATCAGGGTTTTTGTGCGCATATTTCTCAGAAAGAATTAATTTTACAGTTCTTTTCAGTTTACTCTGAGATTTGGATTGAGGCATTTGAATCAAGAACTTGCAGTGTTTTGTTTAATCAGTAAAGGCTAAGGCATTTGATTTGAGATGAGATAAAAGCTGAGGTGCTTAAATTGAGAATCTGCAGTGTTGATTTAATCAGTAAAAAGATAAGTATCTGGATGTTGGTTTGATTAACTGTGCATTGTTTAATTGGAGCGTCGGGTTTATTACTGATCGATGCTAAAACCACAGTGTTTATTAATTGTTTATTTATTCTAAGTTAGGATAATTGGAATTTATTTCCATTTATTATAATTTAAGAATTTATAAGTAATTAAATAGACAGCTGAAAAAAGGAATTAACTGATCAAAAAGGATTTTTCTTTTATTCATCTTTAATTGTTTCGTTACAAATTATTATTCGAACAATTGTAAATTTATTTACATTTTTGTTTACAATAATAATTTTACAAATGATTAAAATTGAAATAAAGCTATCCTAATTCTTCATCCTCCATTTGCTGCTCTCCAATGCTCCATTGAGTTTTATCTGCAAAACAAAGAAAAGAAGAAAATTCAACACAGGTAAAATAAATAAAAGAGCATACACAGTTAAAATTCATCATTAAAAGCAACTGGCCGGAATCAGTTTTCCCTCTCTGCAAATCACGAGATTTCTCTCGGTTCACAAAGAGGGATGAAAATGTTTGCAATTAAAGTATGAATGCACAAAGTTGTAATATTGCACAATTTCAAAATTGTCAAGCAAGACTGCATAAAATGCCAAACAAAATCCAAATGGGCAACCAAAAAGGCAAACTGAGCAGTTACTGAATATGCCAAGAGAACAATGCAAGTCACAATTTCAAACTAGGTTCAAACTGAACTAAAAACTGTCCAAAGCTGTCCAAAAGGATATGGAAAGATATCAAAGTACAAAATACTGTCAACAAGATGCAGGAAAAGTACAAAGTATGCAGAGCTAAACAAATATTGCAAGCAATGTTCAAGTCATCATTTTCAGGCCAGTGCTTTTTCAGAAAGGACAAATCTAAGCAATAAAAAATTCTTAAAATTGTAGAGAGAGAAGAGAAAAAAGAAAGGAGGCTTATAGGCTTTAGGCTTGAAGAAAAGATATAAAACAATCATACCAACACAGTACAAAGAAGAAGAGGCAGAGATATCAAAAGGAAAAGAACACAAACTGTATCAAAATATACAGAGCTGCCTCCAAACCTCAAAAGGCCTTGACCTGCATAACTCACATAACATCAAGCCTTAAACTAGACAAGTTTGCATCCTGCCCAAACTTGTTTCAACACAAACTCACAACCTGCTAACATATTCAACAGAAACAATCAAAGAGCCCTCAACTTGTCAAGCCTAAAAGCCTAAACCAGAAGAAGCTTAAACCAAGCATAAACCTGTTTCAAATATACCAACAGCAGGCCCTGCTAAAGGTAAGCCTCAAACAAACTGAAGCCTGAAAACCAAATAAAGCCTAAACCTGCAGGCTCACCACAAACCATCAAACATAAAAAACATGCATTTAACCTGCTTCAGGCAAACTTGAAGCATCAAGCTTCAAGCCCAAGCCAAAATCATTCAAAACCTCCACCTGTCCTAAACTAACCCAACCTGTCAAAGGCCAAGCCCCTTCAAGAACACAAACATCAAAACAAGCCTCAAACTGAAGCCAAGGCCTGTAACTTCAAAGCCTAAATCAGTACCAAGCCTCAAACTAAAGCCAAGGACTGTAATTTCAAAGCCTAAATCAGTACCAAGCCTGTAAACAACTGAAGCACTCAAGCCCTCAGAAATTTGTTCATCACTGGGCAAAAAATCATCCAAGGCAACTCAGCAAGCAACTATACTCAGCAAGCAAATATACTCAGAAGCAACACTCAACAGCATATCAAAGGCATCAAGCCATCATACAGAAGCGAGGCTAATAGAAGAAGAGAAAAAGAATAAAATCATACAGAGCCAAGCGGACAGAAGAAGAAAAGAAGTGATATCAAACTAGGTTTTCAGATAAATCATCACTGAAAGTGTATCAAGCATAGCAACATACAAAGGCAAACATCCAAGCAGACAAGAAGAGGAAAGGAAGTGATTATACAAAAGGTTTTCAGTTGTTCATCACGAAACCTAAAAAAGGTGAAACAGAGTACCAGGTTCTCCAACAAAGCAAGCAAGCTCAACATCACGCGTCCTCCACCCTTGGCCGCCCACAACGCCTTTCAATTCGTCTCCTCACTTCCTCTCCAAAGGTATAAACCCTTCTTTTTTTTCTTTTCTTTTCCACATCTTGCACAAACATCAAGCAATATAATCAAGAATCAGAAATGAGTAAAAACATGCAAAGGCGTAAAACATACAGAACGAAAATCAAACCTCGTAACCACCACCTGGAGTGACCTTGTGGAGAGAGGAGAAAACGGAGGTGACGTTGGGTGGCCATGGACGATTAGCGTGGTTCAGAGGTATGGTTCGAGCAAGAAGACAAAGAAGCGATGAAGGGATGGCGCCGCGCCTCTGTAAATCACACAAACCCTAAAATCCCAAATGAATAACTCAGTTGAAACCCTTACAAAAACGCTATGAAACAAATGGGCCTTTAACCTTTCCTAATCAGCCTAGAGCCCATTACATTTGCACGCCTCACCTCCCCATTTTCTCCTTCTGCTTGTTTGTTGATTGGGCCTTAAACCCCCTTAAAGCCCATTCATTTCCTTCTTTTAACATCTTTTTTACTTACCATTTCATTTTTCTTTTTATAACTTAAACTAATACATTTTCTTTATTTTGTCAAATAAAACAATACTTCATTTTATACTAAAAATTGTCTTTTATTTTGTTATATTAAAAAGAACACATAAATATTAGATTGAATTAATAGATTAAAAACTCTCTTTAATAAATCTTTTCATACAAATTTTACTATTTGTTTCTTTTTATTTTTATTACATTTTTAAAACATAAATATTAATTTTCTTAAATTTGAACATTTTTGTTTAATTTAGATTTTATAAAATACCTAAAAATATAATTAAACTTAAAACATTCTTTTCTTTTCTTAAAATATTTTGTTTTATACATATTAACAAAAAGATAATAATACTTGACAAATAAACAATACTTAATTTTCTCGTTAAGTTAATATTCCATACTTGTAAATAAATCTCATACACTTACACCAATACACAAATACATTGACACATTTACATTGCTTTATTCCTATACATTGATACATATTACATTTGAGATCGCAATTCGATTTGGTTGTAATTATTTGGACATTACTCTCCTATTAAGTCTCATCCCCATTTGTAAATAATTGTACCCCCACTCCCGGATACTTATTTGTAATAGCGTAGACTTTAAATTTCCGCAATTTATCGCTTTCAAATATACCATGGTTAGACCTAGGGTTTGTATGTACATAAAATCAAACGCTAGATAACCTAATACAAGACAAATACATGAAATCAATACACAATCACACTTGCAACCCTAGGGTAATCCCGTTTGTTGCCTTCCAAAATGGGCCATGCTTGCACGTTGAGTATCTTTGGCAAAACAATTCAAATGATCATAAGTCCCTCGATGACGCTTTCGAAAGTTGCCTAAACGGAATGATCATAGTCCCTTCAAGCAAATTGCCAAAGACACTTGGCACCATTGCATTCATGGTCCACACGATGACCCGCGCCTGTCCCGTTAACATCCTAACGCAAGATTGTCCACCAAATACAATGGTGGAACAAAATTGTTAAAAGGGTTAAAACATGAGAAAAACCTTTGAGTACAATAGGGGTAGACAACTCTTAGTTACTTGATCAAACTTGCAAAACACTTGCCTACTTTTCAAACCACACTCCACAAACACTTTCAAAACAAACTTCCAAAAACATTTGAAACATCTTTTCAAAAAGATACACATCTTTGTAAAACACTCAAACACGACTCATTACAACGGTTGCCTAAGACAAGGCATCTTCTTCAAAAGCATTTTCAAAACACACACACACACACACCACAATTTCAAGCAATTGAAAATCAAAGGCAAGTGATCTTAAACCAAGTAACTAAGAGCCCATGGATAACCATGGATGAAAAGGGTGCTAATACCTTCCCTTTTCATAATCTACCCCCCGAACCCACGAAACATCTCAAAAGGTTTTTTCTGTGCTTTTTAACCTTTCCTTTAGGATAAAATAAAAAGTCGGTGGCGACTCTTGCTAAACCGAACAATGGCGAATACAAACGCAAAACCCAGGTTAGTTCTCCCACCGTATCACAGAACTGGCGACTCTGCTGGGGATTCTTCTAAAAGTGGGGTTACCTTAGGGTTTAGATCACCTTTACATTCTTGCTTTGATTGCCTTGATTGCTTTACTTTTTGGGTCCTTGTTTGGGTTTGTTGTAAATCCTACACCCGGGTTTGGGGCACCTTTTTAGGTAAATAGCAATAAAAATGTGAGGGAACTGTGCGGGGTATACCGACAAGGTTGAAGCAGTAAGCTATGTTAGTGTGACATATTTGTGAGTACCGGTAACCCTTGAGTTCAATCAAGGAGAGTACGGGGCCGTTGAGTGATGTCGTGAAGCACTAACGAACTCTTAGAACCTTAATTGACCATCTTATCCTTTTTAGGGGTAGTGAGATGACCGACTTTGGTGCAGTCCGAAGTTGGTAGATACTCGATACTACACTCATTGAGGGTTGTTTTCTTGGAATATTTTGGTCGCCAGTTAAGTGGCTAAACCAAAACAATGAACACAGAAAACAATCCAATGATATTGAGCTCCTTAGAACCCGATTTCTATTTTAGGACAGGATGAGCCAACTGACTTCAAGAGGGTACTTACCTACAACCCCATGCAAGCCCAAACCTAAGGACTTGTTTTCTTTGTGTGAATATGATTGCCTGTATATACACTCATTTGCTTTTGCATACATGTACATAACATCATAACACCATAACATCATACCATAGCATTTTCAATAACCATTTCAAGGATCTCGAGGGTTCTTTTGTTGCAGGGTTACGTCGAACCAGACGTCTACCAAAGGGCAAGAGGTTTCTCCTCTAAGCAAATGCCATCAAAGATCAAGTGCAACAACTTGAATCAGGGGCTATAACCCACTTGACATGGTGAGCTTGATTCTCGTGGAAAGACATCCACCGGCACAAAGTTCTCCAATCAAAGATCAAGTACAACAACTTGAATCAGGGGCTATGACCCACTTGACATGGTGAGCTTGATTCTCGTGGAAAGACATCCACCGGTGCAAAGGTCTCCAATTGAAGACCGAAGTTCAACCTCTAACATTCTCTTGTTTTTACCCCAAGAGATCCTTGAAAGCATGCATCCACATATCATGCATTGCATCTTGACAGTTTTTCCTTTTTCAAGTTTCCGTACTCTCATACTGTTTATTTCAGTAAGAGATGGCTCTAGAGAGGACTGTCAAGGATATCCAGAACCAGACTGCTCAGCTGCAGGAAATGTTCTTGAACCTGTCCTTGGGGCAAGAAGAAATGAAAGCTCTCCTCACAAAGGGCTTGGTCCAGGGGAATTCAAACAATGCCAGGAGCGATCAGTTGGAAGCACTGCAGTTTGAGCTGACAACAATGAGGATCCAAATGACGGGGTAACTGGTGGGCCAGATGGCTCTCATCCAGGACTTGGCTCAAAGACAAGAGGAACTCAGAGTTCTCGTCAACCAACTGATTCGGAACAACCAACTGGGGCAAACATCTGAGGTTAAAGAGCAAGTCACCACTCAACCCCCTTCCAGACAAGAAGACAAGGGGAAGGCTCCTCTGCTTGCTTCAGGGTCACAACCCCACCAGCGTCAACGGGGGAATCGGCGTAATCAAAATACGTCGGGAAGACAGTTCACTGAGACTGACATACCGTCATCTATGATACTGGAGCGCTTGTTGGAAGTCAATCTGACTGCTTTGAGGGATCCTATTCGGAAGCCCAATACCTCCGCTCCTAACTATCATCCCGATGCATTTTGTGTATATCACTCCTACAGCCCGGGGCATGACACCGACGAATGTTGGGCCTTGAAGAACAAGATTCAAGATCTGATTGACATTGGAGTGCTGAGGTTCATGCTAGACGGCGAGATGAAAATCTTCCTTTAAGGAGTTCTCTACCTGGAGTGACAAAGCTCAAACTGGAAAACTTTTGCTTCATTTGAATTTTCAAAAGTTGTAATTTCTTTTGTTCTCAAACAATTAACTATTAATGTCAAAACTCTGTTTTCATTAATGCATTGCATATGTTTGTCTTGAATTCATCCATTCGTTTTCACTACTATTATGCTTTCTTTGTGATATTTAACTCTTGATAAAAAGCTGCAAGCCTTTAGAGGGAGGATGACGAAACAATACCATGATCTCATACAATATGCTTTTGAACAGACCTTGCTGATGATGTACAAGCATTTCTTTCAATTCCCAAACACTGGAGTTATAATGAAGATAATCCCTAGTCAACCCCTTCGAGCCAAAGAAGTAAGAGTTTTCTGTTCTAAACAAATCAAAACCTTTGATATGAACCTGGGGCCGGGTAGTCTCTCAGTTAATTCAAAAAAAAGGAGTGCGCATTGAAGTCGCAAACTCTCAGTTCGTAATACAACGAACGACATAAAAAAAAAAAGCATTCCTCTGGAATCAAAAGACAGTGATGGTTCCCTATCACCTAGGCAGTCAATCTCTCAAAAAAGAAAAACCCACTGAGCCAAAACCTGTAAAGGAGGCTTAAGAAAGCTGGGGCATCCCGCTGACTGTGATCTCGAAAACAGAGACAATCAGGCAAAAGTTCTAGTCTCCTTCGACATTTCCTTCTGAACTACAACGCACCTAGCATCAGAACTTCTGATCCCCCTCACTTTTGTTTTCAGAAACATACTGATCTGGTTTTCGTTATTTATCTTCTTTTTTTTGCTTATTCTTATTATTTTCAGCATTAACGTTATTTTTATTAAAAAAAGGCCTAAAAAACATTTTCCCTATTTTTTTAACTAATTATTCTTTTTTCTTTTATTTTATTAAAACATAAAACCATTTTCAAAACAAATCCTTTCCTTTTCTTATATTGTACAATTCAATATGGTTGTAATAGATAATTAGGATCTAAATTCTTTCAAATCCCTATTTGTAAATATGTACCCCCATCCCCAAAATGATGTAATAGCTTAGGATTTATTTTTCCGCATTTTATTTGCTTTCATATATTGTTAGTAATTAGGATTTATGGTAAGATAAAATCAATAAATAGATAACCCCTAATCAAAGACTAAATGCATGTAAATCAAGCACACTTGCACACTAGCACCTCTAGGGTAATCTCACTTTGTTGCCTTTCGGAAAAACAATCATGTCCCTCGAATGTGGGACGTTTTAGAAAAGACCCTTCGATAAAAAATATTGTATTCCCTCGATGTCCCTCGATGTTGCCTTCGGTAAAACGATATAGTCCCTTACGAAAAATTGCTAAAGCGTCTCACAAGTTGCCTTCTATGACTGTACGATTGACCTGTGCCTGTCCCTTCACATCCAATGATGAGGCCTCTTACCAAATCAATGGTAAGATAGCAACATCTAAAGGAGAAGGAAAAGAACATTTAAGACCTTTTGAGTAGGTAGCATACTCATAGTTGCTCACTTGCTCACAACAAAAACATTTTATACACCCACACTTTCACTTTGAATCATTTTTCAAAAGACAAAACACTTTGTACGCGTTCTTATAGAGACGAGAACCATTACAAAGACATTACTTTTTAAAATACTTTCAAAAACCACACCACATACACATTTTTCAAACAAAGAGCAAGTGATCTAGCAAGCAACTAAGAGCCCGTAGATAACTACAGATGAAAAGGGTGCTAACACCTTCCCTTTTCATAACCTACCCCTTGAAATCAACAAATAATCTCGAAAGATATTTCATGTTATTTTCAACCTCTCCTTTATTGGATAAAATAAAAGTCGGTGGAGACTCTTGCTAACCGCAACAATTGCGATCAAACGCAAAACACCCAAGTCAGTTCTCCCACCGTATTATAGAACTGGCAAGTCTGTTGGGGAAATTACTTAAAAGTAGGGTTACCTTAGGGCTAGATCACCTTTAATTGATTTTCATTATTTTATATGTTTGCTTTATATTGCGGTTCCTTGTTTAGGCTTATTTTGATCCTCTACCCGGATCTGGGGCACCTTTTTTAGGTAAGTAGCAATAAGTTGTGGAAATTGTGCGGGGTATACCGACATGGTCTAAGAAATAGCTATGTCAGTGTGACACATTTATTGGTACCGGTAGCCCTTAAGTAGTCAAGGAGAATACGGAGCCGCTGTGTGGTGTCATGAAGAACTAACTGACTTTAGAATCTTACTTGACCAACTTGACCATTAGGAAGTAGTGAGGTAGCCGGCTTTGGTGCAGTCCGAAGTTGGTTGATACTCGATACTACGCTCATGGAGATCGTACTTTTGGGATATTTCGGTCGCCATTAAAGAGGATTGTGCTGAAACAATTCCCGATGAAGAAAGATCAGTAATTTTGAGATCCCCTAGAATCCGGTTACTATTACTAGGACAGGTTGAGCCAACCAAATTTCAAGAGGGTACTTACCTATAAAACCTCATGCAAGCCTAAACCTAAGGATTTGTTTAATTTAACTTGTGCATATGCTTGTACATAACATCATGGCATCATACCATAGCATTTTAAACTAACCATTTCAAGGATTTTGATATTCATCTTTGTTTTGTTTTGTAATATATGACTCCCACTCGCAGGAACACAATCCAAATCAACCTTGTACGAGTACCTTTTCAGCTCAAAGAGTTAGCATCAAGGGTCCCTGAGAATTCTTCGTTCACCAAAAGACATGGACGACTTCTCAACTTAGTTACCTCAAGCTTTGATGAAGATATGATGAATGTGATTTTCCAGTTCTTTGACCCTTTGCACCATTGCTTCACCTTCCCTAATTACCAGCTTGTACCAACTATGGAAGAATTCTCTCAACTCTTGGGAATTCCTATTTTAGATCAACTACCTTTCAATGGTACTGAAAGGGATCCAAGCCCTGAATAGGTTACCCGAGCTTTACACTTGCAACAATCCAACGTCACAGCTAATTGGGAAACAAGAAGTGGTGTCAAAGGATTCTTAGCCAAGTTCTTATTGGAAAAACTCAAGACTGTTGGAACACTCTGGATTTACAAGCATTCGAAGAAATTTTGGCTCTTCTCATCTATGGGTTGGTATTATTCCCAAATCCTGACCAACTTATAGATGTAAATGCTGTCAAAATATTTTTATCTCACAATCCAGTGCCTACTTTATTGGGAGATATCTTGCATTCTCTCCACTCTCGCACCATGAAGAGAAGAGGAACTCTCATGTGTTGTACTCCTCTCTTGGCTAGATGGTTTATTTTGCATCTCCCCTGATCCGTTATGAAGAATGAGCAAGGTTTGAGATGGTCCAATATGCTGATGTCACTCAGACATTCGGATATTAATTGGTGTTCCCGATCATTAGAGGACATTACTATCATTGACCGTTTTGAGGAATTTCCTAATGTCCCTCTGCTTGGCATTAGAGGAGGTATCATTTATAACCCTTGCTTAGCTATGCAATAATTTGGGTACGCACGAAGAGATGGTCCTCATGATATGCTCATCCAAGGAGTGGTGTTCGACTACGAAAGCGACGTTTAAGGCTACCGCCCGAGGTTTATACGAGCTTGGACGTTGGTAAGAAAGGTGGATAGTAGGACATTATGACACAAAAATTCCACTCCCCTTGAGCCATACCTTAGATGGATACGAGCTCATGCTTAGAGTCTCGCAATGCCTTACCCCTCCATCCTCCCTGTCATTATGGAGCCTGTTGCTGAAGGAGATGTCCCGTACTCTGCCCTTCATCCCAACATGCCTACCTCTCTAGAAGACTTGCAAAAGGATTGGATTCAGCTAAAGGAAGAACGAGACACTTTCAAAGCCCAATTATACACTAGTGAGAAGAAAGTTCTGGAACTCACCAAGCAGCTTCATGAAGAGTGGAGTCTGAACGCCTACATCGTGCCAAAGAGGACGCGTTCAACCTTTTTGCCTTAAGAGTTTTTGTATTTTATTTCTTTTCTTTCATTGTAAGCCCAAAAAGGCATGATGTACTCGAACTTGGATTTATTAATGCAACGTGTGTTTCCTTTTTGTCTAAAGAAAATTTAAATCTCTAATTTCCTTGAAATCATTTTCATATGCATTTTCATTCATCATAACACAAACATGTTTCTTATAGCAGGTCTCCTTATCTTTCTACTGTTTATTTCATTGAGATGGATATTGTGATACGGTGGGAGAACTAACTTGAGGGTTTTGCATTTGATCGCAAATGTTGCGGTTAGCAAGAGTCGCCACCGACTTTTCTTTTATCCAAAAAGGAAAGGTGAAAAAGCACAGGAAAGACCTTTGAGATTGTTTCTTGAGTTCGGGGGGTAGATTATGAAAAGGGAAGGTATTAACACCCTTTTCATCCATGGTTTTCCATGGGCTCTTAGTTACTTGCTAGATCACTTACTTTTTTGTTTGAATTTGTGCTTTGTTTGATTTTTGAAAGTATTTTGTAAAGAGGCCAATGTTTAGGCAATCTTTGTAATGATTCTTGTTCGTAAGAATGTATACAAAGATGTTGATCTTTTGAAAATGTTTTCAATTTTGTAAGATGTTTTGAAAGTGTATGTGATTGTTTTTGAAAATAGCAAGGATGTTTGTTTTGAAATGGAGCAAGTAATTAGGAGCAATCTACCTACTCAAATGTCTTTCTTGTTCATTTCCTTTTCCTTTGACATTGTTGTCTTACCATTGATTTGGTAAGCAACCCTATCTTTGTATGTAAACGGGATGGGCGTGGGTCATCGTATAGCCATGATTAGAAATGTTTGCAAGGCATCTTAGCATTCTATTTGAGGAACTAAGATCATTTTGTAAGGCAACTTTGTATAGCGTCATAGAGGGACTATGATCTTGTATTTGCTTGTTTTGTTAAGATACCTTACATGCGTAATATGGCCATTTTGTAAGGCAACCAAGTGGATTTTACCATAGGGGTGCTTGTGTGCAAGCGTGTTATTTTCATGCTTGATTTTGTCTTGAATTAAGGTTTTCTATTTGATTGGTTTTATCTTTCCATACAAACCCTAATTACTAGCATGTTTTGTAAAAGCGATAAATTGCGAAATTTAAAGTTACTGCGCTATTAAAACATTTATGGGAGGGGTGTATACAATTTATGAATGGGGATTGCAAAAACATAAACCTAATTAATCTATTAAAACTAAATTGAATATGTACAAGAATTGAAGAAATTTATAAAGTACAAATGCAAATTGAAAGAAATGATTTTTGTGTTTGGATTTTTGTATGAAAGAGGTTTTAACCTAAACCTATTTAGAGAAAAATGATTAAATTAAATTAACTTTAGTTAATTAAGAAAAAAAATTAGTTAAGAAAAGATTTTAATTAAGAAGAGATTTTTTTGAATAAAACCATAAACCTATTTTAATTGATTAAAAGAAAATAAGTTTAAAGAAAAAGATATTTTTTTTGTATTTTATATTTTCTTGAAAATAATATATGGTGCTATGAAATATTTTTGGTCTTTTTTATATTAAAATAAATATATTTACATAAATAATAACCTAGTTTTATTTTAATATTTACAAGGAAATTAATAAAAGTAAATAAAATATGATGAATAAAAATAAATTTTTATGTGGAAAAACATTTAAATTATGCCAAAGTATAAATCTATATTTTTTATACTTCTTATGATTTTTTTGGTATTTTAGAAAATATATTTAAAAGAATAAATAAATAAATAAATAAATAAAAATAAAATGGGCCAAGGGGTGTCACAAGCAAACAGAGAAGTATGCTAGCAAACACACAAAAAAATGCCAGGCCCAAAAGGGCCCAGCGCCTGCAAAAAAGATGTTAAAAAAATCTGAAAAATGGAAAAATGCAAAAGGGGGATTCACATTGGTTCGAACCCTCGTCCTTTAGGTAACATATGCCTTAGTACGCGCGCGCTTGCCACTGGGGTGGCTGTTTTATCCGGTCATATAATCAAAGCATAAATATATATTAGAAATTACTTTCTGAAGGCAACTTCATCTTCAACCTTGAGCCATAGCCGGACCACCTGTATCTTCCTCATTTCTCATCAAAAATGGAAACTCCAAACATTAAAGTTATGGTGTTTCTTCCCACGAAATCAAACATATAACTTATGTAAACTAAATGTCAAAGATAAAAACTAACTTTGCTGGCCCTAAATTGAAACCTAATTTTCCCAGAAATTTCAAATCTAAATTTCTCTATGCACAGTCAATATAAATGGAAACTATGAACATGGTTAGCTTTAGAGAAAGGATATCTACATTTTGTTTTCACAAATCAGGATCAAATAATGCTTGTGGGAGAGATATAAGTTTGAGTTTTTACCTCTTGCAGCTGGAATCGTGAATGGAGTTTAAGCAACTTTTGAGATGGCCTGAGGATCTGTTTAGCTTGCCTGTACCTCCTTGAGTGTATTCCAACTCTTACATTGCCTTGAAAGTCCCTGAATCTCTCTACTAAAGTCAACCTGCAAGCTTGAAATTTGAAAATGGTGGATGGTGATGGAGGAGCTACAGTCTTGAAATAGGGGCCTGGATCACTTTGATATGATGTATATTAAGTGTTTGGGTGGTTAAAACTTAATACGCACGAGTGGATTTGGAGATGACTATGTGAGGTTCAAAACTGTTAAGTTATGGCAGATTCTGAGTTACAGAGTGTTTGGGAGTGTTTTGGGATCTTAGCATTCGTGTGTCCACTTGAAATTAGTGTGTATACTTATAAGAAAGAGGCTTTGAGGCTTGTCACAACTCAGAATTCAAAAACTCACATGTTTTGCTTGGTTACTTGTTTTTGAAGCAAAGCTAGCAAGCATGGTTTCAATGTGAAGTACAAAGCTGGTAGGGGGGCTGAGACCTTTAAACACACTTGTTCTAATTGTGTAGAGTGTGTTTGTGTAGAAAGAACAAATGCAAGGCTCAATGCAAGCTGACTTTGCATAAAGCTTGCTTTTCTAAAATGGCAATGTTGCCTTTCTTCCCAAAATGGAATTAAATTTGTACAATGCATTGAATGCTTGGATTAAAGCTTCCAGCAGCTGTGAAAACATTTAATTATGGAGTGAAAGTAAAGTTAGAAGCCTGCAAAGTGAGATTTGTACAGCCTGCTTGAAGATTGGATCCAATGTTCTTCACAAATTGGCTTGTAATCCAAGTGACAAAACACCAACTTCATCTCTTCGATTCTCCCTACTCAAGAATGATCTCATGGAGTTCTTGGACATTTTGGAAAGCTTGCAATGTTCTCTACAACTAATCTTTGAATTTATTTTGAATATTACCCTTGTAACCATATGAAAAAATCCCATGAACTTAGGTTAAAATCCTGGCCAAATTAGGGCAAAATTTCACTAAGTGTTTAGTTTCCTGACCCTATGTTTTTGATATTATAACCTGAGATCTAAGCACTTTTGGAAAAAGTTGTATGAAGTAAAGTTGTAGATTTCATGGAGATATACAACTTTCATGTTGGAAGTTTCTCTTGAATCATCTTGCATCATGGTGGAAATTTGGCTCAAAGTTATGAAAAATAAGAAATTTTCTATACTTAGAAAAATTTCTAAGTTAAGAAAATTCATCTTTTCAAAACAAAATCTTGAATTCTTTATTTCTTGATAAACAAGTTTCATATTTTGGAATTTTTTGATGAATTATGACCTTTGACACTTGCATTTGACCAAAAAGTTAAAGTTTGACTTTTTAGTATACTATTGACTTTTGATTAGTTGACTGCAAAATTTATTTGTCAATCAAATGTATTTGCAATGTTTTGAATCATGTCACGAGTTTAAAATGATGCAATTAGACTCTTAAGATCATGCCTTAAACCAGTTGATCATTTGCTAGGTCAAAAATCAGAAATTGCCTTTTCTCAGTCAAAACCCTAATTTTGACCATTCTGCCCTTTTGGAGATTTGATCAAATTTCTTGAGGAATTATGGTCCAAACTTGATAAAATGATACATATGAGTATAAAATGTTGACGTGGATAAAAAATTATGAAGTTTGATTGTAAATTGGCTATGGTTGACTTTTTCCCCATTATAGTTGATTTTTAGGTCAACTATTCAATTCACTGATCAAAAGAGTTATCCAAGGCTTAAAACTTGACATGAGTAATATTGGGGGTCCATAATGATCCATGAAAGTCATATGGGGCATTATAAGTTCAAAAATCCTTGTGCAATCTCAAACCCTAATTTTCAGTCATCAGTGCTTGAGGACGTGTCTGGAGCTGATCAACCCAAATGCAGCCTTGATCCCAAGGAGATCTTGTGAGAAAATTATTGATAAGTGAGAGGGAAAATTTTGGGGTACAACAGCTGCCCCTGTTCAATCTTCTTAAGCCTGAAGAGTTGGATTGGCATGTTTTTCCAGTTGTGACTCGAAGGTGGAAGATGATTGAACACTAGAGTGCCTAGAAATTTGCACTTTGCAATGTGAGAGTCGAGGGAATGGGCTTAAAGATGCCATTTGGAGAGGTGATAGAAATTTTTTAGAGATGCGATTGTAGATGCCATCCAAGAGTAATTGTTGAATTGTAATTTGTAAACTGAAAGAATGAGTATCAGAATGGCGTCCATGTCTGGAGCGTATCTGAGCTGTATCTGGAAGAGACTTTGATTGAGTATCATAATGGCACCCGCGTCTGGAGAGTATATGTACTGTATCTAAAATCTGAATCTGAATGAGTATCAGAATGACATCCGTGTCTGGAGCGTATCTGTACTGTATCTGAAAGTTGAGTCTGAATGAGCATCAGAATGGCATTAGTGTCTGAGCGTATCAGAACTGTATCTGAGAGCTATTTTTGAATGAGTGTCAAAATGGCGTCTGTATCTAGAGCGTATCTGAACTGTATCAAAAGGATAAATCTGAATGGGTATCAGGATGGAATCCGTGTCTGGAGCGTATCTGAACTGTTATCAAAAGATTTTGAATATTTGTTAATGGTAGCTGTTAACCTTATCCTGAAAAGGGTAAAATGTTAGCTAAAATATAATGTTTATGTTGTATGAAATGCATAGTATAATGCGTTCGTGTTATCAATGTTTATGATATATGGATGCAATGCATGCGTATATGAGCTAGTTTGCTGCACTGTTGTTTGGACTGGGAAAATAAATCCCTGACTGCTACTGAGGATATGGAGTATAAGTCTTCATGTTGTGAAGTCTAAGTGTTGATGAATTTCTGTTAAGAGAAATAAACTCTGTTGTAAGGGAAATACCGCATATTGATTGTAAAACCCTATTTGGGGAATCCTGAGAAATTTGACGACTTCTACTGGGGAGTGATAACTGGGAGTTTCGTTTCGCTGGGGATTAAATGACGTACTGCAGGGATTTCTTAGGGAATAACCTAGAGGTATTTCCCTATTCAACCTATCAGTAATTTCCTTTTTTCATTTTGTTTATTTGTAAACAGTAATTATATTCAAATGCATATGTTCAACAATGAATCATTGGACATTTTTGTAGACAAAACACAAGCGCAAAGAAAGACAGATAATTTTTGCACTTTCAAAGAGATATCTTTGTATTGACTTTGAGTAAGTATTTTTGTACAAGGAGACAAACATTCTAGTAAGAGAATGCTGTCGTAAAAAAGAAAATTTTGATACAAAGAAAAGATAGCTATGTGTAAAAAATGCCATGGGGTTTCCGTTCTGCTATAGCCTCCATATCTCTGAGCATCTTGTCTATTTGTTGCCTTATCTGAAGATGATTGAATTGATCAGAAACTATGACTTTGTCAGTGGAAGCCAAAGGTTGTCCATAAAGTGATCCAACGGGACATAGTCATACACTTTAATTCCATAACTTTTTCCTAGACCGCCCTTTCGGGTTTTTAGTCGACTGGAAACCCTTTTTTGCCTAAGTCTCCCTTTCGGGTTTTCAACTTGCCGGGTGTACAATTTTTTTTTGTTTTATCCCTAATTTTTGCCCAAACCCTTTTGGATCACCGGGATGCCCTAGTTTTTCCTAGGTATGTCAACCTAGCGGGTCTCTTATGCATAGTATCTTTTAACTATGTCGGTGTTTGCAGGATGCGGCAGGTCGTCACCATCCATGGTGGTCAAGATCATTGCCCTACCAGAGAAAATGTTTTTGATTACAAATGGTCCTTCATAGGTAGGATTCCATTTGCCCCTAGGATCACCTTGTGGCAGTATGATGTGTTTGATCACCAGATCTCCAACTTGATACACTTGGCGTATGAACTTTTTGTTGAAAGCCTTGATAATCCGTTTTTGATACATTTGACCATGGAAAACAACAGTAAGTCTCTTCTCATCAATCAAGTTCAGTTGATAAAGTCGAGTCTGGATCCAGTCGCCTTCGTTCATAATCCTTCATAATCCTCAGAGAGGGGATCTGGACCTCGATAGGCAAGACAACTTCCATGCCATAAACCAGAGAATAGGATGTTGCCCCGGTTGATTTGCGAGTCGTGGTACGATACCTGTGGAGAGAAAATAGTAACATCTCATGCCAGTCTTTGTATGTGACTGTCATTTTCTGTATGATCTTTTTAATGTTTTTATTTGCAGCTTCGATAACACCATTCATCTTTGGCCGATAGGAAGAAGAATTTTGATGCTGAATCTTGAATTGTTCGCACAAGGCGGTGATCATAGTGTTGTTGAGATTTGTACCATTGTCAGTGATGAACCTTTCCGGGATACCGTACCGGCAAATGAGATTTTGCTTGATGAAGTGGGCAACAGCATTCTTGATAACGGAAGCGAAGGAAGCTGCCTCCACCCATTTTGTAAAATAGTCAATGGCCACTAGGATGAAGCGGTGTCCATTGGAGGCTATCGGCTTGATTTACCCAATCATATCAATCCCCCACATAGCAAAGGGCCAACGAGCCGTCAAGACATTCAGAGGAACCAGAGGTACGTGTACCTTGTCAGCATAAATCTGACACTTATGGCAGGTCCGAGAGTGTTGATAGCAATCTACTTCCAGGGTAGACCAGTAATAGCCTGCCCGTAGGATTTTCTTTGCCATCGTATGCCCATTGGAATGGGTACCAAAAGTTCCTTCATGTAATTCAGCCATGATCCTTTCAACTTCGACCTTATCTATGTACCGAAGTAACACAGAGTCATAATTGCATTTGTACAAAATGCCATTACTAAGGAAGAATTTAGCAGAGAATCTCCTTAAGAACTTCTTATCATTGATTGAAGCTCCTTCTGGATATTCTTGAGCCTCGAGATACTTCTTGACTTCGTGAAACCAAGGCTGGTCCACTACTTCTTCAGTATTAATCTCGTGACAGTGTGCTGGTTCATCCATTCGTTCAATGGTGATCTGGGGAGCCTCGTTATCCCAATTAATTTTAAACATAGATAACATTGTGGCTAGAGCATCTGCTAGCTGATTTTCTTCTCGCGGGAAATGCTCGAAGGTAATCTTCTCAAAATGTGGCAGTAATGTCAAAACATGTTCTTTGTAAGGGATAAGGTTTGGGTGTTTGGTGTCCCATTCCACTTTGACCTGGCTGATAACCAAAGCTGAGTCTCCGAATACATCCAAGAATTTGATCCCCAAGTCTATGGCAGCTTTGATACCGAAGATGCACGCTTCGTATTCCTCCATGTTGTTTGTACAATTGAAGCAAAGTCTGGCAGTAAAGGGAGTATGACACCCTTCCGGAGATATGAGTACAACACCAATACCATTGCTGAGTGCATTGGATGCTCCATCAAAGAACACGGTCAATCGGGATCCTTGTTTAGGTCCGTCATATGGCCTGAATTCTTCACAGTTGACTAATGTCATGATGTCTTCATCCGAAAATTCAAATTTCATGGATTGGTAGTCTTCTACAGCTTGGTGAGCGAGATGATCAGCTAGTACACTGCCCTTTATAGCTTTCTGGGTAGTATAATGTATGTCATATTCTGTCAGAATCATCTGCCACCTCGCTATTCTCCCAGAAAGAGCAGGCTTCTCGAAGATGTATTTTATCAGATCCATTTTAGATATCAACAAAGTGTATGAGTCAGCATATGTTGTCTTAGTCGGCGAGTAGCCCATGCCATAGCGCAGGAAGTTTTCTCGAGCAGTGAATATCTGGTTTCACAGTCGGTAAACTTTTTGCTCAGGTAGTAAATAGCTTGATCTTTCCGACCAGACTCGTCATGCTGCCACAATACACACCCCATTGAGTTTTCTAAAACAGTCAGATACATGACCAATGGTCTTCCCTCGACTGGTGGCATCAACACATGAGGCTCTTGTAAGTATTTTTTGATTTTGTCAAAAGCAACTTGGAATTCATCATTCCATTTGACTACTTGATCTTTCTTCAATAGTTTGAAGATTGGCTCACAAGTAGCTGTCAGGTGTGAAATGAATCTGGAAATATAGTTCAAACATCCCAAGAATCCTATGACTTCCTTCTCAGTACGAGGAGTAGGCATCTCTTGTATTGCTTTAACTTTGGCAGGATCGACCTCAATACCTTTGTTGTTGACGATAGAGCCTAGGAGTTTACCAGACAGTACCCCAAATGTGCATTTGTTTGGATTCAACCTCAGCTTGTACTTCTTCAGTCTCTCAAACAGTTTTTGTAAGTGGTCAAGATGCTCTTCTTCTGTTTGAGATCTGGCTATCATATCTTCCATGTAGACTTCTATTTTGTGATGTATCATGTCGTGAAATAGAGCTACCATGGAACGTTGATAGGTTGCCCCATTGTTCTTTAGTCTGAATGGCATTACCTTGTAGCAGAATGTGCCTCATTGTGTGACAAATGTTGTTTTCTCCATGTCCTCAGGCGCCATTTTGATTTCGTTGTAACCTGAGAATTCGTCCATGAAGGAAAACACTTTGTGTTGTGCCGTATTGTCAACTAGGATATCAATATGGGGGAGTGGAAAATCATCCTTAGGGCTCGCCCTATTCAAATCTCTGTAGTCCACACACATTCGTACCTTGCCATCTTTTTTTAGGTACGAGAACAACATTGGTAACCAATTGAGGATAAGAGGTGACGACCAAGAATCCAACATTGAATTGCTTCATGACTTCTGCTTTAATCTTTTCTGACATATCAGGTCTCATGCAGCGAACCTTTTGCTTTACTGGCGGACAATCTTCTCTTGTAGGAAAACTATGTACCACAATATTTGCATCAAGCCCCAACATGTCTTCATATAACCAGGCAAAGACTTCAACATAATCGTGTAACAGTTGAATTAGACGCTCCTTGATACTGGGTTCCAGATTGGCACCCACCTTGACCTCTTTCTTGTCTTCTTCGATACCTAGGTTGATGGTATCCACGGGTTCCTCGTGAGGCTGAATGGTTCTCTCTTCTTGTTGTAGTTGTCTAGCAAGTTCCCCTGGTACTTCACAATATTCCTCACCTTCGTCTTCGGCATGGTAGATTAGATTCTTATAGTCACAAAAGGCCATAGCAGTATCGTTACCCATGGGATCCCGAATGGATGTATACCTGCATTGTGAGTGTGGGTGTGTGTAAGAGTATAGCTATCTTTGAAAGAGAATAAAAATGTAAAATAAAAATAATGAGCACAAAAGTTTGTATGCGAAAACGTCCATGATTCATTGATGTCATATGAAAATAAGATAATAACCCTTACAAATGGGCCATTGTGCCTCGGGTAAGACACAAGGTTTTAAGCATGCGAATTGTTTCAATATTTGAGATCCAACAAAATGTAAAGACAAATTACTGTGGGATAAAAGTGATCGGGACGATGTCTCTAGCCTCCCAATTGTTGAGCCCTCCATTGATAGTCAGAAAGATCCAATCCTCCAGGTTGCAACCATCTTCACCATCTTCTACCGCGTTGACTTCACGGTTGCTGATCTTCAGGGGCGGTCCTCCAGCACGAGCACGTCGTACAGCCTTTTGAGCACTTGAAGTGAAACCTAGGCCAAACTTGTCAGACTTATATGGGATATCTGGGAGTTGTCCCCAGATAGTGCACCCTCCTTCTTCTACCACTGCTATGGCGTCCTTCAGAGATGACATCCGTAGTGGAGGCCTTGTAATCTTGGGAACCTAAGACACAGCCTTGGTCACTGCCACATATTAGGGGACCTCTTCAAAGTGTTGAAATGGAGTTTCAATGAATTCCCCATCTAATTCCAAATATCTGAAGGAATTGAGATGGCTGATCATGTATTCTTCCTCTCTATGAACGGTGATAATCTTCCCTTGAACTGGATACTTCAGCATTTGGTGCAACGTAGAAGTAACAGCGCCAGCATTATGGATCCATGGTCGGCCTAGCAAGCAGGAGTATGAAGGGCGGATGTCCATTACATAAAAAGTTGAATTGAAAGTTTGGGTTCCAACCTTTACGGGGATATCCACTTCCCCGTGCACCATCCTCTTCGAGCCGTCAAAAGCCCTTACTACTATGTTACTTGGATTCAAAGTCAACCCCTCACAGTCAAGTCTATCAAGAGCTTTTTTGGGTAATACATTAAGAGATGAGCCATTATCCTCCAAAACATGAGCCAGGGTTGTGCCCCAACATTCCACTGAGACATGCAATGCCTCATTATGTTTCCTTCCCCTCGGCGTCAGATCAGTATCTGAAAAACCTAAACCATTGTCCGCAGTTAGGCTGGCTACGCAGTCTTGAAACTGATCGGCATATGTCTCTTGATGTACATGGGCGGTTTTTAAGAACTTCACCAAGGCTTTTGCATTTGCCTCGGAACATAGTAGTAATGCCATCATGGAGATTTTAGAGGGAGTTTGCACCAGTTGTTCAACTACATCGTAGTCGCTTCTCTTTATAAATTTTAGGATCTCCTCAATTTCTTTCTTGGAGGTCTTAGGGATAGTCAATGACTGAGCCTCCGTCTGGGCAGGCTCAATCAGAACACCTTTTCCTCGAGTCTCGGTCAACTCGACAGCAGGAGTGTCAGTAGGAATGATTACAGGGGTTGTAACGGCTTTGTTAATTGGAGTATCATTGGAGATAATTGTAAGACCGATGACAGATTTTGGGGGAGCAACAGTAGGAATGATTACGGGTCCAGAAACTGCTTTTGGGGGAGCAATTTATGGAGAAAAGATCCTACCACTTTGGGTAATTTTGCTAGTTTCTGCAATAATACTGATGTTGGAGTTGACTTTCTTGGAGCTTGAATCTTCGGCGGCTGGCCAGTCCTGCTTGATACCATGGTAATAGACATCCCCTCCATAATTCCATGGCACGGTTTTGTCTGACGCATATGGGATTGGTCCAGGCATTGTGATTATTAGAGGAGCTATTTTTGGAACTGATGTAATTCTAACGGGTCTTTTGATGGAGACCCTGGAAGAATTGGCGTAAATGGTAATGATAGAAACATCTTCAAAAGGGATATTAGAAACAGGAGTCTTTTCAAACAAAAATTCTTTGTTATCTATTAGGCATTGAACACATATTTTTAACAAAGGACAGCCGGTTGGGGAGGACAAACAGAGATGGCAAACTTCACCATAGCCCGGGAACACACCGACATTCAAAAAATTCGTTTTAATAGTTAGAAGTGGGGTCATGAGTTCATCAATTAAAGTAACAAACAATCCTTCTTCAATGGAATTGGTATTGTGGCCATTTTTGGGCATAGGGGAAGAAAATACATTTGGTTTTTCAGGCGCATCAAACTCAACTTCTTTTGCTTCAATGAGGTCTTGTATTTTGTTCTTTAGAGCCCAACAATTATTAGTATCGTGACCAGGACTTTTAGAGTGATATGCGCAACGGGCTTTGGGATGATAATGAGGAGATGTTGTATTGGGGTTTTTCGGAGCTTCTTTCAAGGTCACCAAGCTGGATCTTAATAGATGCGGTAATACTTGAGACGGGGTCATGTTGATTCTGGTGAACTTCCTGACTGGCCTTTCCATCCTTGGTTGATTATTTCTTTTCTGATCAGACGCATGCTTAGGAATCATAATAGCCCCCACCATTGTTCGACGTTCGGCCCTATCTTAGTTTCTTTGCGGATATACAGCAACCACCTCTTTCTTCCCGATGAAAGGCTTCCTTACAGCTGTAGAATAAGATGTATCTTTCTGAATCTTTCCATTCTTTATACCAGCTTCTATCCTCTCTCCGGTCAATATTAGTTCAGTAAAGCCTGCAGATGAACTTCCGATTAAATGGTTGAAGAAAGGACCAGACAAGGTGCCTAATAAAATGTCTACCAATTCTCTCTCAGATAGAGGGGGTTGAACTCTTCCAGCCAAATCTCTCCATTTTTGCGCATAGTCCTTGAAACCTTCATTGGACGCCATGGCCATACTCTGGAGTTCAGTATGGGTAGGCGCAAGATCAACATTGTATTGATATTGTTTGAAGAAGGCTGCAACAAGATCTTCCCAATTATGGACGTTGGCTCTTTCTTTGATAAAACCAGTCAAGTTGAGTTCCAAACAAACTGTCTTGGAAGAAGTGCACCCATAAGTCTTTATCAGCGGTATGGGGTTGGATTTTCCTCACATATGACCGGAGATACATTTAGGTCATGAAACTCCATCATATTTAGCGAATACAGGTGCTTTGAATTTCAGAGGAATCACAATCCCTGACACTAAACCCAATTCCTCGAAATCCAAGCCAGGCACCTTTTGGATTTCCATCGTGCTCAATCGCTCTTCGAGATGTTTATACTCGTCATCAGCTAGAGGGTATTTTTATTCAAAGTAGTCTTCTTCTTCCTCTTCCTCCTCTGATTCTGACGGGACAACTATTTCCTTGCCTTTACCGTCTTGGTTGTCTCTTTCACCGGATGCTACTGCAAAGTCCAAAGTCCTTCTTGTCTGCCCATGAAATCTTCTTCCCATGTTTAAGACTCCAATTACTTTCTTTGTTTTCTTTTTCCTCTCTTCAGCCAACAAAGTCTTCAATTCTTCTTGTCCCTTAGCTAGGGTCAAAAGCAACTGTTAAAACTGCATATTCTGAGCTTGAAGTTCCTTCATTGTTTGCTCAAGATCCATCTTACTGAAATAAACAGTAGAGAGATGAAGAGACTTGTTGCAAAAGACCTGCTTATGTTATGATGAATGGTATATGCATATGCAATGTTTCAAGGATTTTGAAGATTCAAATTTGTTTTAGACAAAAAGGAAACACACGTTATATTAATAAGTTAAAGCTTGAGTACATCAATTCCCCTTGGGAAAAATAATACAAAAAACTCTAAGATAGAAAGATAGTGCGCATCCTCTTTGGTGCAATGTAGGCATTCAGAGTTTTCTCCTCATGAAGTAGCCTAGTGAGTTCCAAAACCTTCTTCTCGCCTACCGGTACCCACAAATATGTCACACTAACATAGCTATTTCTTAGACCATGTCGGTATACCCCGCATAGTTTCCACAATGTATTGCTACTTACCTATAATGTATCCAAAATCCAGGTAGATGATTCAAACCCAAACAAAGAACCATAACGTAAAGCAAACAAATTAGACAATGTAAGCAAGTAAATGTGATCTAACCCTAAGGTAACCCCACTTTTAAAATTGTCCCCAGCAGAGTCGCCAGTTTTGTGATACAGTGGGAGAACTAACTTGAGGGTTTTGCGTTTGATCACAAGTGTTGCAGTTAGCAAGAGTCGCCACCGACTTTTCTTTAATCCAAAAAGGAAAGGTGAAAAAGCACAGGAAAGACCTTTGATATTTTTTCTTGAGTTCGGGGGGTAGATTATGAAAAGGGAAGGTATTAACACCCTTTTCATTCATGGTTTTCCATGGGCTCTTAGTTACTTGCTAGATCACTTGCTTTTTTGTTTGAATTTGTGCTTTGTGTGATTTTTGAAAGTATTTTGTAAAGAGGTCATTGTTTAGGCAATCTTTGTAATGATTCTTGTTCGTAAGAATGTATACAAAGATGTTGATATTTTGAAATTGTTTTCAATTTTGTAAGATGTTTTGAAAGTGTATGTGATTATTTTTGAAAATATCAAGGATGTTTGTTTTGAAATGGAGCAAATAATTAGGAGCAATCTACCTACTCAAATGTCTTTCTTGTTCATTTCCTTTTCCTTTGACATTGTTGTCTTACCATTGATTTGGTAAGCAACCCTATCTTTGGATGTAAACGGGACAGGCGTGGGTCATCATGTAGCCATTATTAGAAATGTTTGCAAGGCATCTTAGCATTCTCTTTGAGGGACTAAGATCATTTTGTAAGGAAACTTTGAATAGCGTCATCGAGGGACTATGATCTTGTATTTGCTTGTTTTTGCTAAGATGCCTTACATGCGTAATATGGCCATTTTGTAAGGCAACCAAGTCGATTTTACCCTAGGGGTGATTGTGTGCAAGTGTGTTATTTTCATGCTTGATTTTGTCTTGAATTAAGGTTTTCTATTTGATTGGTTTTATCTTGCCATACAAACCCTAATTACTAGCATGTAATGTAAAAGCGATAAATTACGAAATTTAAAGTTACTACGCTATTACAACATTTATGGGAGGGGGTATACAATTTATTAATGGGGATTACAATAATATAAACATAATTAATCTATTATAACCAAATTGAATATGTACAAGAATTGAAGAAATTTATAAAGTATAAATGCAAATTGAAAGAAATGATTTTTGTGTTTGGATTTTTGTATGAAAGAGGTTTTAACCTAAACCTATTTAGAGAAAAATAATTAAATTGAATTAACTTAAGTTAATTAAGAAAAGAAATTAATTAAGAAAAGATTTTAATTAAGAAGATATTTTTTTGAATAAAACCCTAAATCTATTTTAATTGATTAAAAGAAAATAAGTTTAAAGAAAAAGATATTTTTTTGTATTTTATATTTTCTTGAAAATAATATATGGTGCTATGAAATATTTTTGGTCTTTTTTATATTAAAATAAATATATTTAGATAAATAATAACCTAGTTTTATTTTAATATTTACAAGGAAATTAATAAAAGTAAATAAAGTATGATGAATAAAAATAATTTTTTATGTGGAAAAACATTTAAATTTTTCCAAAATATAAATCTATATTTTTTATACTTTTTATGATTTTTTTTGGTATTTTAGAAAATATATTTAAAAGAAAAAAGAAATAAAGAAATAAATAAAAATAAAATGGGCCAAGGGGTGTCACAAGCAAACGGGGAAGTATGCTAGCAAAAACAAAAAAAATGTCAGGCCCAAAAGGGCCCAACGCCTGCAAAAAAGATGTTAGAAAAATCAGAAAAATGGAAAAATGCAAAAGGGGGGGGGGGGGGGGGGGGGGGGGTTCACATTGGTTCGAACCCCCGCCCTTTAGGTAACATATGCCTTAGTATGCGCGCGCTTGCCACTGGGTGGCTGTTTCATCCGGTCATATAATTAAAGCATAAATATATATTAGAAACCGCTTTCT
The DNA here is from genome assembly GCA_948472305.1 of Vicia faba. Classification (NCBI taxonomy): domain Eukaryota; kingdom Viridiplantae; phylum Streptophyta; class Magnoliopsida; order Fabales; family Fabaceae; genus Vicia; species Vicia faba. Next base: position 1,091,880,644 of record OX451738.1, read on the forward strand.
AAAGGCAACTTCATCTTCAACCTTGATCCATAGCCGGACCACCTGTATCTTCCTTATTTCTCCACAATAATGGAAACTCCAAAGATGAAAGTTATGGTGTTTCTTCCCACGAATTCAACTATATAACTTATGTAAACTAAATGTAAAAGATAAAAACTAATTTTGCTGGCCCTAAATTGAAACCTAATTTTCTCAGAAATTTCAAATCCAAAATTCTCTATGCACAGTCAACATAAATGGAAACTATGAACATGGTTAGTTTTATAGCAAGGATATCTACATTTTGTTTTCACAAATCAGGATTAAATGATGCTTGTGGGAAGAGATAGAAGTTTAAGTTTTTACCTCTTGCAGATGGAATCATGAATGGAGTTTGAGCAACTTTTGAGATGGCTTGAGGATATGTTTAGCTTGTCTGGACCTCCTTGAGTGTATTCCAACTCTTACTTCGCCTTGAAAGTCCCTGAATCTCTCTACTGAAGTTAACCTACAAGCTTGATATTTGAAAATGGTGGATGGTGATGGAGGAGCTACAGTCTTTAAACAGGGGCCTGAATTACTTTGATATGATGTATATTAAGTGTTTGGGTGGTTAAAACTTAATACGCACGAGTGGATTTGGAGATGACTATGTGAGGTTCAAAATTGTCAAGTTATGGCAGATTCTGAGTTGCAGAGTGTTTGGGAGTGTTTTGGGGTCTTAGAATTTGTGTATCCACTTTCAAATAGTGTGCATACTTATAAGCAAGAGGCTTTGAGGCTTGTCATAACTCAGAATTCAAAAACTCACATGTTTTGCTTGGTTACTTATTTTTGAAGCAAAGCTAGCAAGCATGGTTTCAATGTGAAGTACAAAGCTGGTAGGGTGGCTGAGACCTTTAAACACACTTGTTCTAACTGTGTAGAGTGTGTTGGTGTAGAAAGAACAAATGCAAGGCTCAATGCAAGCTGACTTTGCATAAAGCTTGCTTCTCTAAAATGGCAATGTTGCCTTTCTTCCCAAAATGGAATTAAATTTGTACAATGCATTGAATGCTTGGATTAAAGCTTCCAACAGCTGTGAAAACATTTAATTATAGAGTGAAAGTCAAGTTAGAATCCTACAAAGTGATATTTGTACAGCCTGCTTGAAGATTGGATCCAATGTTCTTCACAAAATGGCTTGTAATCCATGTGACAAAACACCAACTTCATCTCTTCTATACTCCCAACTCAAGAATGATATAAAGGAGTTCATGGATATTTTGGAAAGCTTGCAATGTGCTCTACAACTCATATATGAATTGCTTTTGAAGATTCCCCTTGGAACTATATGAAAAAGTGCCATGAACTTAGGTCAAAATCCTGGCCAAATTAGGGCAAAATTTCACTAAGTGTTTAGTTTCATGACCCTATGTTCATGAAATTATAACTTGAGATCCATGCACTTTTGGAAAAAGTTGTATGAAGCAAATTTGTAGATTTAATTGAGATATACAACTTTCATGTTGGAAGTTTCTCTTGAATCATCTTGCATCATGGTGGAAATTTGGCTCAAAGTTGTGAAAAAATAAGAAATTTTCTATAATTAGAAAAATTTCTAAGTTAAAAAAACTCATCTTTTCAAAACAAAATCTTGAATTCTTGAATTCTTGATGAACAAGTTTCATATTTTTACATGTTTTGATGAATTATGACCTTTGACACTTGCATTTGACCAAAAAGTCAAAGTTTGACTTTTCAGTATACAATTGACTTTTGATCAGTTGACTGCAAAATTCATCTGTCAATCAAATAGATTTGCAATGTTTTGAATCATGTCACTAGTTTAAAATGATACAATTAGACTCTTGAGATTATGCCTTAAACCAGTTGATCATTTTCTAGGTCAAAAATCAGAAATTGCCCTTTCTCAGTCAAAACCCTAATTTTGACCATTCTGCCCTTTTGGAGATTTGATCAAATTTCTTGAGAAATTATGGTCCAAACTTGATCAAATGATACATATGGGTCTAAAATGTTGATGTGGATAAAAAAATATGAATTTTGACTGTAAATTGGCTATGGTTAACTTTTTCTCCAATACAGCTGATTCTTAGGTCAACTGTTCAATTGACTGATCAAAAGTGTGATCCAAGGCTTAAAACTTGACATGAGTAATCTTGAGGGTCCATAATGATCCATGAAAGTAATATGGGGCATTGGAAGTTCAAAAATCCTTGTGCAATCTCAAGCCCTAATTTTCGGTCATCAGTGCTTGAGGAGGTGTCTTGAGCTGATCAACCCAAATGCAGTCTAGATCCCAAGGAGATCTTGATAGAAAATTATTGATAAGTGAAAGGGAAAATTTTGGGGTACAACAGATATTGAATAGACAGTAAAGGATATCCAAGTGCAGAACACTCAATTCCAACAAATGTTCTTGACTCTGGCAAAAGGACAAGAGAATTTGAAAACTTTACTGATCAAAGAAAAGAAGAAGAAAGCAAAGAAACCAGTCGGTGTTTTGAATCTGGGAAGAAGGTTCAAAGGACCAGCCACGAACTATAGATTTATCAACCTCGTATCGGTGAAGGAGACAATCAAGAAGGAAAAAACAAGGAAGTAAATGACCATCCAGAGTCTGAAGAAGAGGAAGAGGTTGATTACTCTGAAGAGCAGTTGGAGGATCGCCTTAATTCTATGGAGATCCAGAGGGTACCCGGGGTGGATTTCGAAGAGCTAGAACTTGTCTCAGGGGTTGTCATCCCACATAAATTCAAGGTCCCCACTTTCGCTAAATATGACGATGTCTCTTGTCCAAAGCTGCATTTAAGATCATATGTGAGGAAGATTCAACCCCATAATGCCCATAGGAACCTATGGGTACATTTTTTCCAAGAAAGCTTGTCAGGGACGCAGTTGGATTGGTTCTATAGGTTGGAAGGGACCAATATTCACAATTGGGAAGATTTGGTTGTCGCTTTCTACAAGCAATACCAGTGTAATGCTGACTTAGCCCCAACTCGAACACAATTGTAAGGCATGTCTATGGGTGCTGGTGAAGGTTTCAAAACCTATGCTCAAAAATGGAGGGATCTCGCGGGAAGAGTCCAACCCCCTTTATCTGACAGAGAATTGGTGGATATGTTCTTAGGCACATTATCTGGACCATTCTTCAACTATTTGATCGGAAGCTCCTCGGCTGGATTTACTGAACTAATCATGACTGGTGAATGGGTGGAAGCCGGTATAAAAAGTGGCAAAATTCAAAGAGATGTATCCTCGAGCATGTTGAAGAAAGACTTTATCAGAAAGAAGGAGGTGAGTGTTGCATATGACCACAAAAATCAAAACAAAACTGAACATCGCCCGACGGTAAGGGTCGTTATTATTTCTAATCCTGTATCAAATCAACAGCGAAACTATCAACGCAGACCAGAGGCGCCCATGAGATGATTCACCCAAATCAACATGACCTTATCCCAAGTTTTGCCACATCTTTTAAAGTCCAATCTGGTAACCCTAAAGGAAGCCCCAAAGAACCCCAATACAGATTCTCCTCGCTACAACCCAAATGCTCGATGTGCCTATCATTTTGAAAGCCCGGGGCATGTTACAAATGATTTTTGGGCCTTGAAGAATAAGGTACAAGACCTTATCGAGGAGAAAGAGATTGAGTTTGATCCCCCAGAAACACCTAATTTAATAACGGCGCCAATTCCCAAACACGGTCAAGGTGTCAATGCCGTTGATGATGATTGTTTTGTTTCCTCCGTGAATGATTTGACTACTCCTCTTTTGATAATTAAATGGAATCTGTTGCAAGTCGGTTTGTTTCCGGGATGTGATGAAAGTTGTAAATTATGCATGTCTCTACAAAATGGCTGTTTGTTACTGAAGATGGGCGTCCAGCGCCTGATGGCTAACAAAGAAATCTTGTTTGAAAAAGTTCCTCTTATCAGAAATTTCTGTGAAGATGTCTCAATAATAACCATTTCCAACAATCCTCCCAGGGTCTCCACCAAAAGACCCATCAGGATTACATTTGTTCCAAAGTCTGCTCCCTTAATCATCACCATGCCAGGGCCAATACCATATTCTTCGGATAAAGTTGTTCCCTAGAACTACGAGGCTGTCGTCTATTACTATGGTGTCAAGCAAGATCTGTTGGCTATCAAAGACAAAGTTTCGAAAGACAATGATCTCGACGTCATCAATATCGTTGGGACCAGTAAGATAACAAGAAGTGGAAGAATATTTTCACCTGAGATCTCTCCAAAGACCATTTCTACTCCTGTAATTATTCCCACTACCGCTCCTACCAATATTCCCAGTGAAACTTCCATTGACAATCCTACTGTTATCCCTGCTGCCAAGACAAGGGGCAAGGAGGTGTTATTCGAGCCTGTCCAGAAGAAGACACATTCGGAGGTCATTCTTGAACCTTCCAGTAAAGAGATGGAGGAGATACTAAAAATGATCAAGAAAAGTGACTACAATGTCGTGGAACAGTTGGGGAAAACCCCCTCGAAAATATCAATGTTGGCCTTACTTTTGTGTTCTGAGGCCCATGACAAAGCCTTGGTAAAATTTCTAAAGACCGCCCACGTGCCCCAACAGACCTCCATTGACCAATTTGAGAATTGCGTGGCCAGTCTAACTGCCGGAATGAATTGGGTTTTTCTGACACCGACTTAACCCCCAAAGGAAGGAAACACAATGATGCCTTGCACGTTTCCATTGATTGCAGGGGCACTATGCTAGCCTACGTCCTGGTGGATACGGGCTCATCACTGAATGTCTTGCCCAAAAATGCTCTTGATCGGCTAGATTGCGAGGGTCTCATTTTAAAGCCTAACAACATTGTGTTGAGGGCCTTTGATGGTTCTAAGAGGACAGTGCACGGAGAAGTTGACATCCCTATAAAAGTTGGAACTAAGAATTTTGATTCAACTTTCTATGTGATGGATATCCGCCCTTCTTATTCCTGTTTATTGGGTCGACCCTGAATTCATGGCGCTGGTGCCGTCACTTCTACCTTAAATCAGATGTTGAAGTACCCAATCAAGGGGAAAATCATCAATGCCTATGGGGAAGAGGAGTACATGGTTAGCCACCTGAATTCTTTCAGATACATAGAGATGGATGGTGAGTTCATTGAGACTCCATGTCAGCATTTTGAGGAAGTCCCACAAACGGCTACGGAAACCAAGACTACTACTAAAACTCCAAAAGTTGCCAGACCGCCTTTGAAAATGGCCTCTCTGAGGGATGTTAAAGTAGTGGTTGAGGAAGGAGGATGTACCATCTGGGGCCAACTTACGGATATTCCCTATAAATCCAACAAATTTGGTTTGGGTTTTACTTCGGAGGCCCAGAGAGTTGTTCGACGAACTCGCACTGGGAGACCACCTTTACGTATCAGTAATCCGGGAGTCAACACAATTGAAGACAATGATGGCAACTGTGACATGGACGAGTGTATTTTTCCAACCGTCAGCGAAGGAATCAGCAATTGGGAAGCCAAAGAATTTGTCCCTATTACTTTTACTCAAGAGTAATTGTCTTTTAAATTTTTTCGGACTTGTAATCTTTAAACAATTTAGACTTTAAAACCTTGTGTCTTACCCGAGGCACAATGGTCCATTTGTGAGGGTTGTTACTTCATCTTTTATGTCATTAATAAATCATGGACGTTTTTGCATACAAAATTTTACGCTCTTTTGTTTTTATTTTCACCTTTTTATTTTCAAAGATAGTTATGCCCTTACACACACTCACATATCGAAATGTAGATCCACATTGACTCAGGATCCCATGGGTAACGATTCTGCTATGGCCTATTGTGACTTCAAAAATCCGATCTACCAAGCCAAAGCTGAAGGTGAGGAAGATTGTGAGGTACTAGGGGAACTTTCCAAGTTATTGTAATAGGAAGAAATAACCTTACATCCCCACAAAGATCCGGTTGAAACAATTAACTTAGGTAAGGAAGAGGACAAGAAAGAAGTCAAGGTAGGTGCCAACTTGGAGCCTAGTGTCAAGAAGTTATTAACTCAATTACTACATGACTATGTTGAGGTCTTTTCCTGGTCATACGAAGACATGCCAGGACTCGACACTGACATCGTGGTCCATCGCCTGCTGGCAAAAGAAGACTGCCCTCCGGTAAAATAGAAGGTCCATCGCATGCGGCCATAAATGTCAGAAAAATTAAGACTGAAATAATGAAGCAGTTCAACACCGTATTCTTAGCCGTCACCTCCTATCCACAATGGGTCGCCAATGTTGTTCCAGTGCCTAAAAAGGAAGGTAAGGTACGTATGTGTATGGATTACAAAGACTTGAATAGGGCAAGCCCCAAGGATGATTTCCCGCTTCCCCACATCAATATTATGGTTGACAACACCGCACAACATAAAGTATTCTCCTTATGGATGGTTTCTCCGGGTACAATCAAATCAAAATGGCACCTGAGGACATGGAGAAAACGACCTTCATCACACAGTGGGGCATGTTCTGTTACAAAGTTATGCCATTTGGGCTGAAGAATGCCGGAGCAACCTATCAGCGTGCCATGGTAGCTTTGTTTCATGACATGATCCATCACGAGATAGAGGTCTACGTGGATGACATTGTTGTACCCCAAAATTTTCCCTCCCATATTTCTCAATACACTTCAAGTGAGATCCTCAAATTGCTCAAGGAAGTCCAAAGGTTGACCAGACAAACCCTCTCCTAAGGCAGTCTACCTCAAATTAAGGTTTCATGTTGCATCAATATACTTGAGTCCAAGGGATACCAAATTCTCACCATTGTCCTAATATATTCTCAAGATCATCCATGTCAAGTTTCAAGCCTTGCAGAGAAAGTTTGCTCAGTCAATTGCTCAAAGGCCTGAAAATCGACTATGCTAAGGAAAAATTCAACTTCGTCCTCATACAGTCAAACCTCAAGATTTTTGGTCAAAATCCTCGTTTTGAAGTATTATTCATCATTTTATCAAGGGTTGGTCATGATTCATCAAGTATTGTTCACAATTCATCAAAACCCAAGAGTTGCTAAATTAGGGTTTTGTAGGAAAAGTCAACTCAACTTTGACCAAGCATAACTTTCTAATACTTTATTATAAATGACCCATCCAAAGCTCATTTTGAATAGGATGCAACTCCCGACAATCCATATTCATCTCCAAAGTTCAAAATATGCACTCACAAGAAGTTACAAATTTGGACATTATAGGTCATTTTGAAAAGTCAACAAAAACACCTTTTTTATCAAAGCTTCATACATTAACATGGAAGATTCAATTGATATGAGATCAAAAGGTTTGCTTAGAGGACATCTCAAGCTTTCTAAGAAGTCCAAGAACACCCTCATAGAGTCAAAATTGAAGGAGTTATGCATTGGTGAAGTTGACCTTTTTTACAAAATTGATAAAAGTCAAATTAGCCTCAAATTGCAATTTTTGTCAAATGAGCCCAACTTTTTGTGTTTGTATTGAGTTTGTAACATGGTCCAAGACCCATGATCCTTCCCACTTGCCTTTATTTTATTTTTGCCATTTATTTTGATTTTTATTTCAATTAAATCAAATTAAATCAAAATGAAATCATGGAAATATCAAAATCATTTAAACCTTGAGATTTTGTGCATATTTCAGGTCTCTTATACAACTAGAAATGAAATCAAATCGTGCAAGGCATGTTTGTACACAAAAAGATTGGTTTTTGGCTTATTTTGGATAGATTTACATGAGAATCAAATCTTGATCAATGACCATAATTGAAAAAGATTTAGAGAAAACTTGTAAACCTAATTCACTCAAGGACATATATAGAACAAATTCAGACCAAATGCATAAGGGTTAGAGGCGTGTAGAGTGAGGAACAACTTTCAAAAAATCAAGAAAAAGCGATAATCTGATTTCATAGTTCCAGGCATTTTCAAGACTCCCAAGCTATCTCATTCGTTTCCTGGGTGTTCAAGGAGTCCATACCAATCCTTAGCAAGAATTTTCGTGCACGAAAACTCACTGTAAGTGACTCACGATTTTGGCATTTTCTTGAAATCCAATATCATTATTTTGGCATTTGTAGCATGAATAGTTTGCATATTCTCGTTCAGTGAAACATTTGCAAGCTATTGGTAATGATTAATTGCATTTTTGCTAACCATACAGAGATATGCCATTGTTAGGTTTTCTTGGTTCATTTTAGGGGTTTCTTATGCAGGTGAAATTGGCCCAAAAGAGGGATGTCATGGTGCTCACAAGGTCAAGACAAATTGATCTATAGCATTAGTTTTCATTTATCAAGCGTATATGAGATTCTGGAAATCACGCAGGGTTATAGCTATAGACTTTTGTCTGTAGGTAAAAGTCCTTGACTTTTACCAACAGAGAGAGGAAGAAGAAGGGTGGACTGATACCCCCTGATTCATCCATTTGAAATTCGCGCGTTTTACAATATTGCTTTGTTTATTTCCAATATAATATTTGTTGTTTAATCCATAGACAAACAGGTGCGCTAGCTCAGTTGGTTAATAGGCGAAGGAATTTGCCAAAGGACCTGGGTTCGATCCCCAGGTCCCCTTGTGCTTCAATATTATTTTGCCATATTTGATCCCATGCGCGGGTTTCCCCTAAGATCCATCATGGACCATCAGCTTGCAACCATTGGATCTAAAGAAGGTCAAATCCAACGCTTGGCATGTGAGGGTCTACCAAAGGCCCTAGTCAACTTGCAACGTGGAATCATGAGAAGTAAAACGTGTGTTGTACCCCAAATTTTGACCTAAGATATCGTCACCTACCTGCATCATTACATTACAAGTGTTTTGATCCATCGATTTTAAAATTCATAACTTTTTTCAGGCCGAGAGCTATTTATGTTGAACATTAAATCATTTAATCGATTCGTGCTAAATTGATGTTTATTAATTATTTATTATCTTAAATTTAAATAATTGAAATTCGTTTTCGATTATTATGTAGTTTAAAGATGTATAGATAATAAAATAAACATTAGAGAAGAGGCGCATTAATTGTGCAGACAGTATTTATTTATTACTCACTACCTTAAATTTAAATAACTGGAATTCATTCTTAGTTATTACATAATTTAAAGGTTTATGAATAATATAATAAATATTCGGAAAAGTTTATTGGTCAATAACGATTATTTAATCATTTGTCATTCTAAGTTAAATAATTGAAACTCTATTTTAATTATTATAATTTAGAAAGTTATGGATGATGAATTAAATAATTGAGGCTATTAATTGATCAATGATAATTATTTATTTATCTGTTTATTATTCTGAATGTAGGTAGTTGAAATTCGTTTTCAATTATTATACGATTAAAGAATTGTAAACGATAAAATAAATAATTAGAGAGAAAGAAGAAATTAATTGGCGAATATTGGATTTTTTATTTATTCATTTTTTCTAATTGTACAATTATTATGTAAATATTGTATCTATTACAACAAAATTACAATAATAAATTTACAAAGCTAAAATGAAATAAAAAACTAATCTAATATTCCTAATTCTAAGTCTTCTGATCCAATGCGTTTTTTGTCTGCTCACTTGATGTTACCTGCAAAAATTAAAAGAAATTAGAATTCGAACAAATAATTAAAAGCGAAATTATTTAAGGTTCATCATTAAAAGAAATGGCCGGAATCAGTTACTCTTTTTTTTTGCAAATCACGGGATTTCTCCCGGTTCACAAAAAAGAAAGGAATTTCTAAATGAATGCACAAGTTTATTTTTGTCCAAAAATTGCATGTTTTAAATTAACTGCATTTTTCAAAATCCAAATGCATATTTCAAAAAAACATACAGCATACAAAGTCCCTGCATGATCTCAACATATGCAAGCAAATGCCAACGTAAACCTATGCCCACATAGTAAAAAACAAAACAAGCTACTTTTGCATTAGAATTCAAAAACATGCAGTTTAACAACATATGCAAGTGTGATCGGTGGATCTGGAACTGACTGTTTTTAAGCTGGTTCGCGAAATGTCGCGGAAGCAAGAGTCGCCACCGTCTTTTATTTTCTCCAAATGGAAAGGACAAAAGCACAGAAAAATTCCTTAAAAGAGATTGCTCTCGGTTCGGGAGGTAGGTTATAGAAAGGGAAGGTGTTAGCACCCTTTCTATCCATGGTTATCCATGGGCTCTTAGATACTTTCTCAATGTGTTTTCAAAATGTTTGCTTGCTTTTCAATGTGGGTTTCAAAAATATTCTTTGAAAAGTTTCAGTTCAACTCGTACGTCAGAGTGTTTGAAAAGTTTGTTTTGAAAGTTTTTGAAAGTGTGTTGGTGTGAAAAGTATTTTGATTTGTTTGAAATTAGAGCAAGTATCCTTGAGAACCTACCTACCCTAAGGAATTCGTCTGTGTAAATGTCCTTTAAAGTAGTGCCATCCCACCATTGAGAGGTAGGTAGCACCACTGTTGGAGGTGTTCGGGTCAATTCGAGTTTGTAGGGACATGGTGATCACCAGAGCAATGGGAAGACACCTTAGAAGCTGCCCTCATGCCAGGTTCCCGGATCATGAGGACTTACTAAGACGCCCTCTACTCGACGATCACCTTTCGAGGCAAGGCAACAGTGAGGCGTACCCTAGGGGTGGTGTGTGCGAATTTGTGTGTCAGTTTCATTGATATTTGTCTTGTCATGTTTGTTGTGTTCTACGCTTGATTTTAATTAGGGCCATTCATTCTTGCATGCATTTAACAGTTATAAAGTTTGCGAAAAAAAAATAAATCTAAACTATTACAAATGGCGCGGGTCCACATCGCCAAAATAAACTGAACCCGATTTGACTGAAAGTAAAAAAGCAATAAATAATAATGCGAGAAATTTAAATTACAATGCTTTGGGAGAAATACAAAATTATAATGAACGATAAAGTAAAAATGCGCGAAATAAAATAATTAAAACGATGGGCGTTGGACCCTTTTTACAAAAATAATTAAATTAATGAGAATTAAAATTAAAAAATTAAATGTTTTTGGTATTTTGTGTTTTTTAGATTTAAAAGAAAAAAGAAGGAATTGACTATAATTGACTAACCCTAATTCTATTGTTTTTTAAGTTTACTGTGAAAGAATTAAATTAAAACCTAAATTAAACCCTAAATTATTTATGTACAATTTTTAATCATAAAAATAAAATAATAAATAAATAATATTGTGAGAAAAAAGGAAAAAATTAAAAAGATATAAAAATTATCAATTAACCTAATTCTACATTCTTTGGATTTTATTATGAAAAAGAATTAAAATTAAAACTTAATTAAACTAAATAATTTACATTTTAATTTATTTATGAAAGTAATCAAAATTAATTATATTTTTTGTCTTTTCTGTATTTTTAATGTTTTTATATTTTTATGAAAATAAATTAATTATGTTAAAACAAAGAAAATAAATGAAATAGCAAAAATAAAATATAAGGAGAAAAATAGAAAAATGCAAACCAGGGGGGGTAACCCCAATTTAGGAGGTTCAGGCCTGGAATTTTGGCCCATTAATATTCAGAATTTGTTGACTTTCTGGATCGTGTATGATGCGTTTTGACCTGATGTATGATGCACCTTGAATCTTGGCCATGGATCTGATGCCCTTTGGACGCGTGGAGGTTGGATGAGGATGGAACATGGTGCACCTGGACGTTAGCAAAGCATAGGATTTTACGTTGAAAAATAACATGGAAATTTGCCAGACCTGGGACTTGAACCCAGGTCTTTGATGTTACATGTATCACGTGTTGCCACTGAGCCACTGAATGTTAGTTAACATATTATGGTAAACAAATAATAAAAAAACAAAACCAACGCATAGCAATTAAAAACGCGCGCAATTCAAATAGACGAATCACGCCTTGCCACGATGCCTTCGTCTTCACGTCCCCTGTAACAAAACATACAAGGCAACGGTTTTGCAACCGTGGTGTTAGGAAAGCTATGGAAAAATAGCGACTAGCGCTATAGCATATATAAATTCATCGCGAGATATGCTTCTGATTCGTCCAGGCTTGCTGAATGTAACCGTCATGGTCTTGAGGGCCAATTTTGCTTTATGGTGAAAGCCCTAATTTTTCCTTCTGAAAACCCTAAAGAACAAACATGGTAACTTGGCCAAAAGCGCACGAAGCTTCAATTAAAAGTTATGGTTAGCTTGCAATCTTCCTATTGAACAAGAATTCATGAATAAAAATGCACAGGGATGCGTAAATTATGATATGCGATTTTGAAAGTTATGTGACACAGTTTCAGTTCTCCCTACCGATTCCTGGAGTTTTGAAAGATGTTTGGAGTTGGGATGTGTTCAGAAATGGTCCAGGAAACTATTAGAAAAAGAATTAAGGCTTAAAACCCTCTCCAACCTTGATTTCAGATTTGACTTATATGGCTAATTTTTCAAATTGTCCATAAGCTTTTGAGCGCAGCCTTTGGTATATTGTGGTTAGGGTTTGACTTAGTGCTTATGCTGGAAGGGAATTGGCTTGCTAACTGACCTTAATTTATGCTCATGAAAGAACTAGTCCTAGGGTTTCCACCATTAACCACTTTTCCTTCTTTTAAGCCAAAACCAAGACTTAGTGTGAAATTTAACCCTAGCCTGAGTTTTTGAATTGGCCCATGATATATGGAAGTTGTCCAAATTCACATGACACTATTCCATTGGTTTTTGAATTTTATTTGAATTTTTAAAATGAATTAAATTATCAAAAATTAAACAAAATAGAAAAATCAATATTTGGTCTTGAAATTAATCATGGGACACGTGTGTGGCATGACAAGGATGAATCAAGTGGAAGAAAGTGGGCCCTTTTGTCAAAAATTGGAGTTTCAAGGATAGTTGACTTTTGCCATTTCACAAAAATTTCCCAACTTCTACAATGCATAACTTGCTCAAGTTTTAAGCTTTTCTCATGTTCTTGGACATTTTGGAAAGGTCTTTGAGTCCTCTAACCAATGCCTTTGGTCCCATGTCATTTTGATTTACCAATCTCAAGTTATGGTCTTTGACTTAAAGTCCCTTTTTGTTGACTTTTGAAAATGACCTATAATGTTGAAATTGATAACTTTTTGTGAGAGCATTTCTTGGACTTGAAGTATGAAGATGAGTTGTAGGAAATGTCTTTCTCTTCAAAATGAGCTTTGGATGGAATTTTTCTGATAATCCATGTGAAAGTTATGCCCTGGTCAACTTCAGTTGACTTTTTCAGCTGTCCAAATATATCAACTTTTGCATCTTTGATGATTTCTGAGCCAAATTTTGAGAATCATGATCAAGCATTGATCAAATGATGTTTGTGGCTTCAAAATGATATGTTGACCAAAAATTTGAACTTTTGACTGCCAAATGACCATTTTGCCCCTATAGTTGACTGTAGTGCAAATTAGGGTTTTGACTGTGCAATCTTGAGCTGAATGCCTTGAAACTTGATATGAGGATGTTTGACCATGTTTGTAAGCATATGAGACTTGATTGAGCCTTTGAAAACTTCCTTTTCTTGATCAGACTCAAAACCCTAATTTTGACTGTATGGGAGACTGTTGCACTGCACAACCCTTGGGAAATTTTGTAGCTTGGCTTGGCAATTTCTTGAGGAATATGGGAGGGCAAATTTTGGGGTATAACAGTTGCCCCTGTTCAATCTTCTTAGACCTGAGGATGCAGATTGGCTGACGTGCCTTTCGTAATCCGAGGGTAGAAGATGATTGGACACTAGAGTGCCCAGAAATTTGCGCTCACATGTTAGCAATGATGGGAGAATGGGCTTATAGATGCCATCTGGATGTTTTGATTGCGTAAGAGATTCCTTGGCGAGAACCTGCATACCTGCAAAACAGAAAATGAGTACCTGACACGTTGCAGGAGCTGATGTTTAGATGCCTGGTATAGATGTGTCCTGACTGGTTACAGGAGCTGAGTCTGGAGCTTCCAGCGGCGAGGAAAGAACCAGGGATGATTACTTCCTTAGCATGAATGGTAAGAGAGCCTTGGGCGACTTTAACTTCAACAACGCTTGTTGAGAAAAACATCTTGGGTGACTTTAACTTCAACGACGCTTGTTGAGAAAAATCTTGGTAACTTTAACTTCAACGACGCTCGTTGAGAAAAGATCTGGGGTGTCTTCTACTGGGATAAGAATCAGGGAGATCTTAGGGTCGATCTGACTGAACCAGAGAGGCCTTTGACTGGGTAAGAATCAGGAAAATCTTAAGGTCGACTTAACTGAACCGGTCTAGGTCTTGAAATGTCTTCAACTGGATAAGCATCAGGGAGATCTTAGGGTCGATCTGACTGAACCAGAGAAGGCCTTTGACTGGATAAGCATCAGGAAAATCTTGGGACGATTTAACTGAACCGGTCTAGGTCTTGAAATGTCTTCAACTGGATAAGCATCAGGGAGATCTTAGGGTCGATCTGACTGAACCAGAGAAGGCCTTTGACTGGATAAGCATCGGGAAAATCTTGGGACGATTTAACCGAACCGGTCTAGGTCTTGAAATGTCTTCAACTGGATAAGCAATCAGGGAGATCTTAGGGTCGATCTGACTGAACCAGAGAAGGCCTTTGACTGGATAAGCATCGGGAAAATCTTGGGACGATTTAACCGAACCGGTCTAGGTCTTGAAATGTCTTCAACTGGATAAGCATCAGGGAGATCTTAGGGTCGATCTGACTGAACCAGAAAAGGCCTTTGACTGGATAAGCATCAGGAAAATCTTGGGACGATTTAACTGAACCGGTCTAGGTCTTGAAATGTAGCTTGAGAACCTAACTGGATCTTTCCTGAAAGGTAAAAGTCAGTCATATGCAATGCATGATATGGATCAAGCAATGATGTTCTCAACATAAATGAGATTTGTATGATATGATGTGTATATGCATGCTATAATGATGTATGTGATGTTTTATGTATGTTTTTCGTCTAGGAAAGTAAATCCTTGACGGGTGCCGGGAAGTCATATCCTGGGCTGATGTTGAAGAATAGATTTTGCTTCCGCTGGGGATGATAGTTGTAAGTATACCGGTAGGAGAAGATAACTCCGTTGGGAAATGAACTTGGCAAATGACGGATTCTGCGGGGAGAAAGATACTCTAGTGACCATGCTGAGAAGCAATACTCTGTGGGAAGAGGGATGCCTTGCTGCGTTGTTGATAACTTGCTGAGGATACCGTTGTTATGTTGGAAGTATTGATGGACTTCACTGGGGATAGGAAAGAACTACGTTGACGACGACCTTTCCTTGGCTTTTGGCTGAGGATAACCCAGTTATATCCTGTTAAGGAAATAACTCTTTAAACCAAGCCGAACGACGCGTTCGTGCTCTGCGAGAGGATAAGCTTCCAGAATATACTGGGGATAAGCTTACTGCTTGGGAAGATGAATTCCACCTTTCCTGGGGAACTTGGATGGGACTCTCCTGGGGAAGTTTTGATATGCTAGGGAAGTGATTCCTTTGAATGTTGATGTATGCTTGTTAAGAATATATGCTGCTGGGGAATATTGGGATCTACTCGAGGATACCCAATTTCCTTGAAACTTGTTAACTTTGTTTGGGGAAGAATGCACTGACTTGCTGTCTCACTCTCTGGGGAATTTAAGATGCCTGGTTAGGTTCTTTAGCTGAACCTACCTTGGTACCTTAGAGGATAGAACAATTAGACTGCTCAGACAACTCTTTATTGCCCCTGTTTCTAGTGTCACCTGCAATTAATTAATTCTTTGTTTCGTATGCAAATATTTATGAGCTAGCAAATTATTGTCAATGCATATATCACAAATTGAACCTTGGACGTTCTTCACAAAACAAAACAAAAAAGAAAAATAGTTGGCACGTTTAACTGAAAAGTATATTTGTATTGATTTTGAATAGCCTGTGAATAGGCGTTTTGTGTACAAGAGGCTGACATCCTAGTAAGAGAAACGTCGCCGAGCAAAAGAGTTTATACAAGTTTTGTACAAAAGAAAATAAAACAGCTGTGTGAAAGATGAATGATCCACTGGGTTTCAACTCTGCTATTGCCTTTATACTCTGCGCGTCTCATCACTTGATGACCTTGATTGAAGGTGAAGCTGACTGATCGATGTCGTCTGAACTTGATGTAGATACCGGATTCTGAATGCAAAGTGATCCAATGAGACATAGTATTACGCTTTTATCCCTAATTTTTGCCTGGACTGCCCTTTCGGGTTTTCAGTCCACCGGGATACCCATTTTTGCCCAAGCCGCCTTTTCAGGTTTTCGACTTGCCGGGTGTACAGATTTTTCATTTTCATCCCTTCATTTTGCCCGAACCCTTTTGGTTCGACGGGAAGCCCTAATTTTTGCCTAGGCATGTCAGCCTAGCGGGTCATTTTTTCATGCGTAGTATTTTTTAACTATGTCTGCATTGGCGGGATGAGGAAGGTCGTCACCATCCATGTTGGTTAATATCATTGCTCCTCCTGAGAACACATGCTTAACCACAAATGGCCCTTCGTACGTAGGGGTCCATTTGCCCCTTGGATCACTCTGAGGAAGGATGATTCGCTTGATCACCAGATCCCCGACTTGATATTCCTGTGGTCTGACCTTTTTGTTAAATGCCCTGATCATTCGTTTCTGATACGTCTGACCATGACAGATAGCAGCAAGTCTCTTTTCGTCAATAAGGTTGAGCTGATCAAGTCGTGTCTGGATCCAATCATCTTCATTCAGCTTTGCATCCTTCATTATCCGGAGAGAAGGAATTTGTACTTCGATTGGCAAGACTGCCTCCATGCCATAAACCAGAGAGAAAGGAGTTGCCCCGGTTGACGTCCTAGCTGAGGTACGATACCCATGCAGAGCGAACGGTAACATCTCGTGCCAATCTTTATACGTTATTGTCATCTTCTGCACGATCTTCTTGATGTTTTTATTAGCTGCTTCTACAGCCCCATTCATCTTCGGTCTGTAAGGAGAGGAATTGTGGTGCTGTATCTTGAACTGTTCGCAGAGCTCAGCGATCATCTTATTGTTCAGATTGGTACCGTTATCTGTAATAATCCGCTCAGGGACACCGTACCGACAGATCAGATTGTGCCGAATGAACCGTGCCACAACGGTCTTGGTTACCGTAGCATAGGATGCTGCCTCAACCCACTTCGTAAAATAATCAATTGCCACTAGGATGAAGCGATGTCCATTAGATGCCGTAGGTTTAATCTCACCGATCATGTCTATGCCCCACATTGCAAATGGCCAAGGCGCAGTCAGAACATTCAGGGGAACCGGAGGAACATGCACCTTGTCTGCGTAGATCTGGCATTTATGGCATGTCTTAGAATGTTGGTAGCAATCAGCTTCCATGGTGGACCAGTAATATCCTGCCCGTAGGATCTTCTTTGCCATGGTATGTCCACTGGAGTGTGTACCAAAGGTCCCTTCATGTAGCTCTTCCATGATTCTTTCTGCTTCAGTTTTATCTACACAACGCAGTAGGGTTGAATCCTGGTTTCGCTTGTACAAAATGCTGTTGCTAAGAAAGAACTTGGCTGCAAACCTCCTCAGGAATTTCTTATCATTGACAGAAGCACCTTCAGGGTATTCCTGAGCTTCCAGATATCTCTTCACTTCGTGGTACCAAGGCTTCTCAGTCACCAATTCGGTTTCGAGATCACAACAGTATGCCGGTTCGTCCAGTTTCCAGATGATGATCCGGGGAGCTTCATTATCCCATTTAACCTTGAACATTGAAGACATTGTAGCTAACGCGTCCGCCAGTTGATTCTCTTCTCTTGGAAAGTGCTCAAATGTTATCTCTGTGAAGTGGGGGATCAGGGCCAACACGCATTCTCTGTAAGGAATCAAGTTTGGATGTTTCGTATCCCACTCTCCTTTGATCTGATTGATCACGAGAGCGGAATCTCCAAAGACACTCAGAAATTTGATCCTCAGGTCGATCGCAGCTTGAAGACCCATAATACACGCTTCATACTCCGCCATGTTGTTGGTACAGTTGAAACACAGCCGGGCGGTGAGTGGAGTATGAGTACCTTGTGGAGATACGATTATGGCGCCGATACCATTTCCCAAAGCATTGGAGGCTCCGTCAAAGTGCATAGACCATCGGGATCCTGGTTCAGGTCCTTCATCCGGCCCAGGTATTTCACAGTCAGTTACTATCATAATGCTTTCATCTGGAAACTCGAAGTTCATTGATTGGTAGTCATCCACAGCTTGATGTGCTAAGTGGTCTGCCAATACACTTCCCTTGATGGCTTTTTGGGTCGTATACTGAATGTCGTATTCCGTCAAGATCATCTGCCATCTTGCAATTCTCCCAGACAGAGCAGGCTTTTCGAATATGTACTTTATAGGATCCATTTTTGAGATCAACAAGGTAGTGTGAGTCAGCATATACTGTCTCAGCCGGCGAGCAGCCCATACCAAAGCGCAGCAAGTTTTCTCAAGCAGTGAGTATCGGGTCTCACAGTCGGTAAACTTTTTGCTAAGGTAATAAATGGCATGCTCTTTTCGGCCAGACTCGTCATGCTGCCCCAGCACACACCCCATTGCATTATCAAGCACTGTCAGGTAAAGTATCAAAGGTCTCCCTTCAACTGGTGGCATAAGGATGGGTGGTTCTTGGAGATATTCTTTGATTCTGTCAAAAGCAGCCTGACATTCATCATTCCAACGTACTACCTGATCTTTCTTCAGCAGCTTGAAGATTGGTTCACAGGTAGCAGTTAAGTGTGAGATGAACCGAGCAATGTAATTCAGACGTCCTAGAAAGCCTCTGACTTCCTTCTCTGTCTTAGGAACTGGCATCTCTTGAATGGCTTTGACCTTAGCAGGGTCCACTTGAATTCCCTTGTCACTCACCACGAAGCCTAGCAACTTTCCAGATCTTACCCCGAAGGTGCACTTGTTCGGGTTCAACCTCAGCTTGTACAGTTTCAAACGGTCAAACAGTTTCTGCAGATGATCAAGGTGTTCTTCCTCAGTCTGGGACCTAGCGATCATGTCGTCAACATACACTTCTATCTCATGATGGATCATGTCATGAAATAAAGCAACCATGGCACGTTGGTAGGTTGCCCCAGCATTCTTTAGTCCAAAAGGCATGACTTTGTAGCAGAAGGTGCCCCACTGAGTAACAAATGTAGTCTTTTCCATGTCTTCCGGAGCCATCTTGATCTGATTGTAGCCTGAAAAACCATCCATGAAAGAGAACACTTTATGCTGAGCTGTATTATCAACAAGGACATCAATGTGGGGTAGAGGGAAGTCATCCTTGGGGCTGGCCCTGTTCAGATCCCTGTAATCGACACACATCCTGACCTTGCCGTCCTTCTTAGGTACCGGCACCACATTAGCAACCCACTGAGGGTAAGAAGTCACTGCAAGAAACCCGGCATCAAACTGCTTCATAACCTCGGCTTTAATCTTCTCAGACATCTCTGGACGCATACGGCGGACCTTTTGCTTAACCGGAGGGCAATCCTCTTTAGTTGGTAAGTGATGGACCACAATGTCGGTATCTAATCCGGGCATATCTTCGTAGGACCAGGCAAAGATTTCTTTATAGTCATGCAGCATTTGAGTCAACCGTTGCTTCACGCTGAGTTCTAGGTTGGCACCAATCTTCACCTCTTTCTTGTCTTCCTCAGTACCCAAGTTTATTATTTCCACTGGCTCTTCATGGGGTTGAATTGCCCTCTCCTCCTGTTGTAACAGTCTTGCAAGTTCACCAGGCACTTCGCAATCATCTTCACCTTCGTCTGCGGCTAAGTTGATCGGATTTTCGAAGTCATAACTGGCAGTAGCAGAGTCGTTACCAGTGAGATCCAGAGTGGATTGAAACCTGTATGAGTGAGTGTGTGTGTAAATACAGCTGTTTTGCAATATGTAAAGAAAGGAAAGAAAAGGAGCGCAAAATTTGAAATGTGAAAAACGTCCAATGCTTTTATTCATGATATATGACAGTGACAAACAAAATCCCTCACAAATAAAACCATGGTGCCCCGGATAAGACACCGGGCCATATAGTTTCAAATTATTGTTTATTACAAATCAAAAACAAAGAAATTCATTACTGGGGAACAAAAGTTATGGGTGTAAAATCTTTAGCAGTCCAATTGGTCAATCCACCGTCGGTCGTCGGGTAGATCCAGCTATCGAACTCTGACTCTTCCACTTTGACTTCCTCTCCAATAGCATTCACTTCTGAGTGGGTGATGAGCACAGGAGGTCTTCCAATTCTCGCCTTGCGCACCGCTTTCTGAGCTTCTGTGGTGAAACCCAGCCCAAACTTGTTAGTCTTAGGAGTAAGATCAGGGAGCTTGCCCCAGTTTGCACATTCACCTTTTTCGATCACAGCCCGGGCGTCCTTTAAGGAGGCCATCTTCATAGGAGAAACCTCTTCATCTGCTTCTGCTGCTGCCAAGGTTTGTGGTACTTCCTCAAAATGTTGAAAGGGGGTTTCAATGAACTCCCCATACATTTCTACATATCTGAAGGAGTTGAGATGGCTGACCATGTACTCCTCTTCCCCTTGCACTGTTACGATCTTCCCCCTGACCGGGTACTTGAGCTTCTGATGCAATGTGGAAGTCACAGCTCCAGCCTTGTGGATCCACGGGCGACCCAGCAAACAAGAATAGGACGGATGGATGTCCATCACATAGAATTTTGAATCGAATACCTGTGACCCAACCCTGATTGGGATGTCCACTTCACCATGCACCATTCTTTTGGACCCGTCAAAGGCCCGGACAACAATGTTACTTGGTTTGAGCTCCAGACCCTCACAATCCAGCCTATCCAGAGCCTTCTTGGGCAGCACGTTTAATGAAGAACCTGTGTCAACCAGCACATGAGCAAGAGTAGTGCCCCTGCATTCAATGGAGACATGCAGGGCATCATTATGGTTCTTCCCCTTTGCTGTCAGATCGGCATCAGAGAAACCCAGGCCATTATCAGCAGTTAGGTTGGCCACACAGTCGGTGAACTGGTCAGCAGACGTCTCTTGGGGTACGTGGGCTGTCTTTAAGAAAGCAATCAGAGCCTTTGCATGGGCCTCTGAACACAGCAGCAGTGACAACATGGAGATTTTAGAGGGGGTGTGCCCCAGCTGTTCCACAACGTTGAAATCACTTTTCTTTATTATCTTGAGGATTTCTTCCATTTCCTGCTTGGAAGCCTCAACAATGGTCTTTGGCGCCTCCGTCCTGGCAGGCATATCAGCAGCAATTCCCTTGCCCCGAGTATCAGATGAATCAGTAGCAGGGGTGGATACTTGGTCAGGGGGAGAAACAGGCTCTCTGGCAGGTGTGAAGATCAAAGGCCTATGAATTGCCAGAGGAGCAATGTCTGGCGAGAACAGTCTTCCACTACGAGTGACTTTAGCAGGCCCGGTGATGTTGGAGACACCAGTATCAATGTTGAACTCTTGTTTCACACCCAGAACATAAACATCCGCCCCATAGTGCCATGGGACAGCCTTATCAGATTTGTAGGGCATAGGCCCCGGAACAGTAATGGTGATGGGAGCACTCTTGTGAACTGACAAAATTTGTATAGGCTTCTTTGAAGGAGCCTTGGAATGGTTGTTGAAGATGGTAACGATCGACACTTCTTCAACAGGAGCAGCAGGAACAACAGTCTTTCTGAACAAAATCTCTCTACTATCTATCAGGTTTTGGATGCCTGACTTCAATAGAGAACAACCAGCAGGGGAAACAACACATAGAGGGCAACTTTCGCTACATCCCGGAAATAAACCGGCTAGCAACAGATTCCTCTTGACCATCAGCAACGGAGTAGCAACATCATCCACCGAAGCTACATACAAATCCTCCTCAACAGCATTCACTCCATGCTGGGGCATGGGAGCGGTTACAACATTCGGCCTCTCGGGCGCCTCAAACTGTATCTCCTTTGCATCAATGAGGTCTTGAACCTTATTCTTTAGGGCCCAACAGTCATCTGTGTTATGCCCCGGGCTATCAGAGTGATAAGCACAGCGAGCATTTGGATTGAACTTGGGGGATGCAGTATTGGGAAACTTTGGAGCCTCCCTGACAGTCACTAAATTGGTGGATAGCAACTGTGGCAGGATCTGTGATAAGGTCATGCTTAACCGGGTATACTCTCTCCGGGGTCTTTCAAACTTTTGAGGATTAGTTGGCCGAGGAGCGGCAGCAGGTTTGGCAATCATTACCGCACTGACAGATTGGCGGTGTTCAGGTCGCTCTGTTCTCCGGGAGCTATATACAGCACTAGCCTCCTTTTTGAAGGGTTTCTTCTCAGTATTGGAGGAGGCAACTTTCTGTATCTTCCCCGATTTTATACCAGCCTCGATCCTTTCACCAGTCAGGATCAGATCAGTAAACCCAGCAGAGGAATTACCAATGAGATGATTGAAAAATGGACCAGATAGGGTCCCCAAGAACATATCTACCAGCTCCCGATCCGTCAATGGTGGCTGCACCCTGCCAGCCAGGTCTCTCCATTTCTGAGCCTACTCCTTAAAACCTTCACCCGACCCTAGCGACATACCCTAGAGCTGGGTACGCGTAGGAGCGAGGTCGGCATTATACTGATACTGCTTGTAAAAAGCAGTGGCCAGATCCTCCCAGTCACGAATGCTGATTCCATCCAGCTGATAGAACCAATCGAGGTGAGTCCCTGAAAGACTCTCCTGGAAGAAGTGGATCCAAAGGTTCTTGTCTGCTGTGTAAGGCTGGATCTTCCTTACATAAGAACGGAGGTGCATCTTGGGACAGGAAGCCCCATCATACTTCACGAAGGCAGGTGTTTTGAACTTGTGGGGGATCACCACCCCAGTAGATAACCCCAAGTCTCCGAAATCCAATCCAGGCACCCGCTGAACTTCCATAGCCTTTAATCTGTCTTCCAGCTGTTTGTACCGGTCTTCAGCAGGAGGGTACTGTTCGTCGTTGAAGTCTGTTTCAGTATCAGAGCCCACAGGAGTAGGGACCTCCCTTTCTTGGTGACTACCTTCCGTCACAGATGGAGGAGTCCTTTCAGCTTCAACCAAAGTGTTCCCGAGTCTGCGCCCAGTGTTAAATAGCACAGTCCTCCTCTTCTTCTTAGTCTTCTTCA
This sequence comes from Vicia faba, assembly GCA_948472305.1. Lineage (NCBI taxonomy): Eukaryota > Viridiplantae > Streptophyta > Magnoliopsida > Fabales > Fabaceae > Vicia > Vicia faba. Next base: position 1,091,903,739 of record OX451738.1, read on the forward strand.
AAAGCATGGTCTTCAGCTCTTGTTGACCCTGAGCCAAGCCCTTGATCAGCTCCTGAAATTGGGCGTTCTGCGCCTGAAATTGGACGTTCTGCGCCTGAAGAGCCTTGATAGATGCCTCGGTTGATGATTCAGGATTCATGATGCTGAAATAAACAGCGAAGAACAGTAAACAACCTGAAAAGAAGAGTACCTATGATGCACATGATGAATGATATGTGTTTATGCGATGCATTCAAGAGTTCGAAAATTCAAATTTGTTGTAGACCAAAAGGAACACACGTTATTATTAAGAAAATCATTGTTTAATACATCAAAGCCTCATGGGCAAAAGTACAAAAAGATCAAATCAATCCCAAAATATGTTGCGCATCTTCTTTGGAGCTATGTAAGTGTTGAGGTTCCTTTCCTCGTGCAACAGGCGGGTGAGCTCCAAGACCTTCCTTTCACTGGCATGCAAACTAGTCTCAAGAGAATTCCGCTCTTCCTTAAGCTGGATCCAGCTCTTCTGCATCTCTTCCCAGGATGTGGGCATATCAGGGTGCTGAATAACATGAGACACCTCTCCTTCCAAGGCAGGCTCTTTGATTACTGGAAGCATGTGAGGATAAGGCATTACTAATTTCTGAGAGCGGGCTCGTACCCACTTGAGGTAAGGCTCCAAAGGGATGGAGTTCCTGTGCCCCAGTGTCTTGCTGTCTATCCTACTAGGCATCCTCCAGGCTCTGATAAATCTCTGACGAAGTCCGTGAGCATCGTTGTCGAAGTCAAAAACTATGTCATGTATCAACATGTCATGAGGACCATCCCTCCGAGCATAACCAAATTGTCTCCAAGCCAGGCATGGACTATAAGTAATACCCCCTCTGATTCCAAGTAAAGGAACATTGGGATACTCCCCGCAACGATCAATGATAGTGACATCTTCTCTGGACCTAGGGCACCAATGTATATCTGCATGTGTAAGAGTCATCAACCGTTGTGACCATCTCAAACCCCGCTCGTTCCTCAGGACTGATTGTGGAAGGTGCGAAATAAACCACTTTCCCAGGAGAGGAGTGCAACACATAAGGACACCTCTTTTTCTCATGGTTCGAGTGTAACATGAGTGAAGGAGGTCCCCCAGCAACGTAGGTATAGGATTCCTGGACATAAAGATCTGGACAGCATTGATATCACCGAGCTGGTCTGGGTTAGGGAACAACACCAAACCATAAACAAGAAGGGCCACAACCTCTTCAAAAGCTTGTAAGTCAAGGGAGTTCCAACATTCATAGGCTTTTTCAAACAGAAACCTGGCTAAGAACCCTTTGATACCACTTCTAACTTCCCAATGTCCCTTGAGGTCAGATGACTGTAGGTGCAAGGCTTTAGCAATCTCTTCAAGCTTAGGTTCCTTTTCTGTACCGTTGAAGGGTAGCTGATCAAGGATAGGGATCTTCAGGAGTCGGGAGAACTCCTCCAATGTAGGTACCAACTGATAGTCCAAGAAGGTGAAACAGTGATGCAGAGGGTCAAAGAACTGGAACAAGACCTTTATCATATCTTCCTCAATGTTGGTGTTGACCAAGCTGATGAGGCTTCCATGCCTTTCACTGAATGAAGAGTTCTCGGGAATCCTGGATATAAGCTCCTTAAGCTGAGGAGGTACCCTTACAAGACTGATTTGAATTGTCTTTCTACGAACAGTTTCCATGTCCTACAAAAACAAGAACAAAGATGAAAATTCGAACCCCTGAAATGGTTAGTTAATGCATATGATGCTGGATGATGTCATGATGCTATGATTAAACACACCACAGATATGTACAAAGACAAACATGTAAGGCACACAAGGCACACAAGACAAGCCCTTAAGGTTTAAGGCCAGCATGGGGTTTGGGCAGTACCCTCTTGAAGTTGGTGGGTTCAACCTGTCCTAATCAAAGTAACCGGGTTCTAAGGTTCCCAATATCACGGGATTGCTTTCATTGTTCATCGTTTCGATTTAGCCACTGAACTGGCGACCGATATATTCCAGGAAAGCAACCCTCAATTGAGTGTAGTATCGAGTATCAACCAACCTCGGACTGCACCAAAGTCAGTTATCTCACTACCCTAAAGAGGCCAAGATGGTTCAATTAAGGTTCCTAAGGTCTGTTGATGCTTCATGACACCACATGGAGGCCCCGTACTCTCCTTGACTGAACTCAAGGGTTACCGGTACACACCAAAGTGCCACATCAACGTAGCAGACTGTTTCAACCATGTCGGTATACCCCGCACAGTTCCCTCACAGCCTTGTTGCTACTTTCTAAGAAAGGTATCCCCCAGATCCGGGTTAGGATCTATAGAACTCCCAAGCAACCCACAATTTAAAGCACACAAGGAAGACAATTGAAAACACAGTTATGAACTAGCCCTAAGGTACACCTCACTTTATAAGATATTCCCCAGCAGAGTCGCCAGTTCTGTGATCGGTGGATCTGGAACTGACTGTTTTTAAGATGGTTCGCGAAATGTCGCGGAAGCAAGAGTCGCCACCGTCTTTTATTTTCTCCAAATGGAAAGGACAAAAGCACAGAAAAATTCCTTAAAAGAGATTGCTCTCGGTTCGGGAGGTAGGTTATAGAAAGGGAAGGTGTTAGCACCCTTTCTATCCATGGTTATCCATGGGCTCTTAGATACTTGCTCAATGTGTTTTCAAAATGTTTGCTTGCTTTTCAATGTGGGTTTCAAAAATATTCTTTGAAAAGTTTCAGTTCAACTCGTACGTCAGAGTGTTTGAAAAGTTTGTTTTGAAAGTTTTTGAAAGTGTGTTGGTGTGAAAAGTATTTTGATTTGTTTGAAATTAGAGCAAGTATCCTTGAGAACCTACCTACCCTAAGGAATTCGTCTGTGTAAATGTCCTTTAAAGTAGTGCCATCCCACCATTGAGAGGTAGGTAGCACCACTGTTGGAGGTGTTCGGGTCAATTCGAGTTTGTAGGGACATGGTGATCACCAGAGCAATGGGAAGACACCTTAGAAGCTACCCTCATGCCAGGTTCCCGGATCATGAGGACTTACTAAGACGCCCTCTACTCGACGATCACCTTTCGAGGCAAGGCAACAGTGAGGCGTACCCTAGGGGTGGTGTGTGCGAATTTGTGTGTCAGTTTCATTGATATTTGTCTTGTCATGTTTGTTGTGTTCTACGCTTGATTTTAATTAGGGCCATTCATTCTTGCATGCATTTAACAGTTATAAAGTTTGCGAAAAAAAAATAAATCTAAACTATTACAAATGGCGCGGGTCCACATCGCCAAAATAAACTGAACCCGATTTGACTGAAAGTAAAAAAGCAATAAATAATAATGCGAGAAATTTAAATTACAATGCTTTGGGAGAAATACAAAATTATAATGAACGATAAAGTAAAAATGCGCGAAATAAAATAATTAAAACGATGGGCGTTGGACCCTTTTTACAAAAATAATTAAATTAATGAGAATTAAAATTAAAAAATTAAATGTTTTTGGTATTTTGTGTTTTTTAGATTTAAAAGAAAAAAGAAGGAATTGACTATAATTGACTAACCCTAATTCTATTGTTTTTTAAGTTTACTGTGAAAGAATTAAATTAAAACCTAAATTAAACCCTAAATTATTTATGTACAATTTTTAATCATAAAAATAAAATAATAAATAAATAATATTGTGAGAAAAAAGGAAAAAATTAAAAAGATATAAAAATTATCAATTAACCTAATTCTACATTCTTTGGATTTTATTATGAAAAAGAATTAAAATTAAAACTTAATTAAACTAAATAATTTACATTTTAATTTATTTATGAAAGTAATCAAAATTAATTATATTTTTTGTCTTTTCTGTATTTTTAATGTTTTTATATTTTTATGAAAATAAATTAATTATGTTAAAACAAAGAAAATAAATGAAATAGCAAAAATAAAATATAAGGAGAAAAATAGAAAAATGCAAACCAGGGGGGGTAACCCCAATTTAGGAGGTTCAGGCCTGGAATTTTGGCCCATTAATATTCAGAATTTGTTGACTTTCTGGATCGTGTATGATGCGTTTTGACCTGATGTATGATGCACCTTGAATCTTGGCCATGGATCTGATGCCCTTTGGACGCGTGGAGGTTGGATGAGGATGGAACATGGTGCACCTGGACGTTAGCAAAGCATAGGATTTTACGTTGAAAAATAACATGGAAATTTGCCAGACCTGGGACTTGAACCCAAATCTTTGATGTTACATGTATCACGTGTTGCCACTGAGCCACTGAATGTTAGTTAACATATTATGGTAAACAAATAATAAAAAAGCAAAACCAACGCATAGCAATTAAAAACGCGCGCAATTCAAATAGACGAATCACGCCTTGCCACGATGCCTTCGTCTTCACGTCCCCTGTAACAAAACATACAAGGCAACGGTTTTGCAACCGTGGTGTTAGGCAAGCTATGGAAAAATAGCGACTAGCGCTATAGCATATATAAATTCATCGCGAGATATGCTTCTGATTCGTCCAGGCTTGCTGAATGTAACCGTCATGGTCTTGAGGGCCAATTTTGCTTTATGGTGAAAGCCCTAATTTTTCCTTCTGAAAACCCTAAAGAACAAACATGGTAACTTGGCCAAAAGCGCACGAAGCTTCAATTAAAAGTTATGGTTAGCTTGCAATCTTCCTATTGAACAAGAATTCATGAATAAAAATGCACAGGGATGCGTAAATTATGATATGCGATTTTGAAAGTTATGTGACACAGTTTCAGTTCTCCCTACCGATTCCTGGAGTTTTGAAAGATGTTTGGAGTTGGGATGTGTTCAGAAATGGTCCAGGAAACTATTAGAAAAAGAATTAAGGCTTAAAACCCTCTCCAACCTTGATTTCAGATTTGACTTATATGGCTAATTTTTCAAATTGTCCATAAGCTTTTGAGCGCAGCCTTTGGTATATTGTGGTTAGGGTTTGACTTAGTGCTTATGCTGGAAGGGAATTGGCTTGCTAACTGACCTTAATTCATGCTCATGAAAGAACTAGTCCTAGGGTTTCCACCATTAACCACTTTTCCTTCTTTTAAGCCAAAACCAAGACTTAGTGTGAAATTTAACCCTAGCCTGAGTTTTTGAATTGGCCCATGATATATGGAAGTTGTCCAAATTCACATGACACTATTCCATTGGTTTTTGAATTTTATTTGAATTTTTAAAGATTTAAAATGAATTAAATTATCAAAAATTAAACAAAATAGAAAAATCAATATTTGGTCTTGAAATTAATCGTGGGACACGTGTGTGGCATGACAAGGATGAATCAAGTGGAAGAAAGTGGGCCCTTTTGTCAAAAATTGGAGTTTCAAGGATAGTTGACTTTTGCCATTTCACAAAAATTTCCCAACTTCTACAATGCATAACTTGCTCAAGTTTTAAGCTTTTCTCATGTTCTTGGACATTTTGGAAAGGTCTTTGAGTCCTCTAACCAATGCCTTTGGTCCCATGTCATTTTGATTTACCAATCTCAAGTTATGGTCTTTGACTTAAAGTCCCTTTTTGTTGACTTTTGAAAATGACCTATAATGTTGAAATTGATAACTTTTTGTGAGAGCATTTCTTGGACTTGAAGTATGAAGATGAGTTGTAGGAAATGTCTTTCTCTTCAAAATGAGCTTTGGATGGAATTTTTCTGATAATCCATGTGAAAGTTATGCCCTGGTCAACTTCAGTTGACTTTTTCAGCTGTCCAAATATAGCAACTTTTGCATCTTTGATGATTTCTGAGCCAAATTTTGAGAATCATGATCAAGCATTGATCAAATGATGTTTGTGGCTTCAAAATGATATGTTGACCAAAAATTTGAACTTTTGACTGCCAAATGACCATTTTGCCCCTACAGTTGACTGTAGTGCAAATTAGGGTTTTGACTGTGCAATCTTGAGCTGAATGCCTTGAAACTTGATATGAGGATGTTTGACCATGTTTGTAAGCATATGAGACTTGATTGAGCCTTTGAAAACTTCCTTTTCTTGATCAGACTCAAAACCCTAATTTTGACTGTATGGGAGACTGTTGCACTGCACAACCCTTGGGAAATTTTGTAGCTTGGCTTGGCAATTTCTTGAGGAATATGGGAGGGCAAATTTTGGGGTATAACAGCAAGCAATGTTGACATTCCTTTTTTCATCATTTTCTGGCCATTTGCAATTTCAGAAAGGTACAGCCTATCATATTTTTGTCAAAGCTGTACTGAGAGAGAAAAAGAGAGGGAGAAGTGTGGGTTTTACAGGCTTGGCATAGGCAGGAAAAGAGATACAAGACAAACTGTAAAATATAGCCAGTAGAAATAAAAACATAAAAGAAGGATAGAAACAAATTGGAGATGGCAGTCTAGTGCAGAATGCCCAGGAAGAGGGAAAGTATTTCAAAACTTCCAGCATGTAACGTAAACAAGGGGAAAGGAAAACTGTTATAACATAACCAAAGAAATCACATATGATATCATATATCCAAGCCTTCAAAAACTTAGAGAAAAAATAGTTATCAGAAAAAACACACAAAAGCTAACAGAACCTGCATAACCATTCCATACTGTCAAAAACCATTTCAACCATATGGCCTAAACCTTGCAAAACTGATTGAGCCTTCAAGCCAACATCATCATCCTACTGTCGAATAGATACCAAAAAAACAATTTCATACAAAACCAATTCAAACCATACAACCAATATGGCCTAGCAAAAAGACATATTTCCTTGTTTCCATCAACCTGTCCAACCAACACGAAACCACCATACTCATGAACATGTCAAATTTATTACCCAAGCCTGAACATTATCAATCACGAACCTGAAACGATCCAAGCCAGAGCCAACCTTGAAGGCAACACAAGCTAGGCCTCAGAGTTACCATCACTGGCCATTCAAAGCATACAACTCAAAGCCTCAAAAACATTATCACAGGCCAATGCATATCGTACAGAAGCATGGTTAAGTAGAAGAAGAGAAACAGAAATACAGTACCAAGGCAAACGAAGAAGAGAAACAGAAATACAGTACCAAGGCAAACGAAGAAGAGAAAGATCACAGTACAGTATCAACAAGAAGAAGAAGGAAATCGCGTAATACCGGTCACCGAAGCAAGCTCGCGCTTCTCCTCTCCTCGCCGCCTGGCCACCTTCGCTCCTGACCTCCTCCTCCGTCTCCACCTAGGAACGATTCCCTCTCCCTTTTTACTTCTATGGTACCTCAATCAACAATAAAAATCAAACAATAAGAATCAAAACGGTAAGAATCGAAATCAGAATCATCACATGTAAAACGAAACCAAGCGTTAACGAATCAGAAGCTTTTTTTTTACCGAATCCGTAGCCGTCCTTCTTTTCGTTCAGCTGGAGGGAAGAGGAGTTGGAGTGGGTGGCCATGGCAAGAAGAGATAGCGAAACTCAGAGGCAAGTATGGAGAAGAAGATGCGAAGAAGATGACAAAGAGAAGAGAGATGCGTCGTTTCTGCCTAACAGAACCCTAATCCCATTATGTTAAACAAAACTAACCCTAAGCATTTTGTGAAACATATGGGCCTCACCCCATTTCTCCAGCTTAAGCCCACGCGTTTTTGTTCCTGCACCCCCCACTTTGGATTCTGCATGGGCCTTCAACCAGCTAGCCCATATACCTTTCTTGTTTTTTTTTTATTTCTTATTTTTTGATACACTTTTTTATCACTTTTTATTTTCTCTAATCTTTTTTTAGAATTATTATTTATGTTAATTAATTGATAAGTATAATAAAATAAAGATATGTCTAACTAGTTTTTTTATATAAATTAGTTTGATCTCTTAGTTTAATTTTGGATTTAATTTAAGAGTTTTAATTTTATTTCATTAGGGTAAATTAATAACTTTTAATTTAATATTAGAACCCCTCAATCTTTTAAATAAGTATTTTGCATACATAAAAGAAATATAGAATTTAAGAACGTAGACATTTTATTTTAATTAATTCTCCTCTTACATCGTTATTAAACAAAATCCTAAAACACATATAAAAATAGGAAAAAACTTAAAAAATATTTTTTTATTCATTTTTCTTGCTTTATTAATATTAATATCAAATTATATAAAATAAAAACTTAAAACTAAAAAAACATTACGTCTTCGTTAAATAATTCTCTTGCTTTTTATCCCTATCAAAATGCGTAAAAAATTTAAAAATACTTTTTTCCCGTTAATATTAAACAAAAATCATAAAAATACATTATTCGCATCATTTATTCTATCATTTAAATTATCGTCATTTAATCATTATTCGCAAATTTTGTCCGGGTATTTATTTATTTGTTTATTCTGTTTATGCTTAAATCCAAAGGAAAAAACAGTAAATTTGTTGACTTCATGTCCTCAAGTCTAACTGCGCAAACTTTGGCATTTCATTAAAACTTAGGATGATTTTCCCTCGAATATTCAACCTTTTCAAAATTTATGCCCTTTAAGCAAAAACTTCGACATTAGGTCGTCGTAACTTCAAAAACCCGTCCATATCCTGTTTCGGCCAAAACGATTTATTTTCGATCAAGCAATCAATTTTAAATAAAACAGATATTTCAAAAGGTTCCTATAGAGTACTATAGATGCATTGGGTGCTAGTACCTTCCCATTGTATAACCAACCCCCGAACCATAAGATCTCTTTTCAAAAACGCTTTGTATTTTTATCATTTTACATTGCATATTTAGGGTTTTATTTCGCTCTTTTCCCTTTTCCTTTGGAAACAATAAAGCGCGGTGGCGACTCTTGCTTTTGTGAGACGAATTAATCAATAATTCGATCTCCGATTTACCCCGCTACATTTTTTATCGCTACAGAATTGGCGACTCTGCTGGGGAAAGATTGACCTCTTGCTGGTCCATCCCTAAGTGGGTTAAGCCTAATTTGTTTTATCTGTTTCCTATTATTTGATTTGCTTGATTATATGTTTAAATTGGGGTGTTTGGGTTTTCTTTGCAAAGGACGAATCCTATACCCGGATTAAGTAACACTTAAGGAATAGGACGGGCGGTATAGTCATGTTAACTTTGAGGGAGTAATCCCGAAGAAGGAGGCATGAGATCCCCCACTCAATGGAAGGCCCTCTTGAACTTAATATTTGTTTACCGAGTAATCGGGAAGACATTATTATTTTCGACCTAGGAGCCCGAGAAGTTGAGGACCGTAGAACCCCAACCCATCTTGGCCTTTTTAGGTGTAGCGCGGAGACTATAACGGAGTAATTCGGAAGTAGTTGTTACGCGATGCTACGCTCGGACGAGTTTCTCTTGAGAATATTGCTAATTATTGAGTAATCAAGGCGTTGGTAATATCCGAAGGAGGAATGTAGACTCTGGGAACTCTTAGAACCTTGTCTTACAGGTGTGATTGAAACGTTAGTACATACCTTTGGGTGGGCTTTACCCTCGACTCCATGCTGAACGTTGAACCTTTGAACCCCATGTTTGCAAACTTGTGTGTGACTGTTGCATTATCATTCATTCATGCATTCATCAACATCTTTGTAAAAAGTTTGTTTTTCAAGGAACTTTGGAATGATTTTTGCAAACGTCTCAGGGTATTATGGAACTTGGAAGGAGAAATACTCAAAGCTTTAGCTTCAAGGAGCCCGAGATTGAGGAACTGAAGAGTTTGATTCCGAAGATAGAGAGTCCGACAGATTTTCAGAAGAAGTATGGGTCCATCGTACCGCTCATGAAGCGCAAGATGAAGAAAGGCATCCTCAACACGTTGGTTCAGTTCTATGATCCCCTGTACCGATGTTTCACCTTCCCGAATTATCAATTGATGCCTACTTTAGAGGAGTACTCCTATATTCTTGGTTTTCCGATCTCCGACCGTGTTCCTTTTTAGGGATTAGAAGAGGAGCCCAAATCCCACGAGATAGCAACCATCACCCACCTGAAGAAGTCAGAGATAGAGGAGAATATGATTACGAAAGGGGGAATCCGGGGTTTGCCGGCGCAGTTTCTGTTGAAGAAAGCTCGTTACTTTGCTGATACAAAGGATACTGTTTCCTTCGAGGACGTGTTTGCTTTACTCGCATATGGCCTCTTCTTATTCCCTAACATTGATAAATTTGTGGATGTCAACGCCATCAGAATTTTCCTGATTGGAAATCCGGTCCCTACGCTGCTAGGGGACACGTACTACTCCATCCATCTTCGAAACTCTTATCAAGGAGGGATGATTATTTGTTGTGTGTCGTTACTGTATCAGTGGTATGTCTCGCATTTACCTGGGTCCGATGCTTTCTGGGATCTCGAGAAGGAACCGCGTTGGGCGCCAAAGATTATGGCTCTCACTCATTTCGACATCGACTGGTACAATCGAGTTTACCATGACGTGGAGATCATTGATAGCTGTGGTGCTTTTCCCAACGTACCTCTTCTCGATACGAGGGGTGGAATCAACTACAACCCTGTTCTAGCGCGCCGTCAGTTCGGGTACCCAATGAGAGATAAGCCGAACAATATCCATGTGAGTGGTTTCTTTCTTCAGGAAGGACAAGATCATCAGGCAGCTAAGAGGGAGATTGAAGGAGCTTGGCGCCATAATCCACAAGAAAGGGAGAGATATGCTGGGACATAGAGGTGCCGTTTCTTTGGAACCTTACCTGCAGTGGGTCCGTGCTAGGGCTTGTGCTCTCAAGATGCCATATAAACTTGAGAAACCTTTATTCCCTGCCATCGCACCATCATCTGTTGTTATCCCTATCGCGGATGTAGGAGAATATCAAGGAAACCTGGCTAGGATGAAGTCCGAGAGGGATGCTTGGAAGGAAAAGTACCATATGTCTGAATATGAGAATCGAGTCCTGACTCGACAGCTGAAAGAAAAGAAGGAGTTGCTGCTTATTCAAGACGGCCGGTTCGTTGACCACGATGAGAAACTTCGTCAGAAGGATGCCTTAATGAAGAAGTATGCGAGTGAAAGGAAAAGAAAGAGGGAAGGTTCGGTAAGCGTGGCTCTCGTTCCTAATCCGCAGGAAGAAATCATCGATCGACTGATAGCGGAAAAGAAGGATATGGAAGACTTTTACGAGGAAAAGATCAAGAAGCTCCGATTACAGCTGGTTTTTGGTCCGTCATCTGAGGATTCCGAGTGAGCTTTAGTTTTTAGTTTATTTTATTGATGTCATTTTGTAAAACTATGTAAAAGAGCTTCATGCTCCGAAGTTGTAATTTATTGTTTTATTTTGGGCTTCATGCTCCAAAGTTGTAACTTACTGCTTTCATGTTTTAAAATTGTAATTTATCACTTTATCATGGTTTTCATGTTTCGAAGTTGTAATTTATTGCTTTCATTATCGGATTTATTATCCCAAGGTTGTAATTTACTGTTCCAAATTGTAAGTTGTAATTTATCGCTTTTGATTAATGGATTGAGTTTTTGTTGTTCCAAATTCCTTTACCATTGATGTATGCAAAATTATTAAAGTTCCTTGAAAAACTTTCAAAATGAGTCATCATTTGCATCGCTATCATGCATCATTTCACATTCCACCTCACATGTTTTCTGGAGTCTCATCCTTGTTCTCTTTCCACCGAAGGTTGTCAAGCTGTCTCACCGATACGACACTCGGGCCAATCGTCAGAGGAAAATGGAAGATTTGGAACAGGAAAATCATGAGCTTCGTGGGGAAGTTGCTACACTTCGTGTCGAGATGGAAAAGTTAACTGTGTTAGTGGAAAGTTTGGTGGCTGTTCAGAATTAGCCATCGACTACGGCTGCCGAGATTCAGACTTCAACTCCAGTGGTTTCCGAGATTGTCACAGTTCCTGCCTCCGTAACTCAAATCAACTCTCCGCTTCAACATCAGATGCCGAAAGGTTTTCCGTGGGGAATGCCTTACAACTTTGTGCCAGAAGGGTATCAGCCTGCCGTACAACCTCTATTTCAACCTGCATTGTCTCTTCCTCAACCAGAGACAACTGCCATGCCGCCAGTAATTCCGTCTGTAACACCTTTTCCGCAACCAATTATGACAATTGTTGCTCCTGTGGTCCACTCCGTGCCATACTTGAATGAACCAATTTATCCTACCGAGCCCGCTGAAAGTCTGGGTCTTTTTGATAGAATGGAAGAATTTCAGGATCAGTTCCAGGAAATGCAGAAGGAGCTTAGAGCATTGAAAGGGAAGGATTTGTTTGGGAAGAGTACGCATGACCTTTGTTTAGTTCCGAATGTCAAGATTCCAGCGAAATTCAAAGTGCCAGACTTTGAGAGATATAAGGGTGATTCGTGTCCTAGAAGTCATTTGACAATGTACGTGAGGAAGATGTCTACGTACTCCGATGATCATGATTTGTTGATTCATTATTTTCAAGACAGTTTGACGGGTGCTGCTCTAAAGTGGTATATGGGTTTAGACAGCATTCGAATCCGCAACTTTAACGATCTTAGTGAAGCCTTTGTCCATCAGTACAAGTACAACGTTGACATGGCGCCGGAAAGGGATCAACTCCGGGCGATGTCGCAGAGAGACCGAGAATCTTTTAAGGAATACGCCCAGAGGTGGCGTGAAATTGCTTCTCAAATCTATCCACCTCTTGAGGAGAAAGAGATGACTAAGATATTTTTGAAGACTTTAGGATCCTTTTTACTATGAAAGAATGATAGCCAGCGCACCCAGTGACTTCACCGAAATGGTAAGCATGGGCATGCGATTAGAGGAAGGGATTCACGAAGGGCGTTTGGTTAAAGAGGGGAGTCCGTCTAGCAGTGCGAAGAAGTTTGGAAGTGTTTTCCCGAAAAGAAAAGAGCAGGATGTCAGTGCTTTGTTTCCAGGTAGGCCTAGGAGAGGTTACTCTCACGTTGCGGCAGTCACTCCGGCTGTCCGCCCAACTTTGATGACCCCAGCTCATCAAATCCCACCAACTCAACCACGGCCATTTCAGCAGCAGCCTCGACAACAGGCTTATCCGTTCAACAATCAGAACCGTTCACCCAGAAAATCGCAGTTCGATGCCATTCCTATGACGTATACTGAATTGTTCCCTGCTCTCATCAGAAAGAATCTCATCACGACAAAGCCTCCTCCTGTCGCGCCAAACAGTGCTTCTCCGTGGTACAAGGCGGACCAATTTTGTGAATATCATCAAGGGTCGCCGGGGCACAACCTTGAGAATTGCTTTGCTCTGAAGGCGGACGTACAGATATTAATTAAGAATGGCATCTTGTCTTTTAAGGATGTTAATCCAAATGTTAGAGATAATCCTTTGCCTCGACATGGGGCAGCTTCAGTGAACATGGTGGAAGGTTGTTCGGGGAAGTTCCGAGTTTTTCAAGTCGAACACATAAGAGAATCATTGATCAGGTTACATCAGAGTTTGAGAAGACTGGCCTTTGTTAGGCGCCAGCACGATTATGACGTTTGTGAGTTTTGTTCGAGAGAGGATGACTGTCCTATTGTGAAGGAGGATATTCAGAAGTTGCTAGATCAGAGAATTATCACTATTACCTATGACCGAAATCCGGAAGATGAAGTGAATGTTATCACACCGCAATTCAATTTGCCAGAATCAGTAGAGATTGCTTACAACAGTCAGACTGCGTCTGTTGATCCTTTGATTATTTACCCACCTGGCCCTGTGCCTTACAACTCAGACCAAGCTGTGCCGTACAAGTATAACGCCACAATGATTGAGAATGGGGTAGAAGTCCCCATACCAACCAGACTGTCTTTTGTTAACATTGCCGATGTGAGTAGAGTTACAAGAAGTGGGCGTGTTTTTGCAGCAGTACCATCGAGGAGACCAGAAGTTCAAGTTAGGAGGCCCATACCGGCGGAGATTCCAGTAAGAAATGTTGAACCAAGGGTTGAGATAGGTCGATCCAATGAACCTATCCCTCACCCTGAAGAGGATGAGATCCTAAAGCTTATCAAAAGGAGTGAGTATAAGATTGTGGACCAGCTTTTGCAAACACCTTCCAAGATTTCATTGCTTGCCTTATTGAGAGATTCTGGTGCACATAGAGAAGCTTTGATGAAGGTCTTGGACCAGGCGTTCGTAGACCATGATGTGACAGTTGATCAGTTTGATGGGATTGTGGGAAATATAACTTCGTGTAACAATCTTGGTTTCAGTGATGAAGAACTCCCGGAGGAGGGGAGAAACCATAATATGGCTTTGCACATTTCAGTAAGTTGTGGAAACGATACCTTATCAAGTGTGTTGGTGGATACGGGCTCGTCGTTGAATGTGATGCCCAAGACTACGCTGTCTCGACTTTCATATCCAGGTGCTCCTATGAGGCCTAGTGGAGTAATTGTTAAAGCATTTGATGGTTCCAGGAAGACAGTTATTGGTGAAGTGGGCCTTCCCATAGTGATTGGTCCCCATACTTTTCAAATCACTTTCCAAGTGATGGACATCCGTGCTGCCTACAGTTGTTTATTGGGTCGTCCCTGGATCCATGATGCCGGGGCAGTCACCTCTACGCTCCATCAGAGACTAAAGTTTGTAAGACATGGGAAGCTAGTGATGATTGGGGGAGAGCAGGCTATGGTGGTAAGCCATTTATCATCGTTTTCTTTTATTGATGCTGACGAGGATGTTGGGACCCAGTTCCAGGGCTTATCTGTTGCTAAGAATACAGCGAAGAAGCAAGGGGCATCCATCTCTTCTTTTGAGGATGCGCGGCGAGTGGTGGAAAGTGGTTCGGCCGAAGGATGGGGCCAGGTGTTGACATTACCCGAGAACAAGTCTGGGGAAGGTCTGGGTTTTCATCCATTATCTGCAAGGGTCAAGAAGGAGGTGGTTGTTCGTCCGATTCAAGAGGTTTTCCGAAGTGCAGGGTTTGTACATCCTGAGGTTGATGCTATCATAGATGATGATTCCGAGGAGGATTTGCCCGTGTTTGTGACGTCTGGATTGGCTTGCCAAAACTGGATAGCTGTTGATGTTCCTGTGGTTATGCACATTTCCGAGTAATGTTTTGTTTATTTTCCTTTGAAAAATTCGCTCTGCCCAAGGCGAAACGTATTTTGTGTCGGGCTATGAAAAATAACTCCTTTTGCTCTGCCCAAGGCAAAAGAGAAATGTCTGGGCTTTTTGTTTCAAGTATCTCCCTTTAATGAATAAACATGTTATTTTGTCCACTGCTGTTTTATTTTTCACTTTTTCTGGGAAATAGCGATGAAAATTAATTAATAACCTTTTGTGTTATTTGCACAAATCGATTTCTAAAATAAAGCATAATCATATGTGCAGATTAGTCCATGACTTAACCATCGAAAACAATGATCCTATGCCCTCTCCCAACTTTGAATTCCCTGTATTCAGAGCCGAAGAAGAGGATGATGAAGAGGTTCCTGTTGAGATTTCCCGTTTGCTTGAGCATGATGAGAAGATTATTCAACCATTTGAAGAGCCTTTAGAGTTGGTCAACTTGGGTGATGAAGAAGATAGAAAGGAAGTCAAAGTCGGAGCATTGCTTATCCCGGAAGTTAAGGAGAAGATGTTGGAGCTTCTCAAAGAGTATGTTGACGTGTTTTCTTGGTCCTACCAAGATATGCCAGGGTTGGACAACAATATCGTGGAGCATCGTTTACCGTTGAGACCTGAATGTCCGCCAATCAAGCAGAAGTTGAGAAGGACTCGTCCCGATATGGCTGACAAGATTAAAGAGGAGGTTCAAAAACAGATCAATGCAGGTTTCCTTGTTAAATCGGTCTATCCTCAATGGTTAGCCAACATAGTGCCTGTTGCTAAGAAAGACGGCAAAGTTCGGATGTGTGTAGACTACAGAGATCTGAACAGAGCTAGTCCGAAGGATGACTTCCCATTACCTCATATTGACGTATTGGTCGACAGTACCGCCAAGTTCAAAGTCTTTTCTTTCATGGATGGTTTCTCTGGTTACAATCAAATCAAGATGGCGCCGGAAGATATGGAGAAGACCGCTTTCATTACACCTTGGGGAACTTTCTGTTATCGGGTTATGCCGTTTGGTTTGAGGAATGCTGGCGCCACATACCAAAGGGCCATGACTGCTTTGTTCCATGACATGATGCATAAGGAGATCGAAGTGTATGTGGATGATATGATTGCCAAATCACAGACTGAGGAGGATCACTTGGAACATTTGTTGAAGTTATTCCAGCGTTTGAGAAAGTACAAACTCCGTCTGAATCCCAACAAGTGCACTTTTGGTGTTCGTTCTGGAAGACTTCTAGGTTTCATTGTCAGTCAGAAAGGTATTGAAGTAGATCCGGATAAAGTCAAAGCTATTCGGGAAATGCCCGCACCCAAGACGGAAAAACAAGTAAGAGGATTCCTTGGGAGACTGAACTACATTTCTAGATTTATATCTCATATGACTGCTACCTGTGGGCCGATTTTCAAGCTTCTCCGGAAGAACCAAGGATGTGTGTGGACAGAAGATTGTCAGAGAGCTTTTGATAGTATCAAAGAATATTTGCTTGAACCTCCCATTTTGATTCCTCCGGTGGAAGGAAGACCTTTGATTATGTACCTGACTATATTGGAAGACTCCATGGGATGTGTGCTTGGTCAACAAGATGAGACTGGAAGAAAGGAACATGCCGTATATTATTTGAGTAAGAAATTCACAGACTGTGAGTCTCGATACTCATTTCTTGAGAAAACCTGTTGTGCTTTAGCCTGGGCTGCTCGCCGTCTGCGCCAGTATATGATTAACCACACCACTTGGTTGATCTCCAAAATGGATCCGATCAAGTATATCTTTGAGAAGCCCGCCTTATCTGGAAGAATAGCCCGTTGGCAGATGTTGTTATCTGAATATGACATTGAGAATCACACTCAGAAAGCGATCAAAGGGAGTATCTTAGCCGATCATTTGGCTCACCAACCAATTGAAGACTATCAGTCCATCAAGTTTGATTTCCCAGATGAAGATGTTATGTACTTGAAAGCTAAAGATTGTGAAGAGCCGTTACCTGAAGAAGGACCTGATCCTGAATCCCGTTGGGGTTTGATTTTTGACGGAGCTGTGAATTCCTATGGAAATGGAATTGGGGAAATCATCGTTACTCCCCGAGGTACTCATATCCCGTTCACGGCCAGACTGAAGTTCGACTGCACGAACAACATGGCGGAATATGAGGCATGTATTATGGGTCTCGAAGAAGCAGTGGATCTAAGGATTAAGATTCTTGATATTTACGGAGATTCGGCATTGGTGATTAATCAAATCAAAGGAGAATGGGAGACTCGTCATCCTGGTTTGATCCCTTACAGAGACTACGCTAGAAGATTGTTAACTTTCTTCAACAAAGTGGAATTACATCATATCCCTAGAGATGAGAACCAAATGGCTGATGCTTTGGCTACTTTGTCTTCAATGTTTCAAGTGAATGATTGGAACGATGTGCCTACAATCAGAGTTATGCGCCTCGACAGACCTGCTCATGTGTTCTCAGTAGAAGAGGTTACCGACGACAAACCGTGGTTCTATGACATTAAACGTGTTCTTCAAACTCAAGAGTATCCGCCTGGGGCATCCAATAAGGATAGGAAGACGTTGAGAAGATTAGCAAGCAGTTTCTTTCTCAATGAAGAAGTTTTGTATAAGAGGAATTATGACATGGTCTTGCTCAGATGTGTAGACAGACGTGAAGCAGATATGCTGATGCAAGAAGTACATGAAGGATCCTTTGGCACACATGCCAATGGACATGCGATGGCTAGGAAGATGTTAAGAGCTGGTTATTACTGGATGACAATGGAATCTGATTGCTGCAAGTATGTGAAGAAATGTCATAAATTCCAGATTTATGCGGACAAGATGCACGTGCCGCCGACTCTCCTCAATGTCATATCTTCACCTTGGCCTTTCTCTATGTGGGGCATTGACATGATTGGAATGATTGAACCCAAAGCTTCAAATGGTCATCGTTTCATCTTGGTAGCGATTGATTATTTTACTAAGTGGGTGGAAGCAGCATCTTATGCTAATGTAACCAGACAGGTGGTAGTCAGATTTATCAAGAATCAGATCATTTGTCGATACGGTATCCCGAGCAAGATCATCACTGATAATGGTTCGAATTTGAATAACAAGATGATGAGAGAGCTTTGTGAAGAGTTCAAGATCGAACACCATAACTCTTCTCCTTACAGGCCGAAGATGAATGGGGTTGTTGAAGCTGCTAACAAGAACATCAAGAAGATTGTCCAGAAGATGGTGGTAACTTATAAGGATTGGCATGAAATGCTTCCGTTTGCGTTACACGGGTACCGTACTTCAGTTTGAACTTCAACGGGCGTGACCCCTTTTTCCCTAGTTTATGGTATGGAAGCAGTACTCCCCGTGGAGGTTGAGATTCCGTCTCTGAGAGTGTTGATGGAAGCTAAACTTTCTGAGGCTGAATGGTGTCAAAATAGGTATGATCAGATGAATTTAATCGAAGAAAAGAGATTGACAGCTTTGTGTCACGGTCAATTGTATCAGCAGAGAATGAAGAAGGCTTTTGATAAGAAGGTTCGACCGCGCGAGTTCAGAGAAGGTGACCTTGTGCTCAGAAAAATATTATCTTTCCAACCTGATTCAAGGGGCAAGTGGGCTCCGAATTATGAAGGACCGTATGTCGTTAAGAAAGTTTTCTCTGGAGGTGCTTTGATTCTCACCAATATGGACGGTGAAGAACTCCCGCGTCCCATGAACGCCGATGCAGTCAAGAAGTATTTCGCTTAGGCAAGCTTTTGGTCATTCCGGCTATGGCATTTGAGCACATTTTGGAATTCAAAGTTGTTAGGGAGAATAATGATCATTGTTTCTGTGTAACCTTTTATTTCACGTACTATTTCCCAAACTTTTGTAAACTGTTGGAGGCGCGTTGTTAGCAAACTACCAGCTTATTAATGAAATTTGAGCATTTACCTTTTGTGGGCAAAATTTTAATTTTTACGGTAATATTTGAAACAAAGTATTTAAAATATTCTTATTTCTAAAATGTGTCGTGAATAACGAAAGGAATATTAACAGTCGTTCCGAGGATGGTCAAGCCATGAAATGCAAAACAGTACAGTAGTTTATCCTTGCATGATGAGCATGTTTCGTTTCAAAATCGTCATGAGGTGTTGGTTGTGTAAACTTGTGTTTTTCGGGGTACTAAGTTTGGTGACTCCCTAGCTGTCCTAGTTAAGCATTGTTTTGGCTATCTCTATTTGGGCGATTTCTGAAGTTTGGTACGCTTTGTCTCATACCATGGTCTATTGGTGTTAGAAGATTGGATTTGGATGCTTCTCTCCTCAGAAGACTTGAGCCTTGTAGCGTGATACCCTCCGATGTTGCTTTGTGTTTCCAGTTCCGTTTATCTTCCGTCTTTTTCAAGATTGGCCGAGTATCTATTTTGCTGTGACATCTTATTATTTCCAAGATATTCCATCTGTCTGTTTTGTCAGCATAACATTCATTTACTCATTTACACTTATATCAGCATGCATATCCATATTTGCCGTTGATTTTGGGGTCGTACTTTGTTTATTCGAACAACGTACATATTTCTTTCCAAGTAGAAGGTTAGCTTAGGCAGAAAATGTGTTTCTTTTCTAAATTCCCCAACGGAGCTAACCCTCGTGGTTGGTTTTGATTCAGCTTACCTTGTCCATTTCTGAATAAGATGAATTCCCCAATTGAGTTACTTTCTCATCGGGTGGAGTCTTGTTTGACTGTTTTCTTTCTAGGTTATTCCTAGATAAAGTTGCTGCCTCTTGCATAGGCTATTTCTTTGATTCTCCCCAGTGAAATCGATCCAGACAGTTGGTGCATTTATTTTGCACGTTAAAGTATATGATCTCCTCAGGAAGGATTGATTCAGGGTTCTCTTTGACGAGGATTTTATTCTCTGCCAATATCATCGCAATTTCCTTCTGTTTGTTTTTTTGGAAAACGACAAGCGGCAGCTCTTCATGAGCAACTTGTACGTTAAAGACACCGTTGGAAAACGACAAGCGGCAGCTCTTCATGAGCAACTTGTACGTTACTTGTTGAAAGCGCCGAGCAGCAGTTCTTCATGAGCTACTAGTGCGTCATTTACTTTTTGAAAGCGCCGAGCAGCAGTTCTTCATGAGCTACTAGTGCGTCATTTACTTTTTGAAAGCGCCGAGCAGCAGTTCTTCATGAGCTACTAGTGCGTTATTTATTTTTCTGAAAGCACCGAGCAGCAGTTCTTCACGAGCTACTAGTGCGTCGTTTTATTTTTCTGAAAGCGACAAGCAGCAAACTCTTCATGAGTTACCAGTACGTTACTACTTTTCTGGAATACAGCAAGTGGCAGCCTCTTTACTTGAGCAGCTTGTATGTTATTTTTATTTTCTTTGGACGACAGCAAGTGGCAGCTTCTTTATTTGAGCAGCTTGTATGTTATTGGTATTTTCTTTGGACGACAGCAAGTGGCAGCTTCTTTATTTAAGCAGCTTGTATGTTATTGGTATTTTCTTTGGACGACAGCAAGTGGCAGCTTCTTTATTTGAGCAGCTTGTATGTTATTGGTATTTTCTTTGGACGACAGCAAGTGGCCGCTTCTTTATTTGAGCGACTTGCGCATCTATAACCATATTACTTCAGCATTAATGAGTATATCTCTGACAATCTAGCAGAGAAGTCTGTTACGAATCTATACCTCCAGAAGTCGGTAATCAGTTATCAGCAATTTGATACTCTCTGTCTACCATCGACCTTGAGTTGCGAACTCACCGTTTTGGATCAATGATCTGTTATGGCCTATGCAAGATGATCTCTTTGTTAGGGTTAGAGGTCGTATTTCCTCGATTTTATTCGCTGTCAGGAGTCTGTCGTTTGAAGTCGATAGCTTGTTTCCCCAGTAATGTATAATCCATGCCGCTGTGTTTTGTTGGTGTTCGATTCCCCCAACATTGTCTTGTTTCACACAATATCTTTCTCTGTGAGTTCGATCACTGCATTCATATCAAACATGACGACGACATCTTAGGACAAAATTTGCGTAGTTATGTATTTAAGTACCTTCAATCTCGTCGAAACGAAGATTTCAATCTTCGTATCTCCGGATAGAAGAAACGTAAATAGGGGCAGCTGTTGTACCCCAAATTTTGACCTAAGATATCGTCTCCTACCTGCATCATTACATTACAAGTGTTTTGATCCATCGATTTTAAAATTCATAACTTTTTTCAGGCCGAGAGCTATTTATGTTGAACATTAAATCATTTAATCGATTCGTGCTAAATTGATGTTTATTAATTATTTATTATCTTAAATTTAAATAATTGAAATTCGTTTTCGATTATTATGTAGTTTAAAGATGTATAGATAATAAAATAAACATTAGAGAAGAGGCGCATTAATTGTGCAGACAGTATTTATTTATTACTCACTACCTTAAATTTAAATAACTGGAATTCATTCTTAGTTATTACATAATTTAAAGGTTTATGAATAATATAATAAATATTCGGAAAAGTTTATTGGTCAATAACGATTATTTAATCATTTGTCATTCTAAGTTAAATAATTGAAACTCTATTTTAATTATTATAATTTAGAAAGTTATGGATGATGAATTAAATAATTGAGGCTATTAATTGATCAATGATAATTATTTATTTATCTGTTTATTATTCTGAATGTAGGTAGTTGAAATTCGTTTTCAATTATTATACGATTAAAGAATTGTAAACGATAAAATAAATAATTAGAGAGAAAGAAGAAATTAATTGGCGAATATTGGATTTTTTTTTATTCATTTTTTCATATGTGGGTTTTACAGGCTTGGCATAGGCAGGAAAAGAGATACAAGACAAACTGTAAAATATAGCCAGTAGAAATAAAAACATAAAAGAAGGATAGAAACAAATTGGAGATGGCAGTCTAGTGCAGAATGCCCAGGAAGAGGGAAAGTATTTCAAAACTTCCAGCATGTAACGTAAACAAGGGGAAAGGAAAACTGTTATAACATAACCAAAGAAATCACATATGATATCATATATCCAAGCCTTCAAAAACTTAGAGAAAAAATAGTTATCAGAAAAAACACACAAAAGCTAACAGAACCTGCATAACCATTCCATACTGTCAAAAACCATTTCAACCATATGGCCTAAACCTTGCAAAACTGATTGAGCCTTCAAGCCAACATCATCATCCTACTGTCGAATAGATACCAAAAAAACAATTTCATACAAAACCAATTCAAACCATACAACCAATATGGCCTAGCAAAAAGACCTATTTCCTTGTTTCCATCAACCTGTCCAACCAACACGAAACCACCATACTCATGAACATTTCAAATTTATTACCCAAGCCTGAACATTATCAATCACGAACCTGAAACGATCCAAGCCAGAGCCAACCTTGAAGGCAACACAAGCTAGGCCTCAGAGTTACCATCACTGGCCATTCAAAGCATACAACTCAAAGCCTCAAAAACATTATCACAGGCCAATGCATATCGTACAGAAGCATGGTTAAGTAGAAGAAGAGAAACAGAAATACAGTACCAAGGCAAACGAAGAAGAGAAACAGAAATACAGTACCAAGGCAAACGAAGAAGAGAAAGATCACAGTACAGTATCAACAAGAAGAAGAAGGAAATCGCGTAATACCGGTCACCGAAGCGAGCTCGCGCTTCTCCTCTCCTCGCCGCCTGGCCACCTTCGCTCCTGACCTCCTCCTCCGTCTCCACCTAGGTAACGATTCCCTCTCCCTTTTTACTTCTATGGTACCTCAATCAACAATAAAAATCAAACAATAAGAATCAAAACGGTAAGAATCGAAATCAGAATCATCACATGTAAAACGAAACCAAGCGTTAACGAATCAGAAGCTTTTTTTTACCGAATCTGTAGCCGTCCTTCTTTTCGTTCAGCTGGAGGGAAGAGGAGTTGGAGTGGGTGGCCATGGCAAGAAGAGATAGCGAAACTCAGAGGCAAGTATGGAGAAGAAGATGCGAAGAAGATGACAAAGAGAAGAGAGATGCGCCGTTTCTGCCTAACAGAACCCTAATCCCATTATGTTAAACAAAACTAACCCTAAGCATTTTGTGAAACATATGGGCCTCACCCCATTTCTCCAGCTTAAGCCCACGCGTTTTTGTTCCTGCACCCCCCACTTTGGATTCTGCATGGGCCTTCAACCAGCTAGCCCATATACCTTTCTTGTTTTTTTTTATTTCTTATTTTTTTATACACTTTTTTATCACTTTTTATTTTCTCTAATCTTTTTTTAGAATTATTATTTATGTTAATCAATTGATAAGTATAATAAAATAAATATATGTCTAACTAGTTTTTTTATATAAATTAGTTTGATCTCTTAGTTTAATTTTGGATTTAATTTAAGAGTTTTAATTTTATTTCATTAGGGTAAATTAATAACTTTTAATTTAATATTAGAACCCCTCAATCTTTTAAATAAGTATTTTGCATACATAAAAGAAATATAGAATTTAAGAACGTAGACATTTTATTTTAATTAATTCTCCTCTTACATCGTTATTAAACAAAATCCTAAAACACATATAAAAATAGGAAAAAACTTAAAAAATATTTTTTTATTCATTTTTCTTGCTTTATTAATATTAATATCAAAATATATAAAATAAAAACTTAAAACTAAAAAAACATTACGTCTTCGTTAAATAATTCTCTTGCTTTTTATCCCTATCAAAATGCGTAAAAAATTTAAAAATACTTTTTCCCGTTAATATTAAACAAAAATCATAAAAATACATTATTCGCATCATTTATTCTATCATTTAAATTATCGTCATTTAATCATTATTCGTAAATTTTGTCCGGGTATTTATTTATTTGTTTATTCTGTTTATGCTTAAATCCAAAGGAAAAAACAGTAAATTTGTTGACTTCATGTCCTCAAGTCTAACTGCGCAAACTTTCGCATTTCATTAAAACTTAGGATAATTTTCCCTCGAATATTCAACCTTTTCAAAATTTATGCCCTTTAAGCAAAAACTTCGACATTAGGTCGTCGTAACTTCAAAAACCCGTCCATATCCTGTTTCGGCCAAAACGATTTATTTTCGATCAAGCAATCAATTTTAAATAAAACAGATATTTCAAAAGGTTCCTATAGAGTACTATAGATGCATTGGGTGCTAGTACCTTCCCATTGTATAACCAACCCCCGAACCATAAGATCTCTTTTCAAAAATGCTTTGTATTTTTATCATTTTACATTGCATATTTAGGGTTTTATTTCGCTCTTTTCCCTTTTCCTTTGGAAACAATAAAGCGCGGTGGCGACTCTTGCTTTTGTGAGACGAATTAATCAATAATTCTATCTCCGATTTACCCCGCTACATTTTTTATCGCTACAACGTGGATCCAGACTATTGGGCTCAGATTGCTATGGACACCCCCCTGATGCTTTGGATACCAGGCCCAATTCTCCCTTTTTCTTTCTATTTTATTTATTTATTTTATTTTGTTTAATTTATTTTCTAACATAAAAATTAATTCTTTTTTATACAAAAACTCATAAAAATCAATTTTCATCAAATTAGAACTTAGGTTTTTTATTTATTTTGTCAAAATTAATTTAATTAGTTTATTTAATTTTAGGGCAATTTTAACCTTTTGTAAATAAATTAAAATAAATTAGAAAATTAGGGTTTTGTTTAATTTAATTTTTATTTTATTTTCTCAAAATAACCAAAATACAAAATAGGTCAAAATTAATTATTTTCCTTAATTTTAATTTAATTAGTAACTAGGTTTGTATTTATTAATTAAAACCTTATTTTCTTACAATAATCAAAAACAACAAAAAATGATTTTTCTTTTAATTAGGTTTAGACGGGGTCAAAACCCTAATTTTCTTCCGTTCTCGATTCATCGCGCGTTTATTTATTTTTACGATATTGATGTGACTGCTCATGGGATGTAATAGTTTAATTAGGGTTTCTCTTTTATTTATCGTTTTACGGGTTTTTGGCTATGTAATTAATCCCCCTCCCCGAAGCCTTGTAATAGCGTAGTTTTATTTCTCGCATTTTAATTTTCGCAAATATTAACTATTAGATGTATGATAATAGGATTGCATGACAAGAATGTATGTTAATTTTGAAACAGTTAGAAAACCCTAAATGTGCAAAGATAATTACTTGAAATCAAATCACTCGCAGATGCGTACTCCTAGGGTATACTCTCACTTCGGTTGCCTTCAGTTAACAATCATTAAGTATAGGTTGTTTTAGTGGTTGCTCTCTTGTCTAAACAAAGATCAAATGTCCTGATCGGAAAGGTTGCCTCGAAAATGTTGCCTCGAAGATGATCTTAAGACATTAGGGTTATTACTAAGACGTCCTAACATTGCTTTAGTGATTGTACGTCCCTTTCGAGTTGACCCTTACAACTCCAACAACGTCGCTACCTACTCACTAATAGTGGGATAGCGTTGTCTAAAGGAAACAAGAACATAAACATTCTTTTTTCGAGTCGGTAGATGCTAGTAGGTACTTGCTCAAAAACAAACTCTTCCACACTTACACTCTTTTCAAACAAAGTTTTCAAAATGACTTCGTAACTTTGTTGAAGACAGAAGCAAGGGTTAAATCGAAGTAAAACAAAACTTTTCAAAACAAACAAACACGGAAGCAATTTTAAAATGATGAGCAAGTACCTAAGAGCCCGTAGAAAACTACGGATAGAAAGGGTGATAATACCTTCACTTTCTATAATCTACCCCCCGTACTCAAAATCTCGAAAAAGGTATTTTTCTGTGCTTTTTTCCTTTCCAGTTGGATAAAATAAAAGTTTGTGGTAACTCTTGCTTACCGCGACATTTTGCAAACACAAACGCAAAATGTAAACCAGCATTTTCCTAAAAAACAATCCAGTTCTGCCACTGTATCACAGAACTGGCGACTCTGCTGGGGATAATAAGTGGGGTATACCTTAGGATTAGTTCATCATAAATTGCTTCTCTTATTTGATTTGATTTGTTTACTTTTGAAGGTTTTGTATTTGGAGTTACTATAGATCCTAACCCGGATCTGGGAATACCTTTTAGGTAAGTAGCAATAAATTGTGAGGGAACTGTACGACATAGACCGATACGGTTGAAGCAGTAGCTACGTTGATGTGACACATTGGTTGGTACCGGTATCCCTTGTGGAGAAACAAGGAGAATACGGGGTTGCTATATGGGTTATTAAGAATCAACTGACCTTAAAACCTATAATTGACCAACTTGGCCATAGGAAGTAGTGAGATAGCCGGTCTCGGTGTAAAGTTGAGAACTGGTTGATACTCGATGATACACTCATTGAGACCATACTCTCGAGATAGTTCCGGCTGAAAGAAAAGATTGCGTGAGCTAAAACCATGACCAATGGAGGATGGTCGGTGATATTGAGAACCTCTAGAACCCGGTTACTATTATTAGGACAGGTTGAAACCAACTGAACTTCAAGAGGGTAGTACCTAGACCCCATGCAAGCCTGAAATTTAAGGGCTCTTGTGTGACTTGTTTGCCTTTACCATGTCTGTTATTTGATATACCTGTTGTGTGTTTTATCATGAC
This sequence comes from Vicia faba, assembly GCA_948472305.1. Classification (NCBI taxonomy): domain Eukaryota; kingdom Viridiplantae; phylum Streptophyta; class Magnoliopsida; order Fabales; family Fabaceae; genus Vicia; species Vicia faba. The sequence goes on from OX451738.1 coordinate 1,091,930,280, forward strand.
ATCATGCATCATAACATAGCATGCATACGTCATTATACTAACCATTTAAAAGACCGAGGGGATTTATCTTTGTCCTGTTTTGCACATTATGGCTTCCATGCGCAGAAACACCATTCGAGTTAACTTTGTGCAAATACCTGCTCAACTCATAGATTTAGCCTCGAGAGTTTCATATACTTCTTCATTCATTAGGAGACATGGTCAGCTTCTTGGCTTGGTTACCTCAAAGTTTGATGAGCAGATAATGAGTGTGCTTTTCCAGTTCTTCGATCTGGTGCATCATTGCTTCACTTTCCCAGATTATCAGTTAGTCCCCACTATGGAAGAGTTTTCTCACTTACTAGGCATATCCATCCTTGAGCAGATGCCCTTCACAGGTTTGGAAGAGACTCCTAGACCAGAAGACATTGCTTCAGCTCTACATTTGAAGCGGGTTGATGTAGTATATAATTGGGAAACACGAAGCAGGGTTGAAGGTTTCTTAGCCAAGTTTCTGATGGATCAAGCTCAACTATTTCGGGATAACTTGGACTTTCAAGCTTTTGAAGACATCTTGGCTCTCCTTATCTACGGTTTGGTTCTTTTCCCGAATCCAGATTCCTTCATAGATGTGAATATGGTTAAGATCTTCCTGTCTCACAATCTGGTGCCTACTCTTCTAGGTGATATCTTGCATGCCCTCTATATGCGTACTGTGCGAAGAAGAGGGACCCTCATGTGTTGCATGCCTTTTCTGGCGAGGTGGTTTATTTCATACCTCCCCAAGTCTGTGTTGAAGAATGAGGAAGGTTTATGATGGTCTTATAGAATAATGTCCCTTGCTCATACAGATATTCTTTGGAGTTCCAAGGCTATGGAAAGCATTACTGTCATTGATCTATGTGGTGGATACCCTAATGTCCCGTTTCTTGGAATCAAAGGGGGAATAACCTACAGTCTTTGCTTGGCTTTGCGACAGTTTGGTCGTGCTCGGAGAGATGGTCCTCATGAGCTACTTCTTACAGATATTGCCTTTGACTATAAGGGGACGTTGACAAGTATCGCCGAAGGTTTATACGAGCCTGGGGTATGGTGAACAGGTCTGACCCTCAAGAACTAGGACCAAAGACTTCTCTCCCTATGCAACCTTATCTCCAGTGGGTCTTAGCTCGAGCCCAGAAGATTGGGAAGCCCTATGAAGCTGTATTGCCAGTAATTGTGGAGTCTACCAATGAAGAGGGCGTTCCTTATACGGTCCTTTATCCCTACATGCCCACTGATCTTGGGGAATTAAAGAGATCATGGATTCAGTTGAAGAAGGAAAGGGATACCTATCGAGAGAAGTACCATGAGCAATAGAGGAAGATCTTGAAGCTCACTAGGCAACTTGAGAATGAAAGGACGATCAATGACTATGTTAGCACCAAGGGAAAGCGTCTATGGGATTTCTGATTTTTGCTTTTTTCTAAGTTTAGATTTGTTTTTCATTTATTTCTTTTGTAACGCCTCAAAGGCATTGTTAAAATTTTTTACAAGTAAATCTAATAAAGTTTGTTTATTTCCTGGTTTGCAAATTTAAATCTCCCAAAGTCTTTAAAATCATTACATAACATCCCATTATCATGCGCATCATTACAGGTTTCTCATCTTCTTCGATGTTTATTTCAGCACGAAATGTCTTCTGAAATACCTACCGATCAAGCCATCAAAGCTCTTCAGGCCCAGAATGCCCAATTCCAAGAGAGTTCTTGAACTTGGCTAAAGAGCAAGAAAATTTGAAGACTCTCATCCTGAAGGAGAAGAAGAAGAATAAGAAGGTGGTTCTTCTGAATATGGGTCACAGATTTGGAAATAGGTTGCGACAGGAAGCTGATCTGTCTCTTTCATCCAAGGGAGAGGAGAACCAAGAGGAAGAAAAGGGTCCTAGTCCTGTGGTCTCTAATAATGATACTTATTTTGATGATGAGCAGTATCCTCCTGCTGAGGATAGGTACAAACAACTTGAAGATCGTATAAGTGCTATGGAGATTCAGAAGATCCCTGGTTTGGTCTTCGGAGATCTGGGACTAGCATCTGGGGTGGTGATCCCTCATAAGTTTAAAGCTCCGGTTTTCGCCAAGTACGATGGAGCATCCTGTCCAAAACTCCACCTCCGCTCATATGTCATAAAAATCCAACCTTACACTGCTGATAGAAATTTGTGGGTACATTTCTTTCAAGATAGTCTGTCAGGGACTCAGCTTGAATGGTTTTATCAATTGGAAGGAGCTAATGTCCGAAACTGGGAGGACCTTGCTGCTACTTTTTACAAGCAGTATCAGTATAACGCCGACCTTTCTCCCACTCATACTCAGCTCCAGGGTATGTCTATGGGTGCAAGTGAAGGTTTTAAGGACTATGCTCAAAAGTGGAGAGATTTGGTCGAAAGAGTCCAACCCCCTCTGTCTGATAGGGAGTTGGTGGATATGTTTCTAGGGATGTTGTCTGGTCCATTTTTCAATCATCTGATCGGCAGTTCGTTATCTGGTTTTACTGAATTGATTTTGACTGGGGAGAGAGTAGAAGCTGGTATCCGAAGTGGTAAGATACAGAAAGGTACTTCATCAAATACAGAAAAGAAGCCTTTCACCGGTAAGAAAGAAGCTAATGCAGTTTACGACTCGAGGAGCCAAAGCAGACCTGAGCGCCATCAAGTAGTAAATGCGGTAGTAATATTAAGACCCACCGTTGCCCCACAGCGCAACAATCAACAAAGATTGGAGAGACCGCAAAGACAGTACACTTGGCTCAGTATGACCTTGTCTTAGATTCTACCACAATTATTGACAACTAACCTGGTAACTCTGAGGGAAGCCCCAAAGAATCCCAGCACCACATCTCCGTTATATAACCCGAACGCCCGCTGCGCCTATCACTCCGACAGCCCAGGGCATGATACAAACAACTGTTGGGCCTTGAGGAATAAGGTGCAAGATTTGATTGAAGCTAAAGAAATCGAGTTTGACACTCCGGAAAAGCCCAATGTCATAACTGCACCCATGCCCAAGCATTACTCGGGAGTCAATGCAATTGAAGATGGTGAAGAAGAGTCAGATATCTACAGTTGGATATACCATACAACCAATGGTGGATTGAACAACTGGACGGCGAAGGACTTTATGCCCGTTTCTTTTATTACACAATAATTTACTTTTGTTTTTAGATTTGTAACAGACAATTTGAAACTTTACGGCCCGGTGTCTTGCCCGAGGCACCTTGGCTTTGTTTGTGAGGGCTTATTATTTGTCATTTTCATATATCATCAATAAAGCATTGGACGTTTTCTTGCATTACAAATTTTGCGCTCCTTGTTTTTCTTTTCTATCTTACACTTTATCAAAACAGCTATTGTCTTACACACACTCACATATCATAATGCAGATCCACATCCACTCTGGATCCATTGATAAAAACTCTGCTACTACCAGTTATGACTTCGAAAATACGATCAACCAAGCCGAGGACGAAGGTGAGGATGATTGTGAAGTGCCTGGGGAACTTGCTAGAATGTTACTACAAGAAGAGAGGGCCATACAGCCTCATGAAGAGCCAGTGGAATCAGTTTGGGTACAGAGGAAGACAGGAAAGAGGTCAAGATAGGTGCAAATCTGGAGCCTAGTGTCAAGCAACGGTTGATACAGATGCTACGCAACTATGTTGAGATCTTCGCCTGGTCCTATGAAGATATTCCTGGTTTGGACACCGACATTGTGGTTCACCGCTTGCCAACTAAAGAAGACTGTCCTCCGGTAAAGTAGAAAGTTCGACGTATGCGCCCTTAGATGTCTGAGAAAATCAAAGTTGAGGTAATGAAACAGTTTGATACCGGTTTTCTAGCTGTGACGTCTTACCCACAGTGGGTTGCCAACGTTGTTCCAGTTCCCAAGAAGGATGGTAAGGTGCGGATGTGTGTGGATTATAGAGATCTAAACAGGGCAAGCCCCAAGGATGATTTCCCACTTCCTCATATCGATGTTCTGGTCGACAACACCGCGCAGCATAAGGTCTTCTCCTTCATGGATGGTTTTTCTGGTTACAATCAAATTAAGATGGCTCCCGAGGACATGGAGAAGATAACTTTCGTTACGCAGTGGGGCACCTTTTGCTACAAGGTCATGTCGTTCAGGTTGAAGAATGCTGAGGTAACGTATCAGCGCGCCATGGTCGCTTTGTTCCACGACATGATTCACCATGAGATTGAGGTGTACGTCAATGACATGGTTGAAAGGTCCCAGACTGAAGAAAAACATCTTGACCATCTCCAGAAACTGTTTGACAGGTTGAAGATGTATAAGCTAAGATTGAACCCGAACAAATGCACCTTCGGGGTAAGGTCTGGTAAGCTGTTGGGTTTCATTGTTAGTGATAAAGGTATTCAAGTGGATCCTATAAAGGTGAAGGCTATACAGGAGATTCCAGCTCCCCGAATAGAAAAAGAAGTTAGAGGTTTTTTGGGACGGTTGAATTACATTGCCCGATTCATTTCGCATTTGACTGCTACTTGTGAGCCGATCTTCAAGCTGCTGAAGAAAGATCAAGTGGTAAAATGGAATGATGAGTGTTAGACATCCTTCGAAAGGATCAAGGGATATCTCCAAGAACCACCTATTCTGATGCCTCCAGTTGAAGGAAGACGTTTGATCTTATACTTGACAATTCAATGGGGTGTGTGTTGGGGCAGCATGACGAGTCTGGCCAAAAAGAGCATGCTGTTTACTACCTTAGCAAAATGTTTACCGACTGTGAGACCCGATACTCACTGCTTGAGAAAACTTGTTGCGCTTTGGCATGGGCTGCTCGCCGACTGAGACTGTATATGCTGACTCACACTAACCTATTGATATCAAAGATGGATCCAATCAAGTATATCTTCGAGAAGCTTGCCTTGTCCGAAAGAATAGCAAGATGGCAGATGATCTTAACTGAGTATGACATCTAATACACAACCCAAAAAGAAATCAAGGGTAGTGTGTTGGCAGATCATTTGGCGCATCAGGCCGTGGATGATTACCAATCCATGAATTTCGAGTTCCTGGATAAGAACATCATGTTGGTGACTGACTGCGAAAAACTTGGACCGGATGAAGGACCTGAGGAGGGATCCCAATGGTCTATGTATTTCGACGGAGCCTCAAATGTGTTGGGTAACGACATTGGCACTGTGATTATATCTCCTGAGGGCTGTCATACTCCGTTCACTGCCCGATTATGTTTTAACTGCACCAACAATATGGCGGAGTATGAAGCATGCATCATGGGTCTTCGAGCAGCTATTGACCTAAGGATTAAGTTCTTGAGTGTATTCAGAGATTCCTCTCTAGTGATCAGTCAAGTCAAGGGCGAGTGGGATACGAAGCACCCAAATATTATTCCTTACAAGGAGTATGTACTGACATTGCTCCCACACTTTGAGGAGATAACCTTTGAACATTTCCCTAGAGAGGAGAATCAGCTGGCGGACACGCTAGCTACCATGTCTTCTATGTTCAAGGTCAGGTGGGACAATGAAGCTCCCCGAATTACCATTGAGAGGTTGGACGAACCCGCACATTGCTGTGATATTGAGACTAAAGAGGTAGCAGATAAACCCTGGTTTCATGAGGTAAAGAGGTATCTCGAGGCTCAAGAGTACCCCAAGGGCGCATCTGTTAATGATAAGAAGTTTCTGAGGAGATTCGCTGCAAAGTTCTTCATTAGTAATGGTATTCTCTACAAGTGTAACTATGATTCAACCTTACTGCGATGTGTGGACAAGAACTAGGCAGAAAGGATTATGGCAGAGTTACATGAAGGTACTTTCGGAACTCATTCTAGTGGACAAACCATGGCAAAGAAAATCCTACAGGCAGGATATTATTGGTCTACTATGAAAGCCGATTGTTATCAGCATTCTCGAACCTGCATAAATGCCAAGTCTATGCTGATAAGGTACATGTACCTCCAGTTCCTCTGAATGTTTTGACGGCTCCTTGGCCCTTTGCAATGTGGGGCATCGATATGATCGGCGAGATCAGACCTATTGCGTCCAACGGGCATCATTTCATCCTGGTAGCGATTGATTACTTTACGAAGTGGGTTGAGGCATCTTCTTTTGCTACAGTAACCAAGAACATCGTGGCGCGGTTTATCCGACACAATCTGATTTGTCGATATGGTGTACCAGAGAGGATCATTACGGACAATGGTACAAATCTCAACAATACAATGATCAACGAGCTCTGCAAGCCGTTTAAGATACAACATCACAACTCGTCTCCCTATTGGCCGAAGATGAATGGGGTAGTTGAAGCGGCTAATAAGAACATCAAGAAGATTGTGCAGAAGATGACGGTGACATACAAAGACTGGCATGAGATGTTACCATTTGCTCTTCATGGGTACCGTACCTCGACAAGGACATCAATAGGGGCAACGCCCTACTCTCTGGTGTATGGTATGGAAGCGGTCTTACCCATTGATGTCCAGATACCTTCTCTCCAGATTATGAAAGATGCAAGTTTGAGCGAGGACGATTGGATCTAGACCCGGCTTGATCAGCTGAACTTAATCGACGAAAAGAGACTTACTACTATTTTTCATGGTCATATGTATCAAAAGCGAATGATCAAGGCATTTAACAAGAAAGTCAGATGACAAGAGTATCAAGTTGGGGATCTGGTGATCAAACGCATCATACTGCCGCAAGGTGATCCCAGGGGAAAATGGACCCCTACGTATGAAGGGCCATTTGTGGTTAAGAACATTTTCTCAGGAGGAGCTATGATTCTAACCAACATGGATGGTGACGACCTTCCTCACCCCGTCAATGCAGAAATAGTGAAAAAATACTACGCATAATAAAAGACCCGCTAGGTTGACTGACCTAGGAAAAAACAAGGGCTTCCCGGCGAACCAAAAGGGTTCGGGAAAAATAAGGGATGAAAGTAAAAAAATCTGTACACCCGGCAAGTCGAAAACCCGAAAGGGCGGATTGGGCAAAAAAGGGTATCCTGGTGGACTGAAAATCCGAAAGGGCAGTCCAGGAAAAAATTAGGGATCAAAGCGTAACACTATTTCTCATTGGATCGTCTTGTAACCAGACTTCAGTATCGACTATCAAGCTCAGACGACGACAATCAATCTGATCTACCTTCAACCAAGTAGCAAAGTGATGAGACACTCGAAGATATAAAGGCATTAGCAGAGTTGGAACCCAATGGGATTGTTCACATAGTTGTTTTTCTTCGTTTTTCACAAATTGTATAATTTCTATCTTTCGGCGGTGTTCTCTTACTAGGACGTCAGCCTCTTGTACAAAACGCCTATTACAGGCTAACTTCAAAATCAATACAATTCATTTTACAATAAATTTAAAAATTCTTTTTCTTTTCCTGTTTTGTTTTGCAAGAACGTCAAATGTTTCATTTTGATATATGCATTTGACAATAATTGCTGCTCATAAATATTTACATGCGAAACAAAAGACGATTACTCGTAATTCTAGGAACAGGGGCAAACAAGAAATGTCCAAACCGTGCAGTTGCTCCACCCACCAGGTACAGGGATAAACCCAGTTGGAGAATATGACTAAAGATATATACACTCCCTCGCAGAGTAGGAAATGTCGAAAAAATAGTTGTGTTAATTCTCCCCAAGCATAGTTCATCTATCACCAACAACGGTAATTCATCCCCAGCCGAGGTCATTCATCCAAATCGGCAGATCTTCTAGCAGAGCATCTCTCTTCCCCACAAAGTTATTCTCTCGCCAGTTTATTCTCCAGCAGAGTTATTCTCCCACCAATTTATTCTCAAATCATCTTCGACCGTCATCCCCAGTGGGAACGAAGAATTGAGCTCTTTATATTCTCCAGCAGCAGTCCGGGATTTATTTTCCCCAGTTAGAGAATATCATAAAAACATGCATATCCATACATCATGACATGTGCATACTCATCATACAGCATAATCTCATTTATTTTGAGAGCATCATTACTCGATACATATCATACATCATGACATTACATACGACTAACTCTTTACCTTTCAAGGAAACATACAATCAAATTCTCACAATTTGCTCTGGTTTAGTCAAATCAATGCTAAGATTTCTATTCCAGTTCAAGCTATGAAGCCCGGATTCGACCGGATAGTATCTTGATTTCTACATTATATTGTGAAGCCCGTAGAACAACCGGATAACAGTATCAAACACCGCGAAGCCTGGAATCGACGAGATAGTGGCTTATCTTTAAGCTATGAAGCCCGGATTCGACCGGATAATAGTTTAATCCCCAGTAAGTATTGTGAAGCCTGGATTACGACCAAATAGAAATACAAGTTACTGTGAAACCTGTATTACGACCATATAGCATTACAAGACACCATGAAGCCTGGATTCGACCAGATAGTGGTATATCATAAACACAAGCCGTGAAGCCCAAAAATCGACCGGATAACAGCTCAGCAAGTTATTGCGAAGCCTGGATTACGACCAGATAGCAATACAAGTTACTGTGAAGCCTGGATTACGACCAGATAACAATACAAAGACACCATGAAGCTTGGATTCGACCAGATAATGCTATATCTTTAATACAAGTTATGAAGCCCGGGTTCGACCAGATAGTATCTTAATCTCTCCAAACACCATGAAGCCTGGATTCGACCAAATAATGGTTTGAGACATCGTGAAGCCTGGAGTACGACCAGATAGAGGTAAAAGACACTGAAGCCTGGATTACAACCAAATAACAGTGAGGGACATTGTGAAGCTTGGATTTTGACCAAATAGAAGTCTACCCGGCCAATTACTATGAAGCCCGGAAATCGACCGGATATTAGTAGGCCTAAAAATCAAAGGGAAGCCCGGAGGTGAGCGGATAACCACTTGATTTCTTCTGAAGCCTGGATTACGACCAGATAAGAAGTAAGGTATTGTGAAGCCTGGAAACGACCAGATAGCAGTACAGAACACCATGAAGCTTGGATTCGACCGAATAATGGTATAAAACATCGTGAAGCCTGGATTACGACCAGATAGCGGTAAAGGTCTGAAGCCTGGATTACGACCAGATAACAGTACAAGACACTGTGAAGCTTGGATTTTGACCAAATAACAGTTTACCTGAACAATTACTAAGAAGCCCGGAGTCGACCGGATATTAGTGTGCCCTAAATTCAAGTTAAAGCCCGGATGCAACGAATAACAACTTAATTCCTTCTGAAGCCTGGATTACGACCAGATAAGAATTGAGAAATTGTGAAGCCTGGATTACGACCGGATAGCAAGTTTAATCTCATCTCCCCAGTAAGTCACTGTAAAGCCTGGAGCACGACCAGATAGCAATCGATCTTATCACTACGAAGCCTGGATCAAGATCACATAGTAGTTCATTTTCACCTCTTCGACCAAGAGATGATTCCCCAGTAGAATAACGGACGACCAAAGCTCCTAAAATTCAACTTTTCCCTCAAAACAGAGATCAGCATTCCCCAGCGAAATCTTCCTCAACAACAGGTATACAGTTTCTCGCTGAGGAATCTCTTAGGTGATCAACACTCTTTTGGATGCCATCTTTAAGCCCATCTTCCGTCATCAATTTCCAAATGGCATCTATAAGCCCATTCCCGACATCACAAAACAAATACCACTTCATGCGAGTGCAAATTTCTTGGGCACTCTAGTGTTCAATCATCTTCCACCTTTGGATCACGAAAGGAAGGCAAGTCAATCTACATCCTCAGGTTTAAGAAGATTGAACAGGGGAAGCTGTTGTACCCCAAAATTTGTCCTCCCATATTTCTCAATACACTTCAAGTGAGATCCTCAAATTGCTCAAGGAAGTCCAAAGGTTGACCAGACAAACCCTCTCCTAAGGCAGTCTACCTCAAATTAGGGTTTCATGTAGCATCAAGATACTTGAGTCCAAGGGATCAAAAATTCTCACCATTGTCCTAATATGTTCTCAAGATCACCCATTTCAAGTTTTAAGCCTTGCAGAGAAAGTTTGCTAAGTCAATTGCTCAAAGGCTTGAAAATCAACTGTGCTAGGGAAAAAGTCAACTGTGGTCCCCATATAGTCAAACCTCAAGATTTTTGGTCAACATCCTCATTTTGAAGTATTATTCATCATTTGATCAAGGTTTGGTCATGATTCATCAAGGATTGTTCACAATTCATTAAAACCCAAGAGTTGCTAAATTAGGGTTTTGTAGGAAAAGTCAACTCAACTTTGACCAAGCATAACTTTCTCATGCTTTATTATAAATTACCCATCCAAAGATAATTTTGAATAGGATTCAATTCACTACAATCCATCTTCAACTCTCAAGTTCAAAATATGCACTCACAAGAAGTTACAAATTTGGACCTTATAGGTCATTTTGAAAAGTCAACAAAACACCTTTTTTGTTAAAGTTTCATACATGAACATGGAAGACTCAATTGAGATGAGACCAAAAGAGTTGCTTATATGACATCTCAAGATTTCTAAAAAGACCAATAACACCCTCATAGAGTCAAAATTGAAGGAGTTATGCATTGGTGAAGTTGACGTTTTTTGCAAAATTGTTAAAAGTCATGCCTCAAATTGCAATTTTTGTCAAATGAGCCAGACTTTTTGTGTTTGTATTGAGTTTTTAACATGGTCCACGACCCATGATCCTTCCCACTTGCCTTTATTTTATTTTTGCCATTTTTTTTTATTTTTGTTTCAATTAAATCAAATTAAATCAAAATAAAATCATGGAAATATCGAAATCATTTAAACCAGAGATTTTGTGCATATTTCAGGTCTCTTATACAGCTAGCAATGAAATCAAATCATGAAGGGCCTGTTTGTACACAAAAAGATTGGTTTTTGGCTTATTTTGGAAAGATTTACATGAGAATCCAATCTTGATCAATGACCATAATTGAAAAAGATTTAGAGCAAACTTGTAAACCTAATTCACTAAAGGACATGTATAGAACAAATTCAGACCAAATGCATAAGGGTTAGAGGCGTGTATAGTGAGGAACAACTTTCAAAACATCAAGAAAAAGTGATAATCTGATTTCATAGTTCCAGGCATTTTCAAGACTCCCAAGCTATCTCATTCGTTTCCTGGGTGTTCAAGGAGTCCATACCAATCCTTAGCAAGCATTTTCGTGCATGAAAACTCACTATAAGTAACTCACGACTTTGGCATTTTCTTGAAATCCAATATCATTATTTTGGCATTTGTAGCATGAATACTTTGCATATTCTCGTTCAATGAAACATTTTCAAGCTATTGGTAATGATTAATTGCATTTTTTCTAACCATACAGAGATATGCCATTGTTAGGTTTTCTTGGTTCATTTTAGGGGTTTCTTATGCAGGTGAAATTGGCCCAAAAGAGGGATGTAATGGTGCTCACAAGGTCAAGACAAATTGATCTATAGAATTAGTTTTCATCTATCAAGCGTATATGAGATTTTGGAAATCACGCAGGGTTATAGCTACTGACTTTTGTCTGTAGGTAAAAGTCCTTGACTTTTACCAACGGAGAGAGGAAGAAGAAGGGTGGAGTGGCACCCCCTGATTCATCCATTTGAAATTCGCGCGTTTTACAATATTGCTTTGTTTATTTCCAATATAATATTTGTTGTTTATTCCATAGACAAACAGGTGCGCTAGCTCAGTTGGTTAATAGGCGAAGGAATTTGCCAAAGGACCTGGGTTCAATCCCCAGATCCCTTTGTGCTTCAATATTATTTTTCCATATTTGATCCCATGCGAAGGTTTCCCCTAAGATCTATCATGGACCATCAGCTTGCAACTACTGGATCTAAAGAAGGTCAAATCCAACGCTTGGAATGTGAGGGTCTACCAAAGGCCCTAGTCAACTTGCAACGTGGAATCATGAGAAGTCAAACGTGGATCCAGACTATTCGGCTCAGATTGCTATGGACACCCCCCTGATGCTTTGGATACCAGGCCCAATTCTCCCTTTTTCTTTCTATTTTATTTATTTATTTAATTTTGTTTAATTTATTTTCTAACATAAAAATTAATTCTTCTTTATACAAAAACTCATAAAAATCAATTTTCATCAAATTAGAACTTAGGTTTTTTATTTATTTTGTCAAAATTAATTTAATTAGTTTATTTAATTTTAGGGCAATTTTAACCTTTTGTAAATAAATTAAAATAAATTAGAAAATTAGGGTTTTGTTTAATTTAATTTTTATTTTATTTTCTCAAAATAACCAAAATACAAAATAGGTCAAAATTAATTATTTTCCTTAATTTTAATTTAATTAGTAACTAGGTTTGTATTTATTAATTAAAACCTTATTTTCTTAAAATAATCAAAAACAACAAAAAATGATTTTTCTTTTAATTAGGTTTAGACGGGGTCAAAACCCTAATTTTCTTCCGTTCTCGATTCATCGCGCGTTTATTTATTTTTACGATATTGATGTAACTGCTCATGGGATGTAATAGTTTAATTAGGGTTTCTCTTTTATTTATCGTTTTACAGGTTTTTGGCTATGTAATTAATCCCCCTCCCCGAAGCCTTGTAATAACGTAGTTTTATTTCTCGCATTTTAATTTTCGCAAATATTAACTGTTAGATGTATGATAATAGGATTGCATGACAAGAATGTATGTTAATTTTGAAACGGTTAGCAAACCCTAAATGTGCAAATATAATTACTTGAAATCAAATCACTCGCACATGCGCTCTCCTAGGGTGTACTCTCACTTCGGTTGCCTTCGGTTAACAATCATTAAGTATAGGTTGTTTTAGTGGTTGCTCTCTTGTCTAAACAAAGATCGAATGTCCCGTTCGAAAAGGTTGCCTCAGAAATGTTGCCTCATAGATGATCTTAAGACATTAGGGTTATTACTAAGACGTCCTAACATTGCTTTAGTGATTGTACGTCCCTTTCAAATTGACCCTTACAACTCCAACGACGATGTTACCTACTCACTAATAGTGGGATAGCGTTGTCTAAAGGAAACAAGAACATAAACATTCCTTTTTCGAGTAGGTAGATGCTAGTAGGTATTTGCTCAAAAACAAACTCTTCCACACTTACACTCTTTTCAAACAAAGTTTTCAAAATGACTTTATAACAATCTTGAAGACAGAAGCAAGGGTTAAATCGAAGTAAAACAAAACTTTTCAAAACACACAAACATGGAAGTAATTTTAAAATGATGAGCAAGTACCTAAGAGCCCGTAGAAAACTACGGATAGGAAGGGTGCTAATACCTTCTCTTTCTATAATCTACCTCCCATACTCAAAATCTCGAAAAAGGAATTTTTTTGTGCTTTTTTCCTTTCCAGTTGGATAAAATAAAAGTCGGTGGCGACTCTTGCTTACCGCGACATTTTGCAAACACAAACGCAAAACGCAAACCAGCATTTTCCTAAAAAAACAGCCCGGTTCTGCCACCGTATCACAGACATGATAGCCAAATTTCAAACTGAAGAGGAACACCTTGACCATCTGCAGAAACTATTTGAAAGACTAAAGAAATACAAGCTAAGGCTGAACCCGAATAAATGTACTTTTAGAGTGAGGTCCGGTAAACTCTTAGGCTTCATTGTCAATGGAAAAGGTATCAAAGTGGACCCTGCAAAGGTAATAACAATACAAGAAATGCCTACTCCTCGCACCGAGAAAGAAGTCAGAGGATTCTTAGGACGGTTAAACTACATCTTCAGATTCATTTCCCACCTAGCCGCTACTTGTGAACCAATCTTCAAATTACTGAAGAAAGATCAAGTGGTAGAGTGGAACGACGACTGCTAAGCTTCGTTCGGTAGGATCAAAGAGTACCTTCAAGAGCCTCCCATTTTAATGCGGGAAGTTGAGGTAAAACCCATGACCATGTATCTGACAGTCTTGGAAAACTCAATGAGGTGTGTGTTGGGGAAGCATGACGAGTCTGGCCGAAAAGAGCATGCAATATACTACCTGAGCAAAAAGTTTACCGACTCTGAAACCAAATATTTGTCATACCCCAAATTTGTCCGCCCTTTATTTCAACAGTAAAAAATATTTTAATTATTGATTTTAAAATATCATTTTATTTTTATAAAATATTCACTTCCAAACCTGTTTAAAAATATATTGATTTATTTCAGATCATTTGTATTTTTGAATAAATAAATATTCCCATACATTTCATATACTTTCAATTGAGTTTATTTACAAATGAATAACATAGCACAATTGGTAAAGGAATGTCGAATCTCTTGTGCCACACTTTCAACATTTTTTATTTTTTTCTATTTTTTGTCACTAATTTTCTTTCCTTTTAAATTGGTGTTTCTTATTGGCCATTTGATGTCAATTTGTGTCACACTTTATTTTTGATTGGTCAAATTTGTCTTATTTCCAATTTGGATGGTTTTTTTCATCTATAAATAGGACATGTTTTTCACACTTCTAGATCATCCACAATTTTGTAACATCACTCATACTCACCATTCCACACTCTTTCTTTTCAAATTTTCTTTTTAAAAAAACCTTTGGTGTTACGAATTTTTTTTAGTGTTATTGTGTTATTTTGGCCGATGATTGTATATGAGACTCCTTTTTATTTTAATTTGTTTACACCAAATAATGAACATGACGGTGGTTCCTTTTAAATTTATTGGTTGTTTCTACCATATGAATATATTGTTTGATAATTGTTTGTTTAATTATATTTTGTACTAACCTTTTGTAGAGGCCAATTTTTACACATCAATCTCTCATTCACGGTGAAATTTACATTACTACATATTAGAGCAAAAAATCGCATTAAATCAATTTATGTTTAGTGATTATGTTCTTATTAATACTACCTTTATATACAAATCTTTTTTTTATATACTAATACTCTTATGTAATTACTAATTTTTCTTACATCATCAAACCCAAAATCATAGTACACCATCATCATCATCATTTCAAGATCATGTGAATAACATGTTTCTTCATATATCCTCATCTTCATTCAACAATATTAATCACCATCCTTAGAAATACATAAATATGTTTGATTCTACTGTAAATAAACTAAACCTTACACCATAGTCAAATTCTCTACCATCGTTCTCATTAACAAAATCTTCTCTTTACAAAACAAAATCCTATAACCTCTAATATCACCTTCACACACCATGCTTCACAACACCAAAACATGCTTCTCACTAATAGCACAACATTGACACAGACACACACAAATAATACTAAATTCAAAATTGTGTAAAAACAAAGATGAAGAGAAAACCAGAGAAAAGGTGGAAGAAGATCCGCGACAAATCTTGTCGACACCGGACCATCAACCTCCTCCCTCCACCATTCCGCATCGTCGTCCCCATTCTGAAACTGTCGCACCTCCCTGGCCTTCCTAGATCCTCCGCCGGTAAATTTTCCTTCATATGCTTCCTTCGTTTTTGTCTTGAATGTAATGATTTAATTGAGAATGAAGCTTGGATATGTATATGTTATTTTCTATGATTTTATTAGTGGACAATTTAATAATCAATTCGAGAGAATAGAGAGGCTGGAAGAAGATGATTTGTCGTTATGTTATTTTGGATTTTATTTCTTCTATTTTAATGTGTTGGTGTTTTTGATTTTTTTATATTTTAATAAATTCCAAGTGTCACTTTGCTATTGGAATTTATTGTTGGAAAAGTCATACTTTTATAATGTTTATTAATATAAGGGAATATTGGTGAAAGAACAAAATTGGGATGCCACCGATACGTATACGGACTTGTTCTCCTCTTGCATTTTTTTAGTTTTTTTTTTAATTTCTTAATCATAATTTAAATTAGAGCAATATTAAGGTTTTCTCACCTTGGGCCTAATTTAGGCCCTTTTACATTTAGCACCTCTCATTTTAATTCTCACCTCTTTTTATTTATTAATTTATTTAATTTTAGTAATTAATTTAGTTTAGTTAATTAAAATATTCAAATACAAAAATATAATGTACTTAATTTCAAATTCATTTTGAATTAAGAAAATTCAAATGTTTTACAAATAATACGATGGATGGATTTTACATCCACCACATCCTCGAATATCGATTGGTCGACATATCGTCTACCGACTTATTATTCAAAATAAAACAATTAAAATCCATGCAACTCACCAAATTACTACATCCGCAAGCGACACGTGGCCAATATCTGGCCACGTGATGAGGAGGCTATATCAGACTCCTTTGCTCTACGTCTAAAAAATACTCAAACAAACATCAAATAATTTTTTGTAATAAATTAATTCAACATTAATTTTCGAAAAAAGGAATATGAATATATTTGAATCAACTGCGCACTTGGTCTAACAAAATTCGCTATTCACACTCTTATGCCACGTATGCGGGAAATTCAAATATATTTCTACAACCCAAAAAAACACAAACACCGCGAACTACGAAAATGAGACTCTGATTCCTCCTAAGGATGATACGTAGGCATACGATCAAAAATCGTTGCGAGTCCCGCTAACTAAAATTCAAACCCTTTTCCCTTATTAATAATAATTACCCTGTTTCTTAAAAATAATGCTTCTAAACCTAATATCCTTGTGAACAAGGTAGATAAGGGGTGCCTAACACCTTCCCCTCGTCTAGAACTGAGTCCAAATCTAGAATCTCTGAATTTTAGGGTTATTCCTTTATACTCCCTTCCTTTAGGATAAAAATTAAGGGTGGCGACTCTGATTTAAAAACCAGTTGCAAAAATATTCACTGCTTAAGAAAACTTGTTGCGCTCTAGCATGGGTTGCTCGCCGGATAAGACAGTATATATTGACTCACACTACCTTATTAATATCAAAGATGGATCCAATTAAGTACATACTCGAGAAGCCCGCCCTCTCGGGAAGAATAGAAAGATGGCAGATGGTCCTGACCGAATACGATATTTAGTACACTACCTATAAAGCAATAAAGGGAAGTGTGCTAGCCGATCACCTAGCTCATCAGGCTGTGGATGACTATCAATCCATGAATTTCGAATTTTTGGACGAAGACATCATGTTGGTAAATAATGGTGAAGAACTCGGACCGTATGACAGACCTGAACAAGGATCCCGATGGACTATGGTTTTTGACGGAGCTTCCAACACACTCGGCAACAACATCGGCACTGTAATCATATCCCCTGAAGGCTGTCATACCCCCTTCACTGCTAGCCTATGTTTCAACTGTACCAATAGTATGGCAGAATATGAAGCGTGTATTATGGGTCTCAAAGCTGCCATAGATTTGGAAATAAAGTCTTTAAGTATATTTGGAGATTCATCCTTAGTCATCAATCAAATCAAAGGAGAATGGGACACGCAGAATCCTAATCTCATCCGTTAGAAAGAACATGTGTTGACATTAATCCCACATTTTTAGGAAATTACCTTTGAGCATTTTCCACGAGAGGAAAATCAACTAGCGGACGTGCTAGCCACTATGTCATCCATGTTCAAAATCAGGTGGGATAATGAGGCTCCTTAGATCACCAGCGAGAGAATGGATGAACCAGCTTACTGTCACAAGATTAGTGCTGATGAAGTAGTGGCCAAGCCTTGGTTCCATGAAATTAAAAGATATCTTGAGGCTCAAGAATATCCGGAGGGAACTTCAGTCAATGATAAGAAGTTCCTGAGAAGGTTTTCTGCTAAATTCTTCCTCAGTAATGGAGTTCTCTATAAGCAAAATCACGATTGTACCTTTCTTCGGTGCATAGACAAGAGTGAGGAAGACAAGATCATGGCTAATTTCCATGAAGGTACCTTTGGCACCCACTGTAGTGGGCACACGATGGCCAAAAAGATCCTTCGAGAAGGATACTACTGGTCCACCATAAAAGCATATTGTCATCAGCATTCACGAACCTGCCACAAGTGTCAGATCTATGCTGACAAAGTACATGTACCTCCAGTGCCTCTAAATGTCCTGACTGCTCCTTGGTCGTTCGCAATGTGGGGCATTGACATAATTAGAGAGATCAAACCGACAGCTTCTAACGGACACCGCTTCATCTTGGTTGCCATTGATTACTTCACGAAATGGGTTGAGGCAGCTTCATTTGCTTCTATCACCAAGAACGTTATGGCCCGATTCATCAAACAAAATCTTATCTGTCGTTACGGTATTCCGGAGAGAATCATCACAGACAATGGTACCAATCTCAATAATACTATGATCACTGCACTATGCGTGCAATTCAAGATACAACATCATAACTCTTCTTCTTACCGGACCAAGATAAATGGCGTTGTGGAAGCTGCTAATAAAAACATCAAGAATATCATACAAAAAATGACAATGGCCTATAAGGACTGGCACGAGATGTTACCATTTGCTTTACACGATTATCGTACGACAGCGCACACATCAACAGGAGCAACTCCTTTCTCTTTGGCATACGGCATGGAAGTTTTCCTACCAATTGAAGTCCAAATACCTTCTATGAGAATCATAAACGATGTTGGGTTGAATTAAGATGAATGGATTTAAACTTGACTTGACCAGTTGAAATTGATTGATGAGAAGAGGCTTACGACTGTCTGCCATGGCCAGATATACCAAAAGCGTATGATTAAAGCTTTTAACAAGAAAGTCAGACGTCAGGTATATCGGGTTGGTGACTTGGTAATCAAGCATATCATATTTCCACAAGGTGATCCCAAGGGCAAATGGACTCCTACATATGGAGGACCGTTTGTGATAAAAAAATATATTTTCTGGTGGGGCAATGATCTTAACCACTATGGATGGCGACGACCTTCTGCACCCTGTAAACGCGGACATAGTTAAAAGATACTACGCATGAAAAAGACCCGCTATGTCGAATGTCCTAGGCAAAAATTAGGGATAAATACAAAAAAAAAATCTGTACACCCGACAAGCTGAAAACCTGAAAATGCATCTTGGGCAAAAAAGGGTATCCCGGTGGACTGAAAACCCGAAAGGACGGTCCAGGAAAAAGTTATAGATTTTAAGGCGTATGACTATATCCCGCTGGATCACCTTACAGCCACTTTCCCGTATCAATCGTCAAACTCGAATGGTTTTAGTTAATCCAATCAGCTTCGGACAAAGCAGCAAGTGGATGAGATACTCAGAGACATGAAGGATATAGTAGAATGGGAACCCCATGGGATTATTTAATATAGCTGTCTTTATTTTGTATTAGTTTTCATTCTTACGACGACATTCTCTTATTAGAATGTTTGTCTCTTTATACAAAAATGCCTATTCAAGTTAATACAAAGATATTCCTTTAAAAATGCAAAACCATATGTTTTTCTTTTACTTTTCTTGTTTTGTTTGCAAAAAATGTCCAATGTTTATTTATGAACATATTCATTTGAATGTAATTACTGTTTATAAATAAAATGAATAAAACGGGAAACCTAAACAGAAAGACAATTACTATTGGCTTTAAGAAACATGACAATATCTATGGGCCATTCCATAAAATCTCCGCAGATACTTTCTCTAAACAGAGCAGAAGCAAGAACATCCTACTACAGGGTCGTGGTCATATCTCCAGCATGCAGCTTAGCGGTATCTTTTGCCTTCATATCCACGACAGAGCAAAACTTCCAATTACCACCTCAAATATTCCCCAACAAAAGTTGCCCAGCTTCTCAGGATTTCCCAGCAGAATTTCACAAAGCCCACAGGAAATGCACGGTGTTTCTCTTCCCCAACAGAGTTTATTTCTTTGATTTTGGAAACCCATCCATCAACACTTCAACTTCAACAAAATATGAATACCTACATTCCTCATTTCCAGCAACATTAAGGGATTTATTTTCCCCAATTCAGCAACACTGCAGCAGAACGACTAACATGTGCATACATTGCATTCATACATCATAAACATCGATAGCACAAAAGCATATTCACAATCTCATTTATTTTGAGAAACATCATTATCCCATGCATTTCATACATCATGTCATTGAATACAACTGACTCTTTACCTTTTCAGGAAAGATCAATCAACAGAAAATTATCATCAACAAATTTTTAACAAGTCAAGGAAGTTATCTGTGAACAAATCAATGTTAGATCAGTTCTCGAAACAGGACTAAATTGAATATCTACATGAAAAATACTCCCTTCAGACCTCTGCTGGTTCAGTTTAAACCTCTCAACGGTTTATCCCGATTCTTTCCCCAGTAGACATCTTCTCTAGTTCAGATAAATCGCTCCAAGATTTATTCTGATGCTTTTCCAGACCCCTGCTGGTTCAGTTTAAATCTCTCAACGGTTTATCCTGATTCTTTCCCGCGAACATCTTCTCTGGTTCAAATAAATCTCTCCAAGATTTATTCTGATTCTTATCCAAGACCTTTACTAGTTTAGTTTAAATCTCTCAACGGTTTACCCCGATTCTTTCCTAGTAGACACTTTCTCTGGTTCAGATAAATCGCCCTAAGATTCATTCTGATTCTTTTCCAGACCCCTGCTAGTTCAATATTAAATCTCTCAACGGTTTATCCTGATTCTTTCCCGCAGACATCTTCTCTAGTTTAGATAAATTGCTCCAAGATTTATTCTGATTCTTTTCCAGACCCCTGCCGATTCAGCATTAAATCTCTCAACGGTTTATCCTGATTCTTTCCCGCAAACATCTTCTCTGGTTTAGATAAATTGCTCCAAGATTTATTCTAATTTTTTTCCAGACCCCTGCTGGTTCAACATTAAATCTCTCAACGGTTTATCCTGATTCTTTCCCGCAGACATCTTCTCTGGTTCAGATAAATTGCTCCGAGATTTATTCCGATTCTTTTCCAGACCCAGCTGGTTCAGTTTAAATCTCTCAACGATTTATCCTGATTCTTTTCTGCAGACGTCTTCTCTGGTTCAGATAAATTGCTCCAAAATTTATTCTGATTCTTTTCCAGACCCCTACTGGTTCAGTTTGAAGCCTCTTAATGATTTATCCTGATTCTTTCCATTAAAAGATTATTCAAGACTTCTGCTAGGTTCAATTTTAAATCGACCAAAGGTTTATTCTGATTCTTTTCCCAGCTGAAGTCAAGCTTAGACTTAGTCTAATTTTCTATCAACAGTCATCTTCAGATGTGTGATACGGTGGCAGAACTGACCGTTTATATTGGTTTGTGTTTTTTTCCCCGCAAATGTCGCGGTAAGCAAGAGTTGCCATCGTCTTTTATTTTATCCAACAAAGGAAAAGGGTAAAAGAACATAAAAAACCTTTTTTTGAGATGTTTTTGAGTATGGGGGGTAGATTACAGAAAGAGAAGGTGTTAGCACCCTTTTTATCTGTGGTTTTCCACGGGCTCTTAGATACTTGCTAATTTTTAAATTGCTTTTGTGTGTGTTTTGAAGAGTTTTGAAAATTTCCTTAGTGCGGCGTTTCACTTTATGGTAACCCTTGTATCAGTCCTCAAGGGTGTGATAAAGTGTTTTTGAAAACTTTTGTTTGAAAAGTATGTTTTAAAGTGTATGGTGTAAACGATTATTTTGAGCAAGTACTTAAGAGTTTCTCCCTACTCGACAAAGACTGTTTGTTTTCTTATTTCCTCTAGACAGCGTTATCCTACTATTAAGGAGTAGGTAGCTCCATCATTGGAGTTTGAGGGACAATCAAAAGGGATGATTACCGTCACTTAAGGCAACAAGGCGAGATCTCTTAGTAACTGTCCTAAAGTTCTAAGATCACTTTTTTACCGAGGCAACATCTAAAGGGTCATCGAGGGACTAGTGATCTTTCGAATTAGAGGACAACCACTAAAAATTCTCACGTTTTGATAATAGTGACCGTTTTCCGAAGGCAACCAAAGTGGGGAAAACCCTAGGAGTGAGCGTGTGCAAGTGTTTGTTTTTCAGTCAATTATCTTTGCACAGTTAGGGTTTTCTACTATTTTAAACATTGATCTTTTGCATACAATCCTATTATCAATCATCTAACAGTTTATAATGACGGAAAGTAAAAGTACGAGAAGTTTAAACCTAGTTATTACAAGGCTTTGGGGAGGGGGATTACATAATCAAAAACTTGGGGAAAACAGTAAATGAAAATAGTAATAAACCTAATTAACTATTACAAACCTCGGAGAAATTAGATTAATTTAAAAAATAATGGAAAAAGAAAACGCGCAACAAAATTAAATACGAGGAATTAACAATTAAACTCAAAAACATTTAATTAGTGAATGAAGAAAAAATATTTTTTTGGATTTTTGAGAAAAGTAATTAATTTTGCAACTTAACCTAATTTCTAATTAATTTTGATTATGAAACAGGAATTTAAATCATCCTAATTAACCTAATTAATTAATGAAATTAACTATTTTAAGAAAAAAACTTAATTCTAATGTTTTTATGACTTTTGTGATTTTTTGATTTAATTAAAAGAACAATGATTTTTTGTAAAATAATTAAAATCAATAATTAAATAAAGAAATTAAAAAGAAATAAAATGGGCCTGGTATGAAATAACAAACTGGGAGGTGTATGGCTTAAATTTTCCGGGCCCAGAATAGCTGGCCCATCTGCTTTGTGCGTGATCCAATGGGGATCACCTATGGAGGGTCTACCATGCTTTTTGCTTGCTGAATGTTTAGATTTGATCACGTGATGGATCTGATGGTTGAGATCAGGGGCGCATGTTGGGCATTTGATGGTGAGGCACATGGGATCTGCAAGAAACAACTCAGAAAATAGGAAAATGTTGAGACCTGAGATCAAACCCAGGTCCTTCCTCTCAAAGGGCAACGCCTGGACCAACTGTGCTGGAAAGCTCATTTGCTAATATAGTAAACAAATAAGAAAATAAGCCAAACAAAGTAGCATGCCCAGAAAAACGTGCGTGGATTCAAACTGTCCAACCAGGCTTGGACACGCCATCATCTTTCTCGCTGGGACTGTTGTTTTAGAAAGGACTTTTACCTACAGTCCAATCCGTCACTATTGGCTATAATGACAGTTTTTGGTTGTAGCTATAAACCTGCAAAACTCTAAAATACAATTCAAGCATAATGAATTCCATCCAAAGACATGGATCGACTTCAATTCATCCCATGAACACGAAGAGGCCCTTAATTTGGCCCAATTTTGCCTCTAGCTAGGGTTCCCCAATTTGAAGCTTCGGAACCCTAACAATGGAAAATGATCATACCTGCACTCAAGCTTAAATTGAAATATCCAGAAACATTCACATGATGATCTTGAACACAAATATACAGTCAAATCATATTTATAATGGATGAATGAGTGAAATCAAAATTAGAAAATGTAAGAACAAACCGTGAGTGCAAGGGCGCGATTCTGGACACTGCAAGCTTTGGGAATGATCGTGATAGCTTCCTAGATGTCCAAGGATTATTGTTTGATCCTTAGAACAACTTGAATTGGCCTCCAGAAGTGAAACCGATCTGCACTTTTTGTTGGAAAATTTGGAATTTTTCTCTCTGTTTTGAGGCTAGCTGCGCATCTTCTCTCCTTTGTTCTAGGGTTGCAATACATTGGCATATGTAGTGAATCAGATTAGGGCAATATTTATGGCAAGAATCCAAAGATTAATGGCATGGTTTTAAGAAAAATTCAAATCTTGAAAAGTTGCCATATGTGAATATTTTGTGTCCATTTGGCCTTGCACGATTTCTTTGGCTATTGACAGCATATGAGATCTCCATTCAATGCAAAAATCATTCCTAAAACAAATTATGTGATTTATTTGGATTTATTTGATTTGATTTGATTTTTAAATGAATAAAAATCAAAAATAAATTAAATAAACAAATAAATAAGGCATGGAGGGTCCCATAGGTCGTGGACCATGCTAGGACTGAGATTCAATCTTGAAAAGATGTCCCCATGTGGAAAAAAATTCAATTTTGGGCATTGTTGACTTTGTGCAAATTTCCAAAAATGGTCAACTTTGACAATGCATATCTCTCTCAATTTTGACCCTAAGAGGGTGTTCTTGGACTTTTTAGAAAGCTTAGGATGTCCTATAAACAACCCTTATGTTTTCATCTCCATTGGACCTTCAATGTTCATGTAAGAAGTTTTGACCCACAAGGTGATTTTGTTGAATTTTGAAATGACCTATAATGTATGAACTTGTATCTTTTGATTGAGGCATTTCTTGGACTTGAGGGTTGAAGAGAAGTTTTATGGAATTGGATTCTCTTCAAAATGATCCTTGGATGAGAAATTTCTGATAAAGTATGAGAAAGTTATACCTGGTCAAAGTTGGTTGACTTTTCCTATACGAATCCTAATTTAGCAACTTTTGAGTTTTGATGAATTAAGAGCATTCCTTAAGGAATCATGATCAACCCTTGATCAAATGACGAATATTTCTTCAAAATTTTGATGTTCACCAAAAATATTGAAGTTTGAATATATGTGGGTCATAGTTGACTTTTAACCTAATACAATTGATTTTCAGGCATTTGAGCAGTTGACTGAGCAAACTTCTTGTGCAAGGCATGAAACTTGGCATGGATGATCTTGAGGAAATATAAGGGCAATGGAAACCATTTAGGACCCTTGGAACTCAAACATCTTGATGAGGAGTGAAACCCTAGTTTGAGGCTCATTATCTTTGGAGGAGGATTTGTCTGGTCAATCCTTAGTCAACTTGAGTAATTGAGGACCTCTAGGAGTATGTTTTGAGTAAAATGAGAGGTCAAATTTTGGGATAAAACAACTGCCCCTGTTCAATCTTCTTAAACCTAGGGATGTAGATTGACTTGTCTTCCTTTCGTGATCTGAAGGTGGAAGATGATTGAACACTAGAGTGCCCAGAAATTTGCACTCGCATGAAGTGAATGTCAATCGATAATATCGAGAATGGGCTTATAGATTCCATTTGGAAGGAAACAGAGAATCTTCGGATATGGACTTAAAGATGCCATCCAGAAAAGATATCAGTTGCATAAGAGATTCCTTTGCGAGAATTCATGTACCTGCCATTGGGGAGGACTTCGCCGGGGAATGTTGATTTATGTCATGGGAAATAGAGTCTAGGAGCTTC
Source organism: Vicia faba (assembly GCA_948472305.1). Classification (NCBI taxonomy): domain Eukaryota; kingdom Viridiplantae; phylum Streptophyta; class Magnoliopsida; order Fabales; family Fabaceae; genus Vicia; species Vicia faba. The sequence continues at coordinate 1,091,955,282 of OX451738.1, forward strand.
GGTTGTCCATTAGTCTACTGGGGAATTAACTCTTGATTGATGAGACAGAAGTGAGCTATTATCTGGTCGAGTCAGGGTTTCACGGCGGCTTACTGGGGAATATGAAATCGACCGTATCTGGTCGGGTCCAGGTCTTACAGTGTTGTAAACTGTTGTCCGGAGATAAAAGAGAAGGCTCCTGGGTAGCAGGGTTACTTTGGAATAAAAGCCTGGGTAGTAGGGCTATGAGAAGGAACCTGGGTAGTAGGATTATTTCGAAATAAAAGCCTGGGTAGTAGGGCTATGAGAAGGAACCTGGGTAGTAGGGTTACTTCGGAATAAAGCCTGGATAGTAGGGCTGTGAGAAGGAACCTGGGTAGTAGGGTTACTTCGAAATAAAATCCTAGGTAGTAGGGTTATGAGAAGGAACCTGGGTAGTAGGGTTACTTCGGAATAAAGCTTGGATAGTAGGACTGTGAGAAGGAATCTGGGTAGTAGGGTTATTTAGAAATAAAAGCCTGGGAGTAGGGCTATAAGAAGGAACATGGGTAGTAGGGTTACTTCGAAATAAAAGCCTGGGTGGTAGGACTGTGAGAAGGAACCTGGGTAGAAGGGGTAATTCGAAATAAAAGCCTGGGTAGTAGGGCTGCTTCATTTGATCATGTAGATTAGTTGACCCATTTGGTTTCAGGAATTGATTTTCCATTAGTTGTCTGCAGATATGACATGTATAGCTTCATGGATTTAATCTTGGACTGTTGGAATTGTTGATGATAACCATCTTTCCTGAAAAGGTATATGATTAATTATATGTGATGCATGAGATGCATTATGCGATGATGTTCTCAAAATAAATGAGATTATGATGTATGCAATATGTATGCACACGTCATGGTGTATGAACATAAAATGCTATGGTGACATATCCGAGTTTGGGAAAATAAATTCCTGACTGCTGCTGGAGAGTATTGGAAATTGAATTCTTGATCGTTGTAGAAAAAGTGGTTCTTCTACTTCCGCTGGGGATGGTGAATGGAGATGACTATGCCGTGGATTTACTCCTTTTTGTTTATGAATATTCTACCGGGGAGAGAGTCTTCTTGAGAATAACTCTACGGGGGAATAATTGTCTGAGGGAGGAGATGCTTTGTAGGAAGATTTTACCGATTCGGAGAAATAAACTCCGTTGGGGGATGAACTTCCGTAGCTAGAGGAATAAACTCTGTTGGGGATTGAGCTTCTATATTTAGAGAAATAAACTCAGCTCGGGAGAAAAATTTATGAACCGCTTGCGATTATAAAATTCGGCTGGGGAGTATAGATGTTGGCTCTCTGAAGGAACTTTGATGGGGAAAGTAACTCATGTTTTGGGAATCCGATGTCAAAGCTTTGATAGCCTCTGCTCTATGGGGAGTGTAGACGTCACGGGGTTGCAAGTAATGGTGGCTTCGTTTCAGAGCTGTCCCTGCCCATGTTTCTTAAGTTATAAGCAGTTGTCTTTTCGTTTCTTATGCAAATATTTTTGAATAGCAATCATATTCAAATGCATATGTCAAGAATAAATCATTTGAAGTTTTTTCAACACAAAACAGAAAAAGAAAATCAGATGGTTTAGTAAAAATGACTTGTATTAATTTCTAAAGTTGGCCTATAACAGGCGTTTTTTGTACAAGGAAGCTGGCGCTCTAGTAAGAGAACGCCGCCGTGAAAATGAAAGCTATACAATATTGTGTAAGAGAAGAAAACATCTATGTGTAATAATCCCATTGAGTTTCAATTCTGCTATTGTTGCTATGTCTTCGAGCGTCTCATTACTTTGCTGCTTGTCCGAAGCTGACTAGATTGATTGGTGCCATTTGAACTTGATAGTTGATACTGAGGTCTGGTCGCAAGGTGATCTAATGGGACATAATGATACGCTTTAAATCCCTAACTTTTTCCTGGACTGCCCTTTCGGGTTTTCAGTTCATCGGGATACCCTTTTTTTCCCAATCCACCTTTTCAGGTTTTCGACTTGCCGGGTGTACAGATTTTTTGTTTTCATCCCTAATTTTTGCTCGAACCCTTTTGGTTCATCGGGAAGCCCTTATTTTTTCCTAGGCCAGTCAAGCTAGTGGGTCTTTAATCATGTGTAGTATCTTTTCACTATATCCGCATTGACAGGGTGAGGAAGGTCCTCACCGTCCATGGTGGTCAGAATCATGGCTCCACCAGAAAATATACTTTTGATCACAAATGGCCCTTCGTATGTGGGAGTCCATTTTCTCCCGGGATCACCTTGCGGTAGTATGATGCGCTTGATCACTAGATCCCCAACTTGATATGTTTTGCGCCTGATCTTTTTGTTGAAAGCCTTAATCATTCGTTTTTGATACATTTGACCATGACAGACAACAATAAGCCTCTTCTCATCGATCAGATTCAGTTGATCAAGTCGTGTCTGGATCCATTCGTCCTCGTTCAAACCCGCATCCTTCATAATCCTCAGAGAAGGGATCTGGACCTCAATAGGAAGTACAACCTCCATGCCATATACCAGAGAGTAGGGTGTTTCCCCTGTCGATGTTCGTGCGGAGGTGAGGTAACCATGAAGATAAAATGGTAACTTGTCATGCCAGTCTTTGTATGTCACTGTCATCTTCTGTACAATTTTCTTGATGTTCTTGTTAGCAGCCTCCACAGTGCCATTCATCTTCGGCCGGTACCAGGAAGAATTATGGTGCTGGATCTTGAACTGTTTACAGAGTTCGGTGATCATTGTGTTTTTGAGATTCGTTCCATTGTACGTAATGATTCTTTCGGGGACATCGTACCGACAGATCGGGTTATGCTTGATAAACCGCGCCACAATGTTCTTGGTAACGGTAGCGAAGGAAGCAGCTTCAACCCACTTCGTGAAGTAATCAACGACTACCAGGATGAAGCGATAGCCATTAGAAGCGGTAGGTATAATCTCTTTGATCATATCAATGCCCCACATTGCAAAGGGCCAAGGAGCCATCAACACATTCAAGGGAACCAGAGGTACATGTACTTTATCAGTGTAGATTTGGCACTTGTGGCAAGTTCGGGAATGCTGATAACAATCTGCTTCCATAGTGGACCAATAGTATCCTGCCCGTAGGATCTTCTTAGCTATGGTATGTCCACTTGAGTGGGTTCCGAAGGTACCTTCGTGTAGATTTGTCATAATCCTCTCCGCTTCGCTCTTGTCTACACACCACAATAAGGTAGAGTCATGACTACGCTTGTAGAGGATTCCACTACTGAGGAAGAATTTTGCGGCGAACCTTATCAGAAACTTTTTGTCGTTGACAGATGCCCCCTCAGGGTATTCTTGAGCCTCAAGATACCTTTTTACTTCGTGAAACCAAGGTTTGTCTGCTACCTCTTCAGTATCAATCTCACAGCAGTACGATGGTTCATCTAACCTCTTAATGGTGATTCGGGGAGCTTCGTTGTCCCACTTTACATTGAACATAAAAGACATGGTTGCTAGCGCGTCCGCTAACTGATTCTCCTCTCGTAGGAAATGTTCAAAGTTTACCTCCTCAAAGTGTGGGAGCAACGTCAACACGTGCTCTTTGTATGGGATGAGTTTTGGATGCTTCGTATCCCACTCTCCTTTGATCTGACTTATCACTAAGGCTGAATCCCCGAAAACGTTTAAGAACTTGATCCTCAGGTCGATAGCAGCTTTGAGACCCATGATGCATGCTTCATACTCTGCCATGTTTTTGGTACAGTTGAAGCATAGTCGGGCCGTGAAAGGAGTATGACAACCTTCAGGAGATATGATTACAGCACCAATGCCATTACCGAGTGCGTTCAAAGCTACGTTAAAAACCATAGTCCATCGGGATCCTTCTTCAGGTCCTTCATCCGGTCCAGGTTCTTCATAGTCAGTCACTAGCATAATATTCTCGTTTGGGAACTCAAAATTCATGTGTGATGCGGTGGGAGAACTGACTTGAGGTTTTGCGTTTGCGTTCGCAAATGTTTCAGTTTAGCAAGAGTCGCCACCGACTTTTATTTTATCCAAAAGGAAAGGTAAAAAAAGCACAGGAAAGACCTTTGAGATTGTTTTTGGGTTCGGGGGTAGATTATGAAAAGGGAAGGTGCTAGCACCCTTTTCATCCATGGTTTTCCATCGGCTCTTAGTTACTTATTTTAGATCACTTGCTTTTGCTTTTCAATTGTTTGAAATGGTGCTTTTGTGTGTGGTTTTGAAAGTATTTTGAAAAGAGGTCATCGTTGTGGCAACCTTTGTAATGATTCTTGTTTGAATGTATACAAAGGTGTTTGTCTTTTGAAAAATGTTTCAATGTTTGAAAGTTTGTTGGGAAATGTTTTGAAATTGTATTGTGTGTTTTTGAAAATAGCAAGGATGGTTTGCAAGTTTGATCAAGTAACTAGGATTTGTCTACCCTACCTCAAAGATCTTTCCTACAGATTTTTAACCCTTTGACATTGTTGTTTTACCATTGCATTTGGTAAACAACCTTATCTTTGGATGTTAAACGAGACAGGCGCGGGTCATCGTATGACTATGATAACAATATTGCCAAGTATCTTAGCAAGTTTTTGAGGGACTAGATAATATTTTGTATAGGCAGCCAAGATAGCGTCATCGAGGGACTACGATCTTTTATTTTGTTTTGTTTTGCCAAGATACCTAGCATGCATACCATGGCCATTTTTAAGGCAACAAGTGGATGAAACCCTAGGGGTGGTTGTGTGCATTGTGTTGTCATTTTTCATGCATTTTTGTCTTGGGTTTAGTCATGCTATTTGTTTGATTTTGGTTCTTTGCATACAAACCCTAATCTTACTAATCATGCATATAAAGCAATAAAATGCGTAAAAGTAAATCTAAGACTATTACAACATTATTATGGGTACAATATTATTATGGGGAGGGGTCTACAAGTTTGAATAGGGGGATATTGCTCAAAAATAAAGCCCTAAAACTATTACAACCATATTGAATTTATTTGTACAAATAAATAAATAAGCAAATACTTAAAATATGCAAATAAATATAAATATGCAAAATGTTTTTGTATTTATTTTTATGTATTTAAAAATAAGTTTATTTATGTCTAAAAAAAGAAAATAAAAATGATTATTTTTGAAAGGGTGGAAACCCTAGTTTTTGTTTAAAAGAAAATATGTATTCTAATTATTATTTATGTACAAGATAATAAATAAAAATATATACAAAAATGTTAAAAATAAAATATGTGAGAAAATATTATTTTTATATGTATAATAAAATAAAATATGTAAGTATTTTAGTATTATTTACAAGTTTTAATTAAGAAAATAAAGTAATATTAACCTAATAATTATTTATTATGCAAATAAAAATATAATAAAATGCCAAAAATAAAGAAAATAATTTTTGTGATTTTAAATGTTTAAGAAAAAATCATAAAGTCAAAAAATAAAAAAAGAAATGAAAAATATACAAAAATAAATCAAAAGGGCCAAGGGGTGCAAAAAGCAGGATGGGGGGTGTCAAAAGCAAGGCAGGCCAGGCCCAGCCCACGTTCCCCTTAATCCATGTCCTTGAGACAGAAATACGCGCGCGCCATGTTCAAACTTGTATCTCCTGCATGCGTGCTTAAAAATAAAAACTTGCAACATGAAAGTTATAGCTCATCATCACACGATTCTAACCATATAAAAAACTTGATCTAACTCTAAGAAACCAGGGAGAATTTTATCACCCCCAATTTTTGACCTAAAAAATTCAGCAGCTTCAACATCCAAATTCTCCTAGCTCAGCTAACATAAATGAATTCTATGCATATGTAGAGTTCAAGGACATTAAGGGCTACATTTTTGCTTCACAAATCTAAGCCTACTGATTCATAAATAAGGAGATAGAAGTTTAGAAAATACCTGTTTCATCCAAGTTTGGATAGGGCAATGTAGGAGTTTTGGATGAGGCATGAAGGTCGTGTTAGCTTGCCTGAAGTTCACTCAACCTTCCTCAATGCTTGGCTTGCTTTGAACTTGCATGAATGTGCTTGTAGAACTCAACCTGCAAAGCTTCAAAGTAAAAATGGTGAAGTGTGAAAATGGATTTTCAGTGGCTGGACAAGTGCTTGGACAATTTAGGTATGTTGTATGGAGTGTGTTGGAAGTGGTTTCAAGCAAAATGCACGAGGCAATGTGAAAATGGCTTGAGTTTTGCAGGGCTTGCCCTGTTTTGGGAAGAAATGGAGTGTTTGGTGTATTTGGGTGTTTGAGAGGCTATGAGCTCGTGTATTCTGCTTGCTACAATGTGTTGAACTTGTTTGAAATGAACGCAAGACTTGTTTTTATCAGATGCCAAAGTTATATGGACTTTTGCAAGTTACTTGGTTTTGAAGCAAAAGTTGAAGTTGACAATGCCAAGGCCTGTATAGGCCTGTATTCTAGCTGCACATAGTTGGTGAACTTTGCCTGATATTAGTGAACTTTGTTTACATCAAAAGGCTTGGTCCATGGCTCAAGATAAACAATTTGACATAAAGCATGCTTTATCAAAGTGGCAATGTTAACTTTTTTCCATTTTTGGATTAAACCTTTGTATAATGCTTCATAGATCAGAACAATGCCATAATCCATTGTGTTTTCATTTAATTTATAATTGTATAAGATATTCGAACCTGTAAACCAAGTACAAGCATGCTTTGGACAAAATTTCAAGTTGTAGCAATGTGCAAAATGCCTTGGACAAAAGTGATAATTTTCCATTTGCAATCCTTCGATTCTCCCTAACCACAAATGATCTTGGAGAGTTCTTGGACATTTTGGAAAGCTTGTAACATGATCTACAATCCATATTTGAAATGAAATTTTAGATTCCACTTGTAACTATGTGAAAAATTTCCATGAAGATAGGTCAAAATCTTGCCTAAACTAGGGCAAAATTTCACCAAGTTAGAAAGTTTTTGGACCTCTATTCACAAAATCATAACTTGAGATACAAGAATATTTTGGGAAAGCTTTGTGATTAAAAGTTGTAGATTTTGTGGAGAACTACAACTTTCATGTTGGAAGTTTTCTTTGAATCTAATTGCATCATGGTGAAAAAGTTGGGAAAAGATGGGAAAAAAACAAGAAATTTTCATAACTTAGAAAATTTCTAAGTTATGAAAATTTTCCATTTTAAACCCTAATTTCCAAAATTAGGTTTCTTGGTGAAAATGTTTCATGTTTTGACACATCTTGATGAAAAATGACCCTTGGCACTTGATTTTGACCAAAAAGTCAAAGTTTGACTTTTCAGTGTACAGTTGATTTTTAATCAGTTGACTGGAAAATTCATCTGCCAATCCAATGCATTTGAGATCTTTTGAACCTTGTGATTAGGTCAAGATGATTCCATTGAGTCCTTGAATCCATGCTTGAACCCAATTTGCCATTGGCTAGGTGAAAAATCAGAAATTTCCCTTCTACAGTCAAAACCCTAAAAATGACCATTTTTCCCTTTTGATGATCTGATCAAATTTTTTGAGGAGTTGTGGTCCAAACATGATCAAATGGTTCATATGAGCCTATAATGTTGATTTGGATAAAAAATTATGAGGTTTGACTATAAATTGGCCACAGTTGACTTTTTCCCCAATACAGTTGATTTTTAGGTCAATTGTCCAATTGACTTGGCAAAATTGTGATTCAAAGCTTGAAACTTAGTATGGGCAATCTTAGGAGTCCAACATGAAGTATGAAAGTAACATGAGGCATTGGAAGTCCAAAAATCTTTGTGCAAACTCAAACCCTAATTTCAGGTCATCAGTGCAAGGAGATGTTTTGAGCAGGGCAAACCCTAATCCTGTCTGGAGTCCAAAGAGTTTTGTGAGGGGAAATCTTGATAAAATGAGAGGGAAAATTTTGGGGTACAACAGCTGCCCCTGTTCAATCTTCTTGAACCTGAAGAGTTAGATTGGCGAGTTTGTCGTTCGTGACTCGAAGGTAAAAGATGATTGGACACTAAAGTGTCTGTAAATTTGCACTCGTTAAAATGTAGTTGAGGAAATGGGCTTAAAAATTCCATTTAGAGATGGTAGAATCTTGTTAGAGATGGGTTTAAAGATGCCATCCTAGAATGTTTGTTGAAAATCAGGAGAATGAACATCATAATGGTATCCGTATCTGGAACGTATCTGAGTTATATCTGGAGATTGAATCTGAATGAGCAATAGAATAACATCCGCGTCTGGAGCATCTCTAAGCTATATCTGAACTTTGTATTTGAATAAGAAATAGAATAGCATCCGTGTCTGGAGCATCTCTAAGATGTCTCTAGAAGTTTGAATCTGAATAAGCAATAAAATAGCATCCGTGTTTGGAGCATCTCTAAGCTGTGTCTGAAAGGAAATCTGGAATAAGTATCAGGATGGCATCCGTGTCTGGAGCGTATCTGAACTATATCTAGAAGGAAATATGGAATAAGCAATAGAATAGCATCCGTGTCTGGAGCATCTCTAAGCTGTCTCTGAAAGAAAATCTGGAATAAGTATCAGGATGGCATTCGTGTCTGGAGCGCATCTGAACTATCTCTAGAAGGAAATCTGGAATAAGCAATAGAATAACATCTGTGTATGGAGCATCTCTAAGCTGTATCTGATTGTATATTGGTAGCTTGTTAATCTTATCCTGAAAAGGGTAAAATGTTAGCTGAAACACAAAGTTATGTTGCATGAAATGTATGATGCAATATATGTGTTTTATCAATGTTTATGATATATAAATGTAATGTATGCGCATGTAAGCTAATTCGTTGTATTGTTGAGGAAAATAAATCCTTGGTAGCTGGGGATAATAAAACCTTCGAGTCCTGTTGGGGAAAATAAATCCTTGACCGCTGCTGGAGATTCAAAATCTTTGATTGTCGAGGATGAGAAATCCTTGCTGACTACTGTTGGGGATAGGAAATCCTTGGCAACTCACGGGGATTATCAAAAACTTTGACAACTTCTGTGGGGATGTAGGGATCCTTCAAGTCTGCTTAAGAAACCTGCCTGGGGAATCCAGAGATTTTTGACGACTATGGCTGGAGATTACACCAATGGGAATCTTTATTCGGCTGGGGAATAGGGAAAATTCTGTAGATCTCTACCGGGGATCAGACAAAGGAAAACCTTGATCTGCTGGAGAATAAGGGAGACTCTGATGGCTTCTGCAGGGAACTGAGAATGAGAATCTTCATTCTTCTAGGGGAATTTGAATTCTTGGGGACTTTAAGTTGAGGAGTCAAAAATGAAAATCTTCGATTTGCGGGGGATTAAAAATTCTGACAAATTCATGCTTGGGAGTAATGAAGATTCTGGAACTTCACTGGGGAATCAAGAATGAGAATATTCATTATATTTGGGGAGTTAAAACTCTGTGGGGAATAGCTATACTGCTGGAGAGTAGCTATCCTTCTGGGGAGATCAGGAGTTTAGGTTGTATGCCAATCTACTGGGGAATTATCCTAGGTTGGGGATAAAAGTTAACTGTTATCTGGTTGATTCTCAGACTTTAAGACAACTTGCTGAAGATTTTGGATGGTTTCTGCTGTGGATTGGTAGTTGGAAATTTGACTTGATTGGGGAAGAAGGTTTCATCTCTGCTGAGGGTCTGTAATTCAAAGTTTTTCTTCGTTGAGGATTGGGAGTTTGGAGGTTTAACTCTGATGGTGGATCAAGGGTTTGAAATATAACTCCACCGGGGATTGGGAGTTTGAAGTTTTGACTCTGGCGGGGATTTTGAAATTTAATTCCGCTGGGGATATGTATTTCAGGGTTTTAGCTCCGCTAGGGATCTAGATGATGTACTGCAGGGGATTTCTCCTGGAATAGCCTAAAGACGTTTTCATATCCTTTCAACCTGCCAGTAATTATTCTTTCACATTTCGTTTATTTGTAAACAATGATTATATTTAAATGCATATGCTCATTTAATAAATCATTTGGACGTTTTCAAATAAAACACAAGTGTAAAAAAGAAGAAAAGGCAGATAGTTTTCTGCACTTTGAAGAATATTTGTATTAACTTTGTGTAAGTATTTTGTACAAAGGAGACAGACATCCTAGTAAGAGAACGTTGTCATAAAAAATGAGAAAATTTTATACAAAGAAAGATGGCTATGTGTAAAAATTCCATGGGGTTCTCATTCTGCTATAGCCTTCGTAACTCTGGATATCTTGTCCATTCATTGCTTCGTTCGAAGATGATTGAATTGATCAGAAGCCCAGAGCTTTTCCAGTGAAGATATTGTCCTTAAAGTGATCCGACGAGATATAGTCATACGCTTTAATTCCCTAACTTTTGCCTGGACCGCCCTTTCGGGTTTTCAGTCCACCGGGAAACCCTTTTTTGCCCAAGTCGCCCTTTCGGGTTTTCAACTTGCCGGGTGTACAGTTTTTTTATTTATCCCTAATTTTTTCCTGAACCGCCCTTTCGGGTTTTAGATTCACCGGGATGCCCATTTTTGCCCAAGTCGCCCTTTCGGGTTTACAACTTACCGGGTCCTTTAAGCGTAGTATCTTTTGACTATGTCTGCGTTTGCAGGGTGCGGCAGGTCATCGCCGTCCATGGTGGTTAAAATCATTGACCCACCAAAAAAGATTTTTTTGATCACAAATGGTCCTTCGTAGGCAGGAGTCCATTTGCCCCTGGGATCACTTTGCGGCAAGATGATCCGCTTGATTATAAGATCCCCGACTTGATATATCTGGCGTCTGACTTTCTTGTTGAAAGCCTTGATCATCCATTTTTGATACGTCTGGCCATGACAAACAGCAGTAAGTCATTTTTCATCAATCAAGTTAAGTTGATCAAGCCGGGTATGAATCCAATCATCTTCACTCAAACCAGCATCTTTCATGATTCTCAAGGAGGGAATCTGAACCTCGATAGGTAAAACAGCCTCCATGTCGTATACCAAAGAATAGGGTGTTGCCTCAATTGATGTGCGTGCCGTGGTACGGTACCCGTGCAGAGCAAATGGTAACATCTCATGCCAATCCTTGTAGGTGACTGTCATCTTTTGTATGATCTTCTTGATATTTTTGTTCGTAGCTTCGACATCACCGTTCATCTTTGGCCGATAGGGAGATGAATTTTGATGTTGAATATGGAACTGCTCACACAAGGCGGTGATCATAGTGTTGTTAAGGTTTGTACCGTTGTCAGTGATGATCCTTTCGGGGATGCCGTACGGACAAATGAGGTTCTTCTTGATGAAGCGGGCAATAACATTCTTTGTAACTGATGCGAAGGAAGTTGCTTCGACCCACTTGGTGAAGTAATCAATTGCCACCAGAATGAAACGGTGTCCATTGGATGCTGTAGGCTTGATCTCTCCAATCATTTCGATTCCCCACATTGCGAATGGCCAAGGAGATGTTAATACATTGAGAGGAATTGGAGGTATATGTACCTTGTCCGCATAGATCTGACATTTGTGACAAGTCCTGGAATGTTGATGGCAATCAGCTTCCATGGTAAACCAGTAATAGCCTGCCCACAGAATCTTCTTAGCCATCGTATGTCCGCTAGAGTGAGTGCCAAAGGTACCATTGTGCAGTTCAGCCATGATTTATTCAGCCTCAACCTTGTCCACACAACAGAGCAGAATACAATCATGATTGCGCTTGTATAGGATACCATTGCTTAGGAAGAACTTAGCTGAGAACCTCCTTAAGAACTTTTTGTCGTTGACTGAAGCTCCTTCAGGGTATTCTTGAGCCTCAAGATACCTTTTGACTTCATGAAACCAAGGTCGGTCCACTACTTCTTCGGTATTAATCTCGTGACAATGTGCAGGTTTGTCCATCCGTTCAATGGTGATTTGGGGAGCCTCATTGTCCCAGTTAAGTTTAAACATGGATGACATTGTAGCTAGAGCATCTGCTAGCTGATTTTCTTCTCGCGGGAAGTGCTCGAAGGTAATCAGCTCAAAATGTGGTAACAATGTCAAGACATGTTCTTTGTAAGGGATGAGGTTTGGATGTTTAGTGTCCCACTCTCCTTTGATCTGACTGATAACCAAAGCTGAGTCCCCAAATACAATCAAAGATTTGATTCCCAAGTCTATGGTAGCCTTGAGACCAAAGATACAAGCTTCATACTCGACCATGTTGTTGGTGCAGCTGAAGCAAAGTCTGGAGGTGAAAGGTGTATGGCAACCTTCTGGAGAGATAAGTACCGCGCCAATACCGTTGCCGAGTGCGTTGGAGGCACCATCAAAGTACAGGGTCCACCGAGATCCTTGTTCAGGTCCGTCATACGGTCTGTTCTCTTCAATGTTATCCAATGTCATAATGTCCTCGTCGGGAAAGTCGAACCTCATGAATTGGTAATCTTTGACAGCTTGATGGGCCATATGATCGGATAACACACTTCCCTTTATAGCTTTTTGGGTCATGTACTGTATGTCGTATCCCGTTAGGATCATCTTCCATCTAGTGATTCTTCCAGATAGAGCAGGCTTCTCAAAGATGTACTTGATCGGATCCATCTTAGAGATCAGCAAAGTGGTATGAGTCAACATATACTGCCTTAGCCGACGAGCAGCCCATACCAAAGCACAACAAGTTTTCTTGAGCAGTGAGTATCGGGTCTCACAGTCGGTAAACTTTTTGCTAAGGTAATAAATGGCATTCTCTTTTTGGCCAGACTCGTCATGTTGGCCCAGTATGCACCCCATTGAGTTCTCTAGGACGGTAAGATACATGACTAGCGGCCTTCCTTCGACAGGTGGCATCAAGATAGGAGGTTCTAGCAAATACTCCTTGATTTTATCGAAAGCAACTTGACAATCATCATTCCATTTAACCACCGGATCTTTCTTCAACAGCTTGAAGATTGGTTCACAGGTAGATGTTAGGTGAGAAATGAACCTTACAATGTAGTTTAGGCGTCCCAAGAAACCTCTGACCTCCTTCTCAGTGCGAGGGGCAGGCATTTCTTGTATAGCTTTGACTTTGGCAGGATCAACCTCGATGCCTTTGTTGCTGACAATGAAACCCAAGAGTTTACTGGACCTGACTTCGAAAGTGCACTTGTTAGGGTTCAGTCTGAGCTTGTACTCCTTCAACCTGACAAACAGCTTTTGCAGATGATCGAGGTGTTCTTCTTCCGTTTGTGAACAGGCTATCATGTCGTCTACGTAGACCTCTATCTCATGATGTATCATATCATGAAACAAAGCTACCATGGCGCGTTGATAGGTTGCCCCGGCATTCTTCAGTCCGAATGACATCACTTTGTAGCAGAACGTACCCCACTATGTAACAAAAGTAGTTTTCTCCATGACCTCAGGGGCCATTTTGATCTGGTTATAGCTCGAGAATCCGTCCATGAAAGAAAATACCTTGTGCTGAGCTGTATTGTCAACCAAGATGTCAATGTGCGGTAGTGGAAAGTCATCTTTAGGGCTGGCCCTGTTTAAGTCTCTGTAATCCACATACATTTTGACTTTGCCGTCCTTCTTAGGCACGGGCACAATGTTAGCAACCCATTATGGATATGAGGTAACAACAAGAAATCCAGCATTGAACTACTTCATAACTTCTGCTTTGATCTTTTCAGACATGTCAGGCCTCATACGACGAACTTTTTGTTTAACTGATGGACAGTCTTCTCTCGTGGGTAGACGGTGTACCACAATATCTGTATCAAGTCCTGGCATGTCTTCGTAAGACCAGGCGAAGATCTCAACATATTCATTCAGCAGCTGAACTAAGCGCTCCTTGACACTTGGATCTAGGTTGGCACCCACTCTAACTTCTTTTCTGTCTTCCTCAGTTCCCAAGTTGATTGTCTCTAACAACTCCTCATGAGGTAGAATAGCCCTTTCTTCTTGTTGTAGCAGTCTAGCCAATTCTCTCGGCACTTCACAGTCTTCATCACCTTCGTATTCGGCATGGTAGACCAGATCTTCAGAGTCACTGAAGGTCATAGAAGAATTGTTACCCATGGAATCCAGAATGGAAGGGTACCTGCATTTGTGAGTGTGGGTGTGTGTAAGGGATAACCACCTTTAAACAAATAAAATGCAAAAAGAAAGAAAATGAACACAAAAATTTATATGTGAAAACATCCATGATTCATTAAAATGGCATATGAAGATGAAAAATCAAACCCTTACAAATGGACCTATGTACCTAGGGTAAGGCACAAGGTTAAAATTGTACGAATTGTTTAAGAGTTATTACAAACCAACAGAAATGTTTGAAAGATAAATTACTGATCGATGAAAGTAATGGGGATAAAATCCTTTGCCTCCCAATTGCATAGCCCTCCGTCAACAGTAGGGAAAATCCAGTCTTCCAAATTGCTCTCCTCTTCACTATCCTCCAAAGTTTTGACTCCATGATGGGTGATCTTCACTGGTGGCCCTCCAGCACGGGAGCAACGCACAACCTTCTGACTAGCCGAAGTGAAACCCAAGGAGAATTTATCAGTTCTAAAGGGAAAGTCGGGAAGCTGCCCCCAGATTGTGCTTCCTCCTTCTTCAATCACAACCTTTGCATCTTTGAGAGACGACATCCCAGGCGGAGGTCTGGTAATCATGGTTACAGAAGACAATGTCTTGGTTGCTGCAATCTCCTGAGCTACCTCCTCAAAATGATGAAAGGGGGTTTCGATGAATTCTCCATCTAATTCCACATAGCGGAACGAATTAAGATGGCTTATCATGTATTCCTCTTTGCCGTGAACAGTTACAATTTTCCCCTGGACATGGTACTTGAGCTTTTGATGCAGAGTAGAAGTGACGGCTCTAGCATGATGAATCTAGGGTCTTCCCAACAAGCAAGAATAGGAAGGACGGATGTCCATGTCATAGAATATGGAGTTGAAGGTTTCAGTTCCCACCTTAATCGGGATGTCCACTTCCCTGTGGACCATCCTTTTAGAACCATCAAAGGCTCTGACAATGATGTTGTTGGGCTTCAAGGTTAAACCTTCACAATCTAGCCTATCCAATGCCTTCTTTGGCAAGACATTCAGCGAAGAACCAATGTCTACCAGGACGTGTGCTAGAGTAGTCCCTCTGCATTCCGCCGAGACATGCAAAGCATCATTATGTTTTCTCCCTTTGATTGTTAAATCGGCGTCGAAGAATCCTAGACCATTATCTGCTGTTAGGCTAGCTACACATTCCTAGAATTGATCCGCGGAGGTTTCCTGGGGAATATGGGACGTCTTCAAGAATATGATCAAACCTTTGGCATGAGCTTCTGAACAAAGCAGCAAGGCCAACATCGAGATTTTTGAGGGGGTTTTCCCCAGTTGCTCCACAACATTATAATCGGTCTTCTTGATTATTTTCAAAATCTCTTCCATTTCTTTTTTAGAGGTTTCAGGGATGATCAACGGCTGAGACCTCATCCTGACGGGCTCTTCTTGGATCCCTTTCCCTCTATCATCAGCAACAGCAGAGGGGACAACCACAGGAGTCACAACTTCTTCAATAACTAGAGTTCTCGCAGATATGTTGACCAGCACAAGGGTAACCTTAGGAGCAGCTGAGGGTCCGAAGATTGCCTTTGGAGGCGCAATCGTCAGAGAGAAAATTCTTTCACTGCGGGTGATTTTACTCGTTCCGACAATGTTCCCGATGTCGGAAGTCTCTTCATCAGAACTCTCTTCAGTTGATTCAATTTTTTTAATACCGTGGTAAAAGATCTCTCCCCCATAGTTCCACGGTAGTGATTTGTTGGACTTGTACGGGATGGGCCCCGACATGGTTATCTTCAAAGGTACAATCTTCAGATTGGATGTAATCTTAACAAGTCTTTTGGAGACCTTGGAAATATTGGCGGATATGGTAATTATCGAAACATCATTAACAGGAGTCGGTGTAACATGAGTATTTTTAAAAAGGATTTCTTGGTTATCCATTAGGCGCTGGATGCTTAACTTCAACAATGGACAGTCAGTTGGTAAGGATGAACAAAGGTAGCAATCTTCTTCACAACCTGGGAAAATTCCAGCCTTCAGCAAATTCAACTTGATCATCGGTAGCGGAGTCATCAAATCATCAACAGTAGCAACAAAAAGATCTTCTTCAATAGCATGGGCATTCTGGCCATGCTTTGGCATTGGAGCAGAGATTACATTAGGCTTTTCAGGGGCGTCGAATTCAACTTCTTTAGCATCTATCAAATCCTGAATCTTATTTTTGAGGGCCCAACAACTGTTGGTGTCATTCCCCATGCTGTCTGAATGATAAGCACACTTGGCATTGGGATGGTAGTGTAGTGACGTAGTGTTAGGGTTTGTAGGGGCCTCCCTCAAACTGGCAAGGTTTAACTTCAAGAGATGGGGTAAAACCTGAGCATGTGTCATATTGATCCGGGTGAATTGCCGTGCAGGCCTTTCCATCCTTGCTTGGTTGGCTCTGGGTTGATTGTTTCTAGGCTGATCAGCTGCATACTTCTGAATTATTACAAACCCCATCGATGGCCGACGCTCAACTCTTCCTTGACCTCTTTGGGAGTAGACAGCTGAGACTTCTTTCTTTGCTGGAAAAGTCTTTTTGATGGCAGCGGAAGCAGATGTATCCTTTTGAATTTTTCCGCTCTTTATGCCGGCTTTAACTCTCTCACCAGTCAAAATCAACTCGGTGAACCCCGCAGACAAACTTCCAATCAGGTGATTGAAAAAGGGGCCTAACAGTGTACCCAAGAACATATCTACCAGCTCCCTCTCAGATAGAGGTGGTTTCACTCGTCCCGCCAAGTCCCTCCATTTCTGGGCATACTCTTTGAAACCTTCATTTGATACCATGCCCATACTCTGTAATTGAGTACGGGTTGGTGCTAAATCCGCATTATATTGATATTGTCTATAAAAGGCCGCCGCCAAATCCTCCCAATTGTATACATCAGACCTTTCTAGCTGGTAGAACCAATCTAACTGCATCCCCGAAAGACTGTCCTGGAAGAAATGAACCCACAGGTCTTTGTCAGAAGAATGAGGTTGGATTTTTCTGACTAAGATCGCAGATGCATCTTTGAAAAAGACAAACCATCGTACTTAGCAAAAATAGGCATCTTGAACTTGGGGGGAATAACAATGCCAGCTACAAACCCTAACTCTTCAAAGTCCATCCCAAGCACTCTTTGTACCTCCATGGAAGCCAGACGCTCTTCCAGATTCTTGTACTTGTCACCTGCAGGAGGGTACTGCTGTTCAGAATAGTCTTCATCTTCCTCTTCCTCTTCTTCCTCAGACTCAGATGGCATGGAAGTCTATTTACCCTTTCTCACCCCTTCATCAAATGTTGAGGGGAAATCCAGGACCCTTCTAGCTTGACCTTCAAATCTCCTACCCATGGTAGCCATACCAACCCTCTTCTTTTTCTTTTTCTCTTTTTCCTTTTCCAGCAAGATTTTGAGCTCCTCCTGACCTTTAGCCAAAGTCATGAGTAGTTGTTGGAACTGTGAATTCTGCACTTGTAAGTCTTTAACCGTCTGCTCAATATCCATCTTGCTGAAATAAACAGCAGAGAGATAAGGAAACCTGGTGTGAAGACCTGCTTATGCATATGATGAATGATATGTATTCATGTAATGCATTCAAGGATTCATAAATTCAAATTTGTTTTAAACAAAAAGAAGCACACGTCATATTAATAAGATAAAATTTGTTAGTACATCAATGCCCCATGGGCAAAATAATACAAAATTCTAATGTAAAAAGACGTTGCGCATCCTCTTTGGTGCAATGTAGGTGTTGAGAGTCTGCTCTTCATGAAGTTGAAGAGTAAGTTCCAAAACCTTCTTCTCACTTACGTAGAATTGGGCTTCAAAAGTATCGCGCTCTCCCTTGAGCTGTATCTAACTCCTTTGCAAATCTTCTAGTGATGTTGGCATGTCAGGATGTAGGAGGGTGTATGGAACCTCTCCTTCCATAATAGGATCTTTGATCACAGGAAGCATGTAGGGGTAAGGCATCATAAGACTTTGCGCGCGGGTTCGTACTCACTTGAGGTAAGGCTCAAGAGGGATGGAATTCTTGTGTCCCAAGGTCTTACTGTCCACCTTGTTGGGCATCCTCCAAGCTCGGATAAACCTTTGTCGGAGTCCTTGATCGTCGTTGTCGAAGTCAAAAACCAAGTCTGGAATCAACATGTCATGTGGGCCATCCCTTTGGGCATACCCAAACTGTCTCAGAGCCAAGAAGGGGTTGTAGGTAATGCCTCCCCTAATGCCAAGTAGAGGGACATTAGGGAATTCCCCACAATGATCAATGATGATAACATTTTCTCTGGATCGAGAACACCATTGAACATCAGAATGTGTAAGAGTCATAAATCGTTGTGACCACCTCAAACCTTGCTCATTCTTCAAAATTGATTGGGGAAGATGAGAAATAAACCATCTTGCCAGTAGAGGAGTACAACACATGAGAACACCTCTTTTCCTCATTGTTCGAGTCTGAAAAGAGTGGAGGATATCCCCAAGCAATGTAGGCACCGGGTTACGAGCCATAAAATTTTTGACAGCACTGACATCTATAAGCTGGTCAGGGTTAGGGAACAAGACCAACCCATAGATGAGAAGAGCTATAATCTCCTCAAAAGCTTGTAAGTCCAATGAATTCCAGCACCTTTGGGCCTTCTCAAATAGAAACTTTGACAAGAAACCTTTGACACCACTTCTAGTTTCCCAATGGCCTATGATATCAGATGGTTGCAAGTGTAGGGTTTGAGCAACATCTTCAGGCTTTGGATCTCTTTCCATACCGTTGTAGGGTAGTTGATGGAGAATAGGAATCCTCAAGAGTTGAGAAAATTCCTCCAAAGTAGGCACAAGCTAGTAATCAGGAAATGTGAAGCAGTGGTGTAGGGGGTCAAAGAACTGGAAGAGAACTTTCACCATGTCTTCCTCAGTGTTGGTGTTGACTAAGTTGAGAAGATGACCATGCCTCTCGGTGAATGGAGAATTCTCAGGAATCCTTGAAGCTAGCTCCTTTAGTTGAGGAGGAATTCTTACAAGGTTGACTTGGATTGTTTTCCTGCAAAGTGAATCCATTACCTATAAAACAGGAAAAAAGATGAAGATCCAAATCCTTGAAATGGTTAGTGGATGCATATGTTGCTTCATGATGTTTATGATGTTATGCACAAGTATATATGTACAAACAAATCACACAAGTTCCTAGTTTCAGGCTTGCATTGGGTTTCATAGGTAAGTACCCTCTTGAAGTTTAGTCGGCTCAACCTGTCCTATAAATAGTAACCGGGTTCTAAGGAGCTCAATATCACTGGATTATTTTCTGTGTTCATTGTTTCAGTTTAGCCACTTTACTGGCGACTGAAATATTCCAAGAAAACAACCCTCAATGAGTGTAGTATATAGTATCTACCAACTTCGGACTGCACCAAAGCCGGTCATCTCACTACCCTTAAAAAGGCCAATTTGGTCAAGTAAAGGTTCTAAAAGTCCATTAGTGCTTTATGACATCACTCAGCGGCCCCGTATTCTCTTTGATTAACTTAAAGGCTACCGGTACCCACAAATATGTCGCACTGATATAGCTATTGCTTCAACCATGTCGGTATACCCCGCACAGTTTCCACAACATATTTCTATTTACCTATGAATGTTTCCCAAATCTGGGTAGAGGATTCAAACCCAAACAATAGAACCAAATGTAAAGCAATTAAGTCAAACAAGATAAGCATGTAAAGGTGATCTAAAACCCTAAGATCTACCCACTTTTAGATTAGTCCCTAGAAGAGTCGCCAGTTCTGTGATTCGGTGGGAGAACTGACTTGAGGTTTTGTGTTTGTGTTCGCAAATGTTTCGGTTTAGCAAGAGTCGCCAGACTTTTATTTTATCCAAAAGGAAAGGTAAAAAAGCACAGGAAAGACCTTTGAGATTGTTTTTGGGTTCGGGGGGTAGATTATGAAAAGGGAAGGTGCTAGCACCCTTTTCATCCATGGTTTTCCAAGGGCTCTTAGTTACTTGTTTTAGATCACTTGATTTTGCTTTTTAATTGTTTGAAATGGTGCTTTTGTGTGTGGTTTTGAAAGTATTTTGAAAAGAGGCCATCATTGTGGCAACCTTTGTAATGATTCTTGTTTGAATGTATACAAAGGTGTTTGTCTTTTGAAACATGTTTCAATGTTTGAAAGTTTGTTGGGAAATGTTTTGAAATTGTATTGTGTGTTTTTGAAAATAGCAAGGATGGTTTGCAAGTTTGATCAAGTAACTAGGAGTTGTCTACCCTACCTCAAAGATCTTTCCTACACTTTTTAACCCTTTGACATTGTTGTTTTACCATTGCATTTGGTAAATAACCTTAACTTTGGATGTTAAACGGGAGAGGCGCGGGTCATCGTATTACCATGATAACAATATTGCCAAGTATCTTAGCAAGTTTTTGAGGGACTAGATCATTTTTTGTATAGGAAACCAAGATAGCGTCATCGAGGGACTATGATATTTTGTTTTGTTTTGTTTATTTTTGCCAAGATACCTAGCATTCATACCATGGTCATTTTTAAGGAAACAAGTGGATGAAACCCTAGGGGTGCTTGTGTGCATTGTGTTGTCATTTTTCATGCATTTTTGTCTTGTGTTTAGTCATGCTATTTGTTTGATTTTGGTTCTTTGCATACAAACCCTAATCTTACTAATCATGCATATAAAGCAATAAAATGCGTAAAAGTAAATCTAAGACTATTACAACATTATTACGGGGAGGGGGATACAAGTGTGAATAGGGGGATATGCTAAAAAATAAAGCCCTAAAACTATTACAACCATATTGAATTTATTTGTACAAATAAATAAATAAGTAAATACTTAAATATGGAAATAAATATAAATATGCAAAATGTTTTTGTATATATTTATGTAAAAATAAGTTTATTTATGTCTAAAAAAAGAAAATAAAAATGATTATTTTTGAAAGGGTGGAAACCCTAGTTTTTGTTTAAAAGAAAATATGTATTCTAATTATTATTTATGTACAAGATAATAAATAAAAATATATACAAAAATGTTTAAAATAAAATATGTGAGAAAATATTATTTTTATATGTATAATAAAATAAAATAAAATATGTAAGTATTTTAGTATTATTTACAAGTTTTAATTAAGAAAATAAAGTAATATTAACCTAATAATTATTTATTATGAAAATAAAAATAAAATAAAAATATAATAAAATGCCAAAAATAAAGAAAATAATTTTTGTGATTTTAAATGTTTAAGAAAAAATAATAAAGTCAAAAAATAAAAAAAGAAATGAAAAATATACAAAAATAAATCAAATGGGCCAAGGGGTGCAAAAAGCAGGATGGGGGGTGTCAAAAGCAAGGCAGGCCAGGCCCAGCCCACGTTCCACTTCATCCCTTTCCTTGAGACAGAAATACGCGCATGCCATGTTCAAACTTGTATCTCCTGCATGCGTGCTTAAAAACAAAAACTTACAACATGAAAGTTATAGCTCATCATCACACGATTCTAACCATATAAAAAACTTGATCTAACTCTAAGAAACCAGGGAGAATTTTATCACCCCCAATTTCTGACCTAAAAAATTCAGCAGCTTCAACATCCAAATTCTCCTAGCTCAGCTAACATAAATGAATTCTATGCATATGTACAGTTCAAGGACATTAAGGGCTACATTTTTGCTTCACAAACCTAAGCCTAATGATTCCTAAATAAGGAGATAGAAGTTTAGAAAATACCTGTTTCATCCAAGTTTGGATAGGGCAATGTAGGAGTTTTGGATGAGGCCTGAAGGTCGTGTTAGCTTGCCTGAAGTTCACTCAACCTTCCCCAATGCTTGGCTTGCTTTGAACTTGCCTGAATGTGCTTGTAGAACTCAACCTACAAAGCTTCAAAGTAAAAATGGTGAAGTGTGAAAATGGAGTTTCAGTGGCTGGACAGGTGCTTGGACAGTTTAGGTATGTTGTATGGAGTGTGTTGGAAGTGGTTTCAAGTAAAACGCACGAGGCAATATGAAGATGGCTTGAGTTCTGCAGGGCTTGCCCTGTTTTGGGCAGAAATGGAGTGTTTGGTGTATTTGGGTGTTTGAGAGGCTATGAGCTCGTGTATTCTGCTTGCTACAATGTGTTGAACTTGTTTGAAATGAATGCAAGACTTGTTTTTATCAGATGCCAAAGTTATATGGACTTTTGCAAGTTACTTGGTTTTGAAGCAAAAGTTGAAGTTGACAATGCCAAGGCCTGTATAGGCCTGTATTCTAGCTGCACATAGTTGGTGAACTTTTCCTGATATTAGTGAACTTTGTTTGCAGCAAAAGGCTTGGTCCATGGCTCAAGATAAACAATTTGACATAAAGCATGCTTTATCAAAGTGGCAATGTTAACTTTTTGCCATTTTTGGATTAAACCTTTGTATAATGCTTCATAGATCAGAACAATGCCATAATCCATTGTGTTTTCATTTAATTTATAAGTGTAGAAGATATTAGAACCTGTAAACCAAGTACAAGCATGCTTTGGACAGAATTGCAAGTTGTAGCAATGTGCAAAATGCCTTGGACAAAAGTGATAATTTTCCATTTGCAATCCTTCGATTCTCCCTAACCACAAATGATCTTGGAGGGTTCTTGGACATTTTGGAAAGCTTTTAACATGATATACAATCCATCTTTGAAATGAATTTTGAGATTACACTTGGAACTATGTGAAAAATTGCCATGAAGATAGGTCAAAATCTTGCCTAAACTAGGGCAAAATTTCACCAAGTTAGAAAGTTTTTGGACCTCTATTCACAAAATCATAATTTGAGATCCATGCATCTTTTTGGAAAACTTTGTGAATCAAAGTTTTATATTTTTTGGAGGACTACAACTTTCATGTTGGAAGTTTTCTTTGAATCCAATTGCATCATGGTGAAAAAGTTGGGAAAAAATAAGAAATTTTCATAACTTTGAAAATTTCTGAGTTATGAAAATTTTCCATTTTAAACCCTAATTTCCAAAATTAGGTTTCTTGGTGAACAAGTTTCATGTTTTGACACATCTTGATGAAAATTTACCCTTGGCACTTGATTTTGACCAAAAAGTCAAAGTTTGACTTTTCAGTGTACAGTTGATTTTTGATCAGTTGACTGGAAAATTCATCTGTCAATCCAATGCATTTGAGATCTTTTGAACCTTGTGATTAGGTAAAGATGATGCCATTGAGTCCTTGAATCCATGATTGAACCCAATTTTCCATTGGCTAGGTGAAAAATCAGAAATTGCCCTTCTGTAGTCAAAACCCTAAAAATGACCATTTTGCCCTTTTGATGATCTGATCAAATTTCTTGAGGAGTTATGGTCCAAACTTGATCAAATGGTTCATATGAGCCTATAATGTTGATGTGGATAAAAAATTATGAGTTTTGACTGTAAATTGGCCACAGTTGACTTTTTATTCAATATAACTGATTTTTAGGTCAACTGTCCAATTGACTGGGCAAAATTGTGATTCAAAGCTTGAAACTTAGTATGGGAAATCTTAGGAGTCCAACATGAAGTATTCAAGTAACATGAGGCATTGGAAGTCCAAAAATATTTTTGAAAACTCAAACCCTAATTTCAGGTCATCAGTGCAAGGAGATGTTTTGAGCAGGCCAAACCCTAATCCTGTCTGGAGTCCAAAGAGTTTTGTGAGGGGAAATATTGATAAAATGAGAGGGAAAATTTTTGGGTACAACATCATGGAATGGTAGTCATCCACAGCCTGATGAGCCAAATGATCAGCTAATACATTTCCCTTGATTACTTTTTGGTTCGTGTATTAGATATCGTATTCGGTCAAGATCATTTGCCATCTTGCTATTCTTCTGGAGAGAGTGGGCTTCTCGAAGATGTACTTGATTGGATCCATCTTAGATATCAGCAAAGTTGTGTGGGTCAACATATATTGTCTTAGTCGGCGAGCAGCCCATGCCAAAGCACAACAAGTTTTCTCGAGCAGTGAGTATCGTGTTTCGCAGTCGGTAAACTTTTTTCTAATGTAGTATATTGCATGCTCTTTTCGACCAGACTAGTCATGCTGCCCCAACACACACCCTATTTAATTGTCTAACACTGTTAAGTATATTATCAAAGGTCTTCCTTCAATCGGAGGTATCAGAATTGGTGGTTCTTGAAGGTACTCCTTGATTCTTTCGAAAGCAGTCTGGCATTCGTCATTCCATTTTACTACTTGTTCTTTCTTCAGGAGTTTAAAGATCGGCTCACAAGTAGCCGTCAGATGTGAAATAAACCTGGCGATATAATTGAGGTGTCCCAAGAAACCTCTAACTTCCTTCTCAGTACGGGGAGCCGGCATCTCTTGTATGGCCTTCATCTTTGCAGGGTCTACTTGAATACCCTTGTCACTAACGATAAACCCCAGAAGTTTACCAGACCTTACCCCGAAGGTGCACTTATTCGGATTTAACCTCAACTTGTATGTCTTCAGCCTGTCAAAAAGCTTTTGTAGATGATCAAGGTGTTCTTCCTTGGTTTGAGACCTGGCTATCATGTCATCAACATAAACCTCTATCTCATGGTGAATAATTTCGTGGAACAAAGCTACCATGGCTCGCTGATAAGTTTCCCCAACATTCTTCAACCCTAAAGGCATCACCTAGTAACAGAAAGTGCCCCACTGTGTGACGAAGGTTGTCTTCTCCATGTATTCAGGTGCCATCTTGATCTGGTTGTAGCCAGAGAAACCATCCATGAAGGAAAATATTTTGTGTTGTGCAGTGTTGTCAACCAGAACATCGATGTGGGGAAGCAGAAAGTTATCCTTGGCGCTTTCCCTGTTCAGGTCTCTGTAGTCCACACACATTCATACTTTACCATCTTTCTTGGGTACCGGGACCATGTTAGCAACCCATTGTGGATAGGAGTTGACAGCTAGGAACCCAGCATTGAACTGCTTCATAACCTCTGCTTTGATCTTCTATGACATTTCAGGGCGCATACGACGGACCTTTTGCTTTACCGGAGTGAAATATTCTTTAGTCAGCAGAAGATGAACCACTATATATGTGTCTAGTCTTGGCATGTCTTCATATGACCAGGCGAAGATCTCAACATAATCGTGCAACATCTGTACCAACCGCTGTCTGACACCAAGCTCTAGATTTGCGCCAATCTTGACTTATTTTCTGTCTAGCTCTGTGCCCAAGCTTATTGTCTCAACTGGATCTTCATAAGGCTGTATAGCCCTCTCTTCCTGCTGTAATAGTTTGGAAAGTTCTCCAGGTACCTCACAATCTTCCTCACCTTCGACCTCGGCTTGGTTGATCGGATTTTCGAAGTTATAACTGGCAATAGCAGAAATGTTATCAATGGGATCCAGAGTGGATATGGATCTGCAGTTTGATAGGTGAGTGTGTGTATGAGCATAGTTGTATTGATAAAGTGAAAAGCAGAAAAGAAAATAGAGAGCGCAAAATTTGTATGCAAGAACGTTCGATGTTTTATTGATGACATATGATAATGACATATAATAACCCTCACAAATAAAACATTGTGCCTCGGGTAAGACACAAGTCCATAGAGTTTATATTGTTTATTACAAATCTGAAAAACAAGTAAGACAATAACTGATGAACAAAAGTAATCGGCATAAAATCTTTGGTCGCCCAGTTACTAGGTCCACCGTTGGTAGTAGGGTAGGTCCAGCTGTCAATATCAGAATCCTCATCATTGTCTTCTATAACATTGACCCCACGATTGCTAATGCGTAGGGGAGGTCCTCCAGCCCGAGCATGTCGAACAACCCTTTGAGCTCCTTAAGTAAATCCCAAACCAAATTTGTCAGTTTTGTAAGGAAAATCAGGGAGATGTCCCTAAATGGTACACCCACCTTCTTCAACTACTGCTCTGGCGTCCTTGAGAGAAGCCATCTTCAAAAGAGGTCTGGTGATCTTTGGTACACTGGTAATAGCCTTGGTTGATGCCATAGTATGAGGAACCTCTTCAAAATTTTGACAAGGGGTCTCTATGAACTCACCGTCCATCTCCACATACCTGAAAGATTTCAGGTGGCTTACCATGTACTCCTCTTCACCATGCACGGTGACAATCTTTCCCTTCACTGGATACTTCAGCATTTGGTGCAGCGTAGAAGTAACGGCTCCAGCTTCATGGATCTAAGGATGACCCAACAAACAAGAATAAGATGACCTGATATCCATCACGTAGAAGGTGGATTCAAAGGTCTGGGAACCCACTTTGACACGGATGTCCACTTCTTCGTGCAACATGCTTTTTGAACCATCGAAAGCCCTCACCACAATGTTACTAGGCTTTAAGGTCAAACATTCACAATCTAGCCTATCAAGAGCCTTCTTGGGCAAAACATTCAGTGACGATCCAGTGTCCACTAGCACATGGGCCATAGTAGTGCCCCTGCATTCGATCGAGACATGTAGAGCATCATTATGCTTTCTCCCCTTGGGTGTCAAATCAGCATCAGAAAAACCAAACCCATTATCGGTAGTCAAACTGGCCACACAGTCCTTGAATTGGTTAGTGGAGGTTTCTTACGGCACATGCATAGTCTTGAGAAATGTAATAAAAGCATTTGCATGGGCCTCGGAACACAATAGCAGATCCAACATTGATATCTTCGAAGGGGTTTGCCCCAGATGTTCGACCACATTAAAGTTGCACTTCTTGATTATTTTTAAAATCTCCTCCATTTCTTGTTTAGAGGATTCCAAAACAACTTTATTAGGTGCCTCCTTTCGGGCAGACTCACATATAGCTTCTTTGCCCCGAGTCCCAGATGACTCATCGGCAGGGATAACAACTGGAGTAAGGATGGAGTAGTAGCAGAAGTACTGACAGGAACAACATATGGAGTAACAACAGGCCTAGAAACAATCTTCAGGGAGATTTCGGGAGAGAAAACCCTTCCACTTCGAGTAATTTTGATGGTCCCGACAATGTTACTGATATCGGGATCAGCCTCCTCAGCTTTTTCATATTTAATGGTTAACAGATCCTGTTTGACGCCATGGTAGTAAACGTCAGCACCATAATTCCAAGGAACAGCTTTGTCTGAGGAGTATGGTACAGGTCTAGTAAAAGTGATTATTAATGGAACAATTCTTGGAGCAGATGTAATCCTAACAGGTCTTTTGGAGGAGACCTTGGAAGGATTGGTGGAAATGGTTATGATAGCAACATCTTCATATAGAACAGTTGGAAACGGAGTCTTTTCGAACAAAATCTCTTTGTTATCCATCAGGTATTGAACACATTCTTTCAGCAAATAACAACCAGAAGGAAGAGATAAACACATGTGGCAACCTTCACCATATCCCGGAAATAAAACGGCTAGCAACAAATTTTTCTTGACGGTCATGAGAGGAGTGGAAACTTCATCAACATAAGTAACAAATAGATCAGTATCAACGGCATTGACACCACGTTTGTGCTTGGGCATGGGAGCAATTATGACATTAGGCATCTCAGGAGAATCAAACTCAATCTCCTTTGCTTCGATCAGATCCTGTATCTTATTATTCATAGCCCAAAAGTCGTTTGTATCATAGCCTGGACTCTCAGAATGGTAAGCACACCGAGTGTTTGGATTGTAACGAGGAGATGTGGTGTTGGGATTCTTGGGAGCCTCCTTTAAGGTTGCCAAGTTAGATTTTAACAGATGGGGTAAAACCTCAAACAATCTCATATTGATCCGGGTGAACTTCCTTTGACGTATTTCTACCCTTGGCTGATTGTTTCGTTGTTGAGTATCCACAGACCTAGGTATCATCACAGCCCCTACCGTTGGATGGAGCTCGGTTCTGCTCTGACCTCTTGGATTGTAAATAGAATTTACCTCCTTCTTACCCATGAATGGATTTTCACTGTTGTTGTACCCTAAAATTTTCCATCTCATTTATCAAGTATTTTCTCACAAGATCTTCTTTGGTTCAAGACTGCACAAGGGTTGATAAGCTCAAGACACCTCCTTAAACACTGATGACTGAAATTAGGGTTTGATATTGCACAAGGATAATTAAACTTTTAATTACTCATATGACTTTCATGGATCATTATAGACCCTCAATATTGTTCATGTCAAGTTTCAAGTCTCGGATCACATTTTTGCTTAATCAATTGATCAGTTGACCTAAAAATCAGTTATATTAGGGAAAAGGTCAACTGTGGCCAATTTACAGTCAAACTTCATAAATTTTTATCCATATCAACATTGTGAACTCATATATGTCATTTGATCAAGTTTGGACCACAATTCCTCAAGAAATTTGATCAGATCATCAAAAGGGCAAAATGGTCAAAATTAGGGTTTTGACTGAGAAAAGGCAATTTCTGATTTTTGACCTAGAAAATGGTTTATTGGTTGGAAACATGACCTCAAGGATTCAATTTAATCATTTTTACCTAATGACATGACTCAAAATATTGCCTTACGAATGATCTTAGTCCCTTAAAGAAAATGCTAAGATATCTTACAACATTGATATTCATGACTATACGATGACCCTTGCCCGTCCCTTTTACATCCAAAGATAAGGTTACTTACCAATCCATGGTAAAATAAAAATGTCAAAGGAATGAGGAAATAAACAAGAAATACTTTTGAGTAGGTAGAATGTTCGTAGTTGCTTGCTCATTTTCAAACCAAAACACCCTTTCTATTTTCAAAACAAACACCAACACTTTCAAAACATCTTTCAAACTTGAAACATTTTCAAAAGATCAACACTTTGTATACATTCTTATGAACGAGAATTGTTACAAAGTTGCCTAAATGATGGCGCCTTTTCAAAATACTTTCAAAAACCACACCACAAGCACATCTTCAAACAAAAGCAAGTGATCTAGCAAGCAACTAAGAGCTCGTAGATATCTACGAATGAAAAGGGTGCTAATACCTTCCCTTTTCATAATCTACCCCCAAAACTCAAGAAATAATCTCAAAGGTCTTTCTTGTTCTTTTCAGCCTTTCCTTTTGGATAAAATAAAAGTCGGTGGCGACTCTTGCTATCCGCGACATTTGCGATAAAACACAAAACAACCAAGTCAGTTCTCCCACTGCATTACAGATCTGGCGACTCTGTTGGGGAAAATTTTAAAAATGGGGTTACCTTAGGGCTAGATCACATTTACTTGCTTTCATTGTTTGATTTATTTGCTTTACATTTTGGTTCTTTGTTTAGGTTTAAATCATCTACCTGGATTTGTGATACCTTATAGGTAAGTGGCAATACATTGTGGAAACTGTGCGAGGTATACCGACATGGTCTAAGAAATAGCTACTTTAGTGTGACATATTTGTGGGTACCGGTAGCCCTTGAGTAGTCCAGGAGAATACAGGGCCGCTGAGTGATGTCATGAAGCCCTAACTAACTTCTAGAACCTTTACTTGGCCAAGTTGGCCATTAGGATGTAGTGATATTACTGGCTTTGGTGCAATCCGAAGTTGGTAGATACGCGATACTACACTCATTGAGGTTTGGTTTTTTGGGATATTTTAGTCGCCATTAAAGAGGCTTGCGCTGAAACAATTCCCGAGAAGACAAACCAGTGATATTGAGCTCCCTTAGAACCCGGTTACTATTGCTAGGACAGGTTTGAGCCAACTAATCTTCAAGAGGGTACTTACCCATGAGACTCTATGCAAGCCTAAACCTAAGGACTTGTTTGTTTTGTTTGTATATATATTTACTTATACATAACATCATAAAAATCATAACATCATACTCATACTTACTAACCATTTCAAGGATTTTTTGGATTTATCTTTGTTCTGTTTTGTAGGACATGGATTCTATTCGCAGGAAAACCATTCAAGTCAATCTCGTAAGGATCCCTCGTCAACTTAAAGAGTTAACATCAAGAGTTCCTGAGAATTCTCCATTTATCGAAAGACGTGTTCTCCTCCTAAACTTGGTTACCTCCAACACTAATGAAGATATGATGAATGTGCTCTTCTAATTCTTTGATCCTCTACACCATTGCTTCACATTTCCTGATTATCAACTTGTGCCAACTTTAGAAGAATTCTCCCAACTCTTAAGGAATCCCATTCTCAACCAACTACCCTTCAACGGTATGGAAAGAGACCTAAAACCAGAAGAGATTTCTCAAGCCCTACACTTGCAACAATCTGATGTCACAACTAATTGGGAAACAAGGAGTGGTGTCAAAGGTTTCTTAGCCAAGTTCTTGTTTGAGAAAGCTCAAGACTGTTGGAACTCTTTGGATTTGCAAGCTTTTGAGAAAATTGTGGCCCTTCTCATTGATGGGATGGTTTTGTTTCCAAATCCTGACCATCTCATAGATGTAAACACCGTCAAAATCTTCATGTCTCGTAACCCGGTGCCTACTTTGTTAGGAGACATCCTACATTCTTTTCACTCTCGCACTATGAGGAAAAGAGGTATCCTTATGTGTTGTACTCCCCTCTTGGCAAGATAGTTTACTTTGCATCTTCTATAGTCTATATTGAAGAACGAGCAAGGTTCAAGGTGGTCACATAGGTTGATGACGCTCAGACATTCAGATGTTCATTGGTGTTCCCGATCTTTGGAGAATGTTACTATCATCGACCGTTGTGCAAAATTCCCTAATGTCCCCTTGCTTGGATTAGAGGAGGTATCACTTACAACCCCTACTTAGCCTTACGACAATTTGGTTACGCCCTAAGGGATGGTCCACATGAGATGCTTATTCAAGGGTTGGTATTTGACTACGAGAATGACGACCAAGGTTACCGCCAGAGGTTTATCCGAGATTGGAGTATGTTGAACAAGGTAGATAGCAAGACATTAGGGCAGAAGAATTCCATCCCCCTTGAGCCTTACCTTAAGTGGGTGCGAGATCGTCCTCAGAAACTTGTGATGCCTTATCCTTTCATCTTAACAGTTATCATAGAACTTGTTGTGGAAGGAGATATCCCATACAATATCCTTCATCCTAACATGCCCACCTCTCTCGAAGACTTGCAAAGGGATTGGATACAGCTTAAGGGGGAGAGAGACACTTTCGAGGCCCAATTCTACACTAGCGAGAAGAAAGTTCTAGAACTCACCAAACAGCTTCATCAAGAGTGGAGTCTGAACGCCTACATCGCACCAAAGAGGATGCGTTCAAATTTTTTGTCTTAGATTTTTGTATTTTATTTCTTTCATTGTAATCCCAAAGAGGCATGATGTACTAAAAATTTGATTTATTAATATGACATGTGTTCCTTTTTGTCTAAATCAAACTTAAATCTCTAATTTCCTTGAAATCATTTGCATATGCATCTTCATTCATCATAACACAAACAAGTTTCTTAAAACAGGTCTCCTTATCTTTCTACTGTTTATTTCAGTGAGATGGATATTGAACAGACAGTAAAAGATCTTCAGGCGAAGAACGCTCAGTTTCAACAAATGTTCTTGACTATGGAAAAAGGACAAGAGGATTTGAAAACTTTACTGATCAAAGAAAAGAAGAAGAAAGCGAAGAAATCAACCGGTGTTTTAAATTTGGGAAGAAGGTTCCAAGGGCCATCTAGACGGACCCTAGACTTTGCAACATCATCAGGTGAAGGGGACAATCAAGAAGGGAAAAACAAGGAAGTGACTGACCATCCAAAATCTGAAGAGGAAGAAGAGGATGATTACTCTGAAGAGAAATATCCTCCAGCTGATGAGAAGTACAAGCAGCTGGAAGAGCGTCTAAGGGCAATGGAGATTTAGAAAGTGCCCAGACTGGACTTTGAAGAGCTAGGTTTGGTGTCTAGGATTGTTATTCCACCAAAGTTCAAGGAACCAGTGTTTTCTAAGTACGACCAGGTTTCGTGTCCCAAGATGCACTTCCAATCTTATGTGAGGAAGATATAACCTCACACTGCTGACAGAGATTGTGGGTCCACTTCTTTTAGGATAGTCTATCCGGGACTCAGCTAGATTGGTTCTATCAACTGGAGAGGGCCAATATCCATAATTGGGAAGACTTGGCCGCTACTTTTTATAAGAAGTATCAATACAATGCAGACCTTGCTCCCACCCGTACTCAACTCCAGAGTCTGGCTATGGGTTCGAGCGAGGGTTTCAAAGACTACACTCAGAAGTGAAGGGACTTAGCAGGAAGAGTCCAGCCTCCCCTGTCTGACAAGGAGCTAGTGGACATGTTTCTAGGTACCCTGTCCGGTCCTTTCTTTAATCATCTAATTGGAAGCTCCTCAGCCGGCTTCACTGAATTAATCTTGACCGGGGAGAGAGTGGAAGCTGGAATTAAGAGTGGGAAGATCCAAAGGGAAGCATCCTTCAGTGCCGTGAGAAAACCATTCACTGGGAAGAAAGAGGTTGGTGCTATGTACCATCAAAGGAATCAAGACAGAACTGAACGCCGTCCAGTGGTAGGGGCTGTCATGATTCCTAATCTTGCACCTATTCAACAAAGGAACAACCAGCCTAGAATGGAAAGGTCGGTAAGACAGTTTACCCGGATAAATATGACGATGTCTCAAGTCTTGCCGCATTTGTTGAAATCTAATATGGTGACCTTGCAGGAAGCTCTGAAGAATCCTAACACTGCCTCTCCCCGTTACAACCCAAACGCCCGTTGTGCTTACCATTCAGAAAGTCTAGGTCATGATACAAACGACTGCTGGGTTTTGAAAAACAAGGTGCAAGACCTTCTTGAGGAAAAAGAAATTGAATTTTACGCTGCTGAGATCCAAATGTTATCACCGCTCCTATGCTCAAGTACAGTCATGGTGTTAACGCTGTTGAAGATGATGTGTTTGTTGATGTTATTGATGAACTTGTTACTCCTCTCCTAACCGTCAAAAAGAACCTATTGAAGGCAGGTTTATTTCCGGGTTGTGGTGAAGGCTGCCACCTCTGTTTATCCCTACCGATTGGTTGTCCTTTATTGAAGGCAGGTGCCCAGCGCCCGATGGATGACAAAGAGATTTTGTTTGAAAAGACTCCCGTTCCAACCATTGCTTACAAGGATGTTTCAATAATAACCATTTTCGCCAATCCTCCCGGGGTCTCCACCAAAAGACCTGTTAGGATTACATCTGTCCAAAGATGACTCCACTGATAATTACTATGCCAGGGCCAATCCCATACTCCTCAGATAAAACTGTGCCCTGGAACTATGGGGGTGACGTCTACTACCACGGTGTCAAGCAAGATTGGCTGGCTGATGAAGACTCAGTTTTTGAGAGGGTTGACCCCGACATCAGCAACATTATGGGAACCAGCAAGATAACCAGAAGTGGAAGAGTGTTCTCCCCTGAGATTGCTCCTCCGAAAACTGTTACCGGTCCTGTGATCATCCATGCTTTTGTTCCTGATGATACTACTACTACAATTCCTATGGTTACCCCTGTTGACACCCCTATCATTGAGTCGACCAAGACTCGGGGCAAAGGTATTTTGGTTGAACCTGTCTGAATGAAGGCACAATAAATATCTATCCTAGAGGCCTCCAAGAAGGAGATGGAAGAAATTTTGAAAATTATAAAGAGAAGCGACTACAATGTAGTCGAACAGCTAGGGCAGACCCCTTCAAAGATTTCAATGCTAGCTTTACTGTTGTGCTCTGAAGCTCAGGCAAAGGCCTTGGTGAAATTTATTAAAACTGCCCATGTGCCACAAGAAACCTCTGCTGACCAATTTGAAGATTGTGTGGCCAGTTTGACAGTTGATAATGGTTTGGGCTTTTCTGATGCTGATCTTACACCTAGAGGGAGGAAACACAATGAGGCGTTGCATGTCTCTGTCGAATGCAGGGGAACTACTTTGGCCCATGTCATGGTAGATACTGTTTCATCATTGAATGTGCTGCCTAAGAAGGCTCTGGATAGACTAGACTGTGAAGGTTTGACCTTAAAACCCAGTAACATAGTGGTAAGGGCCTTCGATGGTTCGAAGAGAATGGTCCATGGGGAGGTGGACGTCCTCATTAAAGTTGGAACTCAGACCTTTGATTCAACTTTCTATGTAATGGATATTCGCCCTTCCTATTCCTGTTTATTGGGAAGGCCTTGGATTCACAATGCTGGTGCCGTCACCTCTACATTACATCAGATGTTGAAGTACCCAATTAAGGGAAAAGTCATCACTGTCCATGGAGAGGAGGAATATATCTTCAGTCACCTGAACTCCTTCAAATATGTGGAAATGGATGGTGAATTCATCAAAACTCCATGTCAGCATTTCGAGGAAGTCCCACAAGCAGTTGCTGCAACCAAGACTGTTTCCAAAGTTCCAAAGATTACCAGACCTCTGCTGAAGATAGCGTCTCTGAAAGATGCCAAGGCAGTAGTTGAAGAAGGTGGGTGTACAATTTGGGGCCAACTCCCGGATATTCCCTATAAATCTGACAAATTTGGTTTGGGTTTCACTTCAGGAGCCCAGAAAGTTGTTCATCATGCTCGTACCGGGGGACCACCTTCACGGATCAGCAACCATGGAGTCAACACAGTGGATGATAGTGATGACAATTGTAACTTGGAAGAATGGATTTTTCCAACTATCGACAGAGGACTCAACAACTGGGAAGCCAAAGAATATGTCCCTATTACTTTTATCCAATAGTAATTGTCTTTAAATTTTTGTCGGACTTGTAATAATTAAACAATTTAGACTTTTAAAACCTGGTGTCTTACCCTAGGCACAACGGTCCATTTGTAAGGATTGTTACTTCATTTTCATATGTCATCAATGAATCATGGACGTTTTTGCATACAAATTTTACGCTCTTTGTTCTTCTTTCTTCTACATTTTTATTTTTTCAAAGATAGCTATGCTCTTACACACACTCACATATCAAAATCCATATCCACATCCACTCAGGATCCCATGGGTAACGATTCTGCTATGGCCTATTGTGACTTTGAAAATCCGATCTACCAAGCCGAAGACGAAGGTGAGGAAGATTGTGAAGTGCCAGGGGAACTAGCCATATTACTACAACAGGAAGAAAGGACCATACAACCCCCACGAAGAACCAGTTGACACAGTTAACTTAGGTACCAAAGAGGACAAGAAAGAAGTCAAGGTAGGTGCCAATCTGGAACTGAGTGTTAAGAAGCGCTTAACTCAGTTACTACATGACTATGTTGAGGTCTTTGCTTGGTCATACAAAGACATGCCAGGACTTGACGCTGATATCGTGGTCCATCATCTACCGAAAAAAGAAGTCTGCCCTCCGGTAAAACAAAAAGTTCGTCGCATGCGGCCAGATATGTCAGAGAAGATCAAGACTGAAGTCATGAAAAAAATTCAATTCCAGATTCTTAGCTGTCACCTCCTATCCACAATGGGTCGCCAATGTTGTTCCAGTGCCCAAAGAGGTCGGTAAAGTACGCATGTGTGTGGATTATAGATATTTGAATAGGGCAAGCCCTAAGGATGATTTCCCGCTTCCCCATATCGATATTCTAGTTGACAATATTGCACATCATAAAGTGTTCTCATTTATGGATGGTTTCTCAGGCTATAATCAAATCAAAATGGCACTTGAGGACATGGAGAAAACGACCTTCGTCACACAGTGGGGCACGTTCTGTTATAAAGTTATACCATTCAGGTTAAAAAATGTTGGGGCAACTTATCAGCGCGCCATGGTAGCTCTGTTTCATGATATGATCCATCATGAAATAGTGGTCTACGTGGATGACATGATAGCCATATCTCAAACTGAAGAGGACCATCTTGACCATTTGCATAAACTATTTGAAAGGCTAAAGAAATACAAGCTAAGGCTGAACCCGAGTAAATGCACATTTGGAATGAGGTCTGGTAAACTCCTAGGCTTCATCGTCAGCGGTAAAGGTATTGAAGTGGACCCTGCAAAGGTAAAAGAAATACAAGGAATGCCTGCTCCTCGCACCGAGAAGGAAGTCAGGGGATTCTTAGGACGGCTAAATTACATCTCCAGATTCATTTCTCACCTAACCGCTACTTTTGAACCAATCTTCAAATTATTAAAGAAAGATCAAGTGTTGGATTGGAACGACGATTGCCAGGCTGCCTTCGACAAGATCAAAGCGTACCTTCAAGAGCCTCCTATTTTGATGCCGCCCATCGAGGGAAGACCTTTGATCATGTATCCAACTATCTTGGAAAAATCAATTGGGTGTGTGTTGGGGCAGCATGACGAGTCTGGCCAAAAAGAGCATGCAATATACTACCTGAGCAAAAAGTTTACCAATTGTGAAACCAGATATTCACTGCTCGAGAAAACTTGCTGTGCTCTGGCATGGGCTGCTCGTCGGCTAAGACAATATATGTTGACCCATACTACCTTATTGATATCCAAGATGGATCCAATTAAATACATATTCGAGAAGCCCGCCCTCTCTGGAAGGATAGTTAGGTGGAAGATGATCTTGACTGAATACGACATTCAGTACACTACCCAAAAAGCAATAAAGGGCAGTGTGCTAGCCGATCACCTTGCTCATCAGGCTGTGGATGACTACCAGTCCATGAAATTCGAGTTCCCAGATGAAGAAATCATGTTGGTAAACAATTATGAAGAACTCAGACCATATGACGGACCTGAACAAGGATCCCGATGGACCTTGGTTTTTGACAGAGCTTCCAACGCACTCGACAATGGCATAGGTGTTATGATCATATCCCCTGAAGGATGTCATACTCCCTTTAGTGCAAGACTTTGTTTCAACTGTACAAATAATATTGTGGAATATGAAGCGTGTATTATGGGTCTCAAAGCCGCCATAGATTTGGGAATCAATCCTTAAGTGTATTTGGAGATTCATCCTTAGTCATCATTCAAATCAAAGGAGAATGGGACATGAAGCACCCTAATCTCATCCCCTAAAAAAAATGTGTGTTGACATTAACCCCACATTTTGAGGAAATTACCTTTGAGCATTTTCCACGAGAGGAAAATCAACTAGCGGACGCGCTAGCCACTATGTCATCCATGTTTAAACTCAAGTGGGGTAACGAAGCTCCCCAGATCACCATTGAGCGGATGGATGAACCAGCTTACTGTCACGAGATCCATACTGAAGAAGTAGTGGACAAGCCTTGGTTCCATGAAGTTAAGAGGTATCTCAAGGCCCAAGAGTATCTGGAGGGAGCTTCAATCAATGATAAGAATTTCTTGAGAAGATTTTTTGCTAAGTTCTTCCCCAGTAATGGCATTCTTTACAAGCGCGACCACGACTCTACCTTGCTTCGTTGCGTAGACAAGAGTGAGGCGGACAAGATCATGGTTGATCTACATGAAGGAACTTTTCGCACCCATTCTAGTGGGCACACGATGGCTAAAAATATCCTACGGGCGGAGTACTATTGGTCTACCATGGAAGTAGATTGCCATCAGCATTCACGAACCAGTCACAAGTGTCAAATCTATGCTGACAAAGTACACGTGCCTCCAGTTCCTCTAAACGTCCTGACTACTCCCTGGCCATTCGCAATGTGGGGCATCGACATGATTGGATAAGTCAAACCTACAGCTTCTAATGGACACGACTTCATCTTGGTGGCCATTGACTACTTCATGAAGTGGGTTGAGGCAGCTTCTTTCGATTCTGTTACCAAGAATGTTGTGGCCCGATTCATCAAACAAAATCTCATTTGCCGGTACGGTATCCCAGAGAGAATCATTATGGATAATGGTACCAATCTCAAAAATACTATGATCACTGCACTATGCGCGCAATTCAAGATCCAACATCATAACTCTTCCCCTTACCGGCCAAAGATGAATGGTTTTGTCAAAGCCGCAAATAAAAACATCAAGAAGATCATACAAAAAATGACAGTAACCTACAAGGACTGGCATGAGATGTTACCATTTTCTCTCCACGGTTACCGTACCACGGCGCGCACGTCAACTGGGGAAACTCCTTTCTCTTTGGTATACGGTATGGAAGTTGTCCTACCAATTGAAGTCAAAAATACCTTCTCTGAGAATCATAAAGGATGCAGGGCTAAACGAAGATGAATGGATTCAAACTCGACTTGACCAGTTGAATTTGATTGATGAGAAGAGGCTTACGGCTGTTTGTCATGGTCATATGTACCAAAAATGTATGATCAAAGCTTTTAACAAGAAGGTCAGACGTCAGGTATATCAGTTTGATGACTTGGTAATCAAGCGTATCATATTGCCACAAGGTGATCCCAGGGGCAAATGGACTCCTACATACGAAGGACCATTTGTGATCAAAAGCATATTCTCTGGTGGAGCAATGATCTTAACCACTATGGATGGTGACGACCTTCTGCACCCCATAAACGCGAAAATAGGTAAAAGATGCTACGCATGAATAAAGACCCGCTAGGTCGACTGGCCTAGGCAAAAATTAGGGCATCCCGGCAAACTGCAAAGGTTCAGGCAAAAATTAGGGATAAAATACAAAAAAAATCTGTACACCCGGCAAGCTGAAAACCCAAAAGGGTGGCTTGGGCAAAAAAGGGTATCCCGGTGTACTGAAAACCTGAAAGGGCCGTCCAGGTAAAAGTTAGGTCATTAAAGCGTATGACTATGTCCCGTTGAATCACCTTGCAGACAACCTTCAATATCGACTGACAAACTCAAACGGTTCTAATCAATCCAACCAGCTTCAGATAAAGCAGCAAGTGGACGAGACGCTCAGAGACATGAAGGCTATAGCAGAATGGGAACCCCATGGGATTATTTCACATAGCTATATTTTCTTTGTATCAATTTTCATTTTCTACGACGACACTCCCTTACTAGGATGTTCGTCTCGTTGTACAAATACTTATTCAAGTTAATACAAAGATATTCCTTTGGAAGTGCAAAACTATTTGTTTTTCTTTTATTTCCGTGTTTTGTTTGCAAAAATGTCCAATGATTATTGTTGAACATATGCATTTGAATGTGACTATTGTTTACAAATGAGAAAGAAAAAAAGAGGAACAGAAAACAGAAAGACAATCACTAATGGCTTTAAGAAATAGGATATATATTTAGACCATTCCATAAAATCCCTCACAAGTACTTTTCCCAGCAAGAGCGGAAACCAGGACATCCCACTACAGGATCTCTAACATATCTCTAGTATGCATCCTAATGGTATCAAGTGCTCTTACATCCCTGATGGAACAAAACTTCCGATTACCGCTCCAAAGATTCCCCAGTGAAAGTCACCCAGCTTCTTAGGATTCCCTAGTAGGATTTCACGAGGTCCACAAGTAATGCACGGTGTTTCCCTTCCATAACAGAGTTTATTTCTCTAAAAAATGGAAACTCATCAACACCTCAACTTCAAAATATGAATACTTACACTCCTTATACCCAGCGGTACTCAGGGATTTATTTTCCCCGACTCCAGCAACACTACGAAATAACGATTAATGTGTCCATGCATTACATCCATACGTCATAGCATTGACAACACAGATGCATACAACGCAATCTCATTTATTTTGAAAAACAACATTATACCATGTATTTCATACATCATGGCATTACATGCAACTAACCCTTCACCTTTTCAGGAAAGATCAATCTACAGAAAATTATTGTCAAATTTTCAACAAGTCAATTATAGACCAATTCCCGAGAAAGGACTGGTCGACCATCTACATAATAGATATTTCCTTCAGATCCCTGCCGGTTCAGTTTAAATCTCTCAGCGGTTTATTCTGGTTCTTTCCCGCAGACGTTTTCTCTGGTTCAGATAAATCTCTCAACGATTTATTCTGATTCTTCTCCAGACCCTTACCGATTCAGTCTAGATATCTCAACGGTTTATTATGATTCTTTCCTGCAGACGTTTTCTCTGGTTCAGATAAATCTCTCACTGATGTATTCTGATTCTTCTCCAGATCTCTATCGGTTCAGTTTAAATCTCCCAACGGTTTTTTCTGATTCTTTCCCGCAGACGTCTTCTCTGGTTCAGATAAATCTCTCAACAATTTATTCTAATTGTTCTACATATCCCTTTCGATTCAGTTTAAATCTCTCGAATATTTATACTTATTATTCCCCGCAGACGTCTTCTCTAGTTCAGATAAATCTCCCAACGATTTATTCTGATTCTTCTCCAGACCCCTGCCGGTTCAGTTTAGATATCTCAACAGTTTTTTCTGATTATTTCCCGCAGACGGTTTCTCTGGTTAAGATAAATCTCTCAATGATTTATTCTGATTATTCTCCAAATCCATGTTGGTTCAGATAAATCTCTCAATGATTTATTCTGATTCTTTCTTAGTAGGAACTTTCTCTGGTTCGGATAAATCGCTCAAAAATTTACTTTGATTCTCTCCAGTTAAAGAATATTCAAGACCTCTTTTGGTTTAGTTTAAACCTCTCAACGGTTTATCCTGATACTTGCCAAATGAAAATTTCTGGTTCAGATAAATCGCTCCAAGATTTATTCTGATTCTTCCCAGTCAAATAACATACAAGACTTTTGCTAGTTTCAGATAAATCGCTCCAAAGATTTGTTCTGATTCTTTTCCAGTTGAAATCAAGTTCAGATTTAGTCCATTTTCTGTCAACAGTCACCTTTGGATGGAATCTACAAGCCCATCTCCGTAAAATATCCATAATTCCTCCAAATTGCATCTATAAGCCCATTCACGATTTATCTTCGAGTGCAAATTTCTGGGCACTCTAGTGTTCAATCATCTTCCACCTTCAAGTCATGAATGGCGGATCCGCCAATCTAACTCTTCAGGTTTAAGAAGATTTAAAAGGGGAAGCTTTTGTACCCCAAAATTTTCCCTCTCATTTATCAATTATTTTCTCACAAGATCTCCTTTGGTTCAAGACTGCACAAGGGTTGATCAGCTCAAGATATCTCCTTAAGCTCTGATGACTAAAAATTAGGGTTTGAGATTGCACAAGGATAATTGAACTTTTAATGACTCATATGACTTTCATAGATTATTCTGTACCCTCAAGATATCTCATGTCAAGTTTCAAGTCTTGGATCACATTTTTGCTTAGTCAATTGATCAATTGACCTAAAAATCAACTATATTGGGGGAAAAGTCAACTATGACCAATTTACAGTCAAAATTCATAATTTTTAACCCATATCAACATTGTGAACTCCTATATGTCATTTTATCAAGTTTGGATCACAATTCCTCAAGAAATTTGATTAGATCATCAAAAGGGCAAAATGGTCAAAATTAGGGTTTTGACTGAGAAAGGGAAATTTCTGATTTTTGACCTAGCAAATGGTTAATTGGTTTGAGAGTTGATCTCAAGGTTTCAAATGAATCATTTTGACCTAATTTTATGACTCAAAACTTCCCTCAAGATCAATTTATTGATAGTTGATTTTCAGTCAGCTGATCAAAAGTAAATTGCACACTGAAAAGTCAAACTTTGATTTTTTTTGGTCAAAATCACGTGTCAAAAATCACAATTCATCAAAACATGTAAAAATATGAAACTTGTTCATCAAGAAATCAAAAAGTCAAGATTTCATTTTGAAAAGTCAAAATTTCCAAACTTAGAAATTTTTCTAAGTGTTGAAAACTTCATTTTTTCCCCACATCTTTGAGCCAATTTTTCACCATGATGCAAGATGATTCAAAGGAAACTTTCAACATAAAAGTTGTAGATCTCAATAAGATATAAAAAATTTATTTACACAACCCTTCCTATAAATTCTTGGATTTCATGTTATAAATCTATGAAATCATGGTCATGAAATTAAAACACTTAGTGAAATTTTGAGCATTTTGGTCAGGATTTTGACCTAACTTCTGGGCCAAGTTTCATATAGTTCCAATTAGATTTTTCAAAAGTGATTAAAATAGGGGTTGTAGATAAAATTATAACTTTCTAAAATGTCCAAGAACTCCTTGAGATCATTTTTGAGCAAGGAGAATCGAAGGCCAGAAGTTAGGGTTTCAAGTTGTTTTATAAGGCAGAATTTCATGATGAACAAGAATGCAAATCCATGCTAGGCTGCACAATCTTTGCTTTTCAGGCCTCAAACTTGGTTGACACTCCATAATTAAATGTTTGCACAGCTGTTAGAGGCTTTAATCTAAGCATTCAATACATTTCCCATGCTTAATGCCATTTTGGGAAGAAAGTGCATATTGCCATTTTGGAAAAGTAGCTTTTGTGCACAAAATCAGTTCTTAAGATTTGCACTTGTTTTCTTCTGATCACACACAACCTATAATCCAAAAGAAACTTGTCTAAAGCCTTTAACAACTCAGCCCATGCTTATACTTTACCTTGAAACTATATTTCCACTTTTCTTCAAAATCAAGTAAGATAGCCATAACTTTATATCTTGTACTTCTGACCCTCTCAAGTGCTAGAACGTTTTCCATACTTATGCACAAGTTGTTTGCAAGCTAAGACACGATTTCAAGCCTCCAAGAACTCTCCAAAACACCATTGCTACACAGAACTTCTCCACTTGACAGTTTTGAGCCAAAACTATCCATCTCCATTTCCACTCGTGTGTTTTGATTCTTAACCATTAAGACACCTTACTTGCATCATACACAAGTGATCCAAGCCCCTGTTTTAGGACTGTAACTCCTCCATCACTATCCACCATTTCCAAAACTGAAGCTTGCAACTTGACTTGAGTTGGGAGTTTCAGCCATCCTCAAAGCAAAGTAGGAGTGGGAACACATTCAAGGAGGTCTAGGAAAGCTACAGAAGTCATCAGGCCATCTCAAAGGTTGCTCAAACTCCATACACGACTCCATCTGCAAGAGGTAAATTTTCAAACTTTTATCTCTTCATACAAGCATCATTTGATTTTGATTTGTAAAGATAAGATGTAGATATCATTGCCACGAAGATGTACATATCCATAGTTTGCATTTATATGGCCTGATCTTAGAGAATTTTGGAGTTGAAGTTTCTGAAATTTTTAGGTTTTAAATTAGGGCCATAAAAATTCTCACTCATCTTGGATTTATAGCTTTAGTTATTTATATGGTTGGATTGGTGGGAAGAAATGCCATAACTTTCATGTTTGTACTTTCCATTTTTATTGAGAGATGAACAAGTTACAGGTTGTCTGGATGGGTGTGAGGTTGAAGATGAAGTTCAGGCCATGGACTTGGTTTGTAATATATATTTATGGTTTGATATAAGTAAACAGATGTACAGCCACCCCAGTGGCAAAGGTAGCGCACATATATGCATAAGGTCATGGGTTCAAAATCCAACGCTACCTTTTGGTTCTATTTTTTTCACATTTTCACTCTTTTTTTGTTTCCAAACAGCACGCCTGGGCCTCCACATTGGGCCTTTGTTCTTTTTGCTGGCTTCTAACTCCCTGCCTTACTTCAGCACCCCCTGTCCCAATTTTCATTATTATTTTCTTTTTCTTATTTTATTATATTTCTTTTTCCTTTATTATTATTAATATTATTTTTATTTTTATTAATGAAAATCCAAAAATATTTTATTTATTATTTTTACACTTATTTAGTTTTTTTTTTTTATAAAACTAAAAGAACAAAAACATTTTCTTAATAAATTAATTTCTTTCTTAATAATTAATATTTAGGTTTAGATTTAACTATTATATTATTTTATTGTAATTAAAATTAATTTATAACTTAGGTTTCTTTTAATTAATTAATATTCATATAATGTTTATTAATTTAAAACCTTTTCATAAATAAAACCCTAAAAAAATCCTTTTTTAGTTAATTTCTTTTCTTATTTAGTTTAAGTTAATTTTATTTAATTTTCATTAATAATTTTTCTTAATTAGGTTTAGGTTAAAATCCTTTCATAAAAATCCAAACAAAAATCATTTCTTTTTCCATTTACATTCTTGCATTTTTATTTTCAATTGTGTACAATATTCAATATGGTTGTAATAGTTAATTAGATTTAATTTTCTTGCAAAATCCCCATTTGTAAATTTGTACACCCCCTCCCCTATTGATGTAATAGCTTAGTAGTTTATTTTCCGCAATTTAATGCTTTATATATAAATGCTAGTAACTTTGGGTTTATATGGAAAGATAAAATCAACAAATTAGCAACCCTAATTCAAAGATAAAACAATGCATGTAAATCAACACACCTGCACACTTACACCCTTAGGGTAAATCCACTTTGTTGCCTTACAAAAATGGCCATGTTATGCATGTGAAGTATCTTAGCAAAAGCAATAAAAATACAAGATCATAGTCCCCCGATGGCGCTATCCAAAGTTGCCTTTCAAAAATGATCTTAGTCCCTCAAAGAG
Organism: Vicia faba; assembly: GCA_948472305.1. Lineage (NCBI taxonomy): Eukaryota > Viridiplantae > Streptophyta > Magnoliopsida > Fabales > Fabaceae > Vicia > Vicia faba. The sequence continues at coordinate 1,091,999,423 of OX451738.1, forward strand.
AATTGCTAAGATATTTTCACAACATTGCTATCATGGCCATACGATGACCCTTGCCCGTCCCTTTTAGATCCAAAGATAAGGTTACTTACTAATCCATGGTAAAATAACAATATCAAAGGAAAGAGGAAATAAACAAGAAAGACTTTTGTGTAGGTAGAATGTTCCTAGTTGGTTTCTCATTTTCAAACCAAAACATCCTTCTATTTTCAAAACAAACACCAAAATTATTACATTCTTTGTATACATTCTTACGAATGAGAATTATTACAAAGTTTACCTAAACGATGGCACCTTTTCAAAATACTTTCAAAAACCACACCACAAGCACACTTTCAAACAAAAGCAAGTGATCTAGCAAGCAACTAAGAGCCTGTAGATGACTACGGATGAAAAGGGTGCTAATACCTTCCCTTTTCATTATCTACCCCCCAAACTCAAGAAAACGTCTCTAAAGGTCTTTCCTGTTCTTTTTAGCCTTTCCTTTTGGATAAAAGAAAAGTCAGTGGCGACACTTGATAATCACAACATTTGCGATCAAACGTAAAACAACCAAGTCAATTCTCCCACTGTGTTACAACTGTACTTGAAGAGGTGTCTTTCTAGATCTTGGCACTTCAGATCCTAGCTTCTACCCTTTCTTCAGTCAATATCAGCTCGGTGAAACCAGATGAGGAGCTACCAATCAAGTGATTAAAGAATGGACCAAATAGCGTACCAAGAAACATGTCTACCAACTCCCTATCAGACAAAGGGGGTTGGACTCTCCCTGCCAAATCTCTCCACTTCTGAGCGTACTCCTTAAACCTTCGCTTGCCCCCATGGACATACTCTGGAGTTGAGTACGCGTAGGAGCAAGGTCAGTGTTATATTGATACTGCTTATAAAAAGCAGCAGCCAAATCTTCCTAGTTTCGGACATTGATTCCCTCTAGCTGATAGAACCACTCAAGCTGAGTCCCAGACAGACTGTCTTGAAATAAATGGACCCACAAGTTCCTATCAGCAGTGTGAGGCTGAATCTTCCTCACATAAGAATGGAGATGAAGCTTGGGACAAGAAACCCCATCATACTTTGCAAATACCGAAGCCTTGAACTTCTGTGGGATGACAACCCCAGATACCAAACCCAACTCTTCAAAATCCAGCCCTGGTACTCTTTGGATCACCATTGCACTTAGACGATCCTCTAGCTGTTTGTATCCATCCTCGGTGGGAGGATACTGTTCATCATTGTAATCAGATTCATCCTCAGAAACCCTTGGACTAAAGTCATCCTCCCTTGTTTCATCCTCTTGGTTCTCCCCTTCTTTGGATGAAGAGGTCAGATCAACCTTTTGCTTCAACGGTCCCCTGAATCTTCTGCCCAGATTCAGGACACCAACGGTCTTCTTCGCCTTCTTCTTTATATATTTCAGAATAAGGGTCGTCAGATCTTCCTGCCCTTTATCCAAAACTATGAACATTTGCTGAAATTGGGCATTTTGTGCCTGGAGATCCTTGATACTTTGTTCAGAGGTCATTATTGCTGAAATAAACAGCGAAGAAGATGAGAAATCTGTTATGAAACCTGTTTATGCAATGTCATGGATGATATGCGTATGCAATGATTTCAAGTATTCTTAAAGGCTCAAATTTTCTTAACCAAAAGAAACACACATTAATTGTATTAATAAGTTCGAATTGTTATAAAGAGTTCCCTTTAGGATTACAATCAAATAAAATAAAACTTAAAGGAAAAAGAAAACTAGGTTTCCCATAAGCGCATCCTCTCTGGTGCAACGTAGGCGTTTATATTCCTCTCCTCATGAAGTAGCCTAGTGAGTTCCAGGACTTTCTTCTCGCTGGCGTAGAATTGAGATTCAAATGTATCTCGTTCCTCCTTAAGCTGAACCCAAGATTTTTGTAACTCCTCATGATCAGTTGGCATGTCAGGATGAAGAACAAGATAAAGAGTGTCTCCTTCAGCAACCGATTCCATAATCATGGGTAGGATGGCGGGGTAAGGCATCATAAGAATTTGAGCACGGGCTCGTACCCATTTGAGATAAGTCTCAAGAGGGATTGAATTATTGCGCCCCAATGTCTTGCTATCAACTCTATGTACCATACCCCAAGCTCGCATGAACCTTTTACGGTAACCCTGAGCATCATTCTCGTAGTTGAAGATGATTCCTTGGATAAGTGTATCATGAGGACCATCCAAATTGTCGCAGTTCTAAACAAGGATTGTAAGTGATTCCTCCCCTAATGCCTAAGAGAGGGACATTAGGGAATTCTCCTCATTAATCAATGATGGTAACATTCTCCGAGGATCGAGGACACTAATGATTACCTGAATGTGTAAGAGTCATTAGCCTATGAGACCATCTCAAACCCTGTTCATTCTTCAAGACAGATCAGGGTATGTGCGAAATAAACCACCTAGCCAAAAGAGGAGTGCAACACAGAAGGGTCCCTCTTTTATTCATAGTGCGAGTATTCAGAGAATGTAGGATATCTCCAAGCAGAGTAGGTACCGGATTGCGTGACAGGAAAACCTTAACCGCATTCACGTCTATGAGCTGGTCCGGATTAGGAAATAGTACCAACACATAGATGAGAAGGGCTAACACCTCTTCAAAATCTTGGAAGTCCATGGTATCCAAAAAATCATGAGCTTTCTCAAACAAGAACTTAGCCAAAAAAACCTTGACACATCTCCTAGTTTCCCAATTTGCCACTACGTCAAACTGTTGTAAGGATATAGCTTTAGCAATATCTTCAGGTTTAGGGTATCTTTCCATTCCATTGAAAGGTACCTTGTTAAGGATAGGAACCCCCGGTAATAGAGAAAACTCCTCCATAGTAGCCACTAATTAGTAATCCGGAAAAGTGAAGCAGTGATGTAGAGGGTCAAAGAATTGAAAGAGCACTTTTAACATTTCTTCATCAGGGTTTGAGGTGACCAAGATGAGAATTCGACCATGTCTTTCAATTAAGGGAGAGAATTCAGGAACCCTTGATACCAATTCCTTAAGCTGAGAAGTTACCTTTACCAGACTGACTTGGATAGTGAATTTGCGGGCGAGGGCCTTGTCCTACAAAACAAGACAAAAGTAAACCCTAAGAATCCTTGAAATGGTTAGTATGATATGCTATGTTATGATGTCATGATTATGCTCAAATATAGCAGATATAGCAAACACAAGAAAATCACACAGAGACCTTAGGTTTAAGGCTTGCATGGATTTTAAGGTAATACCCTCTTGAAGTTAGGTTGGTTTAACTTGTCCTATATATAGTAACCGGGTTCTAAGGGATCTCAATATCACTGATCTTTCCCCTAAATTTTGTTCCGATAGACAATTGACTTGCCACCAAACAAAACTCAAGAGTCAAACCTCAATGAGTGTAGCATCGAGTATCAACCGACTTTGGGTTTACACCAAAGACGGCTATCTCACTACGTCCTAAAAAGCCAAGTTGGTCAATTAAGGTGCTAAGGTCAGTTGACGCTTTATGATACCATGCAGCGGCCCCGTATTCTCCTTGATTACTCAAGGGCTACCAGGGTACACACTAAAGTATCGCATCAATGTAGCTACTGTTTCAACCGTGCCGGTATACCCCACACAGCTCCCTCACAGTTTATTGCTACTTACCTAAAAGGAATTCCTCGATCCGGGTTTAGGATCCAAATAACCCAAACAGATACCCTTAAAAGTAAATCAAATAAGACAAGCCAAAGAAGCAATTAAGAATGACCTAGATCCTAAGGTAAACCCCACTTTTTTTTAGTATCCCCAGCAGAGTCGCCAGTTCTGTGATACGGAGGTAGAACCGACTATTAATATTGGTTTGCGTTTTTTGTTCGCAAATGTCGCGGTAAGCAAGAGTCGCCACCATCTTTTATTTTATCCAACAAAGGAAAAGGGAAAAAGAACAGAAAAAACCTTTTTTTGAGATGTTTTTGAGTACGGGAAGGTGTTAGCACCCTTTCTATCTGTGGTTTTCCACGGGCTCTTAGATACTTTCTCATTTTTAAATTGCTTTTGTGTGTGTTTTGAAGAGTTTTGAAAATTTCCTTAGTGCGAAGTTTCACTTTATGGTAACTCTTGTGTAACGCGGTGGGAGAACTGACTTGGTTATTTTGTGTTTGATCACAAATGTTGCGGTTAGCAAGAGTCGTCACCGACTTTTCTTTTATCCAAAAAGAAATGTTGAAAAGAACAGGAAAGACCTTTGAGATGTTTTCTTGAGTTCGAGGGGTAGATTATGAAAAGGGAAGGTATTAGCACCCTTTTCATCCGTAGTTATCTATGGGCTCTTAGTTGCTTGCTAGATCACTTTCTTTTGTTTGAAAATATGCTTTGTGTGGTTTTTTGAAAGTATTTTTGAAAAGTCGCCATTGTTTAGGCAAACTTTCAAATGATTCTCGTTCGTAAGAATGTATACAAAGTGTTGATATTTTGAAAATGTTTCAAGTTTCAAAGATGTTTTGAAAGTGTTGGTGATTGTTTTGAAAATAGCAAGGATCTTTTTGATTTGAAAATGAGCAAACAACTAGGAACATTCTACCTACTCAAAAATATTTTATGTTCACTTCCTCTTTCCTTTGACATTGTTATCTTACCACTGATTTGGTAAGAAACCCTATCTTTGGATGTAAAAGGGACGGGCAAGGATCATCGCATAGTCATGAATAGTAATGTTGTAAGATATCTTAGCATTTTCTTTGAGGAACTAAGATCATTCGTAAGGCAACATTTGTAGCGTCATCGAGGGACTATGATCTTGTGTTTTTGATTGCTTTTGCTAAGATATCCCACATGCATAATATGGCCATTTTCTCAAGGCAACAAAGTGGAGTTAACCCTAGAGGTGTAAAATGTGCAAGTGTTTTGTATTTCATGCTTGATTTATCTTGGATTAAGGTTCTCTAAGGATTGGTTTTATCTTTCCATGCAAACCCTAATTACTAGCATTTATATGAAAGCAATAAATTGTGGGAAATAAATGTCCTACGCTATTACATCATTTTGGAGATGGGGTGTACAAATTACAAATGGGGAATTGCAAGAAATTAAAACCCTAATTATCTATTACAACCATGTCGAATTTAATAAATGTACAAAAAAAGTATAAATATAATGTACAAGGATAATTGGAAAAAAGAAATGATTTTTTGTTTGAATTTTGTTAAATAAAAGTTTTGGTTTTAACCTAATTAACTAAAATAAAATAATTAATTAAAAATAAGAAAATTAAACTAGGTTAATTAGCAAAGAAATGTTTTTTAGGTTTTTTTTTTTTGTAAAAAGAGTTTTAATATTAACTACACTAGTATGAAATTAATTTAAAAGAAAATCTAAGTTCTAAACTAAATAAAAGAAAGTAAACTAAACCCTAGACTAATTATTTGTTTAATTAAGAAAAAAGAAATGAATTTACTTAAGAAAAATATTTTTGTCTTTTTTAGTTTAGAAAGAAATAAAATAAAATAAATATCTAAATATAAATCTAAAATATTTTTGGCATTTTTAATGATAATAACAATAATAACAATAATAAAAATAATAACAATAACAATAATAAAGAAAAGAAAAATAGAAATATAAAATTAAATCATGGGGTGTAAAAAGGATTCAAGGTGTATGTGGAGTAAAACTGTTTTTTTTTTGTTTTAGGTCTGGCCAAATTTTTTTTGTTTTGTTTAGAAACAAAGGGGAAAAAAAGGCTAATAAAACAGAAAAATAAAGAAAGCAAAAACAGTCTCGGGGGGATTCCAACCCCTGTCTTCAGGTTTGTCTAACAACACCTTCACCACCGCGTCAGCTGCTTCAATCTGTTATTGTTATAAATCTAATAATATACTTCAATCTGTTATTGTTATAAATCCAATAATATATATATATATATATGTATATATATATATATATATATATATATATATATATATATATATATATATATATATATATATATATATATATATATATATATATATATATATAATGCAGTAAATTTTTAAAATAAAAAAAAATATGGTGGGCTTGGGCCGAACCGGGTCGACCCAAGAACCACCCCTTAAATCTAAACAAAAACAAAGAAAAGGGTTTGGGAACCCTAACACAGAGGCAACACCTCTTTCATCTCTCTCGCGATTTCGCAGTCACATCCTCTCCATCTCCTTCGATCAGACACCATGGCTCTGTATCTTTTCTCTATATTGTTTCTCCTATTTTGTTCTGGGTATCTAACTGTGATTTGTTAGATTTAACAGTGAGACAAACAAGAATGGAAAGGGGAAGGGAGGTTTCGGGTTTACCAACTTGATTTCTGAGTGAGTTTGTTCCAATCTTTTTCTCTTTACCAAATCTCTGAAGGGTTATTTGTTGTTTAGGAAAATGATGGAAATAACATTTAGGGTTGGGCCGTTTGCATGCGGTTCTATTTTCGTGAATCTGTATCTTTTTTTTGGACAAAAAACCTCCTCTTACTGTGAACTGCTTTTTGCTTTTTATATTGTGACCTTTAGCTTGCTCGTTTTTCTATACAAAGTCGATTTTAACTTGAGGGAGCTTGCATTATCACTTTTCTTCTGATTTTCTGAACTTTGGTACTTGTTGCTTTTAGATTTTGTACAGGCTTTGGTACTTTCTATATGTTGGCTTTTCTGTATTTTGTTGTACTATTGTTAGACTTTGTACAGGTTTCTGTACTTTTGCTAGTTTACTTTTGGCCTTGGCTTGCTGCTTTGATTTTCTGTAATCCAAAACATTGTCTTTTGAGATTTTGCACTACTATTGTCTTTGGCCTATGATTTTGACATTAGATCTCTGAGTTTTCATTGAAACCAACAATTATGAGGCTTTTTGTTTGCTTGCTAGATTGGCATTTTCTGTGATGCTAGTTCTGACTTTTGTTAATTTCCTCTTTATCTTTTGTGAACCAAATGTTTGAGATTTGCGAAAGACTCATTCCTAGCCAATGATGCAAATCTGACTTTTATTGAAACTAAATGTATGAGGCTTGACTTTTGGTCCTGAAATTATGTTGGGCTGAATTCTGTTTGCATCCTTTTTTATCTATTGTGAACCAATTCCTTTGAGATTTGCAATAGAAACTTGGCCCATGATAAAACTGAATATTTGAGGCCTTAGCACATAAAAAAACTCTTTCTTTTTCTGATTCCAAAAAACCACCCTAATGATGAATTTCCAATCAATTGTAATTTTTTCTATTTTGAATTTATTTGATCACTAATTCTTTCTTGATTTTGTTTCATGTATGACAAGCGAGGCAAAGTGAAGAGAAAGTCGTGGCTATCAAGGATTGGATGGATTTCTTGAAGATGAAGCAATGAAGGCTTGAAGAAACAAAACAAAACTTTTTTCTTTGTTAAGAAAAAAAAGTTGTAATTTGTTTCATTTGTAGTGTAATGAACATAAAACCTTGAGAAAAATTGTAAATGATGAAATTCATTGTACGAATCTTGAACTTTGTTTGAATTTTGAAATTCTCAATTTGAATGGTTTAAATAATACACATTGACTTGGTAACTTGAACTTCAAGCAATCGCAAATGATCAAATAAAACATGCGCCTTGTACTCCAATCAAATTCCTAAACAAAATAAATGTTTAAGAATACAATTCCACTTGGTTAACTCGAACCCAAGATTATGGTCGTTTAAACGAAGGTTTTAATCTTCACATCTTGTCCAACTCAAATTTGTATTCAAAATGAACTCTCTCGCCATGCTAAAATAAAATGGAACTTCATTGCCAAAACAAACATGCCTTAAGAACATTCATCAATCTTGGAGAATTAACAACCCTTAACCTGAGAAACATAGTCCTGAGAAAAACAAATTGTGGTTAAGAACATTCGAAATCAAACAAATGACTTGCGACGATTCGAAAAATTTCAAAGTCCTCCAAACACAATTTCCTTTCGATCTTTGAGGATAAACTTGTGAGGGACATCACTTATGACCATATGCAGAAATAATCGTCCCAATATCTTGTAATTTGAGCGAACCAAGATTCTTAGAAATCAGGCGACAGTTGTTTAAGATTAGGTCAAAGTCCACGATGCGACTTCTAATGTATTCGAATTTTGGTGATCTTCTACACGTAATCAGCTCTTGATTTATGAAGAGAAATTGGAGATGACATCAAGGAGAATCATATGCAAAAAGAACCGCTCAAAAATATATAATAATGAAGAAGTTACAATCGTTTGAACCCGCTCTCGCAAAAGGTCTGTTTTTGGGTCAATGTAGTCGTTTTCAGTTATCTGAGCCATTGACTGGGCAAACTTGAAATGCAAAGTTTGAAAACTGGCATAAACATCCCTGAGGAGACAGGAAGACCTATGAAGACCATTTGAAACCTTGAAAACTCGATTTAATCTGAGAAATACCACACTCTAATTGTTGATTTGTCTCCTAGGAAGAGAATCTGTCTGATCAACTTTTGAGCCAAATTGGATATTCGAGAAACCCTAGGATAGTATCATGCATGAAAAATGGAAACTTTTGGGGTACAACACCTTGTATCAATCCTCAAGGGTGTGATAAAGTGTTTTTGAAAACATTTGTTTGAAAAGTATGTTTGAAAGTGTATGGTGTAAAAGATTATTTTGAGCAAGTACTTAAGAGTTTCTACCTACTCAAAAAAGACTGTTCGTTTTCTTATTTCCTGTAGACAACGCTATCCTACTATTAATGAGTAGGTAGCTCCATCGTTGGAGTTTGAGGGACAATCGAAAAGGACGATTACGGTCACTTAAGGCAACAGGGCGAGATCTCTTAGTAATTGTCCTAAAGTTCTAAGATCACTTTTTTAACGAGGAAACGTTGAAAGGGTCATCGAGGGACTAGTTATCTTTCGAATTAGAGGACAGCCACTAACAATTCTCACGTTTCGAGAATAGTGACCATTTTCCGAAGGCAACCGAAGTGGGGCAAACCCTAGGAGTGAGAATGTGCAAGTGTTTGTTTTTCAGTCAATTATCTTTGCACAATTAGGGTTTTCTACTGTTTTAAACATTGATCTTTTGCATACAATCCTATTATCAATCATCTAATAGTTTATAATGACGGAAAGTAAAAGTGCGAGAAGTTTAAACCTAGCTATTACAAGGCTTTGGGGAGGGGGATTACATAATCAAAAACTTGGGGGAAACAGTAAACGAAAATAGTAATAAACCTAATTAACTATTACAAACCTCGGAGCAATTACATTAACTTAAAAAATAATGGAAAAAGAAAACACGCGACAAAATTAAATACGGGGAATTAACAATTAAATTCAAAGACATTTAATTAGTGAATAAAGAAAAAATATTTTTTTGGACTTTTGAGAAAAGTAATTAATTTTGCAAATTAACCTAATTTCTAATTAATTTTGATTATGAAAAAGGAATTTAAATCATCCTAATTAACCTAATTAATTAATGAAATTAACTATTTTAAGAAAAAAACCTAATTATAATGTTTTTGTGATTTTTTGATTTAATTAAAAAAAATAATGATTTTTTGTAAAATAATTTAAACCAATAATTAAATAACGAAATTAAAAAGAAATAAAATGGGCCTGGTATGAAATAGGAAACTGGGAGGTGTATGGCTGAAATTTTTCGGGCCCAGAAGAGCTGGCCCATCTGCTTTGCGCATGATCCAATGGGGATCACCTTTGGAGGGTCTACAATGCTCTTTGCATGTTGAATGTTTAGATCTGATCACGTGATGGATTTGATGGTTGAGATTAGGGGTGCATGCTGGGCTTTTAATAGTGAGGCACGTTGGATCTGCAAGAAACAACTCAAAATAGGTAAATGTTGAGACCTGGGATCGAACCAAGGTCCTTCCTCTCAAAGGGCAACGCCTGGACCAACTGTGCTGGAAAGCTCATTTGTTAATATAGTAAACAAATAAGAACATAAGCCAAACAAATTAGCATGCTCAGAAAAACGCGTGTGGATTTAAACTGTCCAACCAGGCTTGGACACACCATCATCTTCCTCGCTGGACTATTATTTTAGAAAGGACTTTTACCTACAGTCTAATTTGTCACTATAAGCTATAGTGACAGCTTTTGATTGTAGCTATAAACCTGCAAATCTCTAAAATACAATTCAAGCAGAATAAATTTCATCCAAAGACATGGATCGACTGCAAACCATCCCCTGAACACGAAGAGGCCCTTAATTTGGCCCAATTTTGCTTCTAGCTAGGGTTCACCAATTTGAAGCTTCAGAACCCTAACAATGGCAAATGATCATACCTGCACTCAAGCTTAAATTGAAATATCCAGAAACATTCACATGATGATATTGAACATAAATATGCAGTCAAATCATATTTATAATGGATGAATGAGTGAAATCGAGATTAGAAAATATAAGAATAAACCGTGAGTGCAAGCGCGCGATTCTGGACACTGCAAGATTTGGGAAAGATCGTGATAGCTTCCTAGATGTCCAAGGATTATTGTTTGTGTTGTACCCCAAAATTTTCCCTCTCATTTATCAATTATTTTCTCATAAGATCCCCTTTGGTTCAAGACTGCACAAGGGTTGATCAGCTCAAGACACCTGCTTAAGCAATGATGACTGAAATTGGGGTTTGAGATTGCACAAGCATAATTGAAATTTTAACGCTTCATATGTCTTTCATGGATCATTACGGACCCTCGATATTGCTCATATCAAGTTTCAAGTTTTGGATCACATTTTTGCTCAGTCAATTGATCAATTGACCTAAAAATCAGCTATATTGGGAAAAAGTCAATTGTGGTCAATTTACAGTCAAACTTCATAATTTTTTATCCATATCATTGTTGTGAACTCCTATATGTTATTTGATCAAGTTAGGACCACAATTTCTCAAGAAATTTGATCAGATCATCAAAAGGGAAAAATGGTCAAAATTAGGGTTTTGACTAAGAAAGGGCAATTTCTTATTTTTGACCTAGCAAATGGTTATTTGGATTGAGACATGACCTCAAGGTTTCAAATGCATCATTTTTACCTAATGGTATGACTCAAAACTTACATCAATATTAATTGATTGATAGTTGATTTTCAGTCAACTGATCAAAAGTTAATTGTATACTGAAAAGTCAAATTTTGACTTTTTGGTCAAAATCAAGTGTCAAAGATCACAACTCATCAAAATTTGTCAAAAGATGAAACTTGTTCATCAAGAAATCAAAAATTCAATATTTCATTTTGAAAAGTCAAAGTTTCCAAACTTAGAAATTTTTCTAAGTGTTGGAAACTTCATATTTTTTCACAACTTTGAGCCATTTTTTCACCATGATGCAAGATGATTCAAGGGAAACTTTCAACATGAAAGTTGTAGATCTCTATGAGATATAAAACGTTTATTTACACAACTCCTCCTAGAAATGCTTTTATTTCAAGTTATTAATCCATGAAATCATGGTCATGAAACTAAAACACTTAGTGAAATTTTGAGCATTTTGGTCAGGATTTTGACCTAACTTCTGAGCCAAGTTTCACATGGTTCCATTTGGATTTTTGCAAAAGTGATTCAAAGAGGGGTTATATAGAATATTACAAGCTTTCTAAAATGTCCAATAACTCCTTGATATCATTTGTGAGCAAGAAGAATCGAAGGCCAGAAGTTAGGGTTTCAAGTTGTTTTACAAGGCAGAATTTCATAATGAACAAGAATGCAAATCCATGCTAGGCTTCACAATCTTTGCTTTTCAGGCCTCAAACTTGTTTGGCACTCCATAATTAAATGTTTTCACAGCTGTTAGAGGCTTTAATCTAAGTATTCAATACATTGTCGATGCTTAATGCCATATTGGGAAGAAAGTGCACATTGCCATTTTGAAAAAGTAGCTTTTATGCACAAAATCAGTTCTTGAGCTTTGCACTTGTTTGCTTCTGATCACACACAACCTATAAACCAAAAAAAACTTGTCTAAAGCCTCTAACAAGTCATCCCATGCTTGTACTTTGCCTTGAAACTATGTTCCCACTTTTCTTCAAAATCAAGTAACATAGCCATAACTCTATATCTTGCATTTCTGACCCTCTCAAGTGCTTGAACCTTTTCCTTACTTATGCACAAGTTGTTTGCATCAAAACACACGCATACTTAAGCCCTTAAACTCCCTAGAACTCAGGATCGCACACAAAAACTCCATTGTTCTATATTCTGGACAGAAATCCCAAAATAAAAAACTACTCGTGCGTTTCTTGGCCTTTTGTTTCCAAAAGCTTCCAAGCATCATACAATAGCCATCTTTGTCTCTGTTATAGTTCTGTAACTCCATTTCCACCATTTTCTAAACTCAAAAATAGAGCACTGCAAGTGGACTTCTCCAAAACTTCTCAGCCACTTTCATCTCAAGTCAAGCATCACATTAACTTCCTGGGAACTTAAGGAAGCTAACCCAATCACTAGAACTCATCAAAAGCTGATCAAACTCAAAACACGATACCCTCTTGCAAGGTGAGTTTTCTTACTTTTGAACTATTAATATAAGCATTGTCAGGCTTCCATTTTTAAAGATAAAATGTAGACCTCATTACAACGAAGCTGTACATATCCATAGTTTGCATTTATATGGTTTGAGCTTAGAGAATTTTAGAGTTGAAGTTTCTGATTTTTTTAGGTTTCAGTTTAGGGCCAATAAAATTCATGCTTGTCTTTAATCTATAGTTTTAATGCTTTACATTTATGAAATCGTGAGGAAATTTGCTGCAAGTTTGATGTTTACATTTTTGAAAATGGTTGAGGAATGAGCAAGTTACAAATCCTTTAGCCGGAGGTTGAAGATGAAGTACAGTCAGGACAAAACTTGTGTTATATATTTATTATCATGTACAAGTTAACGAATGTATCACCACCCCATTGGTTAAAGTGCACGCTTGTCACCCTTGGGACATGGGTTCGAGTACCAGCGTTCGTTTTGCTTCTTTTTTTTATATTTTTCTATTTTCTTTTTTGTTTGAACAGGTTTGGGGCCTCCAACATGGGCCTGATTACTTTTTTTCTTTTACTAACCCCTGACTATGTTCAACACCCCTGGCCCAATTTTCATTATTATTTTCTTTTTTTTATTTTATTTTATTTCTTATTATTATTATTATTATTATTATTATTATTATTATTATTATTATTATTATTATTATTATTATTATTATTATTATTATTATTATTATTATTATTATTATTTTTATTGCTATTAATAAAAATCCAAAAAATATTTTATTTATCATTTATACATTTATTTAGTTTATTTGTTTTTATAAAACTAAAAGAACAAAAACATTTTCTTAATAAATCATTTTCTTTCTTGATAATTAATATTTAGGTTTAAGTTTAACTATTATATTATTTTCTTGTAATAAAATTTAATTTAGAACTTAGGTTTCCTTTAATTAATTAATATTCATATTATTTTTATTAATTTAAAACTTTTTTCATATATAAAACCCTAAAAATCTTTTTTAGCTAATTTATTTTCTTATTTAGTTTAAGTTATTTTTATTTAATTTTCATTAATCATTTTTCTTAATTAGGTTTAGGTTAAAACCTTTTCCTAAAAACCAAACAAAAATCATTTCTTTTTTGTTTTCATTTATATTCTTGCATTTTTATTCAAATCTTGTACAATATTCAATATGGTTGTAATAATTATTTAGATTTAATTTTCTTACAATTCTCCTAATCAAGATAAATAAGGCATGGAAAATATACACTTGCACACTTACACCCTTAGGATAAATCCACGTGTTGCCTTGAGAAATAAATGGTCATAATACGCATGTAAGATGTCTTAGCAAAAACAAGCAAGAATACAAGATTATAGTCCCTCGATGACGCTACAAATGTTGCCTTACAAATGATCTTAGTCCCTCAAAGAAAATGCTAAGATATCTTGCAACATTGCTATTCATGACTATACAATGACTCTTGCCCGTCCCTTTTACATCCAAAGATAGGGTTTCTTACCAAATCAATGGTAAGATAACAATGTCAAAGGAAAGAGGAAATAAACAAGAAAGACTTTTGAGTAGGTAGAATGTTCCTAGTTGCTTGCTCATTTTCAAAATAAAACATCCTTTCTATTTTCAAAACAAACACCAACACTTTCAAAACATCTTACAAACTTGAAATATTTTCAAAAGGCAAGCACTTTGTACGCGTTCTTATAGAAACAAGAGTCATTACAAAGAAGACACCTTTTCAAAATCTCTTTCAAAAACACATTCCACAAACACCTCTTTGAGTTATTTTTGAAACAACACTTTGTACGCGTTCTTATAGAAACGAGAACCATTACAAAGACATTTTCAAAATACTTTCAAAAACCACACCACAAGCACACATTAAAACAAAAGCGAGTGATCTAGCAAGCAACTAAGAGCCCGTAGATAACTACGGATGAAAAGGGTGCTAATACCTTCCCTTTTCATAATCAACCCCTCAAACTCAAGAAAATATCTTTAAAGGTCTTTCCTGTTCTTTTCAGCCTTTCCTTTTGGATAAAAGAAAAGTCGGTGACGACTCTTGCTATCCACAACATTTGCAATCGAATGCAAAACAACCAAGTCAGTTTTCCCACCATGTTACAGAACTGGCGACTCTGCTGGGGAATATTTAAAAGGGGGGTTACCTTAGGGCTAGATCACATTTACTTTCTTTCTTTGTTTGACTTGCATGCTTTACATTATGGTTCCTTGTTTGGGCTTGCTTTGATCCTCCACCCGGATCTGGGACACCTTGTTAGGTAAGTAGCAATAGATTGTGGAAACTGTACGGCATAGACCAATATGGTTGAAACAATGGCTACATTAGTGCGGCGCATTTATGGGTACTGGTATCCCTTGTGTTGAATCGAGGAGAATACGGGGCCGCTGAGTGGCGTCATGAAGCACTAACTGACTTTAGAACCTTAATTGAATAAACTTGGCCAATTAGGACGTAGTGAGATAATCAGTTTTGGTGGAAAGCTGAAAATTGGTTGATACTCGATACTACACTCAATGAGACTAGACTTTTGGGATATCCAGGCCGCAAGAAAAGATTTATTGTGCTGTGACAATGCCTAAAAGAAAGGTCAGTGATATTTAGATCCCTTAGAACCCGGTTACTATTAACTAGGACAGGTTGAGCCAACTAAACTTCAAGAAGGTACTTACCTACAAACTTCATGCAAGCCTAAGCCTAAGGACTTGTTTTTGCCTTGTGTGTATATAACATCATGAACATCATAACATCATACGCAATCTCACTAACCATTTCAAGGATTTAGGAATTTATCTTTGTTTTTGTTTTGTAGGCCATGAATTCCGTCCGAAGAAACACCATCTGAATCAGCTTCGTGAAAGCACACCCTCAACTCAAGGAGTTAGCATCAAGGGTGCCCGAAGATTCTCCTTTTACCAAGAAATATAGACAACTCCTCAGTTTTTCTACCTTCAATTTCCAAGAGGAGATGATGTGTGTGCTCTTCCAACTATTTGATCCCATACATCATTGTTTCACCTTTCCTGACTATCAGTTGGTACCTACACTAGAAGAGTTCTCTCTACTATTAGGAGTGCCCGTGCTTGATCAAATACCATTCACCTGTCTAGAAGGGATCCCAAAACCTGAGGTCATGGCCGAAGCTCTACATCTGAAGAGAGCTGACATCATAGAAAATTGGGAAACTAGAAGTGGAGTCAAAGGGTTCCTAGCCAAATTCCTATTAGAGAAAGCTCGTTCATTCTGGGAAGTTATGGATTTTCAAGCCTTTGAAGACGTCCTGGCCCTTCTCATATATGGTTTGATTCTTTTCCCCAACTCGGATCAATTCATAGATGTAAATGCCATCAAAGTCTTTCTCTCCCGTAATCCTATACCTACCCTGTTAGGAGACATCCTACATTGCATCCATACCTGCACCATGAAGAAAAGAGGTGCCCTTTTGTGTTGTATTCCCCTACTCTCCAAGTGGTTCATTTCACACTTACCTCGATCAACTTTGAAGAATGAGCAAAGATTGACATGGTTTCAAAGGATGATGTCCCTCACCCACTCTGATATTCATTGGTGTTCAAGATCCCTGGATGATACTTCTATCGTTGACCGTTATAGGAAATTCCCTAACATCCCTCTACTTGGCGTTAGGGGAGTTATCACTTACAACCCTTGCTTAGCTTTATGACATTTTTGGTATGCCTGGAGAGATGGTCCTCATGAGATACTCATCCAAGGTCTGTTGTTCGACTACGAAAGCAACGAGAAAAGCTACCGTCAAAGGTTCATGCGAGCTTGGGGCATGGTACATAGAGTTGATAGCAAGACACTGGGGCACAAGAATTCCATCCCTCTTGAGCCTTATCTCAAATGGGTATGAGCTCGTGCTCAAAGTCTTATGATGCCTTATCCTTCCACTCTCCTAGTTATCATAGAACCTGTTGTGGAAGGAGATGTCCTATACACTATCCTTCATCCTAACATGCCCACCTCTCTCGAAGACTTGCAAAGGGATTGGATATAGCTTAAGGGTGAGCGAGACACTTTCAAATCCCAATTCTACGCCAGCGAGAAGAAAGTTCTAGAACTCACCAAGCAGCTTCATGAAGAGCGGAGTCTGAACCCCTACATCGCACCAAAGAGGATGTGTTCAACTTTTTTTATCTTAGAGTTTTTGTATTTCTTTGTAAGCCCAAAGAGGCATGATGTACTCAAACTTTGATTTATTAATATAAAGTGTGTTCCTTTTTGTCTAAAGCAAATTTAAATCTCTAATTTCCTTGAAATCATTTGCATATGCATCATCATGCATCATATCATGACAGGTTTCTCCCATACGAGCCTCCTTATCTTCCTACTGTTTATTTCAGTAGAGATGGCCCTAGAAAAGACCATCAAAAGCATTCAGATTCAAAACGCTCAACTTCAAGAGATGTTCTTGAACCTATCTAAGGGACAAGAAGAGGTCAAGGTGCTCCTCACCAGGGGCATGATCATGGGAAATCTGGAGGACAACAAGGATAACCAGCTGGAGCGGCTACAAACCGAGATAGCCATAATGAAGGTCCAAATGATGGGACAATTGGTGGGCCAGTTGGCTCTTATCCAAAATCTAGCTCAAGGACAAGAAGAGCTGAAAGTTCTTATCAACCAGCTTCGTCAAGGCGGTTACAAACGTATGGGGCAAACAACCAAAATTGGAGATCAAGTCATTGTTCATCCTCCCATGCGACATGAAGCCGGTTTAGTGGAGAGTAAACCGTTCCAAATTGCTGCCATGTCTCGAGTCCAACAACAACCTCGCCAACAACAACAAAGGAATCAGAGCAAGGAGGTCGCACCTAAGAGACAATTTACCAGGATTGGCATGTCGCTAGCTCAGGTGCTACAACACTTATTTAAAGTAGAGCTGATTACATTAAAGGCTCCTACCGGGAATCCTAACACTTCTGCTCCTAGTTACCTTCCCAATGAGAGGTGTGCATACCATTCTGACAATTCTGGGCACGACACGAACAATTGTTGGGCTCTGAAGAACATGATTCAAGACCTAATTGACAAAGGAGTCTTGGAGTTTACACAAGACGATCAATTGGAACTCTTCTACCACCCCTCAAGGGCATCCATATGAAGTGACGATCGGGGTGAGGAAACTTTTTGTTCATTTGAATTTTCAAGTTGTAATCTCTTTGTTGATTAAACAATTATCTATTAATGTCAAACTTTGTTTCATTAATGCATTGCATATGTTTGACTTGAATTCATCCATTCGTTTTCACTATATTTAAACTATGTTTTTTTCTATCTTTATGACATTTGACTCTTGCTAAAAGTTACAAGCCTTTAGAGGGAGGATGACGAAAACAATGGCATAATCTCATACAGTATGCTTTTGAACAGACCTTGCTGACGATGTACAGGCGTTCTTTCAAATCCTAAACACTAGAGTTATAAGGAAGATAATACCTAGTCAACCCCTTCGATCCAAAGAAGTAGAATTTTTTTTTTACACAAATTGAAACCTTTAAATCAAATCCTGGGCTAGGGTAGTCTCTCAGCTAATTCAAACACGCGTTTAGCCGCAAACTCTCATCTCGTAGTACAACAAATGACATCAAAAACATGCATCTGGAATCAAAAGGAGATGATGGTTCCCTATCACATAGGCAGTCATTATTTGTCAAAAAAGAAAAGCCCACTAAGTAAAAAACTACAAAGGAGACTTAAGAAAAACTGGGGCATCCCACTGACTGTAATCTCAAAACAAGAACTATCAGTCAAAAATCAAGGATAACAAATCAAAAGAATGAGGACACTACAAATCCTCGACAACATGAAAAATGTTGCAAAAATGACTGCCTTCCAATAAACTAAACTTGTCTGAACCATCACCAAAACGTCATTCCAGACTCAATTGGAGCTCAAACAGACAATTAACCGAGTTTAGGGCTGAAGAACATCACGAAGAACGGGTGGGTACAAATACACTTTGAGACTTAATATTTTGTACTTAAATTGTGAATCAAGCCATGTTACAACCCTTCAAAAGTCCTAATTGAAGCATGGGTTAGTTCGAAAGCATATTGTTACAAAAAGGTATCGTGACTCCTGTAAGGCATTACTCTAAATCCTGAGTTGAATTTTTCACACAAAATTTCTTTACTTGCTAAAACGCATTTTCAAAAACTTCAGGACAAGCATAAACTATGCATTATTTGAATATCATTGTTTGCATATGGCTATTTGTTTGACAACAGAGAAATTCACACAGCAAATATCCGATGAACGAAAGCTCTCTTAGTGAACAAAATCACTTCAAGTAGGATGACACTTTAAATGATAAATCTCCTATCAACAAAGGGGCATGACATGTCACTAACCAGCACACCTGGGGAAGTCAAGTCAAGATTCAAAGAATCTCTCAAAGAAATGCTGAATTACCAGGAGAAAATCTCCTTATGTATCACTCAAGGGGCAATGTCATGTTGATCAGGGGTTTAAACAATATCCACTATGAAGACTTCTGGTACCACCAATTGTTTGTCTGTACCAACAGTATCAGATGGTGTCAGTATCATATCTTTGGATCCTCCCATGACAGTTCTTAGAAAGTTCTGAGACTTGACCAAAGATCTTGGGTACCACCAATTTGTTCGTCTATGCCAGTAGTATCATATGGTGTCAGTATCGGGTCTTCTATTTCTTCCACAACAGTCTTAGAAAATATCTCTAGAAAGTTCAGGGCGACCAAAAATATGATCAAAATCTCAAGAGTCAAGGTGCACCAGATTAACTTTGAGGGCAAACAGGCTCCCACATAAAGGGTCATGTGCGACCAAGCAAACACTTTATGGCAGTACTACAACACTTACTACTAGGGGCACTGACAAATCTTCCCAAGATCCTTCTCACAGGATAACTCCCAACCAGAGTTTCAATCTCTGAAAACTTCTCACCAGCTGAGTTGACCTCAAGAACCCTCGAGGATTTCCCCCAGCTTAAGTTTGCCTCTCCTACTTCTACAAATCAAAGGACCACAATTCCTCTTCCCTAGTAGACTACTCTACAATCCCCGTTAAGTTACTGTGAAGCCTGGAAACGACCAGATTACAGTTAACTTCAGTAAGTTATTATGAAGCCTGGACCCGACCAGATATCAGTTCAACTTCATCCTTTCAAGAATTTGTTATGAAGCCTAGAATCTGACCAGATAATAATCAAATTCAGTAAGTTTTTGCGAAGCCTGGAATCCGACCAGATAGTAGTTCACTTCTTAAAAGACACTGTGAAGCCTGTATTTCGACCAGATAACAGTATAAAGCACTGCGAAGCTTGGAATTCGACCAGATAGCAGTTTACTATGTCAGTTACTATGAAACTTGGACTCGACTTGATTGCAGTATACCTTAGATTCAAGTTGAAGCCTGGACCCAACCAGATAACAACTTAATCACCAAAGCCTGGACCCAACCAGATAATAGCTTAATTTCTTCAAACCGCTGAAGCCTGGATACGACCAGATAACAGTTTAATGTAGCAAGTTACTGTGAAGCCTGGACCCATCCGGATATCAGTTCAACTTCGACTCTCTAGTAGAGAAACAGACAACCGAGACTCCTAAACTCTCTTCTCCAAACAAGAATTAACACTCTCCACAGATTTTTCAACATACCCCAGTGGAGTTCTCCTCAACAAAACATGAATCCCCGGTGGAAACATTCTAAGAAAAATTTGAAGACGCATGTACTCTTCCACAGCAGTCCGAGATTTAATGATTCCCTAGCATTTGTCAAGGATTTATTTTCCTAGACAAAGATACACTTCAATAACATTTCACATTTCATACATCCTAGACACAATCTCATTTATTTTGAGAACATCATTGCACCATGCATTTCATACATCATGAAATTACATACGGTTAATGTTTTACCTTTTTCAGGAAAAGTTTAATCAACAGATGGCTATCGTCAAGGTCAGAGATTAATACATGTAACAAGTTAGGGAAATTATCTACACGACCAGATGAGGCAACCTAACCCAGGTTCCTTCTCCTAGCCCCACTATCCAGGCTTTCATTTCGAAGTAACCCTACTACCCAAGTTCCTTCTTATAGCCCCATTATCCAGGCTTTCATTTCAAAGTAACCCTGCTACCCAGGTTCCTTCTCATAGCCCTACTATCCAGGATTTCATTTCAAAGTAACCCTACTACCCAGGTTCCTTCTCATAGCCCTACTATCTAGGCTTTCATTTCTAAGTAACCCTACTACCCAGGTTCCTTCTCATAGCCCTACTATCCAGGCTTTCATTTCGAAGTAACCCTACTACCCAGGTTCCTTCTCATAGCCTTACTATCAATGCTTTCATTTAGAAGTAACCCTACTACCCAGGCTTTCATTTCGAAGTAACCTTACTACCGAGGTTCCTTCTTATAACCCTACTATCCAGGATTTCATTTCGAAGTAACCCTACTACCCAGGTTCCTTCTCATAGCCCTACTATCTAGGCTTTCATTTCGAAGTAACCCTACTATCCAGGTTCCTTATCATAGCCCTACTATCCAGGCTCTCATTTCGAAGTAACCCTACTACCCAGGTTCCTTCCTCATAACCCTACTATCTAGGCTTTCATTTCAAAGTAACCCTACTACCCAGGTTCCTTCTCATACAACTCTAGATGTAGTTTTACACAGACTCATCAGGAAGCAGCCCTATACATACCCATCATAAATTAAAGAAAATTCAATACCTCTATTGGTTCAGTTTAAATCTCCCAATAGTTTATCCTGATTCTTTCCTGCAAACATCTTCTCTAGTTCAGATAAGTCGCTCCAAGATTTATTCTGATTCTTCTCCAGACCACTGTTGGTTCAGTTTAAATATCTCAATGGTTTATCCTGATTCTTTCTGGTAGACATTTCTTCTGGTTCAGATAAGTCGCTCCAATATTTATTCTGATTCTTTTCCAGACCACTATTGGTTCATTTTAAATCTCTCAACGGTTTATCCTGATTCTTTCTAATAGAAATTTATTCTGGTTCAGATAAGTCACTCCAAGATTTATCCTGATTCTTCCCAGTTAAAAATTATTCAAGACTTCTGCTAGGTTCAGTTTTATATCAACCAAAGGTTCATGCTGATTCTTTCCCCAATTAAAGTCAAGTTCAGACTTAATCCATTTTCTGTCAACAGTCTCTTTGGATGGCATCTACAAGCCCATCTCCAGAAAATCTTCATCATTCCTCCAAATGGCATCTATAAGCCCATTCCCATTTCATCTTTGAGTGCAAATTTCTAGGCACTCAAGTGTTCAATCATCTTTCACCTTCAAGTCACGAATGGCGGATCCGCCAATCTAACTCTTCAGGTTTAAGAAGAGTGAACAGGGGTAGCTGTTGTACCCCAAAATTTTCCCTCTCAGTTATCAAGTATTTTCTCACAAGACCCTCTTTGGTTCAAGACTGCATAATGGTTGATCAGCTCAAGACACCTCCTTAAGCACTGATGACTGAAATTAGGGTTTGAGATTGCACAAGCATAATTGAACTTTTAATGCCTCATATAAAATTCATGGATCCTTATGGACCCTCAATATTTCTCATGTCAAGTTTCAAGTTTTGGATCACATTTTTGCTCAGTCAATTTATCAGTTGACCTAAAAATTAGTTGTATTGGGAAAAAGTCACTTGTGGTTAATTTACAGTCAAACTTCATAATTTTTTATCCATGTCAACATTGTGAAATCCTATATGTCATTTGATCAATTTTGGACCATAATTCCTCAAGAAATTTGATTAGATCATCAAAAGGGCAAAATGGTCAAAATTAGGGTTTTGATTGAGAAAGGGCAATTTCTGATTTTTGACCTAGTAAATGGTTATTTGGTTTGAGACATGATCTCAATGTTTCAAATGCACAATTTTTACCTAATGGTATGACTCAAAAATTCCCTCAAGATCAATTGATTGATAGTTGATTTTCAGTCAACTGATCAAAAGTCAATTGTACACTAAAAAGTCAAACTTTGACTTTTTGGTCAAAATCAAGTGTCAAAGATTACAATTCATCAAAACATGTCAAAATATGAAACTTATTCATCAAGAAATCAAAAAGTCAAGATTTCATTTTGAAAAGTCAAAGTTTCCAAACTTAGAAATTTTTCTAAGTGATAGAAACTTCATATTTTTCACAACTTTAAGCCATTTTTTCACCATGATGCAAGATGATTCAAGGGAAACTTTCAACATGAAAGTTGTAGATCTAAATGAGATATAAAATGTTGCTTTACATAACTCCTCCTATAAATGCTTGTATTTCATGTTATTAATCCATGAAATCATGGTCATGATACTAAAACACTTAGTGAAATTTTGAGCATTTTTGTCAGGATTTTGACCTAACTTCTGAGCCAACTTTCACATGGTTCCATTTGGATTTTGCAAAAGTGATTCAAAGATGGGTTATATAGAACATTACAAGCTTTCTAAAATATCCAAGAACTCCTTGAGATCATTTGTGAGAAAGGATAATCGAAGGCCAGAAGTTAGGGTTTCAAGTTGTTTTACAAGGCAGAATTTCGTGATGAACAAGAATGAAAATCCATGCTAGGCTGCACAATCTTTGCTTTGCAGGCCTCAAACTTGTTTGGCACTCCATAATTAAAGTTTTTCACAACTGTTAGAGCCTTTAATCTAAGCATTCAATGCATTGCCCGTGCTTAATGGCATTTTGGGAAGAAAGTGCACATTGCCATTTTGGAAAAATAGCTTTTATGCACAAAATCAGTTCTTGAGCTTTGCACTTATTTGCTTTTGATGACACATAACCTATAACCCAATATAAACTTGTTTAAATTCTCTAACAAGTCATCTCATGCTTGTACTTTTCCTTGAAACTATGTTCTTGTTAGAACATAGTTTGATTCTACAACCCTTAATTAGAGTTTTGATGATAACAAACACAATGAAAAAATATGCACTCTAAATTTGTGTTATTTTTGCATGCAAAAGTTTTGACTGAAACAGCATCAGAAATTAAGCTACAAAAGCTTTCAAGCTGAGGTAATCAAAATGTTCTGAAGAATGATGATCAGAATCTGCACTAAAGTAAACAATATTTTGATTCTAAATAGAAGTCTAATATACCATCAGATCCTCACATCTCTGAGTCATCAATGTTCTAAAGCAAAAGCAGCATGCAAGATTCTAGTTCTGAAGCGTTACTTTTCAATTAAAACAGCATCATATGCAACGACTTCATTCAGAAAAGAATCTTCTCAATATGGAAATAGCATTGAGTGTCCATTATCACGCTTTATGTTGGACAAAATTTCCACGCCTATATAAACAAGCTTAAAGGAAAAATCATTTACGATTTTGATATACTACTGCATATACCTCTCAAACGCTGCAATCTTTCATATTCTCGTATACGCTCAAATTGTGTAAAATATCACAGTAGTGATACAATTTTTGTAAGGAAAAAACAACAATACATAGTATATTATTTTATCTTGATTAAGCTAGTTTTCCTTGAGATAAACTGGGTTGTGGTTGTACTCAAGAAGACTTTGGCAGTTGTCAAAGTAGTATTGTAATCAAATTTGATTAGTGAATTAAGTCCTCGTTGGAGAGAGGTGAAATCACCTTGGCGGGTGGACTGGAGTAGTTTGAGATCAAACGAACTAGGATAAAAATACTGTGTCTATTGTTTTTGATTTTAAGTTTCAATTCAACCCCCCCTTCTTGTGTTTTTCACTTCTTCAATTGGCATCAGAGCGCCTGGTTCTAAGTTTATACACTTAATCGTGTCAGTACAGGATCTGAGCTTTAGAAAAACACTATGGTGGGACCAAGCCAAAACATCAACAATGACTATCACGAGGACAAGGATAGAATCTGCGGCAAACCTCCAGTCTTTGATGGAGAAAATTTTGACTACTGGAAAGACAGAATTGAGAGCTTCTTTCTGGCTCATGATGTTGATCTATGGGACATGGTAATTGATGGATACACACATCCCGTGGATGAAAGTGGTCAGAAGATAGATAGAAAAAGGATGTCTGACCAGCAAAAACGTGATTTCAGAAGCCATCATAAAGCCAGAACAATACTTCTCAGTGCCATCTCATACTTAGAATATGAGAAAATCTCAAATAGAGAGACAACCAAAAACATGTTTGACTCTCTGAGAATGTCGCATGAAGGCAACTTACAAGTCAAAGAAACCAAGGCCCTTGCGCTCATTCAGAAATATGAAGCATTCAAGATGGAAGACAATGAATCCATAGAAGCAATGTTCTCAAGATTCCAGATTCTTGTTGCTGGGCTGAAAGTTCTTGACAAAGGATATTCTACTGCTGATCACGTAAATAAGATCATCAGAAGTCTACCCAAGAAATGGAGTCCAATGGTCACTGCACTTAAGCTAGCTAAAGATCTCAACAAGATATCTCTAGAGGAACTTGTCATCTCCCTCAGAAGTCATGAGATAGAGCTAGAAGAAGACGAGCCTCAAAAGCAAGGTAAGCCTCTAGCATTAAAATCTAACAAAAAATCTGATTCTAAGGTTTTACAGGCTATGGAAGAAACCTCTGATGGATCCTCATCAGAAGAAGACGAATTGTCTCTTCTCTCCAAATGGGTCAATCAACTATGGAAGTAGAGACAAAGAAAATTCAGAAACTCGAGAAGATCTGAGAATTAAAATGAATCCTCCTCCAGATACAGAAAGTCTGAGTCTTCCTCTAGACACAGAAGATCTGAAGCTTCTTCAGGACACAAAAAGTAAAATAACAAAGACATCATCTTCTATGAGTGCAATGAACAAGGGAACTACAAAAGTGATTGTCCAAGGCTTCAGAAGGAGAAACCCAAAAAGAAGTTCTTCAAGGAGAAGAAGAAAAGCCTCATGGCAACCTGGGACGATTTAGACACTTCTAATGTTGACTCAGTCAGATGATGAAAGAGAAAACATAGCTCTCATGGAAAATGTGACAGAAGACAGCGAAGCTTCTGGTTGAAACTCAGAATAAGACACAAGAGGTATTCCCTGATTTCACTGTTAATTTTACTAAGGCTGAACTTGCAGAAAGTCTGAATGAAATTCTGGAAAGGTATCAGTATATCAGAGTCAAATTCAAGAACCTGAAAAGGGATCTTGTCTCTGACTCTGAAAGAACTGAGAGTCTTAGATTAGGGAATTCTGAGTTAAAAGAAAATATTTTAAAATTAGAAAATGATTTACAAAACTCTCAAAACGAAATAATCTCAGAGACTCCCAGTAATGCTGATAAGATCATCAAAGAGTATGATCACAGCTTTCAGAAGTTTCTGGCTAAAAAGATAGATAGAAGTAAGATGGATTGAATGATCTATGAAGTTAGCAGGAATGACAGAAAAGGAATTGGATACCAGGGTAAGGTATCTCCACCTAAGAAAGTCATGGACCTTGTTATAAAATGCACACCACTTAAATCACACTTCACATATGGGCACACAGATGACCTAAAATACACTAGTAATGATTACTCTATCAAACCAAAATTCAAACAGAATTTTGGTAAAACTAACAAACCAGGACCCAAAAAGATATGGGTACCTAAGGACAAAATTATATATGTAGAAGATATCTTTAGTAGCAAGGCTAAAACACCAGTCATGGTACCTGGACTCTAAATGCTCTCGACACATGACGGGAAGAAAGCATATGTTCCAAAGCCTGGAACTTAAACCTGGAGGCTACGTAGGCTTTGGAGGCAACCAAAGAGGAAAAATCATTGGCTCTGGAACAATAGGTAATGGTAATATTCCTTTTATCAATAATGTGGTTTTAGTTGATGGATTAATACATAACCTGTTATCCATAACTCAATTAAGTGATAACGTGTATGATATAATCTTTAATCAAAATCCATGCAAAGTTGTTAGTCAGAAAGATGGAACTATCATTTTTAATGGAAAGAGGAAAAACAACATTTATAAGATAAGACTTTCTGAACTAAAAAGTCAGAATGTAAAATGTCTTCTCTCTGTTAACAATGAGCAATGGGTCTGGAACAGAAGATTGGGGGATGTTAGTATGAGAAGAATATCTCAGATTAACAAACTCAATCTGGTCAGAGGACTTTCTAATCTGAAGTTTAGCTCAGATGCTCTGTGTGAAGCATGTCAGAAAGGAAAATTTGCAAAACCTGCTTTTAAATCTAAAAATGTTGTTTCCACCTCTAAGCCATTAGAAATTCTGCATATAGACTTAATTGGACGAGTGAAAACTGTGTCTGTTAGTGGAAAGAAGTATGGGTTAGTCATCGTAGATGATTATAGCAGATGGACATGGGTAAAGTTCTTAAGACACAAGGACGAGTCACATCATGTGTTCGTTGCATTTTGTAACCAAGTTCAGAATGAAAAGGATCTTAGAATTGTCAAAGTCAAAAGTGATCATGGTGGAGAACTTGAAAATAAAAATTTTGAAACATTTTTTAATGAAAAAGGCATCTTGCATGACTACTTTTGTCCTAGAACTCCCAAACAAAATGGAGTTGTAGAACGAAAGAACAGAACATTGTAAGAAATGTCCAGAACCATGATCAATCAGACTAACATTGCTAAGATCTTCTGGGCAGAAGCAATTAACACAGCGTGTTACATTCAAAAGAGAATCTCTATAAGACCTATTCTGGAAAAGACTCCATATGAATTGTGGAAGAACAGAAAGTCCAACGTTTCTTATTTCCATCCTTTTGGATGTACATGTTTTATTTTGAATACTAAAGATCATTTGAACAAGTTTGACTCTAAAGCACAAAAGTGTATTATGTTAGGATACTCTGAACGCTCAAGAGGGTACAAAGTATACAATACAGAAACATCGATTGTTGAAGAGTCAACCAGTGTTAGATTTGATGATAAGCTTGACCCTCAAAAGTCAAAGCAGAATGAATCTTTTGCAAATATAGAAGTTGAATTCACAGATACTGAAGACAACTCATTAGAAGTTCCCAATAGAGACGCTCCAAGTGATTAGTACCTTCTATTGATCAACTCAAGAAAAGGTTATCCAGAAGCAGCATAGCTCACCCAGAACATAAGATCTTGGGAAAGAAGGATGATCCAATCAGAACAAGATCAACATTCAGAAACTCTGAAGAATCCCTCATGGGACTGGTCTCACTGATTGAACCAAAAACAATTGATGAAGCTCTTCTGTACAATGGCTGGGTTCTGGAAATGCAGGAGGAATTAAACCAGTTCACCAAAAATGACGTATGGGATCTGGTTCCCAAACCAAAAGGATTCAACGTCATTGGAACAAAGTGGGTGTTCAGAAACAAACTGAATGAGCAAGGAGAAGTTATCAGAAATAAGGCACGGCTGGTGGCACAAGGTTATAGTCAGCAAGAGGGGATAGACTATACATAAACCTTTTCTCCAGTCGCCAGGTTAGAATCTATCAGACTCTTAATCTCCTTTGTTGTCAATAATAACATCACTCTGTATCAGATGGATGTTAAAAGTGCATTCCTAAATGGTTACATAGATGAAGAGGTATATGTGCACCAACCCCCTGGGTTTGAAAATTCCAAACACCCAGAATATGTTTTCGAACTAAAGAAGTCACTCTATGCTCTAAAACAAGCTCCCAGAGCTTGGTATGAAAGACTAAGTAACTTCCTGTTAGAAAAGGAATTCACCAGAGGGAAAGTGGACACAACCTTGTTCTGTAAGACATTTAAGAATGACATTTTAGTTTGTCAGATTTATGTAGATGATATCATTTTTGGATCCACTAAACCTTCTCTGGGAAGAGAATTTGCTAAGTGCATGCAGGCAGAGTTTGAGATGAGCTTAATGGGGGAACTTAAATTCTTTCTGGGCATTCAGATAAACCAAACTCCAGAAGGAACTTACATTCATCAGAGCAAATATGTCAGAGAACTTCTGAAGAAATTTGACCTCTCAGATTGTAAGCCCTCAAAGACTCCAATGCATCCAACGTGCATTCTGGAAAAGGAAGAGGTAAGTAAAAAGGTAGAACCAAAAATCTATAGAGGTATGATTGGATCTCTCCTTTATCTGACGGCTTCAAGGCCTGATATTTTAATCAGTGTTTTCTTATGTGCTAGATTCCAATCAGATCCTAGAGAATCTCACTTAACAACAGTTAAGCGAATTTTCAAGTATCTGAAAGGTACTACTAATTTGGGTTTGTTTTATAGAAAATCCACTGAATACAACTTAGTAGGATACTGAGATGCTGACTTTGCTGGAGACAGAGTAGAGCGTAAAAGCACTTCTAGAAGCTTCCAGTTTCTGGGAGACAACCTGATCTCATGGACGAGCAAGAGACAGTCCAAAATAGCATTGTCAACAGCAGAAGCTGAATACATAGCAGCTGTTGTAGCACTCAAATTCTCAGGATGAAAAGTCAACTCGAAGACTTCAACATATTTGAGAGAAACATTCCTATCTTCTGTAATAACACTTCGGCCATATGTCTATCCATAAATCCCATTTTGCATTCTAGGGCTAAGAATATAGAAATAAAACATCACTTTATTAGGGATTATATTCAGAAAGGAATTCTGACTTTAAAATTTAATGACACAAACCATCAATGGGCTGATGTGTTTACAAAACCCCTTTCTGAAGATAAATTCAATTTCATTCTGAAACATCTTAGCATGAAATTGTGTCCAGAATAAGATGTTTTATTTGCATATTCTAACCCTCAGAATTTTATTGTTTTTTGTGAACTTCTGATCAACTTGTCTTCAGAAGTAAGGAGTACAAGTTCCTCATAATCTATCTATGAAGATCTGAACTTTTCATTTTAAGGATAGAGGCGTGCAGTTTACACCATCAAACATCTGTCATCCTCTCACAAGCTACCTTCTGAGGCTGAACACGCGTTCAAATTCTGAAGGGTCTAAGGCTCTGATTGGATGCATTGAGACACTTGTCATTGGTAACTGTTCAATATCTCTCTAAATCCCCTAATTTCATGTTTCATTAATTCAATATAATCATTACTTATTTTCTCTTTCTTACTGATTACGTTTTCTAAAGAACTTATATAAACTCAATTTACTATTTCATTCATTCACGTTTTACCACCTTTAATATTCTCTCTTGTTCTAGTTTCTTTTTCAAAAACCCTTTCTATCCATTTTCTTCAAAGGATCTGTGTGAACAATGGCATAACCATCAAGTCTCAAGAATCTCAATAGTGCTCCTGGTTCTTCATCTACTGAACAATATGAGGAGCCCATTAGAATGCTACTCACTCTGGTCGACAACCTTGAAGTTCTCTGTGAATTGATCGTTGATTTTGAAATCTTACAAGAAAATGGGTTTAATCTGTATGAAGGTGTAACTGCACAAGGATGGAACATATACTTTGATCGTCTGTTGGGTCCAACTTTTCCCATTATTGTTAAAGAGTTTTGGATTCATGCTACTTCATCCAACCACCAGGTCACATCATATGTTATGGGGAAGAAGATAGTGATTACAGAAGATTTGATTGGGAAACTCATTGGATACAATGGCGGTGGAGTCAGATGCATTGATATGGCTGATAAGTGTTCTGACCTAAAATCCATTGCTAGGGTCATCTTCACTTATAGACAGCCATCCAGCAAGATCAGAGACTTGAAAGATCATTACAGAATCTGGGCTAGAATAATTCTGGGATGTATCAATCACAGGAAGCTTACAAGCTCTCCTGATTACATCAACATTGATCAGTAGTTTCTGATATACTTCATTGCAAAGAAGACCAAAATAAACCTTCCACTCTTTCTCTTCAACTATCTCATAACAAGTGTGAAAGAGACAAGAGAAGAAGAAATAACTAATCGGGATTGGATTTCTCTAGGATGATTGAGTTCAGATATTCTAACAGAAAAGAGTCTGATAGAACATCTGACAGAGGCTCGAGAAATCAGTACTCTGGAAGCAACTGCTGGGAAACCTTTGAATGTCAAGAATCTAAAGAAAATGAAGATTATTGAAAACATTAAGAAGGAACCAACAATTGCTTCTCATGAGGTCATCACTTCTAGGAGAATCCCTCTGAAGGATTTTCCACTATTCTCTGAGATAGATGCCTCTCCAGAGATTATAGTCAGATACCTTGAAGCTTGCAAGGCTGATGGGACTATACCATAAATCAACATCCAAGATCTGCACAAGCCAGCTCCAAAGGTTGTGCTAAAGAAATCTAGAAAGAGGAAGGCAGCAGGAGAAGGATCCTCTCAGAGGACACCCAAAGCTGTGAAAAATAAAGGTAACGCATCTTTTGTTTCTATTGTAGAATCAATAGATATTCCAACATCTGAAACCATTCCCCCTCAACCAACAGAAAATCCTTCACCCCAAACATTTGAGGATTTTGACATAGAGTTTGACCCATCTGAAACTCTTGGAAATTTCTTAAATGAACCTCACTCCCCCAATACAAATCCAGAACAACATCAACCAGAACTTGCAAGAATTCTCTTTGATATTAAACAGTCTGATCAAGATTTTTCCTCACCACTCCCAGAAAATCCAAACACTTAACCTCAATAACCAGAAAATCCATAACCATACTCTCCTCAACCAGAACACCAAAACCTCAACTCACCCCAACCAGAAAATGAAAACTCTCTCACTCCTCAATCATAAAATCCAAATACTCAATCTCAACAACTACAAAATCCACAACCACACTCTCCTCAACCAGAACATCAAAACCTCAACTCACCCCAACCAGAAAATGAAAACCCTCTCACTCCTCAATCTGAAAATCCATCTTCTGAAATACCTGAACCAAAAATTTAACACGCTACCGCAAACTAATCAGAAGACTCCCTTTCAGACTATGATACCACTACCCCAATTCTTGGGATAACAGAACCTCTTACGGTTCGTCTACCTCTCTCCATTCATGATATTCCAGAAATACCTTCACCATAAGAATATATACCACCAAACACCCCTCACTCACCAATCCTGATTTCTGACTCTTCCACTCCCTCACCTATCAACCGTCTAGCTGACCACCTCAGAATTGTCATTGATCTACAAGCGCTGAACCGTCTAGCTTCCACCTCAAACAAAATTGCCACCCCCAAACCTAAACCAACCTTAACCAAATCAGATGTTGGTAAGAATCTGTTGATTTTTGAAACAGAAATAGAGGAATGGATTACTTCTTTGAAGCAAGCAAGTCAAGATAATTCTAATCCTCCTGCTTCTGATTCTCTGTGCGAAAGATTCAAAAAATGGTTCAACTCTGAAACCCATAAGTTGAAAGAATTGAGCTATGAAAGGACTCAGCAGAACTTCAGTGGTCAGCTGAAAGCCTTCAAAGATTAAGTTCTAAGCCACTGGGACAAGAAATAAATTCTTTTGCTGGATAATGCTCCCTGGAAAGAGCACCAACCTTCAGAAGCCACTGAACCAGATTCTGATAGTCACCCTCTGACTACTGCTCCAGAAAAGGTGATTGAAACAGAAGAAGTTGTTCAATCAGAAGAGGCTGTAAAGTGTTCTGAACGACATGCAACCCCTTAAGATACACCAGCTTCGTCTCTCGTCATGCAAACTCTGGAAGAGTTAAAGAAGGAGAATGCCTTAATCCATGCCAGACTGGATAAGCAAGAAGACACAAACAAAGAGATAAGGGATATTTTGGATAAACAAGAAGATACAAAAAAAGAAATCCAAGACATTCTGGGAAAGCAGGAAGAATCAAGCACTCAGATTAAGAGCTTGTTGGAAGCATTGTTCACACGACTTCCCCATCCTTCTTAGATTTTCTTTAACTGTTTATCTGTATTTTTCATCTTATCGTCCTTGTTTCTGAAAAATGTCATTGCATTTTGTTTTTAATATAAATCATCTTTTTGAATCTGATTATATTGCTTTTTTATACCTAACAAAAAGGGGGGAGAAAGTAAGATATTTTCAATAACAGTATACCGGGACAAATTCTCAAACATTCTAAATATCTTAACCTCTAAGTTTTTTTGAAAAAGCTTGATTAGGAACATATTCTGATAAGGACAGAAGGAGATGCATCAAAAGCTCTAACGAGAAGGAACTTTAGGGAAGTAACTCATCTCTATCTGAGTAATCAACTCATGGGGATACTCTCTTAAGCTTTTTGTTCTATATTTTTTCATTGGAAATCCTTGTTTTTGTCATCATCAAAAAAGGGGAGATTGTTAGAACATAGTTTGATTCTACAACCCTTAATTATAGTTTTGATGATAACAAACACAAAGAACAAATATTCACTCTAAATTTGTGTTATTTTTGTATGCAGAAGTTCTGACTGAAACAACATCAGAAATTGAGCTACAAAAGCTTTCAAGCTGAGGTAATCAGAATGTTCTGAAGAATGATGATCAGAATCTGCGCTGAAGTGAAGAATACTATGATTCTGAACAGAAGTCTAATATACCATCAGATCCTCACATCTCTGAGTCAACAATGTTCTGAAGCAAAAGCAGCATGCAAGATTCTAGTTCTGAAGCGTTACTTTTCAATTAAAACAACATCATATGCAACG
The DNA here is from genome assembly GCA_948472305.1 of Vicia faba. Classification (NCBI taxonomy): domain Eukaryota; kingdom Viridiplantae; phylum Streptophyta; class Magnoliopsida; order Fabales; family Fabaceae; genus Vicia; species Vicia faba. The sequence continues at coordinate 1,092,032,477 of OX451738.1, forward strand.
ACTTCATTCAGACAAGAATCTTCTCAATATGGAAATAGCATTAAGTGTCCATTATCACGCTTTATGTTGGACAAGATTTCCACGCCTATATAAACAAGCTTAAAGGACAAATCATTTACGATTTTGATATACTACTGCATATACCTCTCAAATGCTGCAATCTTTCGTATTCTCGTATACGCTCAAATTGTGTAAAATATCACAATAGTGATACAGCTTTTGTAAGGAAAAAACAACAGTACTCAGTATATTATTTTATCTTGATTAAGCTAGTTTTCCTTGAGATAAACCGGGTTGTGGTTGTACTCAAGAAGACTTTGGCAGTTGTCAAAGTAATATTGTAATCAAATTTGATTAGTGAATTAAGTCCTCGTTGGAGAGAGGCGAAATCATCTGGGCGGGTGGACTAGAGTAGTTTGAGATCAAACGAACCAGGATAAAAATATTGTGTCTATTGTTTTTGATTTTAAGTTTCAATTCACCCCCCCCCCCTTCTTGTGTTTTTCACTTCTTCAGTTCCCACTTTTCTTCAAAATCAAGTAACATAGCCATAACTCTATATCTTGCACTTCTGACCCTCTCAAGTGCTAGAACCTTTTACTTACTTATGCACAAGTTGTTTGCATCAAAACACACGCATAATTAAGCCCTCAAACTCCCTAGAACTCAGGATCACACACAAAAACTCCATTGTTGTATATTCTGGCCAGAAATCCCAAAATCAAAAACTACTCGTGCGTTTCTTGGCCTTTTGCTTCCAAAAGCTTCCAAGCATCATACATAAGTCATCCTTGTCCCTGTTACAGTTCTGTAACTCCATTTCCACCATTGTCCAAACTCAAAAACAGAGCACTGCAAGTGGACTTCTCCAGAACTCCTGAGCAACTTTCAGCTCAAGCCAAGCATCACATTAGCTTCCTGGGAACTTGAGGAAGCTAACCAAATCACTGGAACTCATCAAAAGTTACTCAAACTCAAAACACGATACCCTCTTGCAAGGTGATTTTTCTGACTTTTGAACAATTCATATACGCATTGTTAGGCTTCCATTTCAAAGATAAAATGTAGACCTCATTACCACGAAGCTGTACATATCCATAGTTTGCATTTATATGGTTTGAGCTTAGAGAATTTTAGAGTTGAAGTTTCTGATTTTTTTAGGTTTCAATTTAGGGCTAATAAATTTCATGCTTGTCTTTGATCTATAGTTTTAATGCTTTACATTTCTGAAATCGTGAGGAAATTTTCTACAAGTTTCATGTTTACATTTTTGAAAATGGTTGAGGAATGAGCAAGTTACAGATCCTTTGGCTGGACGTTGAAGATGAAGTACAGTCAGGACCAAACTTGTGTTATATATTTATTATTGTGTACAAGTTAACAGATGTATCACCACCCCAGTGGTTAAAGCGCACGCCTGTCACCCTTGGGACCTGGGTTCGAGTCCCAGCGTCCGTTTTGCTTCTTTTTTTCATATTTTTTTGTTTTCTTTTTTGTTTGAACAGGTTTGGAGCCTCCAACATGGGCCTGATTACTTTTTTTCTTTTACTAACCCCTGCTATGTTCAGCACCCCCTGGCTTAATTTTCATTATTATTTTCTTTTTCTTATTTTATTTTATTTCTTTTTATTATTATTATTAATATTAATATTAATATTATTTTTATTGCTATTAATAAAAATCCAAAAAATATTTTATTTATCATTTTTACACTTATTTAGTTCATTTGTTTTTATAAAACTAAAAGAACAAAAACATTTTCTTAATAAATTAATTTTTTTCTTAATAATTAATATTTAGGCTTAGGTTTAACTATTATATTATTTTCTTGCAATAAAAATTAATTTAGAACTTAGATTTCTTTTAATTAATTAATATTCATATTATTTTTATTAATTTAAAACTTTTTTCATAAATAAAACCCTAAAAATATTTTTTAGCTAATTTCTTTTCTTATTTAGTTTAAGTTATTTTTATTTAATTTTCATTAATCATTTTTCTTAATTAGATTTAGGTTAAAACCTTTTCATAAAAACCAAACAAAAATCATTCCTTTTTTGTTTTCATTTATATTCTTGCATTTTTATTCAAATCTTGTACAATATTCAATATGATTGTAATAATTATTTAGATTTAATTTTCTTGCAATTCCCCCATTTATAAGTTTTTACACCCGCCTCCCTTATTGATGTAATAGCTTAGTATTAGGGTTTGTATGGAAAGATAAAATGAATGCTTAGAAAACCCTAATCAAGACAAATCAAGCATGAAAAAGACACACTTGCACACTTACACCCTTAGGGTAAATCCACTTTTTGCCTTGAGAAATAAATGGTCATAATACGCATGTAAGATATCTTAGCAAAAACAAGAAAAAATACAAGATCATAGTCCCTCGATGACGCTAATGTTTCCTTACAAATGATCTTAGTCCCTGAAAGAAAATGCTAAGATATCTTGCAAACATTGCTATTCATGACTATACGATGACTCTTGCCCGTCCCTTTTACTTCCAAAGATATGGTTTCTTACCAAATCAAGGGTAAGATAGCAATGTCAAAGGAAAGAGGAAATAAACAAGAAAGACTTTTGAGTAGGTAGAATGTTCCTAGTTGCTTGCTCATTTTCAAAATAAAACATCCTTGTTATTTTCAAAACAAACACCAACACTTTCAAAACATCTTACAAACTTGAAATATTTTCAAAAGATAAACACTTTGTACGCGTTCTTATAGAAATAAGAGCCATTAAAAATAAGACACCTTTTCAAAATCTCTTTCAAAAACACATTCCTCAAACACCTCTTTGAGTTATTTTCCAAACAACACTTTGTACGCGTTCTTATAGAAATGAGAACCATTACAAATACATTTTCAAAATACTTTCAAAAACCACACCACAAGCACACATTCAAACAAAATCAAGTGATCTAGCAAGAAACTAAGAGCCCGTAGATAACTACGAATGAAAAGGGTGCTAATACCTTCCCTTTTCATAATCTACCCCCCAGACTCAAGAAAACATCTCTAAAGGTCTTTCCTGTTCTTTTCAGCCTTTCCTTTTGGATAAAAGAAAAGTCGGTGGTGACTCTTTTTATCCGCAACATTTTCGAACAAACATAAAACAACCAAGTCAGTTCTCCCACCGCGTTACAGTTTGATCCTTAGAACAACTTGAATTGGCCTCCAGAAGTGAAACCAATCTGCACTTTTTGTTGGAAAATTTGGAATTTTTCTCTCTGTTTTGAGGCTAGTTGTGCATATGTTCTCCTTTGTTCTAGGTTTGCAATACATTGGCATATGTAGTGAATCAGATTAGGGAAATATTTGCGGCAAGAATCCAAATATTATAGGCATGGTTTTAAGAAAAAATCAAATCTTGAAAAGTTGCCATATGTGAATATTTTGTGTCCATTTGGCCTTGCACTATTTCTTTGGCTATTGACAGCATATGAGATCTCCATTCAATGCAAAAATCATTCCTAAAACAAATTATGTGATTTATTTTGATTTATTTGATTTTATTTGATTTTTAAATGAATAAAAATCAAACATAAATTAAATAAACAAATAAATAAGGCATGGAGTGTCCCATAGGTCGTGGACCATGCTAGGACTAAGATTCAATCTTGAAAAGATGGGCCCATGTGGAAAAAAAATGCAATTTTGGGCATTGTTGACTTTGTGCAAATTTCCAAAAATGGCCAACTTTGACAATGCATATCTCTTTCAATTTTGACACTAAGAGGGTGTTCTTGGACTTTTTGAAATCTTAGGATGTCCTATAAACAACCCTTTTGGTTTCATCTCCATTGGATCTTCCATGTTCATGTAAGAAGCTTTAACCCACAAGGTGTTTTTGTTGACTTTTTGAAATGACCTATAATGTATGAACTTGTATCTTTTGATTGATGCATTTCTTGGACTTGAGGTATGAAGAGAAGTTATAGGGAATTTTATTCTCTTCAAAATAAGCCTTGTATGACGAATTTATGATAAAGTGTGAGAAAGTTATACCTGGTAAAAGTTTGGTTGACTTTTCCTATAGGAACCCTAATTTAGCAACTTTTGAGTTTTGATGAATTAGGAGCATTCCTTGAGGAATCATGATCAACCCTTGATCAAATGATGAATATTACTTCAAAATTTTGATGTTGATTAAAAATATTGAAGTTTGACTGTATGTGGGTCACAATTGACTTTTGACCTAGTATAGTTGATTTTCAGGCATTTGAGCAGTTGGCTGAGCAAACTTCTTGTGCAAGGCATGAAACTTGGCATGGATGATCTTGAGGACATATTAGGGAAATGGAAACCATTTAGGACCCTTGGAACTCAAACATCTTTACGAGGAGTGAAACCCTAGTTTGAGACTCATTGTCTTTGGAGGAGGATTTGTTTGGTCAATCCTTAGTCAACTTGAGCAATTGAGGACCTCTAGGAGTATGTTTTGAGTAAAATGAGAGGGAAAATTTGGGGGTACAACAGGATGGAATCTATAAGCCCATCTCCACCAACTCTCCATCATTTCTCCAAATGGAATCTGTAAGCCCATTCCCTACACCTCAACCACAATATCATCATGTGTAAATTTTTGGGCACTTTAGTGTTCAATCATCTTCCACCTTCAAGTCACGAATGGCAAATACGTCAATCTAACTCTTCAGGTTTAAGAAGATTGAACAGGGGCAGCTGTTGTACCCCAAAATTTTCCCTCTCATTTCTCAAAAGACTATCCTGGACCCCTAGGTTTGTTTCTGTTAAGTTTCAAGTCTCAGATTACAATTTTCTAAGAAAGTCATTCACAAGGGCAAAATGGTCAAAAGCACATTGAAAAGTCAAACTTTAACTTTTTGATCAAAATCATTTTTCAACAATCATATTTCATCAAGACATGAAATTGGTCCATCAAGAAATCAAAAGTTAGAAATTAGTTTGAAAAATCAAATTTCTAAACACTTAGAAAAGTTTCTAAGTGTTAAGAAAATATGATAATTTCAGAACATCTGGGCCAGATTTCAGGCAAGCGCAATCAGAATTTGCAAAGATGGCTTTGAACATGAATCTTCAATCAGAACATATGGAAACTGTGTTCTTCAATAAGAACGTTACTTTTCAACATATGGAGACTATGTTCTACGCTTCAATCACAATATCACCCTTCGAATCTCATGCTGGTCTTCTTTGATCAGAACATCACCAAGCCCCAAAACCTCGTTTGAACAGTTTGCTGCATTGTTATGGCACAGTCCTGCATCCAACTCCACAACACTCCAAATTTCTGTTGACCCAGTCCACACTTGCATTGTTCTCAAACCCCATAATCGCACCAAATTAGCATACAAAAACTGTGTTTAAAAGGAAATGGAATAGTATGCCAAAAAGGTTTAAATCTCATTTGTTTCCCCCCCCCCCCCCCCCAAAACCACAGCAAACTCATCTATAAATAAGTTGCCCCATCACACGTTCAAGGGGATGACTTTTGGGAAAGAGAGAGTGATCAAATACAAAAAAGAGAGAGGAGAGAAAATATTCAAACATTCTCAAAACCCAGAATTCTCAAAACAAACATTTGTTCTTCCCTTTGAATAAAAAAACATAACGTTTTATTCCTTTCCTTGCTAACCCCATAACATCTGAAGGAAGCAACTCAAGTCCCAAACATACGTTTCAGTTTCAAGGTAAGCCATTCTGACTTTGAACTTGTTATTCAGAATATCATCAAATATGTAAATATCATAGTGTTGATATTGTTCATATCATTGCCTAAGTAGGAAAAAAATGTGGATCAGAACTTCTTGAATAAAGCTAGGCTCAAAATTAGGATTAGAACTTTTATAAATTGTCGTGCTTTTATCTTTCTGTTTTGATGTTGCTTAGAATTGAATAGGTTGCAGATGCTCTGGCTAATGTAAGGGAGAAAGTGAAGCATAACACAAAACTTCTGAGTTTTCTTTCCCACTATTTTGACACAATACAAAACTTCTGAGTTTTATTTCCCATAGTATTAGAACTTCTAGTTTTTTTCACAATGTTTTGACACAACATCAGAACTTCTTATTTTTTCTCACTGTTGTAATATACCATAACTTCTAGGCTTTCTCACTGTTTTAACACACACAAAACTTCTAGGTTTTCTCACTATTTTAACATAACACAGAACTTCTGGATTCCTCTAACGTTTCTTTCAGAACTTCAGCGCGCAGCAACCCAGAACTTCCGGTCTCCTTTGAAGTTTCCTTCTGAACTACAGCGTACCTAGCATCAGAACTTCGGATCCCCCTCACTTTTGTTTTCAGCAACATACTGATCCTGTTTTCGTTATTTTTCTTTTTTTTTTGCTTATTCTTAATATTTTCAGTATTAACGTTATTTTTATATAAAAAAAGGCCTAAAAAACATTTTCCCTTTTTTTAAAACTAATTATTCTTTTTTTCTTTTATTTTATTAAGACAAAAAACCATTTTCAAAATAAATCCTTTCCTTTTCTTATATTGTACAATTCAATATGGTTGTAATAGACAATTAGGATCCAAATTCTTACAAATCCCTATTTGTAAATATGTACCGTCATCCCCGAAATAATGTAATAGCTTAGGATTTATTTTTCCGCATTTTATTTGCTTTCATATATTGTTAGTAATTAGGATGTATGGTAAGATAAAATCAATAAATAGATAACCCCTAATCAAATACTAAATGCATGTAAGTCAAGCACACTTGCACACTAGCACCTCTAGGGAAATCTCACTTTGTTGCCTTTCGGAAAAATAGTCATGTCTCTCGAATGTAGGACGTTTTAGCAAAGACCCTTTGATAAAAAAGATTGTAGTCCCTTGATGTTGCCTTCGGTAAAAAAATCTAGTCCCTTATGAAAAATTGCTAAAGCGTCTCACAAGTTTATTTTTATGATTGTACGATTGATCCGCGCCTGTCCCTTCACATCCAATGATGAGGCCTCTTACCAAATCAATGGTAAGATAGCAACATCTAAAGGAGAAGGAAAAGAACGTTTAAGACATTTTGAGTAGGTAGGATACTCCTAGTTGCTCGCTTGCTCACAACAAAAACATTTTATACACCCACACTTTCACTTTGAAACATTTTTCAAAAGACAAAACACTTTGTACGCGTTCTTATAGAGACGAGAACCATTACAAAGACATTACTTTTTAAAATACTTTCAAAACCCACACCACAAACACATTTTCAAACAAAAAGCAAGTGATCTAGCAAGAAACTAAGAGCTTGTAGATAACTATGGATGAAAAGGGTGCTAACACCTTCCCTTTCATAACCTACCCCCCGAACTCAAGAAATAATCTTGAAAGGTCTTTCCTGTTCTTTTCAACCTCTCCTTTATTGGATAAAAGAAAAGTCGATGGAGACTCTTGCTAACCACAACAATTGTGATCAAACACAAAACACCCAAGTCAGTTATCCCACCGTATTTCATCTGCCAATGGGAAATTCTCCCAGTAAGAGAAGTATTTTCAAAAATATACTTAATTGGATCCATTTTGGATTCAGCCTTAGTCTGAACTTTCTTAACCTTTCAAATAATTTTAGAAGGTGGACAAGATGATCCTCTTCCGTCTTGGACTTGGCAATCATGTCATCAACATATACTTCAATCTCCTTATGTATCATGTCATTAAATAGAGTGACCATTGCACGTTGATAGGTTGCCCCTGCATTTTTTAAACCAAAGGGCATCACTTTGTAACAAAATTTTCTCCAAGGTGTAATGGAAGTAGTTTTCTACATGTATTCTGGTGCCATCTTGATCTGATTATAGCCAGAAAAACCATGCATGAAGGAAAACACTTTAGCTTTAGCAGTGTTGTCAACTAGAATGCCAATATGCGGTAACAGGAAATCATCTTTAGGGCTTGCTTCGTTCAAATCCCTATAGTCTAGACACATTCTGACTTTCCCGTCCTTTTTAGGCACCGGTAAAATATTCACAATCCACGGCAGGTAAGAAGTTACTTTCAAAAAGCCGACATCAAACTGCTTCTGGACTTCCTATTTAATCTTCTTAGACATCTCAGGATGAGTTTGGTGAAACTTTTGTTTAACAAGAGGACACTCTTATTTGAGAGGTAGCTTATGCACAACAATATCTGTATCCAGCCCAGGCATATCTTCATAAGACCAAGCGAAGTTATTCGCATACTCACGAAGAATTTCAATTAATCTTTGTTTGATGCTATCTTCTAGAGCAGCCCCAATCTTGACTTCTCTTCGGACCTCTTCGATGCCCAAGTTTATCAACTCAGTAGTCTCTCAGTGCGGATGAATGACCTTTTCTTCTTGCCTCAACAATCTAGCCAACTCTTCAGGAAGATCACAATCTTCCTCAGCTTCTTCTTCAGCTTGATAAATTGGGTTTTCAAAGTCATAAAGAGCCATAGTAGAATCATTCTCGAAACTTTCCGAGATTAACGGGGGACATAATCTGCATGATTGTTTTTATTTTTATTTTAGTCTTAGATTAAAAAAAAGAAAATAAAATCTCACATTTTGCCAAAATTTTAAAGGAAAGACGGGGAGCAAAATATTTGAATACAAAAGACGTCCTTAAAGTCACCCATTAAAGTCCCATTCAACAAGAACTTCAGCTTTTGCTGCTGAGTGGATGTGACAGCACCGGCCCCATGGATCCATGGGCGGCCCAACAAACAACAATAGGAAGGATTAATATCCACGATAAAGAAAGTGAGTTTAAACACCTGAGGACCTATTTTGATTGGCAAATCGACTTCCCCGAACACTGTCCTCTTGGACCCATCAAAAGCATTAACAATTAAATCACTTGGCCTTAGCAAAATCCCATTGTAATCGAGCTTCAAGAGAGCGGACTTGGGAAATACGTTAAGATATGAACTCGTATCAACTAGCACACGGGACAAGGTAGTTTTCACAATGTCCATAGAAATATGCAGTGCTTTATTGTGCTTTCTCCCCTCAGAGGGTAAATCAAAGTCTGTAAAACCCGTCCCATTACTCGCAGAAATGCTATTCACAATTCCCTAAAATTGATTCACAGATATCTCTTGAGGAACAAAAGAGGTCCCTAATAGCTTCATTAATGCATTTTTGTGGGATTTCGAGTCTCTGAGCAAAGCAAGGATGGATATCTTTGAGGGTGTTTGACTTAACTGGTCAATGATTTTGTAGTCACTCTTCTTGATGTACCTCATTAACTCGGCTACATCTTTAGCCATTACATCATAAAAAAAGGAATAGGGGGATTTTTCTCAGCTTTGCCGACCAGGCCAGAGCACAACATGTTTTTTCTAGCATAGAATAATGCGACTCACAGTCAGTAAAATTCTTGCTAAGATAATAAATGGCATGTTCCTTCTTCCCTATTTCATCTTGTTGTCCCAAAATATAGCCCATAGAATTATCTAATACTGTCAGATACATGATCAATGGTCTTTCTTCAACAGGCGGGAGCAAGATAGGAGGTTCAAGCAGATAATCTTTAATAATTTCAAATGCCCTCTGGAAATCATCTGTCCACACACAACCTTGATCCTTTTTTAACAACTTAAAGATTAATTCACATGTTGCAGTCATATGGGAAATGAATCTGGAAATGCAATTCATACTTCCAAGTAAGCCTCTAACTTGCTTTTCAGTCCTTGGTACAGGCATTTCTTGAATTGCTTTGACTTTATCAGGATCAACTTCAATTCCTTTTTGGCTGACAATGAAACCTAACAACTTCCCTGATCGAACACTGAAGGTGCATTTATTTGGATTCAAGCGGAGACGATACTTCCTTAAATGCTGAAACAATTTCAACAAATCTTCTATATTCCCTTCTTCGGTCTAGGATTTAGCAATCATATCATCAACATATACCTTAATTTACTTATGCATAAGATCATGGAATAAGGTTTTCATAGCCCTCTAATACGTTGCACCAGTGTTCTTAAACCAGAAGGGCATCACTCTGTAACAGAATGTTCCCCAGGGTGTGATAAATGTTGTTTTTTCATGTCCTCAGGAGCCATTGTTATTTGATTATATTTGGAAAATACGTCCATGAACGAGAATACTTTGAATTTTGTTGTACTATCAACCAACATGTCAATATATAGAAATGGAAAAATATCTTTTGGACTAGATCTGTTTAAATCTCTAAAATCTACGCACCTGCTAACTTTTTCGTCTTTCTTTTGTACTCGGACAATATTGGTAATCCACTGAGGGTACATTGATGTTACAAGGAAACCGACATTAATCTGCTTTAAAACTTCTTCTTTAATTTTCACTGCCATATCAGGGTGAGTTTTTCGCAACTTCTGCTTGACTAGCGGGCACTCTGGCTTTAGCGGAAAATGATGTTCCATAATATTAGTATCCAAACCAGGCATGTCTTGGTATGACCAAGCAAAGATTTCCATATATTCTTTTAATAGTTCAATTAACCTGCTCTTCACGTTGGGATACAACAATGCTCCAATCTTGACTTCTCTTGGATCTTCCTCTGGACCTAAATTGATTGTCTCCAACATCTCTTTATACGGCTGAATGGCACTTTCCTCGTGCTCGAGCAATCGTGAAATCTCTTCTGGAATTTCATCATATTCTTCTTTTTCTGCCACATACACAGGATATTCAAAGTTGGGAGAGGGTGCAGAGTCATTGTATTCAACAGGATTTTTAATTAATCCACACATATGATTTATTATTGCTTTTAGAAACTAACACATACAACAAGTGATTATGCATATTTATTTACAATTATTACTTATTCCAAAAAGGGTTTTTTCTGATTACCAATTTTCCAAGAAAAAACAGAAAATAAAGACACAATTTGGGAATCAAAGACAACTTTTATTGATGATTTTAATGATCAAAGCAAACAGATAAGCCCATACAATTTCAACTTTCACCTTGGGCAGAGTGAAAGCTTTTGAAAAGATTAATAAAAAACAAATTACTTTGAGACATGAATGCAAGAGGGAACATCAATAGTGACCCAGCTTTGGACTCTGACTCCATGCGTCATGTAGTTTGGCATCTCTTTCTCTTCTTCATCCTCCATAATAGCATTGATCCCATAAATAGTTAGATGAAGATAACCTCTGATTTGAAAGATATCTTGATACTTGCCCAAAGCAGACTTCGACTTCATGTTCTCACCTTTATCATTCTTCGTATAAAATCCAAAACCAGCCCTATTCTTGTTCACCGGAGGATCAACAATCTACCCCCATACTTTACTAGGGACATTATGCACAACCTATTGAGCATCTTTGAATGGAGCCATAGAATTCTCATTCTCCCTTACATTATCAACAGATAAAGCTTGGAACTGAGTTCCAATAACAGCTTCATCTGCTTCCACAACACTGAAAGAGGATAAATGAGATATTAACAAGGCTTGCTCTCCATTTATGATAACCACTTTTCTTTCACGCATGAACTTTAGCTTTTGGTGCAAAGTTGAAGAGACAGCCCCTGCCTCATGTATCCATGGTCGTCCCAGTAGACAGCTGTAAGTGGGCACAATATCCATGACTTGGAAAGTAATATGAAACAAGTGCAGGCCTACGTGAATAGGCAAATATACTTCCCTAATAACAGACTTCCTTGATCCATCGAAAGCTTTCACAATTATGCCACTTGGGCGCATGGGAGTTCCCCGGTGCTTCAACTTCATAAGCGTTCTCCTCGGTATGACATTTAAGATGGGCCCATTATCAATCAGCACATTTGACAGTGAATCTTTCTTATAGTTCTTGGAGATATGGAGAGCCAAATTATGATTCCTTCCTTCTTTAAGCAATTCGTCATCATAGAAACTTATCTTATTACAGGATGTAATATTCCCTACCACACTGCTGAATTGGTCCAACGGCATATCACTTTCCATGAAGGCTTGATCCAATACTCTCATCAATGATTCTCTGTGGGAGGAAGAATTCATCAGCAAATCTGAATAGATATCTTTGAAGGAGTCAGCAACAATTGATCTATGATCCTGTAGTCGCTCATCTTGATAATCTTTAATATATCATCCACGTCTTTATCTAGAGTAGCACAACTAGATTCCTCTACTGCTTTCTTAGTTTCAACACTTTCAATAACCTTATTATCGGCACTAACATTCCCCCGAATAACCAGTGCAAAAACACAGCCACTACAGGACACCCGGCTAGCTTCAGCAATATTCTCGACATCAGACAAAGGTTGGATGTGACCTTCCACACCATCCTCCAAGATTGTAGCATTGTATTTGTACGTGTGATCGGTGGAAATAGAACTGACTGTTTTGGAATGCTGGTTCGCGTTTGCGTTTCGCAAAATGTCGCGGTAAGCAAGAGTCGCCATCGTCTTTTATTTTCTCCAACAAGGAAAGGACAAAAGCACAGCAAAATTCCTTTCCGAGATGTCTCTCGGGTTTGGGAGGTAGATTATAGAAAGGGAAGGTGTTAGCACCCTTTCTATCCGTGGTTATCCACGGGCTCTTAGGTACTTGCTCACTATGTTTTCAAAAAGTTTTGATTTTCTTGTGTTTGTGGGTTTTGAAAAAGTTTGTTTTGAAAACTTCGATTTAACTCTTGTATCAGTCCTCAAGAGTGTATGAAGTGTTGTTTGAAAACTTTTGTCAGAAAAGTGTAAGTGCGAAAAGTATTTTTGTTTTGAAAGAGCAAGTACCTGAGAACCTCTACCTACTCAAAAGAAATTAAGCTGTGTAAATGTCCTTTAGACAATACTATCCCACTATTGAGAAGTAGGTAGCACCGTCGTTGGAGTTTTTTGGGTAAATTCGATTATAGGGACATGTGGTCACCAAAGCAATAGTATGACGCCTTAGCGGTAACCCTAATGTCTTAGATCGTTTTTTATCGAGGCAACCGTTCCGAGGCAACTTTTGATCTTTATACAGGAGGGCAACCTCTAAAACACCCTATACTTAATGACCACATCGAGGCAACCAAGTGAGGCGTACCCTAGGAGTGGCATGTGCGAGTGTGTCAGGATTCAGTTAAGTTATCTTTGCACATGTTATGGTGAGCTACGAGTTGATTTTAATTTCAGAGATAAGTCTTGTCATGCATAGCCTAATTAACATACATCTAGCAGTTAAATGTTGCGGAAAATAAATCTACGCTATTACAAGGCGTCGGGTATTTACATCGCCAAAAACAAACCCTTGAAAAGTAAATTGCGGGAAATTAAATAAAAGCGATAAAAAGTCCTAATTAAAGCTATTACATCCTCGGAGCAATTACAAAATCAAATAAAAATATGAATAAAATAAACATACGCGCGAGAAAAAAATTGAATCGGAGAAGTCCTTAGGGTTTTGACCCTTTTTTGAAAAATTGAAGGAAGTTTTGGTTATTTAGCATTTAATTAAATTAAACCTAAAACTAATTCATTAATTAAAAGAAATATTTTTTTGAGTTTTTATGATGTTTTAAGGAAATAAAATAAAAGGATCAAAATTGTCAAAAACCCTAAGTCTAATTTATTTTAAATTATTGTGAAAAAGTTAGAATTATCCTAATTAAACTAAATTAGTTAATTATATTTATTTACAAAATAACTAATTAAAATTAATAAATAAAAATATCATATTTTTGTGTTTTTATGAATTTATTATAAAAAATTAATTTGGTTAGTTTAAGTAATAATAATAATAATTAATAATAGTGAAAACAATTAAATATAAAATATTAAAGAAGAAAAAAAGGAAATAAAACCCAGGGGGTGTTGGGCCCAGAAGGAGGTGTTTTTTGGAATTCTGAAGCCCATTATGCTTAAGCCTGTTGGACTTTGATGATCATCCATGGCGCGTGTTGACTGGGAGTATAATGGTCTTCCACTCAGGACCATTGGATTCATGTCTGGAGACATCTGGCGCTTGGAGAGATGAAGTGCATGGTGTCCTCAAGGCATGAGATACGCTGGATAAGCTGCAAGAAAATAACAACAATAATTTTGGGGGACCTGGGATTCGAACCCAGGTCCCAACGTTCATAGGCCAATACACTCAACCACTCCACCAACCTGCTTTAGTCATTAGTGGAATAATAAACATTCATTATATATGCAAACCAATTAACATACTGAAATTATAAAAAACGCGCGCTTCTTTTTAAATTGGCCAACCAGACGTTAACACCTCATCATCTTCTTCATTGTACCTGCATAAAAGAATATTAGATAGCGGGGGTTTTTAACCCCCACTAACCACTACAGGGAAAAATAGCGATTAGCAGCTCAATGCATATAAATATTTCGCGATGGGTGGATTAGGTTCGTCTGGTTCTCATGATCTCAACCATGTGTCTTAGGAGTCATAATTTTCCTGGTTCATAAAGCCCCAATTTCAAAGCTTAAGAACCCTAGAAATCGTTCATGGCATCTTTGGATTCAGGGAGTTATAGTTCAATTAAATGATACCATTAGCTTCGTATGGTTCCTAGCAACACAAATCAATCAAGAAAACACGTTAAATATGCATGATTTAAGAGTTACAATTCTGGAAAAAAAATGGTAAACCGTGGTTCTGTAATGAACGATTCCTTGAGCTTTGGTATTGGAATATGATTGCAACACATTCCTGGGAACTCCTGCAATGTATTAGAATCAACAAAAGTCCTTAAATCGCCCTAGAACGCAAAAATCAGTTTTCAATTTTTCTTGAATTTTCTTGAATTGGCTATGGTCTTTCTGCAGCTTTTTTCACGTCCCTTTGATCAGGGTTTGCTTGCATATATATAGGGCAACTGAATTAGGTCAAGAGCTGGACAAAAATCCATGTGCAATGGTGATTGAATCTTTGATTGAAAATCAAATCTTTTTTATTTTTCATGATTGGAAAATGTTGCCAAACTTGGAGATTTTTGCATATTTGACTTGTGCACGAATTTGCCAGCCTTTTTAGGTGATATTTGCTTCACCAAAAGATTTAAAAACCAAATCTTGTATTTTCCTACAATTTAAATTGCTTAAATGAATTAATATCAATTAAAAATCCAATTAATTAATAAAAATAAGAAAATAAATTAAATTAAGCTTGATGGGTCGTGCATAGGCCATGGATGAAGTTTCAAGAAGAGATTTGAGGCCCATTAGCAAAAATAAGGTGTTTTGAGCAAAGTTGACTTTTGCAAATTCATGAAAATTTCCCAACTTCTCCAATGCACATCTTGCTCAATGTTGATCATATGACCATGTTCTTGCACATTTTGGAAAGCTCTTGAAGTCCTATAACCAATGCCTTTGGTCCCATTCCATTTGGATTTACCAATCTCAAGTTATGGCCTTTGACTCAAATTGTACTTTTGTTGACTTTTGAAATTGACTTATAATGTAGAAACTGATAACTTCTTGTGAGAGCATTTCTTGGACTTGGAGTGTGAAGATGAATTGTAGGAAATTGCATCCCCTTCAAAATGAGCATTGGATGGAATTTTTTTGACAAACCATGAAAAAGTTATGCCCTGGTCAAGATACAGTTGACTTTTCTACTGTCCAAAAATAGTAACATTTGCATCTTGATGATTTTTGAGCTATTCTTGTGGAATCATGATCAAGACTTGATCAAATGATGATTGTGGACTCAAAACAAGATGTTGACCAAAAAATTTGACTTTTGACTGCAAAATGACCATTTACCCTTGCAGTTGACTGTGGATCAAATGGGGCTTTTGACTATGCAAATTGGCATTGTGAGTCTTGAGACTTGGCATGTAGGTGCTTGAGAATGTATATGGACCTATGAGACTTGATTTAACCATTGAAAACCTCAAATTCCTTGAAAGAACCAAAACCCTAATTTCAGCTTTCTTAGGAGGTGATTTGACTGTCTACCTCTTGAGCCATCTTGAGCAATTTGAGGATCATTCTTGACAAATCTTGAGGAATATGGGAGGGAAAATTTTGGGGTACAACAGTTGCCCCTGTTCAATCTTCTTAAACCTGAGGATGTAGATTGGCTTGCGTGCCTTTCGTGATCCGAAGGTGGAAGATGATTGAACAGTAAAGTGCCCAGAAATTTGCACTCAGCAATGTGATGTCGGGAATGGGCTTACAGATGCCATTTGGAGATATGATGGATAGAAGGATGGGCTTATAGATACCATCTGGAGATGTAATGGATAGTTGTGGAGATGGGCTTAAAGATGCCATCCAGGGGATTGTTTGTTGAATTGTAACTTGGTAGGTTGAAAGAAGGAACCTGTGTAGGGTTGCCTGACGATGAGTCCGTGTAAAACTGCATCTGAAAGAGAAGGAACTGGTGTAGGGTTGCCTGATGATGGTCAAGTAGATAGTTGTCCTGTCTGGTTTCAGGTATAGAGCTATAATCAGTCGTCCACAGATATTTCCTGGCTTACTACAGGTATTGATCTGGAACTTTTGAAAAAGGTTGGCCGATGAGATAGTTGTCCTGGCTGGTTTCAGGTATTAATCTCTGTCCTGAGAAAGAAAGATAGTCTTCCTGGATTGTTACAGGTATTGATCTTCAATCTCTTCATGTAGATAACTTTCCTGGCTAGTTACAGGTATAGATCTACAATCAGTCGTCCACAGATATTTCCTGGCTAGTTACAGGTGTTGATCTGGAACTTAAGAAAGGTTGGTCGATGAGATAGTTCTCCTGTCTGGTTTCAGGTATTAATCTCTGACTTGAGAAAGAAAGATAGTTTTCCTATCTTGCTACAGGTATTAATCTTCGATCTCTTCAATGTAGATAACTTTCCTGTCTGGTTTCAGGTATAGATCTACAATCAGTCGTTCACAGATATTTCCTGGCTAGTTACAGGTGTTGATCTGGAACTTAAGAAAGGTTTTTTTTTGTTGATAATGATGTGATGAAGGAATCTGAGATGATTGCTACTCCAAATAGATGATGAAGGAATCGGGGACGATTACTACCTCAGCAGGATGATGAAGGAATCTGGGACGACTTCTACCTGAGCAGGATGATGAAGGAATCTTGGACGACTACTACCTCAGCAGGATGATGAAGGAATCTTGGACGACTACTACCTCAGCAGGATGATAAAGGAATCTTGATGACTTCTACCTCAACGGGATGATGAAGGAATCTTGGACGATTACTACCTCAACGGGATGATGAAGGAATCTTGACGATTACTACCTCAACAGGATGATGAAGGAATCTTGACGACTTCTACCTCAACGGGATAATGAAGGAATCTTGATGACTTATGCCTCAACAGGATGATGAAGGAATCTTGGATGACTACTACCTCAACAGGATGATGAAGGAATCTTGGATGACTACTACTCCAAAAGGTAATGACTTTTATCTGTTGATCGATCTTTCCTGAAAAGGTAAAGAGTTAGTTGTATGAAATGTCATGATGTGTGAGATGCATGATGTCATGATGTTCTCCAGAATAAACGAGGTCGTGTCGTATGCACTTTATCATGTATGTAAATAGGAGATGTGAAATGTGATATGTTTATGAATGTATTTTCGTCTGGGAAAATAAATCCTTGACAAATGCCGGGGAGTTTGTTAAATCTTGGGCTGATGTTGAAGAGTAGAGTTCTTTGTATCCGCTGGGGATGATGAACGAAGATGATTGCAAGAATGAACCAGTAGGAGAAGATGACTCCGTTTGGGGATAAACCTGGTGAAGAGATTACTCTGCATGGAATTACTCTGTGGGGAAGAGATACTTCACTGAGATTTTAACGATAACTCCGCTGGGGTCTCCGTTGGTAAGCTCTATTGGGGATTTTGATGATGAATTCCGCTGGGGATAGAAAGAACTTCGCTGGGGATGATCTCTCCGTTGCAACTTGCTGAGGATAACCCAGTTAGACTCTTGTGGGGATGACCTTCTGAATTTAGCTGGGGAGAAGAATTTATACTCTGCAGGGGACAAGCTTCTAAAATCTACTGGGGAGATGATTCAACTCTGGTGGGGAAGCTTTTTTAGACCGTGCTGGGAAATATTGACTCCACTGGGGTATCTTGTATTCCGCCGGGGAACATTCTTATACTCTGTTGAGGAATATTAAGACTGTCGTGGATAGTCTTATATTTGTTGGGGAATATTCCTATACTCTGCTGGGGAATATTAAGCCCTTCTGGAGATACCAAACCTTTTTAGGGTTGATGGTAGATTAACTCTGCTTGGGGAGAGTATTGCTGATTCATTCATGGTTGCAAGTCTCAGTGGGGAGAGCTTCTATTACTGTCTTACTCTTGGGGAGTGAAGGTATCTTGGTCCTATTCTTCTACCTTGTACCTGGAGGACAAAGCAGCTTGTACAGTTCGGACAATTCTTATTGCCCCAGTTTCTGCGGGAGAAGAAGGCCTATGAGGTGCTTGGTATCTTTCGGTCAAAATGACAAGTCTTCTTCTGGTAGGCCAGTGACGAGATGACGAGACATAGTCGTACGCTTTGATCCCTAATTTTTGCCTGGACCGCCCTTTCGGGTTTTCAGTCCACCGGGATACCCTTTTTTTGCCCAAGCCGCCTTTTTAGGTTTTAGACTTGCCGGGTGTACAGATTTTTTCATTTTCATCCCTTATTTTTTCCCGAACCCTTTTGGTTCACCGGGAAGCCCTTGTTTTTGCCTAGGCCAGTCAACCTAGCGGGTCTTTGTTCATGCGCAGTATTTTTTTGACTATGTCCGTGCCCTCAGGATGAAGGGAGTTATCACTATCGGTAGTGTTGTGTTTCCATACCACCCGAAGATCTTCGTTCGATCATGCAGGATTCGTTGCTGGAACTCATGTCCAATGCCCCAAGTGACTCGGGCGGAGATTTCCCCCTGGCTATTTGGCATTTTGAGAGATTCCTTGAATCTTGACTTGACTGCCCCATATGATGGACAATGCTCATGACGTGCCCCTGGATTGGAAGTGTTTTTCCACTTGATGTGATCCTTTTTGTTGAGAAGGTTTTTGTTCACTAGATATTCGTCGTGCAAATTTCTCTGCTGTTCGAACAAATAGCCATATGCAAACAATGTTATTCTAAGAATGCAAAGCTTATGTCTATCTTGAAGTTTTTTGAAAATGCATTTTTCAATAAAACAAGTGATTTTTTTGTAAAATGTGATGTCAACTCAGGATTTTACAACAAACCTTACAGGAGTCAGGATACCTTTTGTAACAGTATGCTTTCGAACTAACCCGTGCTTCAGTTAGGACTTTTGAAGGGTTGTAACGTGGCTTGGTTCACGGTTTAAGAAACAAAGGATAAAGGCTCAAATTTTATTTGTACCCACCCGTTCTTCGTGATGTTCTTCAATCTTAAACTCAGATAATCGTGCATTAGATCTTGTTTGAGTCTTTGCTCTGATATTCCGGTGATGGTTCGGATACTGACAGTTTATTTTAAATAGGCAATCATTTCTTTTTTGTTGAGGGTTTGTAGGACCTCTTTCTTTTCAATTTTATTATCCCTGTCTTTTGGCCTGAACTGTTTCTTTTGTGATTACAATCAGCGGGATGCCCCCTTTTTTTTTAAGTCTCCTTCATAGGTTTTGACTTATTGGGCTTTTATTTTGAGAGATAATGACTGTTTGCCCTTACGATTATACGGAACCATCACTGTCTCTTGTTTCGGAAGGACTTCTTTGGTGCCATTCGTTGTGCACCTGGATCAACTGAGAAAACTACCCTGCCCCAGGTTATAATTAAGGGTTTTAATTTTTGAAAAGAAAAACTCCAACTTCTTTTGCTCAAAGGGGTTGACTAGGGATTATCTTCCTTATAACTCCACTGTTTAGGATTTGAACAATGCCTGTACCTCATCAGCGGGGTCTGTTCAAAAGCATACTGTAAAGATCGTGGTATCGTTTTCGTCATCCTCCCTCAAAAGGCTTAGAATTTTTAATTGAGAGTTGAACATCACAAGAAATGAAAGCAATTTGAATATAGTGAATACAAATGAATTGATTCAAAACAGACATATGCATTGATAAAGTAACAAAGTTTGACATGAATAAATGTTTGAACAATCAAAAGAAAATTACAAATTGAAAATTCTAATGAACAAAAGACATTCTCAATGATTTGGTGTAGGATCAGTGATCAAACTTAATCTCCTTGGCATCAATCAAGTCTTGGATCTTGTTCTTCAAACTCCAACAGTCGTCGGTGTCATGCCCAGGACTGTCAGAATGGTAGGCACATCTCACACTCGGGTTATACTTGGAAGAGGAAGTATCAGGATTTTGAGGAGGATCCTTTAGTGTGATCAGTTTCACCTTCAGCAATTGTTGTAACGCCTGAGACAAAGGCATGTTGATGTCAGTATACTGCCTTTCTTGATATCTTACCCTACGCCTATTGTCCTGTCTTTGTTGAACAGGCGTGGGATCGGAGATCTGGGTTGCCCCTATATGTTGATCATGACGACTCTTTTTACCATACACAGCATTGGACTCTTTTTTTCCATTGTAGAGCTTTTTCGGAGTATCAGAAGGTGTTTCTTCTTGAATCTTCCCACTTTTGATGCCAGCTTCGACCCTTTCGCCGGTCAGTATTAGCTCGGTGAACCCGGATGAAGAGCTTCCGATCAGGTGCTTGAAATAAGAACCAGACAAAGTCCCAAGAAACATGTCCACCAACTCCCTATCAGACAGAGGGGGTTGGACTCTTCTGGCATGATCTCTCCACTTCTGAGCGTAGTCCTTAAAGCCTTCGCCTGTACCCATAGACATCCCCTGAAGCTGAGTGCGCGTGGGAGCAAGGTCGGTATTATACTGGTATTGCTTGTAAAAGGCAGCAGCAAGGTCCTCCCAGTTGAGGATGTTGGCTCCTTCCAATTGACAGAACCATTCAAGTTGAGTCCCTGATAGACTATCTTGAAAGAAATGAACCCAGAGATCTCTATCAGCAGTATAGGGTTGGATCTTCCTCACATATGACTGGAGGTGGAGTTTTAGACAGGAAGCTCCATCATATTTGGCAAAGACAGGTACCTTGAATTTATGGGGAATCACCACCCCAGAGGATAGACCTAGATCTCCAAAGTCCAGACCGGGGACCTTCTGTATTTCCATGGCGCTCAAACGGTCTTCCAGTTGTTTGTACTTATCCTCAGCAGGAGGATATTGTTCCTCATCATAACCCGTCTCGTTGTCGGAGACCACGGGACTAGGAACCCTTCTCTCTTGTGGGTTGTCTTTCCCTACAGATGAGGTAGTCTGCTCAACCTCATTCTGCAGTGCATTCCCAAATCTGCGTCCAGTGTTGAACAAGACAGTCCTCTTCTTCTTCTTCTTCCTCTCTTTCAGAATCAGAGTCTTCAAATCCTGTTGACCCTGGGCTAGGCTCATAACCAACTCTTGGAACTGGGCATTCTGGGCCTGGAGGGCCTTGATTGCTTGTTCAGTGGAAGGTTCAGTAGACATGATGATTGCTGAAATAAACAGCGAAGAAGATAAGTGACCTGTGAAAAGGGGTACCTGTAATGCAATGATATGTATGATATATGTATGCAATGTTTTCAAGGATCTCGCGGGGTAAACAAGAAAATTGTTAGAATTTGAATTTTGCAGCTTGATTGAAGGAACTTCATGTTGCTGAGAGTCCTTCTTCAAGATTCAAGCTCACCATATCGAGTGGGTCATAGCCCCTGACTCAAGTTATCATGTTTTGATTTCCAAACAACCTTGGCTAGAGGAAAATAAATCCCCTTTGCCCCTTGCTAGACATTTAATTCATCATGACCTGCATCACAGACCCTTGAGATCCTTGAAATGGGTTAGTCCTTATGCAGGATGTATGCAATGTTATGATGTTATGATGTTATGATGTCATGATAGAGGCACACCACAAGTATTCACAAAAGGCAAACATGGTAAAGGCACACAAGTCACACAAGAGCCCTTAGATTTCAGGCTGGCAAGAAGTTTAGGTACTACCCTCTTTCAGTTTCAGTTGGTTAAGACCTGTCCTAAAAATAGTAACCGGGTTCTAGAGGATCTCAATATCACTGGATACCCTCAACCGGTCATAACTCCAGCTTAGCAACCTTTTCTTGCGGCCGGAATCATCGTGAGAGTTTAGCCTCAATGAGTGTAGCATACTGCTACTGTTCTATGGCCAAGTTGCTCAATTTAAGGTTCTAAGGTCAGTTGGTGCTTAATGACTCCTCAGAAGACCCATATTCTCCTCGTTCCAACACAAGGGATATCGGTACAGACCAAAGTGTCACACCAACATAGCTACTGCTTCACCTGTGTCGGTCTACGCCGGACAGGTCCCTCACAGTTTATTGCTACTTACCTAAAGGGTATTCCCCAGATCCGGGTTAGGATCTATAAAACTCCAATGCAAGCCCACAATATTAAAGCATTCAAGGCATACAATTGAAAACATAAGTGTTCTTATCCTAAGGTACACCTCACTTAACATTCCCTAGCAGAGTCGCCAGTTCTGTGATCAGTGGAAATAGAACTGACTGTTTTGGAATGCTTGGTTCGCGTTTGCGTTTCGCAAAATGTCGCGGTAAGCAAGAGTCGCCCCCGTCTTTTATTTTCTCCAACAAGGAAAGCACAAAAGCACAACAAAATTCCTTTTCGAGATGTCTCTCGGGTTCGGGAGGTAGATTATATAAAGGGAAGGTGTTAGCACCCTTTCTATCCGTGGTTATCACGGGCTCTTAGGTACTTGCTTCCTATGTTTTCAAAAAGTTTTGCTTTTCTTGTGTTTGTGGGTTTTGAAAAAGTTTGTTTTGAAAACTTCGATTTAACTCTTGTATCAGTCCTCAAGAGTGTATGAAGTGTTGTTTGAAAACTTTTGTCAGAAAAGTGTAAGTGCGAAAAGTATTTTTTTTGAAAGAGCAAGTACCTGAGAACCTCTACCTACTCAAAAGAAATTAAGCTGTGTAAATGTCCTTTAGACAGTACTATCCCACTATTGAGAAGTAGGTAGCACCGTCGTTGGAGTTTTTCGGGTCAATTCGATTATAGGGACATGTGGTCACCAAAGCAATAGTAGGACGCCTTAGCGGTAACCCTAATGTCTTAGATCGTTTTTTATCGAGGCAACCGTTCTGAGGAAACTTTTGATCTTTAGACAGGAGGGCGACCTCTAAAACACCCTATACTTAATGACCACGTCGAGGCAACCAAGTGAGGCGTACCCTAGGAGTGGCATGTGCGAGTGTGTCAGGATTCAGTTAAGTTATCTTTGCACATGTTATGGTGAGATACGGGTTGATTTTAATTTCAGAGATAAGTCTTGTCATGCATAGCCTAATTAACATACATCTAGCAGTTAAATGTTGCGGAAAATAAATCTACGCTATTACAAGGCGTCGAGTATTTACATCGCCAAAAACAAACCCTTGAAAAGTAAATTGCGGGAAATTAAATAAAAGCAATAAAAAGTCCTAATTAAAGCTATTACATCCTCGGAGCAATTACATAATCAAATAAAAATATGAATAAAATAAACATACGCGTGTTGGCTCCTAAATTCGACACCCTTGTTTTTATTAATTTAAGCCATTAAAGATGAAGAATGGTTTCGACCAGCTGGTTCTGTCGAAATGCTCGTCAGAAGATGGCAATGTACTTAGAGAATTTCTTCCAAGGAAGAATCTTGTTGCCTTCGACGTCGAAGGTGCTTCTCGACGAAGGTGTTCGATTGTTCAGAGTGGAACGGTTTGAGATTCAAACATTTGGAGGGAAAACGGTTCCCAGCGGTTACCAGGTGCAACGTGCCAAGATCTGGAGCGTCGAACACTGTGAACATGCCAAGTGGAGTCATCTCGAAGCAGCGTAACTGCCCGACGGTTACTTGGGATGTGTTTAGTATAAATATTAGTAGTTCACGCAGTTTTTCGCGTGTGTTCACAATTATATACAAGTTACTCATATAGATTCGAGTACCCAGCGTGAGAGAAAGAATTGTTGAGAATGTATGTGTGAAACACCACTTTAATTAATCAAAGTCATTTATTTTCCAGAACTTTATTGCTCTTCATTTACTTTTCCAGTCGAAGCCTTCATTTCAAGCCTTCCTTTATTCTATCAAGTTTTCTTCTTCATGCAATTTACATAAAGCTTCTTTATTTTCTTGTCATTTAACCATTATTGAACTTAGTCAAAACCCCAAAATCAACCATGTCTTAGGATCAATCTGATCGATCCTGCGAGTCACCAAATAAGTAACCTTTTGGAAGATCAGCGGTTGTTTACCAATTCCCACGGTAAACAAATTGGCACACCTGGTGGGACCTTGTGTTGATTTTGAAGTTTAACCTTTTTATATAGAATATCATATTTTTCGAGAAGTATTACATGTTATTGAGAAGTGGTAGAATATACACTAACAATACCAATACTGCCAGAAGAAGAGAAGCGATGGCGAATCCGCCAAACAATAACGAAATCCCACAAACGAATGTGGGAACAACGGTTATCCCAACCGTAAGTGAGGCGATAACCGCTGGTTCAACGCCAGCAGTAACGATCACAACAACGGGGCCATTACCTCCGTTCACTGGCCCCAGAGTGCCTTTGGGAACTCCCCCACCAAGGGGAAATCTAGGCACCAGGCCTTATGTTCCCCCAGGATTTATGACAGGCGGTCCAAATCGAGAACCACTCTATGGCATGCCAACTTCTGAATTGGCTAGCCTGACGAACGCTGCGTCCACTTTTTCAGACCCTTTAGTGAGTTCCTCTTCGCCACTCCAAGGTTCTGGAGTAGGTATGGCGAACAGAAATAGGACCCAACTCTTAGGAGGAACGTCCCAAGCAGCGCATGGCCTTACAAATGCCTCGACAGCAGTCTTGAGGCAACAAATGGACGAAAGCAACCATGATATGGTTCAAATGTTGGCACAAACTTTAAGTACAGTGCTAAATCCTCTAATACAAAACACCACCCAGTCGAATCAGCAGATGACAGCGCAAATGACGCGTCTGGCTGATTTCTTTGGGGTACCCCAACCTATTCGACAGCCCCAAAGGGCGCAAATTAGGGGAAGCCAAGGTATACTCTTACAGGAAGAAACCACTATTAACCAAGTCCAGCAGCCTGTCGAAGAAAACCTTAGGGCAAGATTGGAGCATCCTGTCGAAGAACCTAGGGTCATAGCCCCAGAGGTAAGGTTAGTTAACAGAAACCAAAATGCTGACGAAGTAGTTCAGCATATCCAATACCAGAATATGGGTTTGGAAAATAATCTGGCAGCCATGATCGAAAGAATCATAACTCAAAATGGGATGAATATGGGCTTTCGTAGGCCCAACTTTACATCCCCACTGTCAGAATATGTGTTACAAACAGACTTACCTCCTAGATGTAAAGTCCCTAAATTCACTAAATTTTCTGGGGACACGACAGAATCTACTGTCGAACATGTGGCGAGATACTTGATCGAAGCAGGAGATATTTCAAACAACGAAAACCTGAGGATTAAGTACTTCCCAAGTTCTTTAACAAAGAACGCGTTTACTTGGTTCACAACTCTTCCCCCCAATTTGATCCATCATTGGACCCAGTTGGAGAGATTGTTCCATGAGCAATTCTACATGGGGCAAACCAAGATAAGCCTGAAAGAATTGGCCAGTGTAAAGAGAAGTTTCACTGAACCTATAGACGAATATCTAAATAGGTTTAGGTTGCTCAAAGCAAGATGCTTTACGCAAGTGCCAGAACATGAGTTAGTCGAAATAGCCGCAGGCGGCTTAGATTATTCCATTAGGAAGAAGTTAGACACTCAATACCTGAGAGACATGGCCCAATTGGCCGATAGAGTTCGACAGGTAGAACGCCTTAAAGCTGAAAAATCCAAGGCAACGAAAACTTATAAAAGAGAGAGGATAGCGTATGTCGAGATGGATGACGAAGATCCAGAAACCTTCAACGAAACTATAACCGTCGAAGAAGGCGAGGTCGATTTAGCGGAACTAAAACAAGGGCCACCATACTCTTGCAAATTGTTAGTCCCCTCAAGTGGAAAAAATCCCACTGGTCCGGAAAGGACCAACGATAGGTTCCCCAAAAAGACTTATAGTTTTGATATTACAAAATGTGATGAAATCTTTGACTTACTTGTAAAAGATGGCCAAATGATAGTACCCCCAGGGGTAAAAGTGCCTCCTCTTGATCAAAGAAAGAAAAGAGGCTTTTGTAAATATCATAATTTTCTGGGCCATAAAACGTCTCAATGTTTTCTTTTTAGGAATCTTGTGCAAGACGCTATCGAAGAAGGGAGGTTGAATTTTGCTGACAAGACCCCCATGACTGTGGACTCCAACCCTTTGCAGGCTGAAGCCCATTATGCTGAACCTTCAGAGGTGAACATGATCGAGGCATCCAGAAGCCAGTCGAAGAGGCCAGGAATCACAATGGTCGAAGTCACAAAGGACCATGTCAACATGCCAATCTTTGGCAGTTTTTCTGGGAATCTATCCAGAAAGACAATTGAAGCGGTCCAAAAGGCGGTCGAAAGCCCAAAGCTGGAGACAGTTGGAGCCCAAAAGTCTGGAACAAAACCCAGTTCTCACTTGGCTGCAGTTCAAGGCCAGACAGAGGACTTGGAGATTCAGATGAAGCAGTTGACTCTTGCCACCAAAGACACCATGAATGTCAACATGGTCGAAGTCTCTGAACCAAAAGCATCAGAGGAGGCCATTAGGCAAGAACAAGCCAACAAAACTGCTTTCCCTCGGGAAAATGAAAATCTGGCAGATTTCCTGCAAAGATGCCAGAAAAAGAAGTCAGAAGTGATGCTGTGTCCTCGATGCAGTTCAATCTTCGACAAAAAAGCTGCTGAACATATTCAAGGTGTAAGAGCAGCAAACAGAAAAAGGGAAAGTGTTGATACTCGACATGACCCCAGAAGAACCTCCCAAAGGGGTTCAAATCAAGAAAAGAGGCCACTGACTTTCAGGCCTCCAACGAATGTGCCAGTTGATACTTGGTACAAAACATCTGGTCGAAAGAGGCCAAGCGAGGAAAGATGGCACTCCTTCGAAGTGCCAAGAGGTTCATCTTTTACACATAAGAAAGAACCTCAGGTTGCTACTCCTAAAGTGACCCAGGTGTCAAGCAACTACAAAGGGAAAAATCCCATGTCTCCATCTCAATGGAGGAGATACCAGAGGCGGCGAAAAGCTGAGAGAGAAGCTGCTAATGAACCAAAGGCAGAATCAAGTTCAAATGTTCCTCAGAGAAAGCAGAGGAAGCCTCTGGAAAGACAACCAGTGACCAATAGGCTAGTTTGGCCTAACCAGGGTGAAGTTGATAACGAAGATGGCTCTGAGTCTGATGACACTTTAGATATCATGGTGAACATAGTCTCAGTTTTGCCAAGAGAGTTTAACCGCCAGGTGGAGGTCGAAACAAGCGAGTGGGAAATTGAACAAGAAATGGCCAAGCATAGGCCAGTGTGCTACTTCGTCATGGATAATGGCGCTACTGAAGAGCAGAATGGGTTCTTCGAACCTCCTACAGAGGCGATGAAAAATCACCTTAAGCCTTTATTTATAAGGGCTAAACTCGAAGAAACCACAGTAAATAAGATCTTGGTAGATTGTGGGGCAACCATCAACATCATCCCTCACTTTATGCTAAGGAAAATAGGCAAAAGCAATGAGAATATCAAGCCTCACAACATGGTCCTGTCGAATTATGAAGGCGGCATAGGGACCACTATGGGTGTGATCCAACTGGACATCAAGGTGGGATCTATCCTTCGACCAACTATTTTTATGGTCATATCGGCCAAACCTAACTATAATCTTTTGTTGGGCCGTGAATGGATTCATGGTGTTGGAGTTGTACCATCATCAATGCACCAGAGGTTGCTACTATGGCGTCCTGATGGAATGGTCGAAAACATAGAAGCGGATCAAAGCTATTACCTGGGCGAAGTAAATCACCTAGGGCTGACAGACTTCGACAAGAACTTGGCTCACATTAGGCCATGCCCAACACCTGACTTCGACTTGGTGCCAGCGCCAAATACTTTTTGTTCCCTATACCTGCACCCTGAGCATGGTTTTCAATGGGACAGAGAAGACTTGTCCCACATTGACTTTAGTGGGTTAACTGATATCCAACCAACTGGTTGGGGAAGTGAATTCAGTAACAATGACTGAGTCACAATCTTTGTAGCGAATTTCGGCTTACGTAGCCGAAACAAGGATAATAACGGCTCTCGAAGCCGAAGTAAAATATATGGCCACACAGGCCAATGATCAAGAGTTACCCTCTACAGGTCCTGGAAAGGACTTCGATCCAGAACCTCCTGATATCATGCCAGAAGGAATGCAGGAACAAAGGCTCCACGCTATCTACGACGATGAGCCTTTGGGATTCGAAAAGGACCCCTTAGCGAACAACATCAAAATGTCAGCGCATGATCCTTTAGAAGAAATCAACTTGGGCGAAGGGTTAGAGAAAAAGCCAACTTACATTAGCGCAAAAATAGACCCCGAACTCAGGTTGGAAGTAATCCATTTGTTAAAAGAGTTCAAGGACTGTTTTGCATGGGATTACGACGAGATGCCTGGTCTCGACAGAGGATTGGTGGAACTTCAGTTGCCAATCAAACCTGGGAAGAAGCCAATCAAGCAAAGTCCAAGACGCTTCGCTCCAGAAATACTGTCGAAGATCAAAACGGAAGTCGAAAGACTGCTGAAGTGCAAATTGATACGCGTTACGAGGTATGTCGAATGGATTGCAAACATTGTGCCAGTGATTAAGAAAAATGGTACATTGAGGGTGTGCATAGATTTCAGAGATTTGAATGCTGCTACACCCAAAGATGAATATCCTATGCCAGTGGTGGAAATGCTAGTCGATTCTGCCGCTGGCTATGAGTACCTGAGTATGCTCGATGGTTATTCAGTATATAATCAAATATTCATTGCTGAAGAAGATGTGTCGAAAACAGCTTTTCGATGCCCTGGGGCTTTAGGCACTTACGAATGGGTAGTGATGCCTTTTGGCCTAAAGAACGCTGGGGCAACATATCAGCGAGCAATGAACTCTATCTTCCATGATTTTATTAACACTTTTATGCAAGTATATATTGATGACATTGTTGTAAAATCTGTTTCCAGGAAGAACCATATAGACCACCTTCGACAATCATTCGAAAGAATGAGAGAACATGGTCTGAAGATGAACCCTTTGAAGTGTGCATTCTGTGTAAAAGCTGGAGATTTCTTGGGCTTCGTCGTCCACAAGAAAGGAATCGAAATTAACCAGAACAAGACGAAGGCAATTCTGGAAGCGAAAGCGCCAGCGAACAAAAAGGAACTGCAATCTCTGTTAGGCAAGATAAATTTCTTAAGGAGATTCATATCTAACCTAAGTGGGAAAGCTCAAGCCTTTTCACCCTTACTTCGATTGAACAAAGAAGTATTCGAATGGGGGCAAGAGCAACAAGAAGCCTTCGACAAAATCAAAGGGTACCTCACAAAGCCACCTATTTTGGTGCCTCCTTGCAGCAACAGGAGTATGAGATTGTACATAGCTGCAACCGACAAAACTTTGGGAAGCATGTTAGCCCAAGAAGATGAAAATGGAGTCGAAAGACCCATTTACTATCTTAGTAGAGTTTTGAACGATGCAGAAACTAGATATAGTGAAGTTGAAAAATTATGTCTATGTCTTTATTTCTCTTGTACAAAGCTCAAACAATATATAAAACCAGTTGATGTGTATGTTTCGTCTCATTTTGATGTTTTCAAGTACATGTTGTCGAAACCCATCCTGCACAGTCGAATTGGCAAGTGGGCGCTGGCATTAACTGAATACTCCTTAACCTTTATGCCTCTTAAGGCAGTGAAAGGACAAGTGGTGGCAGACTTTATAGTCGACCACTCAATTCAAGTTGAGAATATAAATTATGTGGAGATAGAGCCTTGGAAATTTTACTTCGATGGTTCCAGCCATAAAGATGGAACAGGAGTAGGAGTCTTGATTATTTCTCCAGAAAAAATTCCAACAACATTCAAGTACAAGATATCAGGTACTTGTTCGAACAATGAGGCTGAGTACGAAGCTCTAATTACTGGCCTTGAGATATTGTTGGAATTGGGGGCAACTCGAGTCGAAATAATGGGAGACTCAGAGTTAGTCATTAAGCAAGTCACAAAAGAATATAAATGCATAAGAGAAAATCTCATTATGTACTTTGTGATAGCAAATCGTTTATTGAAAAAATTCGAAATGGTCAATATTCGACACATACCCAGGTTGGAAAATCAAATAGCCAACGATTTGGCACAAATTGCATCTGGGTACAAAATTTCAAAAACGAGATTACAAAGAGCAATCGAAGTTCAAGAAAAAATAAAAGCAACTTGTCTGTCACCAACAAATTTGGAATCGACAAGACTAGGGTATGTTGATCAAAGGAACTTCGAAATTTCGTTCATAGACAATTTGTCAGAACAAGATTGGAGGAAACCCATTGTGGATTATCTACAAAATCCAGCAGCTTCGACAGAATGAAAAATAAAATATAGGGCGTTGAGTTACGTACTCATGGGTAATGAGTTATTTAAAAAGACGCCTGAAGGGGTATTGCTAAAGTGTTTAAGTGAAACTGAAGCATACATAGCCCTTTCGACTACACACGCTGGAGCATGTGGGGCTCACCAAGTAGGCCATAAGATGAAATGGTTGTTGTTTCGAAAAGGACTATACTGGCCCACCATCTTGAAAGATTGTGTCGAGTTCGCGAAGGGTTGCCAAGAATGTCAAGTCCATACAGGCATCCAACATGTACCAGCAAGCGAACTTCACTCAATAGTGAAACCTTGGCCCTTTAGAGGATGGGCATTGGACCTTATTGGAGAGATTCGACCAGCATCATCAAAGAGCCAGAAGTATATATTGGTAGGCATTGATTATTTCACTACGTGGATTGAAGCTATTCCTTTAGTCAATGTAGACCAAGAAAATTTCATTGAATTTACTCAAAAGAACATTATCTTTAGATATGGAATCCCTGAAACTATAACTACTGATCAAGGATCAGTTTTCACCGGTCGAAAGATGCAGGAATTCGCTCAAGAAACAGGCTTTAGACTCCTAACATCAACGCCTTATTATGCACAGGCAAACGGTCAAGTCGAAGCAGCGAATAAAATAGTGATTGGCTTGATAAAAAAGCATGTTGGGAAGAAGCCAAAAAATTGGCATAAGACGTTAGACCAGATCTTGTGGGCCTGTCGAACGTCCCCAAAAGAAGCCATAGGTACAACACCGTATCGGCTAACTTTTGGTCATGACGCAGTGTTGCCAGCGGAAATTTGTCTTCAATCTGCAAGGGTTCAGAGACACCATGATATCCCCTCTGAAGTTTATTGGGATATGATGTTAGACGAACTAGTAGATTTAGACGAAGAAAGACTGCGCGCTCTCGATCTACTAAGGATTCAGAAGAAAAGAGTAGAAGACTCTTACAATAAAAAAGTGAAACCTAAGGCATTCTCGCCTAGAGAATTGGTTTGGAAGGTGATTCTCCCCATGGATCGAAGGGATCGAAGCATGGGAAAATGGTCACCCAAATGGGAAGGACCATTCAGAATTATCCAAACTTTTTCTGGTGGAGCTTATGAAGTCGAAGAGTTAGGTGAAGATGAAAGGCTCTTGAGAGTAAACGGAAAATATTTGAAAAAGTATAAACCCATGCTCCAAGAGATCAAAATAAATAGTAAGTAATGACTAAATTATCCATAAATAAGCCAAGATGGAAAATTTTATAATTATCCAAAATGGAGACATTGTCAAATACATATTACAATACATGGTTAAATAGCTGAGTAATTTAGAAGGGGATAAAATCTCTGAGTCGAAGGTACTTGGCCTACTGCAACTCCAGTCTTTTGTTGCACAAGGCATTCGCCTGGGCAAGCTTGGAAATTTGGTCATCGAAGGCTTGGGCTTTCTCGGCAAACTCTAGGCCTCGCGTAACTTCAGCTTGACTCTCGGTGTCTGAAACAGTCGAGAGAAGCTCCTCCTTGCGCTTAGTATTGGCATTCATCTTGGCCTCCAGCTCTTCGATTTGCGCCTTTATGGAGGCATTGTCTCGATCTATGGCATCAATTTCTTCTTGCTTAGATGCCTTTTGCTTCGACAACTCTGCAATTCGAGAAGTCGTCTCAGCTACTGCAGTCCAGGCAGAAGAACTTTTGCCATGCAACGCTTCGAGCTGGCTGTTGAAGCCCCGCTGACGTCGATAGTCTGCTGAGACTTGATCAACAATGGAGTATAACTCCATGATAAAGCTCGAAACCTCTGGAGTCACAGCGAGCAAGTCGACTGCATTCAAAACATCTCCCAAACACGACGGAGCAGTAGGGTCTCCCTCCAAAGCTTTCATAAAATCTTTCTTGAAAAACTGAGCCTTGACCTTCATCAAAGCCTCATCGAGAGGAGAAGTCGAAGTGGACTTCCCCGATTGAGTAGAAGCATCCTGACTAAGGTCAGATGAACTTCCCCTACTCTCGATAATGGCATTCAAGTAGCCAATGGGATCAGTTTGCTTCAAGAGTGCTAAGTCTTCTTTAGACTTATGCTTTGTCGAGGTAGTAACCTTTACAGCAGCGTTGTCTTGGGGTTGAAGTTGTTGAGTAGCGTTTGCATCGACGTGACTCTCTTCGACCTGAAGTTCAGCAGTGCCAGCATCAGCATGATCCCCTTCGTCATGTTGTTCCTCTGACAGATCGACCACTTGAATTTCTTTTGGTTGTTGTTCCTCTGTTTCGGCATTGGTTTCATCGTTCGCCGATTCTTTCTCTTGTGGCCTACTGTGTTCAGCAGAGTCCAGTGTTTCAGAAGTCTTTGGTGCTGAACTTTCAGTGGTCTCCTGAAAATAGAAGAGGAAGAATCTTCTAGTTTAGTGAGAGACACAATCGAACGTGAGCATCGACACCTAAGTTAAAAATGGTCAAAGAAACTACTGCAGAGGAATTTCAGCCCCAGGGCTGGAATTATCACTTTCGACGGGTTTATTGAGCAAAACATTTAGTTCCTCCTCCGTTGGCTCTTCAATAATCACGGGAGGTGGCCTGGGTTTTCTCCCTGCAACCTTTATTCTGATTGTGGGTCGAGTCTCAGGAGAAGGAACATCTTTCTTCAGTTTTCTCCGTTTAAGAGGAGCGGGGGGAGATTCGTCCTCTTCGTCACTCCCAGATTCGACTGTCAGTGCAGGTCGTTTCTTGGGTGAAGGTGCCTGAAAACCAATTGGAGTTCGATTTAGAACGCTACATCAAAAATCAGAATGTTAAAACCAGAAGGAAATAATAAAAGTTTGGTTACCGGTGCTGAAGATTTTTTCGAAGGACCTTCCCCCTGATGGCTTGTTGTAGTTTTCGCCGGTGCTGGAGGTTTTGTCAAGGGACCTCCTCCCTGTTGGCCTTCTGCGGCTTTCTTTGCTGCAGGCTTTCGAACAACTGAAAGAAGACAAGTTATAATTAACAGGTTACCAGTCGAAATGGAAAGACAAAATAATTTGAAGGGTGAACGTACATTTCTTTATTTTGTCAAGGACTAGAACGAAAGACTTCTGAAGTTCGTCCACAAAATCTTTCTCGTCGAAGAACTCTTCAGCATAGTAACTCTTCCACCAGTCTTCGAAGGATGGTGAACAGAGAAAGTTAAGTTGATAGTCGAACAGTGAAAGGACTGTTCGACTAGCATACCTGCCAATATGCTTGGTGGCAGCATCTTCAGTATATTCGTTGCAAAAATATAACATGGACTTCTCCTTAGGAAAAATAGGAGAAGGCAGTGATTGAATGATACCAAACTGTCGAGAGACCAAGTTTGGTTGATAAGCGATCAAGCTCAAGTGAGTCTTGGAGCTTTTAAAGCGCAGTGGCATTATTCTAGGTGTGATAAATGCTTCCCACATTATTGTGTGTTCTTCAACCTGAGGGTCACCTGACGACTTGGGATGGGGCCTGGTGAACCATTCTGGACCAACCTTTCGTCGAGCGAAGGGAGCCATGGTCGAAGTGAATTCTTTTCTTTTTGCAAACATCAAGACGAAGCTTGCAAAAGTCTGTTGAAGCTCCAGCCCATCTTCAGTCGGGGTCAGTAGAGCTAATCTGGTGCCTTCGATACGCCTATTTGATATCTCAGGAGCTTGCTCATTTATTTGAGTCTTCTGAGGTAAGAAATACTCGAAAGTGGCATTAAGCCACAACTGAAGTAGCCAAAAAGGTCCTGCAAGCAACAGACTGGCTCTATTTTCGATGATCTTTTACAGAGTTGCTCCACTGCTGATCGACTCGTACAGATTCGCCAAGATTAATTCCGCCAAACAAATATTTTGGCCATGGTGAAGCTGGGTGGCGAGGGTGACCATCTTCTTTGTCACCTGTAAAGACTTTGTACAGAACACAAAGCGTGACAGCCAAAGGGCTAGAAACGCAATATGCTCTACATCTGTCACAGTGGTTGTCGACCTATCATGGTAATGGTTGATATAGGTGGTATAGGTGGGTTTCGTAGCTGAGAATCCAATCTGATCCTCCGACATTTCCTCTGGGTCGAAATAATCCCCAGTGGGTCGAAGGCCGGTGATGGAAGCCACGTCGAAAAGCGTGGGTGTTAGCATTCCACAAGGAAGTTGGAAAGTGAAATGAGTGTAATCCCAGAAAAGCAAGGAGGCTATCAGCATCTCAGGGGAGTAGTTGAGACCCGTCTTCGACAGCATGACTAGGTCGTATATCCCCAAGTTCTTCCAGATCGAAGTCTGGCTTTTTTCCATCTTCTCTAGCCAAGCGATGTAGTCAGGTGTGAAGCTAGGGCTAGACCTGAAAGCCCTAACACCCCTATTGAAGAAGCGAAGATCTATCTTCTCCTTAGCGGGATCTTCGTTGTCCTCTGCAGCTTTTTTCGAGCACCCAACAGGTTTGAGCTTTTCAAGCACTGAAAAGAAGTTCTTGATCTTCATGGATTCATTAATGCATGGGGATAACGGGCCCGACATGGCGAAGATTTGGTTGGAGTATCCAACCGGAATCATTAGTTGATGTGAATAAGCTTCACGCTCAGCAGTTGCTAGGGGTTCAGGAACCCTTCGTTGGCCTGTGGGGGTAACTGTTGGAACAGTTGAGAAGATCTTGGGTTTAGCATTTCTGGAAGGAATGTTAGAACTAGGAGCGTTAGAGGAACCTGAAGCCATTGTTGAGTTAAGGTTGAAGGTGAAGTGAAGAACAAAGTATTTGCAAGTTTGCAGAGATTTTGTGTTCAACAAGGAAGTTTGAATGCAGAATAGCGTGAAAAAGTCCCACAATGGGTACTTGGCGCTATTTATAGTGGTTGGGAAATCCCCAAATTCGAGGCATTTAATGTTGCAGAAGATAGTGGGACACGTGGCGTCCCCTCGCTGACATAGCCGTTCTGCAGAAATGGAAAGGTGCAGCGTGCGCCCTCGTTTTTGGGAAATTGTCATGATGACAATTTGTGAAAAGACATTGGGCACGCTAAACGCCATACTGAGGTGACGTGTTAGGTACGGGTGAAATGATGGCTTTTTCTTGGGATTGTCAGTGGTTGGTAGAAGACAAAAAGTGCACAGGTTAATTTGTGGCTAAGAATGAAAGACAGGTGTCGAATGGAATGTCAAAGAATGCCTTTTTCTTTTCAGAGTCGAAATAAGGCATTCTTGGGGGGCAATTTGTTGGCTCCTAAATTCGACACCCTTGTTTTTATTAATATAAGCCATTAAAGCTGAAGAATGGTTTCGACCAGCTGGTTCTGTCGAAATGCTCGTCAGAAGATGGCAATGTACTTAGAGAATTTCTTCCAAGGAAGAATCATGTTGCCTTCGACGTCGAAGGTGCTTCTCGACGAAGGTGTTCGATTGTTCAGAGTGGAACGGTTTGAGATTCAAACGTTTGGAGGGAAAACGGTTCCCAGCGGTTACCAAGTGCAACGTGCCAAGATCTGGAGCGTCGAACGCTGTGAACGTGCCAAGTGGAGTCATCTCGAAGCAGCGTAACTGCCCGACGGTTACTTGGGATGTGTTTAGTATAAATATTAGTAGTTCACGCAGTTTTTCGCGTGTGTTCACAATTATATACAAGTTACTCATATAGATTCGAGTACCCAGCGTGAGAGAAAGAATTGTTGAGAATGCATGTGTGAAACACCACTTTAATTAATCAAAGTCATTTATTTTCCAGAACTTTATTGCTCTTCATTTACTTTTCCAGTCGAAGCCTTCATTTCAAGCCTTCCTTTATTCTATCAAGTTTTCTTCTTCATGCAATTTACATAAAGCTTCTTTATTTTCTTGTCATTTAACCATTATTGAACTTAGTCAAAACCCCAAAATCAACCATGTCTTAGGATAAATCTGATCGATCCTGCGAGTCACCAAATAAGTAACCTTTTGGAAGATCAGCGGTTGTTTACCAATTCCCACGGTAAACAACGCGCGAGAAAAAAATTGAATCGGAGAAGTCCTTAGGGTTTTGACCCTTTTTTGAAAAAAGAAGGAAGTTTTGGTTATTTGGCATTTAATTAAATTAAACCTAAAACTAATTAATTAATTAAAAGAAATATTTTTTTGAGTTTTTATGATGTTTTAAGGAAATAAAATAAAAGGATCAAAATTGTCAAAAACCCTAAGTCTAATTTATTTTAAATTATAGTGAAAAAGCTAGAATTATCCTAATTAAACTAAATTAGTTAATTATATTTATTTACAAAATAACTAATTAAAATTAATAAATAAAAATATCATATTTTTGTGTTTTTCTGAATTTATTATAAAAAAATTAATTTGGTTAGTTTAAGTAATAATAATAATAATTAATAATAGTGAAAACAATTAAATATAAAATATAAAAGAAGAAAAAAAAGAAATAAAACCCAGGGGGTGTTGGGCCCAGGAGGAGGTGTTTTTGGAATTCTGAAGCCCATTATGCTTAAGCTTGTTGGACTTTGATGATCATCCATGGCGCGTGTTGACTGGGAGTATGATGGTCTTCCACTCAGGACCATTGGATTCATGTCTGGAGACATCTGGCGCTTGGAGAGATGAAGTGCATGGTGGACCTCAAGGCATGAGATACGCTGGATAAGCTGCAAGAAAATAACAACAATAATTTTGGGGGACCTGGGATTCGAACCCAGGTCCCAGCGTTCATAGGCCAATACACTCAACCACTCCACCAACTTGCTTTAGTCATTAGTGGAATAATAAACATTCATTATATATGCAAACCAATTAACATACTGAAATTATAAAAAAACGCGCGCTTCTTTTTAAACTGGCCAACCAGACGTTAACACCTCATCATCTTATTCATTGTACCTGCATAAAAGAATATTAGATAGCGGGGGTTTTCAACCCCCACTAACCACTACAGGGGAAATAGCGATTAGCAGCTCAATGCATATAAATATTTCGCGATGGGTGGATTAGGTTCGTCTGGTTCTCATGATCTCAACCATGTGTCTTAGGAGTCATAATTTTTTCTGGTTCATAAAGCCCCAATTTCAAAGCTTAAGAACCCTAGAAATCGTTCATGGCATCTTTGGATTCAGGGAGTTATAGTTCAATTAAACGATACCATTAGCTTCGTATGGTTCCTAGCAACACAAATCAATCAAGAAAACACGTTAAATATGCATGATTTAAGAGTTACGATTCTGGAAAAAAATGGTAAACCGTGGTTCTGTAATGAACGATTCCTTGAGCTTTGGTATTGGAATTTGATTGCAACACGTTCCTGGGAACTCCTGCAATGTATTAGAATCAACAAAAGTCCTTAAGTCGCCCTAGAACACAAAAATCAGTTTTCAATTTTTCTTGAATTTTCTTGAATTGGCTATGGTCTTTCTACAGCTTTTTTCACGTCCCTTTGATCAGGGTTTGCTTGCATATATATAGGGCAACTGAATTAGGTCAAGAGCTGGACAAAAATCCATGTGCAATGGTGATTGAATCTTTGATTGGAAATCAAATATTTTTGATTTTTCATGATTGGAAAATGTTGCCAAACTTGGAGATTTTTGCATCTTTGACTTGTGCACGAATTTGCCAGCCTTTTTAGGTCATATTTGCTTCACCAAAAGATTTAAAAACCAAATCTTGTATTTTCCTACAATTTAAATTGATTAAATGTATTAATATCAATTAAAAATCCAATTAATTAATAAAAATAATAAAATAAATTCAATTAAGCTTGATGGGTCGTGCATAGGTCATGGATGAAGTTTCAAGAAGAGATTTGAGGCCCATTAGCAAAAATAAGGTGTTTTGAGCAAAGTTGACTTTTGCAAATTCATGAAAATTTCCCAACTTCTACAATGCACATCTTGCTCAATGTTGATCATATGACCATGTTCTTGCACATTTTGGAAAGCTCTTGAAGTCCTCTAACCAATTCCTTTGGTCCCATGTCATTTGGATTTACCAATCTCAAGTTATGGCCTTTGACTCAAAGTGTACTTTTGTTGACTTTTGAAATTGACCTATAATGTAGAAATTGATAAGTTCTTGTGAGAGCATTTCTTGGACTTGGAGTGTGAATATGAATTGTAGGAAATTGCATCCCCTTCAAAATGAGCATTGGATGGAATTTTTCTGACAAACCATGAAAACGTTATGCCCTGGTCAAGATACAGTTGACTTTTCTGCTGTCCAAAAATAGTAACTTTTGCATCTTGATGATTTTTGAGCTATTCTTGTGGAATCATGATCAAGACTTGATCAAATGATGATTGTGGACTCAAAACAAGATGTTGACCAAATTTTTTGACTTTTGACTGCAAAATGACCATTTTACCCTTGTAGTTGACTGTGGATCAAATGGGGCTTTTGACTATGCAAATTGGCATTGTGAGTCTTGAGACTTGGCATGTAGGTGCTTGAGAATGTATATGGACCTATGAGACTTGATTGAACCATTTAAAACCTCAAATTCCTTGAAATAACCAAAACCCTAATGTCAGCTGTCTTAAGAGGTGATTTGACTGTCTACCTCTTGAGCCATCTTGAGCAATTTGAGGATCATTCTTGACAAATCTTGAGGAATATGGGAGGGAAAATTTTGGGGTACAATAGTACGGTACGACTTTGTCTGATTTGTAAGGAACATGACCCAGCAAGAAAATCACCATTGTGGCAACAATTGGTTTGCTACAATATTCAATCTCTATAGGGGTGGGATCATTGAAACACGGCACAATAACATTTACCCCTTCTTCTAAATAGTTGGGCATTATATAATCATTGCTGGAGAATATTTCTTCATTTGAGGAAAAGAATTCGTCTGTGGAAGCATATTCATCATCTGGCACAGTCTCATCCAAATAGTCTTCAATCACATTAATCACATTATAATCATCTTTATGGCCTGAAACCTTGATAGTATTATTATCTAATAACAACTAAATACCTCTTCTCACAATGGAGAAACCTCAAGAATCTCTGCAGCAACTCCAGCAAGATCCATAATGGTGTCCTACTTGACCATCCATGTGGTAGAAGGTAGCATGCAATTACACTAAATCATCATTCATATGGTTCACGTCGAAGAGCCGGAATTCTCCAGGACATCCAAAGACCATGTTCACATCTTCCTCATATTCTGCCCTAGGCCTGATTATATGAATGAGGCCTTCATCCATCATTTCCTGCAGACCAGCCTTTATCTTATGACACCCTTGTATGTTTGTACTGAAAATACCACAACCAACATGGTCATGTGTATAGTAACTAAACTCGCAAAGGTCGGCATGCATCTTTACCAAATCTCCTCTAACCAAGTTAATATCAAAAATCCAGAAGTCCTCTGGACAACCAGCAACCATTTTGACAGTATTTGCTCCTTCATGCTTTGGTAAAGGATTATCTTTTACGTTAGGACTGGCATCTTTAAAGGACAGAAGGAGAGATCTCACCGTCTTTTGTACCTCAGTTTCATAGGATAACAGTTTTCCACATTGTGCCCTGGTGCTCTCTGATGAAAAGCACACGTCTGATCTACCTTATAATACCAAAGCAAATGTGATGGTATAGCGGGGGGCGGCCTGGTCTGAACCCACTTTTTCTGAATCAATGTTGGGAGTAACTCTGCATAGCTCATGGGGATAGAGTCAAAATTCTCTTTCCTCTGATTATGCCCTTGATTTCCATGAAAGGATGGTCTTTGATAAGCTATTATGGTCGGAGTCGTATTGATAACTAGAGTTACCAAAGCAACCTGTTGGTGGCACTGATGATTTCTTCTAGGAGGATTAACCCTTATCTCTTGAATAACAACATTTGTATCTCCCTCTTTATTTTTAGCAAACCCGTAGGATGGTTTCTTCGTACTACCAGAATTTTCACTTCTTGTCAAGCGACCTTCTCTTACAGCTTCTTCCAAATGAACGCCCATGCTCACCATTTCGGTAAAATCACTTGGTGCACTCGCCACCATTATTTCATAATAGAAAGCACCTAGATTCTTTAGAAAAATCTTCATCATCTCTTTTTCTTCCATTGGAGGGACCACTTGGGCGGCTACTTCACGCCATCTTTGTACATATTCCTTAAATGACTCTTTGTCCTTCTGGACCATTGCCCTGAGTTGGTCACGATCAGGTGCCATATCCATATTATATTTATACTGTCTAATAAACGCGTCATCCAAGCCGTTGAAAATAGGAATATTGGCACTATCCAAGCTCATATACCATTTCAACGCCGCACCAGTCAAATTATCTTGAAAAAAAGTGAATTAATAGGCGTTGATCATCAGTGTGAGTAGACATCCTTCTCACATACATCACAAGGTGAGCACGAGGACAAGTAATGCCCTTGTACTTCTCGAATTCCGGTAATTTGAACTTCACAGTTGTTGTACCCCAAAATTTGCCCTCTCATTTCACTTAAGACATGCTCATAGAAGTCCTCAATTGCTCAAGGTGGACCAAGAATTGATCAGACAAATTATCCTCCTAAGCAATGGACTTCCAACTAGGGTTTCACTTTTCACCAAGATGTTTGGGTTACAAAGGCCTCAAATTAATTCCATGCTCCCTAATATGTCCTCAATATTGTCCATACCAAGCTTCATGCCTTGCACAACAATTTTGCTCAGTCAATTGCTCAAATGTTTGAAAATCAACTATACTAGGTCAAAAGTCAATTGTGGCTAATATACAGTCAAACTTCAAGGTTTTTTGTTAACGTCAACATTTTGAAGTGATATCCATTATTTTATCAAGGATTGATCATGATTCCTCAAGGAATGTTCTCAAATCATCAAGAATCAAAACTTGTCAAATTAGGGTTTCCTAGAGAAAGTCAACTGAACTTTGACCAGGCATAAATTTCACATGCTTCATCCATTTTGCCCCAACCAAAGCTCATTGTGAAGAAAATTCAATTACCTATAACTTTTCTTTTCCCTCAAGTCCAAGAAATGCATCATTGAAAACATATGAGCTAATACATTACAGGTCTTTTAGAAAGTCAACAAAAAGGCATTTCTTGTCAAGGAAAGTTACATCAAGATAAGGTCTCCAAATGCAAAATTTATCAAAATAGAGATTGTAGAGGACATCTTGGGCTTTTCAAAAAGTCCAAGATCATCTTCAAAAGATAAAAATTTAGAAAGTTATAAGTGGAATAAGTTGGGGAATTTTGAGAAATTTCAAGAAATACACTTTGAGCAAATTTGTGTTTTTAGGTTAATGGGCTTAATTTTTAGAGTCCAAACATGTTAAAAACATATCTAAGGGCCTATAAACCTATACATGCATGAGCTTGATTTTTATTTTATTTATTTTGGATTTTTATTCAAATAAATTCAAAAATAAATTAAATAAAATATAAAAACCAATGGGCTAACACATGAGTTGATTTTTCTAAGGCCCATATAGCATAATATAGTCTGTCAACCTTGCCATTTTCGTGCACAAGCCAAAATGGCATGAAATATCTCAAAAAGGCATGCTTTCAAAACTTGATCTATGTGATTAAAACATGGTTAATACTTGATATTTTTCCATGTTTATCACCCTATCTCCTTCCTTTATAAGTACAAGACCAAATCAGAAGCAAAGACCACGCACACATTGCCCTAAAAACTATGCAAAATATCATTAAAAAAATATCAAAGTTGTGAATTTTGAAACCCAACTTCCAGGCATCCTCGATCCAAACTAACCCTCACACTGTTATCCTGAAGGTTCCAGGAGCCATTCCCGATCCTTAGGCAAACTCAATGCACGCAAGAACTCCCTCACACTATCCCTCTGATTGGTAACCCTTCTCTGATCTCAAAATTTTAAAATATGCCATTTAAACTATATTATGCATATATTCGTGTTACTGATGATCTTTGCATTTGAATTAACGTATTACATGGGAGTTAAAATCCAGGGATGAGATCGTGCCATTGTTAGGGCACAATTTGAAATTTCTTTTGAAATGCGCAATTCAGAGCGATTTATGCCAAGATAACCTGAGATTTGGAATCAGGGAGAAATTTTAAGGGGACTAGGGTAGGTTTTAATTCTGGACGTTTATTAGTTTTGCAAGTTAGGTTTTGAGCCCACCGGAGAAGAAAATTGGAGAGTTGACTTAGGTGGGATGACTCCATTTGCCCATGCATTGCTACATTATTGGTCCCTTCAAATTCAATCTAGCGCACGTTTGAAAGTTTGACAAATTGACTGAGTTTGATATATAATATTTCCTTGTTGTTTCAAATAATGAATGGTTAATTGGCTTGGTGGTAAAGGGTGCATTTATAATCCTGGAAGGCCTGGGTCCGATCCCAGGTTTTGGAGTTTTTATTTTCTTATATTTTCTTTGTAGATTTAGTGACGTGCAGATCCATACTCGTATCCCATGCCTCATCCCTGGGCCGTCAGATGTTGATGCAAGAAGATCTATCCATCCCAAGGCGTGTTTCCACCCTATAGCCTCAAGGATGAGGTTTACCAGATTGTGTTTGAAACGTTGGTGTAGCGGTAGAAATATGCAAGACTAAGCCATTGGATTGACTAGACTTTATACAAATCAAAATAAAAATCGCCACCGCGCTTTATTGTTTCCAAAGGAATGGGAAAAGAGCGAATAACACAAAAGAGGGGGAAAGATTCAAGGTAAGGGGGTTGGTTATGCAAAGGGAAATTATTAGCACCCTAAACATCTATGGTACTCCGTAAAAACCTCTTTGAAAAATCTGTATATTTTGGCTATAAAAATGTGTTATATATAAAATGGATGGTGGAGGTGAGAAAAGAAATATTTTTATGATTTTTGCACCCACCGCGGTTGCGAACCTTTAGTGCCTACGTACCACCTTTCGTGCAATAGGGGATCAGGGT
The DNA here is from genome assembly GCA_948472305.1 of Vicia faba. Lineage (NCBI taxonomy): Eukaryota > Viridiplantae > Streptophyta > Magnoliopsida > Fabales > Fabaceae > Vicia > Vicia faba. The sequence continues at coordinate 1,092,075,779 of OX451738.1, forward strand.
ACACGTAGTTCCTCTAGAAAAGACTTGTTTGTTGATTGTTTTTAAACAAGGAGACAAGTCGTCATTGTTAGGACAGAAATCTCGACTAACGCCCACAAGGTGTAAGAAAGATGGACCCTGCGTCAACAAGAGTGAGGGTTTGAGAACGCCTCTAGTACTCAAGTGGAAAAGTCGACACCTTTATAACCATAGGGATAGGAGAATGTTGCTCGACTATCAATGAATCATGTCTCATCTTGAGAAAAGTTTTGAATGTAAAGTGTGCTCGAGTGCACAAAAGAGTTTGAATGTGTTGAATTGTTTTGTGAATTTTAAAAGATGTCAAAGTATGATTAAGTGAATTGAAGTTTGTTTAAAGAAAAGAAGTTTTAAAAGAAAAGGCACTCGACAAGGTCGAGGTTTATTATGAAAGCGGTTTTAGTTTAAAAACAAAGAAGATTTTGAAAGAAGATGAGAAGGTTTTGAAAATTAAAGAAGATGGGAGGAGAAGAAGAGGCTATCCTAAAGCATAAGGTAAAATCTAAGGAAGAGAACCGTCTAACCAACAAGAAGCCGATACTTGACATTATGAGCCAAATGTAGAATTCCCATTCTTTGGAGTGAAATAAAGCAAGAAAAGAAACTAGCCCTCTTGAGAGAACCATGCTTTAAGTGTATCAAATCTTTGAAAAATTGGGCAGAGTAACGGCTGTATACGGGTGAATTCCAGATTACAAACAAAGATCGTAATCTCAATAACCTGCACACAAAACAAACAAACAACCCAATGTCTTGAGGTAAACCTCAAGAACTCCAGACAAAATATCAAATAAAGTCACAAAGTCTCCAAGATAGGCCAAGGTCTCTAATCCTAAGTCCAAGAAGTCCATCACTCCATAATGTAAAGGATAGTAACCATGTAGTCCAAGTATCATTAAATATTTTTATGGTTCATGTTGATTATTAGGTGTCTTTAAAAATAAAGAAAAGCTCAAGTGAGCAAAATAAAAATGACATAAAAGTAAATGCTCAAGTGAGCAAAGATGAAAATAGCATGAAATGTAAAATGCTAAAAGTAAATGGTACATAAAGCATGAAAATAAAAGCGTAAAGTGAAGTTAATTGTTAGTAATTAGTGGTTAGTTGGATGACCATCTTAAAACTTGCATTTGGAACTCATTAGAGGAATGGTAGAACCAAAGCCTCCACACAACATGTTTCATTTGCTTTTTGTCAAGTATATCATCCATTTTGGAATTCTCACAAAGCAACATGTAATGATCAACGATGTTTAAGTGATCTGCGTTGACCAAAGGTGTTGTAGATCCATTAGAGGATTGGTAGAACCAAAGCCTCCACACAATGAATCTCAAGGTTATTGGATCAAAGAGATCAAATTAACATACTTGGGCTTGCAATCATAAGTTTGGGTAGAAGTCGCACCTATTTTGAGGCCGGTCAATAGCAATCTATGTACTTCATGTTTGGATAAATGATATAGAGATCACCATCCCTTAACATGTAGCACAATTAAAAAAGAAAGGGATAAGATAAATAGGGAGGGAAATGATAAGCTAATTTGGATCACCATTTCAAAATTCTTTAATCTTTAAATTCAACCACTCCTCTAGATGGATTAAAGCACTAAACATATCATTAATCCAAAGCACCAGAAATGAATTAAATAATTCACTCTTAGGTAGATTTAAATTGATGAACATTTATCCAACTTCATCTACATCACAAAGTCCATTGAGTTTAAAGACAAATTGGACATTTAAAATTGCAATCCAAACCAACAATCAAAAGGAGTGAGTAGAAAAATCATTTTGGATCAAAGCTGCCCCAAAACAAGGCAATAAAGTGCATTATGTCCCTGTTGTAAATCGATTGCACTATTGTGTAAATCGATTTACACAGTACGGTTTTCTAAAAATTATGCAAAATTGCTTCTGTGCAATCGATTGCACTACAGTGCAAATCGATTGCACACAGTTAAAGTAGCAAAAACAACATTTTTAAAGGGCAATTTCTTGTTCAAACTTTCCATCAAACACCTTATGATCATGGATCCACTTGAGCACGAAAATTCCATCAAATTATGAGAAAATAACTCCATTGAAATCACAAAATAATGCTCAAAGAATCAAACCCAAAGATCATCAAGAGATCACATTGTGAAAGATGAATTATCCAACTTACCAAAGGTAGATCTAGAGAATTATCAAAACAACTTCAAGAATTTGCTTCAATTCAACCACAAGAATCAATTGACCAAGCTTGGATGTAGAGAATTGATGGAGAAAAAGTGTTTGGATGAAGGTTTAGCTCAAAGATTAGTAAGCTTCAATGCAAAGCTTACTAACTTTTTGAAAATGGAGCTTTGAGTGAATTTGGTAGATGGAGAGAATTGAGAGATTTTTTAGCAAGGTGGATTTGTCTATCAAAAGCTTGAAATTTGAATGAAATGAGGGCTCTATTTATAGAGTTTAGGATTGGGATTAGTGGTAATTTGGTAATTGATTCTTGGAGCCAAAATTTGAATTAATGATAATTCTTTCAAATATTAGAGCCAAATTTTGAATTAATGATAATTCTTCTTAAAAATGAAAAATTGGCACTAAAATTTGAATTGATGATACATCTTTCAAAAATGAAGAAAAATGGGAGCCAAAATTTGACAAGTTTAAAATGCTGATTTTTTTTAAATTTTCATGTTGTGCAATCGATTGCACTACAGTGCAAATCGATTTGCACAGTGTATCTTTCCAAAAATTGCGCAAGATTCACTTTGTGCAATTGATTGCACTCTAGGAGCAATCGATTGTACAGTGAAAAAAAATGAAATTTTTTTAATTCTTTTTCTTTGCAAATAGAGATTTTAGAGAAATAATACCGGAAAACCTTATTTGCCATATGCTTCGACTCGGTACCTACAAAACACAAATATGCAAAGACAAAGACAAATATTTTTTTTGCATTTTGAGTAGAAATTAGTCAACAACACAAGAGAAAACTTAAAGATAGGATGCAAATGTGATGAATGAAGCTATTTATTAATGATTGTGACTGAATGATAAAATATGGTATGAAAATGCGACTGAAAAAAGTTAGGGGCAAAATTTAGGGTACAACAGCTTCCCCTATTTAATTATCTTTTAGCCAGATAGGTGGAAAGTAATTAAATACAAACAGACCTGAATTTTGTCCCTGATGCGATGAGATGATAGCATATGTCATGAATGAATGGACTCTTTTTTGACATATATTTTTTGAATGATGTATGAGATGAGACAGACTATGTGGGAATGTGGAAAGACTCGAAACTGGAAACTTGTGGTAGTTTAGATGAAATGACATGGAAAGACATGTCGGGGAACAACAATATGCTTCTAGATATCTGTCAGGGAGACAAAGAGTAACCATCAATACTTGGAAAAAAGAGATAAAACTCGAGAAGGCAAGCAGTGACATCCAAGGATGGAATTGAATGAAGCGAGCAACTCTCTGGAAAAGGCAATCAGAAGCATCTAGAAGAACATTAGATGTAGGATGAGACCACTGAAGCTACATCAGAGTCGTCCAGGAAAGACGTTGGACGGAAAAAGAAACACGACATTCAATACTGACTTTGAATGAAGAGAAAACTCAACGTCTAATACTGGCTTTAGACGAGAGAAAAGATCACAACATCCAATACTGGCTTTGAATGAGTGAAAGAGATCCTAACATTCAATATTGGCTTTGAATGAAAGAGAAGCTCAATGTATAATACTGACTTTAGACGAGAGAAAAGATCACAACATCCAATACTAGCTTTGAATGAGTGAAAGAGATCTTGACATTCAATACTGACTTTGAATGAAGAAAAAGGTAACAACATCCAATACTGGCTTTGGATGGAAAAAGAGATCTTGACATTCAATATTGGCTTTGAATGAGGAAAAAGGTAACAACATCCAATACTGGCTTTGGATGGAAAAAGAGATCTTGACATTCAATATTTGCTTTGAATGAAGGAAAAGGTCAAGGCATCCAATACATGCTTTAGACGGCAGAAAAGGTAACAACATCCAATACTGGCTTTGGATGAGACAAAGAGATCTTGACATTCAATACTGGCTTTGAATGAAGAAAAAAGGTAACAACATCCAATAATGGCTTTGGATGGAAAAAGAGATCTTGACATTCAATATTGGCTTTGAATGAAAGAAAAGCTCAATGTCTAATACTGGCTTTAGACGAGAGAAAAGATCACAACATCCAATATTGGCTTTGAATGAAGGAAAAGGTAACAACATCCAATTTTGGCTTTGGATGGAAATAAAGAGACCACATGTCCAAGATTAGCATTGGACGAAAGAGAGAAACATCTCATCCAAGATTAGCATTGGAAGAAAGAGAGACAGATGAACTGACATTTGCTTTGGTAGGTGCCAAGTAAGTTGGACTTTGATATCAAGGTGACATGTCGACTGCAACAAGACCCCGGGAAATGCAAATGAGGATGAAACACTCTTGTTATGCATTATGTGTGAATTTTTTATGCATGATATGTGAATGATCTATGCATGTAATGCTGACGTTTATGACAATGAAGTTTGACTCTTTTGTGGAGAATAGTTTGGAAGTTTGATTCCTCAACACGGAGAACTCTGCCAAATTTGATTGGAAAGAAAATTTCTGAACCCAAATTTGTCACACTTGTAAACTGTATTGAACTGATGATCTTATGAGGAAGGACATGGAGAGCTGCTTAGGGATTTGTCCCAGATTAGCTGACTATTGAAGATAAACTGATTATGGCTTCAGTTGAAAGTTGCTGGAAATGAGCTGATCATGGCTTCAACTCTGAGATGATTGTTGGAAAGGAATGCTCCAGTATGAGTCTTAAAAATGATTTCCTGGCTGGCCAATTCTGAGAAAACTTACATTGAGCAGTAAATCTTGGATTGATTCGCAACTGGATCTGGAAGATACTTGCCCCTGATAGGGTCACTGACCAAGTTTCTCAACTGTTTGAAATTCCTTGGCAATGAAAGCTTGTTTGCAAGCAAAATTGTTTACCCAAACATGGTAATTTTAATGCAAAGTTCATGCAAAAGTTTTGAATCCAAAATCATTTTTGAAATGATGTTATTGGTGTATAGAAAATGCATCACTGGTTAAAACATAGTGGTTTATACTTTTAAAGTGAAAACAAAGGTATGAAACCAAAACAAATGATTCGCAAAAGATCATAGGAGTCAGTTTACGCAACCTTGCTGTAGTATGCTTTCAAAAGAAACCTGGCTTCAATTAGGTCTTTTAAGGGTTGTAACGTGGTCTGGTTCACGGTTTAAGAAATAAAGGATAAAGGCTCAAAGTTTAAATTCCCCCTCCCCGAAGCCATGTAATAATTAGGTTTTAAATTCCACACTTTAAATTCATGTACATATATTAACTGTTAGATGTATGGTAATAGGATTGCATGGCAAGAAATTAAAAACAAAACGTTAGCAAACATAACACCAAGATAAATAACTGAAACACAACTCACTTTCACATGCACACCTTTAGGGTATTCCCACTTCGGTTACCTTCGGATTAAAAAAGTCACAACTCTTGAAACATGAGAGATTTTAGTGGCTACCCTCCGGTTTAAAGATCACAAAAATGACCATCTCGACGTTGCCTCGGTATGATCTTAAAACCCTAGGGTAGTTACTAAAGTATCTTGCCCAGTTGCCTTTGTGACTGTACGATGCCCCTTCGATTGTCCCTCAAACATCCAATGATAGGGCTACCTACTCATTAATAGTAGGATAGCACTGTCTAAGGAAAAAAGGAAAAGAACAAACCTTTTCGAGTAGGTAGATAATTCTTAGATGCTTGCTCAAAAAAAAATTTCACATACACAAATCTCTTTCCGAAAACATTTTCAAAACACTTTGTATACGTTCTCAACAATACGAGAAACATTACCAAGTTCTCCGCACTAAGGCATCTTTTCAAAATACTTTTTCAAACACACAAAACACAAGGTATTTTCAAATGAGATAGAATATAAGAGCCCATAGATAACTACAGATGGAAAGGGTATTAACACCTTCCCTTTCCATAATCTACCCCCTTACTCAGAAGTAATTCTCGAAAGATCTCTTTCTGTTCTTTTCACCATTTCCTTTGTTAGATAAAAGAAAAGTCGGTGGCGACTCTTTCTTACCGCAACATTTGCGAATACAAATGCAAAACCAGTATAACAGTCAGTTCTGCCACCGTATTATATCAGGTATTTTCACATTTGGAACCGAACACAGATCATTCACATTCTGCCCAAACAATTCTTTTTCGCGAAGGGCCTTCATTTCCTTATGCATCTCATTGAACTGACCTTGGAAGTCATCCAAACGGTCATAGAAACCCATGCTTTCACTCGAAGGAGGAGCAAGACGATAAACTTCATCATTCACAAATGGCATAGCATTCATCGAAGGAGGTGCAATATAGTGGATCTCTTTTCTAGCCGTAGGAGTGACATGCACCACAGGAGGTGCAGAAACAGCAGTAGTTAGAGCAAACGGAGCAACTTGAGTATTAAGATTATAACCTTCTGGAATGAAGTTCTCTGGAATTCCCCACAAATAACCCTGAGGCGTACAATTCTGAACAAAAATAATTGGAGTAACAAAGACAAGAACTGTCATAGCTTCGGAAGTAACCATTGTCTGTTGAGGCTGAGCAAGTGGTGGTTGATTCTTAGGAGTCACCAAAGATTCCATAAAAGCAGTGAGATTGGCCATATCGGCCTTCATAGAAGTAACTTCTTCGCGCAACTCGCAATTCTCTTGTTCTAGATTCTCCGTCTTCCTTCTGGAATTAGCCCGAGTATTGTACTGGTGAGACAACCTGCTGAATGAAGTAAAGAAGAACAATAAGACACTTGGACATGAACAGAAATGTAAGAAGTATGTACAATATAATGCATGATATGCAATGCACATGATTTATTTTATTATTAATATTTCAAGGAACTCAAAGATTTATACACAATTTTCAAATATTAAAGTACTAACACATTTGAAATACTGAAAATCTCATTATAATAACTTCAAAATAGATCATAACTTTTTAGTACAAGTATCAGTAATCCCAAGTACAAGATAAGATAAAAATATAATACCCTAAGAAAGCAAAGCTGATGAAGATTACTCCACACACTGACGCTTTCCCACGAGTCTTGCAATCTGAGCTTTCAACTGCTTGTTCTCTTTTGCATACCTGTTGGCGACTTCTTTCTAATCACCGGAGTTGGGAAGTGAGCAACTAGGTCCTGACTGATCTCTAGAGGAAAATAAATCCTCTTGTTTCTCCATCATCTCTATAGCGCAACTCTTGAGAATCTCAATTAGGTCATCTTTCTCCTTCAGGTCTGCTCGATACGAAACCTCTAAAGTCTGACACTTATTCGTCCAAGCCTCCTTCTCCTGCTGCATCTTAACTAGGGCAAGCTGAAGCTCTTCCACATCATCTAATAGGGAGGAGTGGTCTTCACAAACATATCAGGCATAAGTGCTTCACGGGAGTATTACATCTTTAACTGGATGGCTCTCGCTTGTACCCACTAGAGATAAGGCTCCAAAGAAACAGCCCATCTGGGTCCCAAGTCCTTCCTACTCTTCCTGGGAATATGACGCCAAGCCTTCGCAATCTCCTTGTTAGCTTCCTTATGAACCTCTCCTTATTTAAGGAAGAAACCACTTAGATGAATACTATTTGGCTTATCCCTCATCCGATATCCAAGTTGTCGTCGTGCAAGAACAGGATTGTAGTGAATTCCTCCCTTTGTACCAAGAAGAGGTACATTGGGGAAACTACCACAAATATCGGCAATTTCCACATCATAGTAAGCCTGATGATACCAAATAATATCTGAATGAATGAGGGGCATAATCTTTGGAGCCCAGCGAGGTTCCTTCCTGACATCCCAGAAAGCATCAGACCTAGGTAAGTGAGAAATAAACCATTGATACAACAAAGGCGTGCAGCAAATGATCATCCCTCCATGGTAAGAATATAGAAGATGAATAGAATAATAAGCATCACCAAATAATGTAGGGACTTGGTTCCCAATCATAAATATCCTAATGGAATTGATATCCACAAACTTATCGACATTGGGAAATAAAAATAACCCATAAGCAAGTAGAGTAAAGATGGCCTCAAAAGCAACCAAACTCTTCATCCCTAGCAAAGTAGCAAACTTTATCCAATAAGAACTGAGCGGTTAATCCTCTAATCCCTCCTTTGGTAGTCATGTGGGCTTCAACCTCAGACTTCCCCAAATGGATCAAAGCAGCAATCTCATGAGATTTTGGCTCCCCCTCCAATCCAGTAAAAGGAACACGACCGGTAATAGGTAAACCCAGTAGATAAGAATACTATTCCAATGTAGGCATCAATTGATAATTAGGTAAAGTAAAGCATCGATACATCGGATCATTGAACTGGACCAAAGTCGAGAGAATACCCTTCTTCATGCTGAGCTTCATAAGAGAAATGATGGACCCATACTTCCTCCAAAAATCTGTAGAACTCTCAATCTCGCGAATCATACTCATCAACGCATCTATTGTGGGACCTTTGAAACTTTAATTCTTAGTCTTTCTTTTTCAAGAATCTGTAGTCAAAAAGTACCTGAGATATTCACTAAGAGTCAACTTTAAGTCTCTTGAAACAAAATGTTTTAAAGGATGCTCATGGGTGCATGAATGTATGATGCAACAATCACACACAAGATCACAAACATAGGGTTCATAGGTTTGATGTCACGAGCATGAAGTCAAAGGTACTACCCACAAGGTATGGTCTAAAAGTTTATCACCTGCCGAACAAGGTTCTAAGAGGTTCCCAGAGTCTACATACTTCCTTCGGATATTACTAACGTCCTGATTGACTCGGTAATTAGCAATATTCTCAGGAAAAACTCGTCCAAGTGTAGTATTGCATGACAACCATTTTCGGATTACTCCGTCATAGCTTCCGCATTACACCTAAAAGGCCAAGATAGGTTAAAGGTTTTTCGGTTCTCAGTTTCAGCAGGCTCCCGGATCGAAAGCAACATGTCTTCCCTATTACTCGGTAAACGACACTACAGTCAAAGGGGCCTCCACTAAGTGGGAGATCTCATGCCTCATTTTTTGGGATCACTCCCTCAAAGTTAACATGACTATACCGCTCATCCTATCTTAAGTTTTCCCAAGTCCGGGTAGAGGACTTATGAGAAATCACTAAGCACCCTGAAAACCAGAAAAGTACAAACAAGCATATATACGTCATATAATATAGAACACATGATAGCACATACACAAATAAAAAAAGATAAGCTCAACTCACTTAGGGATGGACCAGCAATTGGTCGATCTATCCCTAGTGAAGTCGCCATGTTTCTATAGAGGTAGAAATGTTGAGACTAAGCCATTGGATTGACCTAACTCACACAAATAAAATAAAAATTATCACCATACTTTATTGTTTCCAAAGGAATGGGAAAATAGAGAATAACCCCAAAAGAGGGGCAGAGAATCTAAGTTCGGGGGTTGGTTATGCAAAGGGAAGGTATTAGCACCCTAAACATCTACGGTACTCTGCAGGAACCTCTTTGAAAATTTATGTATTTTGGATATAAAAGTTGTATAAAAAATAGATGGTGGAGATGAGAAAGGAAGTATTTTTTTTATGATTTTTGCACCCGCCGCGGTTGTGACCCTTTAGTGCCTGTGTACCACCTTCCATGCAATAGGGGATCGGGGTACTCGTAGTTCACCTTTTAAAAATTTTAAACACAAGTGTGTTGGTTAATTTTAAGAGACGAGACATCATTGTCATATTCGAATGGAAGAACATACTTATTACCCACGATTATGAGAAAGGAGAATTTGTGCCATCTCAAAGTGGAGGATATAGCTTGGATTTTAAAATCAACAAAGCCTCGTTCAACACCCAAGTGGAAAATATCTCACTTTACTATATATCGTAGAAGTATAGTAGTTCGCATCACTTCAAGGATTGCCAATAGTCTAATATTTTGAGAAAGGTTTTGAGGTGATAAGAAAAAGTGGCAAAAATGGTTTGAATGAGATTGATTGACTTTAGTCTTCTCACAAAAATGTCAAAGTATTATTAAGTTGGTTAATGTTTGATTAAGAAAATATTTTTGAAAATGTATGGACCTAAGTCCAAGTTTATTGTGAAAGTGGTTCAAGTTTTAAAACAAGAGGAGTTTTAAAAAGGAGGGAGAAGATTTTTGAAATTAAAGAAGGTGGGAGGAGATGAAGGGATTATCCTAAAGCATAAGGTAAAAGCTAGGGAAAAGAACCGTATAACTAACAAGAAGCCAACACTTGACATGATGAGTCAATGTAGAATTCACATCCTTTGGATTTGAAACCAAACAAGCAAAGATAATAAACCTCTTAAGAAAACCAAGATTCAATTGCATTAAGTCTTCACAAAAATTGGGCAGAGTAGCGAAGGTATATATATAAATTCTCGATCACAGACAAAGCATGTAATCACAATAACCTGCACACGAAGCAAAAAAACAACCCAATGTCTTGGGTAAACCCCAAGAACTCCAGACAAAATAACAGTTGAGGTCACAAGGTCTCAAGGTAGAACAAGGATTCTAATCATAAGTCAAAGAAATCCACAATCTCCATAATGCAAAGGATAGTAACCAAGTAGCTCAAGTAACATTAAAGCTTTTATTGTTCAAGTTGATTATTAGGTATCTTCAAAGAGAAATAAAAAGCTCAAGTGAGAAAAATAAAATGATACAAAAGTAAATGCTCAAGTGAGCAAAGATGAAAATATCATGAAATGTAAATGCTAAAATAAATGTTCTTAAAGTAAAGAGCATAAAGTGAAGGCATAAGATAAAGTCAATTGTTAGAGATTAGAAGTTAGTTGAATTACCATCTTGAAACTTGCATTTGAAACTCATTATAAGATTGATAAAATCAAATCCTATAAATAACAAGTTTCATTTGCTTTTTGTCAAGTATATCATTTATTTAAAATTCTCAAGGCAACAATAAATGATCAACGATGTTTAAGTGATTCACTTTGACCAAAGCTTATGAAGATTCATTAGAGGATTGATAAAACCAAAGCCTTCTAACAATGAATCTCAAGGTTATTGGATCAAAGGATTCAAATTAACATACTCGGGCTTACAAACATGGGTTTGGGCCACGAATGATCATTTCTCGAATCGGGACAAAATTTAGCACTATGTTAAACAATCGTAAGTGGACTTATATAGAAGTCACACCTATTTTGAGGCCGGTCAATAGCAAACTATGTACCATATGTTTTGAGAAATGATATATAAATTATTCTCCAATAACATTTAGCACAAGTAAGAATGGGACAAGATGAAGAGGGAGGGGATGTATTAGATGAAATTTAGTTTCAAATATCATCAACATCATTCATCCTTCTTGATGGATTTGGTTTTTTTCAACCTATCAACACCCAAGATCCAACGATGTTGAAGAATTTGTCCTAAAATAAGATTCAAGTCGGTATCAAATGCCAAATCAAAAGTTAAACTAGAATTTAGTACAAAAGTTCCCAATTACAAGTCTTGATCAAAAGTAAAACCCTAAGTACAAACCTGAGTAAAAAATTAGATTTAAAATAGGAAAATAACTTGTAAAATTATGAAATTAAAACCCTAATTTCCTAAAGTTCCATGAAAGTCAGAAGCAGAATTTAGATTTCTTGGATTGAGGTGGAAATTTGATTTAATAATGTAAACTTTGAAACTAGCTAGCAAAATGCCTAAACTATAGATGTTTTGGAAATCAATTTGTGAAAAAAATATGAAATCACATTTTAAAATTCCAGAAAAATGCTCTGTAGGACCTCAACTTGTTCAAGCACTCTAAACAAATTCATCTCTGATTTTATAGACATGGGAAGTTAGAAATTTTATTCAGTTAATGTGAATGATCAAATAAAACCCTAAAAAAGGAAATTAAGTTCAAAATTAATCAATTTGATCTAAATTTCAAATAAATTTGGTGTGAAATTATCTAAATATCAAGAAAACTCTAAGGACCAGTAACTATATTTTTCCTGAATTTATCCCAAAAGAAAGAATTAAATAAAAATTATTTACACAATTCATCAAAAAAGACAAAGAAAAGATGATATGTCCAATAAATGATTTAATTTGTAACCCAAGAATTTTATAAAATTAGACAAAATATAAAAGATTATTAAAACTCTAATTAACTACATGAATTTTTTTAATTAAAAAATGATAAAAAAAGAAATCAAAATCAAAATTTGAAAATATATTGAAAAAAAGAATTAAAAGTATTTTTGTGATAATTTTTGAAGTGAGAAAAATATTTAAACAAAATTAAAGAAACAAAGCCAATTAAAATAGAATTGAGGTGTATTACACATGTTATTAACAGAAAGCGCTATGGAAGATTTTAGGACATGTTCAATAAAAAAATGACACACAGTCATCCCTACCAAAGCATCAAACCCTTATTGTTTTACAGTTTCAAAACCATATTTTCAGACCATGATAACTCACATGTTTCTTGATGAAAATCAAAAGTGTAAACATTAAAATTCAAGATGGAAATTAGTAGAACACGGTAGAATTAAAAATTTCATGAAACGATGCATTGATAATAGAGAAAATCGTGTTTGAAAATTGCTGCATGGACATGATTATGAGTTGAGAATTTTAGCAAATAGATTTCTGACTTCATTTTCTCTTTCGAATCTCAACCATTTACCTTGATACAAACACCAAAATTCATCACCTCAATGTGTAGAACAACAAAATGCTCATGAATTCAACAATCAATGCAAGGTATGATTATAAACTGAGCATGAAAGCAGTGAAATGAGCAAAATTTCGAGCATAATTATGGAACCAAAATCAAGCAACATATGCATGCATGATTATACTCATATGTAGGATTCGGCCAGCTAAATTCAATGTAAACAAAATTTAAAGCAAGATTAGAGCTAGCATGAGAGAGATTCGGATTTGTAATTCTACCTTGATGAGTGGAAAATAAATCCACTTAGTACCTCTGTTTTGAAGTAAGAAATCCGATGCAACTTCTTCTTCAAGCTTCAATGGAGTATTGTGTATGATGAGCAGGCTTGAGCAAGGTTCTTTTAAGAGCAAAAATGCATAAAAAATGAGTTGTGGAAAGAGAGAGGAGTTTCGAGAGGGAATGCTCTTCAAACTTCTACCTTCTCTGCTATGCTGAATGCTACTTATTTTTATAGATTAAGGGAAAGAGAGTGAGGGCAAAAGAGGCAAGGAAATGTGATAAGAGAGTGACTCTACATTTTGTGTTTAATTGATGATACCAAGAAGGCGTTTTGAGTAAGTGAGGAATGTATGGGCGTGTGATCTGGAAGCTCATGGCTTGGCTAATGTAAAACACATGCATTTCCATGCAAGTTTGGAAAAATCATGATGACATCTTTATCTCCTTATATCTCTCTCCATACTCCAACTTTCATGTTCAAAGTTTTTCAAAATAAAGCTTGAATAAATGAGATAATTAGCCATGAGTGTATGCACATCATGTGTTTGCTGGAATTCCTAAATTCACGTGTGCGTGACATGCCTTGTGTCGGGCAAAAATCAACTTACATGGTACCTTCTTCCAAGGATTATATCTCAAAATGTAGGAGTCATTTTGAGAAACTTTCTGAAGCAAAGTTGTTCCTCACATTTAGGGATTGATCTTTGATGTTGGATACTTTTCAAAAAAATCAAAATTTCAAGGAGAAAAATGATGGTGAAGGCATGCCCACAAACTGCTTGATGAAATGCTTGGCTTAGCGCGCGTGGCTGGGCAAAATTCCATCTCCAGGTCCCAAATCCTAAGAAATAGATATCTCTCCACACTTGACCATTTGAAATGATTCTTGAAACAAAAATGAAGAGCACACTTCATACTTCAACTTTGATGTTGACAACTTTTTGATTTGAGCCCAAATGAACATTCAAAATTAATCATGAAGGAATCAAATTTGTGTGCATATTTGGGAAATTTCACTAAGTGCCAAAAAGTTCCAAGCTCCATAACTTTTTCTACTTTCACTTTTTAGACTTGAGGCCTCTAATACAAAGTTGAAGAATTTTGTATCCTCTTTCCAGGCATGTAAAGTTTGTACATTTTCAATAAAATTTAGTACTATGAATACTTAGAAAAAATTCAAAATTCCAAATAACTTCATTGACAAGTTATCTCCAATTCACACTTCCTCTCGATTAATGACACCATTCACCATGAAATATGAAAATAGGGACATTGAATTGATAGTTGACCGAAATTCCTCTTGTTCAACAGTTGACTTTGGTTGACTTCTGGAAAAATGACCAATTTAGCCCCCCTTTTGTTAATTGAGCCATTTCAAACCCAAATTGATGATCAAATTTCCAATCATAGATGCTCATGAACATGTAGAGAAATATGGAATCAAGTATTGCCCAAAAATTCAGATATTTCCCGATTAAATTCCAAACCCTAGTTTTGGTCCTCTATGCTAGGAGATGGTAAGATACATGCAATTGTACCATTACCTACAAGATGACATTCAAAGAGACATTAACACATATTTTGATGTTAGTTAAAAGAATATATGTACAAGATACATAATTCAAGGTGCTTGGTGATCCCTCATAGACAAACCTAAAGATAAGATGGAGTAGGAGTAGTACCCAAAAACCTTAATGTGTGACCTTGTTGTATTGTGATGGTATTAGATGATAGAGCGAATCTTAGGGGGAAAAATTAGGGTACAAAACAAGAGGTTACTTCTTTGAGAACTAAAATGGATAACCTAACTGCTTTGGTGGAATCCTTGGTGGATGCGCAAAATCAGTCACCACCTCATCCTTCTTCTCCTCATACTACTCAACCACAATAAACTACTGTGATCTCCGAGATACTATCAATGCCTGTCTCTGCTACTCATGTTCTTTATGCTCCTCAATTCTAGATGCCTTGTCGTTATTGTTGTACCCCAAAAACTTGCCCTCCAATTTCTCATGCAAGATGCTAGGGTTTCTCGTACACTCAATTGGCCCAAAGGTCGATCATACTGATTCTCTTCCTAAGCGGCAAATTAATAATTAGGGTTTGAGATTTCTCAGAGATAATTGAGTCTTCAAAATTTCAAATGTTCTTAAACATAATTTATTGAAGTTTGTTAATTCTACAAGACTGAAGAATGTTCTTAAAACATGTTTGATAAACAATAAAGTCCCGTTTGAATCAAGTATGACATGCGAACTCATTTTGATTACCAGTTAGCCATCAGACAAGGGTTGAAGTTTAAGACTTTTTGACCATAAGTCTTTGGATTCAAGTTAATCAGGTGGAATTAAATTATCAAACATTTATTTTGTTTCAGAAGTTTGATTGGAGTGCAAAGTGTTTGTTTGATTATTTTTGGTGATTGCTTGAAATACAAGTTACCTAAAACAAGGCGCTTTACTCAAAGCATTCAAATTTCAAATTTGAGATTGATACAATAATTTCATTTCACCAAATTTATTCAAAAGACAATGTGTTCATGACATTACAAGTAAGTTGAAATTACAAATTTTGTATTGTCTAAAAAACGAAAATAAAGTTACAAATATTTGTTTTATTTACAAAAGGAAGAAATTTTTGTGTCTTCAAAGTCTTCATTTGCTTCATCTTCAAGCAACCTGTCCAATCTTTGCTTGCTGCCCACGCCTCATGCTCATGAAACAAAGAAGAAAAGAGGATTAGCAAGCCTTTCAAATAAAAAGTGATATAAAAAAATCCATCATTAGGGTTTAGGTTTAGGAATCAGATACTAAAGGGCAAGCAAGGCAAGCTGCAGCAAGCAGCAAACAAGCTGCAACAAAGAAAACATGCAAGCAAGGCCAGCTGCAGCAAGCAGCAAACAGGGCAAGCCGCAACAAATAGAAAAAAGGCAAGCAGCAACAACAAACAAACTGCCAGAACAAAACCTAAAGGGGAGCAAAGTATCAAGAGTTCAGAAAAAGGAAGTGTTGTGTTCTAAGGCCTTAAACAATGTAAAAAAAAAATTATCATGGGCCAATTGATTGCAAATCACAAGACAAAGCTTGGTTAACAATAGTGCAAGCAGAAATTCAAGTCCAACACAGGAACAAAAGCCCAACAAATTTCAGCCCAACATGGTTAAAACAAAAAGCCTCATACATGTTGTCTCATAAAGTCAGAATTGCATCATAGGCTAAGAATTAATCTTTTTGCAAATCTCAAGTATTTGGTTCACAAAAGATAAAGAGGAAATTAAGAAAAGTCAGAACTGACATCACAGAAGAAAACCAGTACAGCAAGCAAAACAAAAAGCCTCATACATGTTATCTCACAAAGTCAAAATTGCATCATTGGCTAAGAAGTAATCTTTTGCAAATCTCAAGTATTTGGTTCACAAAAGATAAAGAGGAATTCAGAAAATATCAAATCAACAAGCCAAAGCCTCATGTTGTTTCAAATCAGAAAATATCAAATCAACAAGCAAAAGCCTCGTGTTGCTTTAAATCAGAAATTAGTTCCAACAAGAAAACCAGTACAACAAACAATCAAAAAGCCTCAAATTTGCAAAGTCATGTCATGGGCCAAAACAACTCTACTGCAAATCTCAAAATCATAAGTTCTGTTCACAACAAAGCAAACTAGCAAAAGTACAGAAAACCGTACAAAGTCTAAAAGCAGCAAGCAACAAGTACCAAAGTATAGAAATCAAACAAAGCGGTAAGGCAAGCTCCCTCAAGTCAAAATCAACTTTGGTACAGAAAAACGAGCAAGCAAAAGGTCAAAAAAATATAAGAAGCAGAAGGCAGTTCACAGCAGGGGAAAAATTCTTTTCACCACAAAAAAGATATAACAACAGAAACAAAAAAATCTTCGCAAGCCAACAAAAATTCTCTTTTCAAAATATCTGTTCATACCAAATATAACAACAGAAACACAAATTGCATGCAAACCCTAAAATAGTTTTCATCGTCATTTTCCAGAAAACAAAACCCTTGGGAAATAACAAGGGGGAAGAGAGAAGAAATATCTCACCGAGGTAAATGTATTTTCGTTGAATCCAACCCTAGGGTTTCGTTTTCCCCTTTTAGATTTATGCATAACCAAGTGAAATCTGCAAAAATCAACCAAGGATTATTAAAGAGGAGAGAAAGGTGAATCAAAAGGTGTGAAAAAAAATCATGATCAGAGCTTCGTCGCCGTCGTCACCTCCGTGAGGCAATTTCCGGCATGGCCGCTCTTCCTACTCCAGCGAGAGCACTATCAAAGAGAGTGACAGAAAGTTGAGAAGCAAGAGAGAGAGAGGGCGTGGCTGAATGAAATAACAAAATAACTTTCTGTTGTTTTGTTACAAACAACATTTTGTTGTTTTTGTTATAAAAAAAACAACAGGCCCAATCCCCCTTTCAGCGCCACACCCCCTCCTATTTTTGTATACACCCCCCCCCTCTAGTACTCAGAACAACCAGGCCCAACCTTTTTTTTCGTGCTATTTTTTTGTTTACAAAAAAAACAATTTGGGCCCAGCGCCCTCCTCACTGCTTTTAACCCCCATTTCCATTTTTCAACCCCCTGTCCAACTATTTCCATATTTTATTATTTTTTTCATTTATATATTTATTTTACCTAAACCAAAAAAACACAAGAAATATATTTTCATTAAATTAAAAAATATTTTTATTTTATTAAATTAGTTTTTATCATTTCTTCTAAAATATAAAAATATTTTCTTTATTAACCTTAATTAAAATCATTGTCTAAACAAAGTTAAATTTAACTTAGGTTTTCTTTTAATTATTTTTTACGCTATTTTTGTTATTATTAAAATCTTTTCGTAAAAACAGTAAAAAAATATTTTTCTAAATTAAGTTAATTTATTTCTCTTCTTTTTAAATCATTTTCTTTTTAGTTTATTAGGTTAAGATGAAAACCTTTTCTTTACGAAACAAATAATTTCTTTCTTTTTCATTCAATACCTTATACATTATTTCTTTACAGTCTTGTATGTCATTTACTTCAATTTTTGTACATTATATCATACTTGTGCATTATGTTCATTCACATTTTTGTACATTATTTATTCAAAATTCAATATGGTTGTAATAGATAATTAGATTTTAATTTCTTGCAATCCCCATTTACAAATTGTACACCCCTCCCCACAAATGTTGTAATACCATAGTAATTTTAAATTTCGCAATTTATCGTTTTGTATATAAATGCTAGTAATTAGGCTTTGTATGGAAAGACTAAAAAAAATCAATTAGAAAACCCTAATTCAAGATAAAATCAAGCATGAAAATAATACACTTGCACACAAGCACCCTTAGGGTTACTCCACTTGTTTGCCTTACAAAATGGCCATATTACGCATGTAAGGTATCTTAGCAAAAACAAGCAAGTAAAAGATCATAGTCCCTCAATGACGTTATCTAAGCTGCCTTACAAATGATCTTAGTCCCTCAGATATAATGCTAAGATACCTTGAAACATTGCTAATCATGGTTATACGATGACCCATGCCCGTCCCGTTTACATCCAAAGATAGGGTTTCTTACCAAATCAATGGCAAGACAACAATGTCAAAGGAAAAGAAAATGAACAAGAAAGACTTTTGAGTAGGTAGAATTCTCCTAATCAATTGCTCAATTTCAAAACAAACATCCTTGCTATTTTCAAAACAAGCACCTACACTTTCAAAACATCTTACAAACTTGAAAGCATTTTCAAAAGATCAACATCTTTGTATACATTCTTACGAACAAGAATCGTTACAAAGATTGCCTAGACAATGGCCTCTTTACAAAATACTTTTCAAAACCACACAAAGCATAATTTCAAACAAAAGCAAGTGATCTAGCAAGTAACTAAGAGCCCATGGAAAACCATGGATGAAAAGGGTGTTAATACCTTCCCTTTTCATAATCTACCCCCCGAACTCAAGAAACAATCTCAAAGGTCTTTCCTGTGCTTTTTCACCTTTCCTTTTGGATAAAAGAAAAGTCAGTGGTGACTCTTGCTAACCGCAACATTTGTGATTGAACGCAAAACAACCAAGTCAGTTCTCCCACCGTATCACAGAATTGGTGACTCTGCTGGGGGAAATTCTAAAAATAGGGTTACCTTAGGGATAGATCACATTTATTTGCTTATATGGTTTGACTTATATGCTTTATATTATGGTTCCTTATTTAGGCTTGAATCCTCTACCAAGATTTGGGATACATTATAGGTAAGTAGCAATACATTGTGGAAACTGTGCGGGGTATACCGACATGGTCTAAGAAATAGCTACGTTAGTGCGACATATTTATGGGTACCAGTAGCCTTTGAGTTAATCAAAGAGAATACGGGACCGCTGAGTGATGTCATGAAGCACTAATGAACTTTTAGAACCTTTTAATTGACCAACTTGGCATTTAGGATGTAGTGGGATGATCGACTTTGATGTAGTCCGAAGTTGGTAGATACTCGATACTACACTCATTGAGGTTTGGTTTCTTGGGATATTTTGGTCGCCATCAAAGAGGCTTGAGCTGAAAGAATGACCAGGGAAACAATCCAGTGATATTGAGCTCCTTAGAACTCGGTTACTATTACTAGGACAGGTTTGAGCCAACTAAACTTCAAGAGGGTACTTACCTATAAAACTCCATGCAAGCCTAAAACTAAGGATTTGTTTTTTTTGTTTGTATACGCATATTTGTACATAACATCATGAACATCATAAACATCATATACATCCACTAACCATTTCAAGGATTTTGGGATTCATCTTTGTTCTTATTTTGTAGGATATTGATTCACTTCGCAGGAAAACTATTCAAGTCAACCTTGTGAGAATCCATCCACAACTTAAAGAGATAGCTTCAAGGATTCCTGAAAACTCTCCATTCACCGAGAGACATGGTCGCCTACTCAACTTGGTCACCTCCAACACAGATGAGGATATGATGAAGATGCTCTTTCAGTTCTTTGATCCTTTACACCATTGCTTCACATTTCTCGACTATCAACTTGTGCCTACTTTGGAAGAATTCTCCCAACTCTTCAGGATTCCCATTCTAAATCAACTACCTTTCAATGGTACGGAAAGAGACCCAAAGCCAGAAGAGATTGCTCAAGTTCTACACTTGCACTCGTCCGATATCACAACTCGTTGGGAAACAAGGAGTGGAGTCAAAGGTTTCCTAGCAAAGTTCCTGTTTGAGAAGGCCCAAAGCGGTTGGAATTCTTTATACTTTCAAGCCTTTGAGGAAATTGTGTCTCTCCTCATCTATGGGATGGTTTTGTTTCCAAATTCTGACCAACTCATAGATGTGAACACCGTCAAAATCTTCATATCACGCAACCTGGTGCCTGCATTGCTAGGAGATATCCTACACTCTTTTCACACTCGCACAATGAGGAAAAGAGGTGTCCTTATGTGTTGCACTCCTCTCTTGGCAAGATGGTTCATTTCTCATCTTCCCCAATTTGTATTAAGGAATGAGCAAGGTTAAAGGTGGTCACAAAGGTTGATGACACTCAAACATTCAGACATTCAATGGTGCTCTCGATCCAAAGAGAATGTTATCATTGTCGACCGTTGTAGAGAATTCCATAATGTCCCTTTACTTGGCATTAGGGGAGGTATCACCTACAACCCTTGTTTGGCCTTAAGACAGTTTGGTTATGCCCAAAGGGATGGCCCGCATGAGATGCTGATTCAAGGTTTGGTATTCGACTACGACAACGATAATCAAGGTCTTCGCCAGAGATTCATCTGAGCTTGGAGGATGTTAAACAAGGTGGATAGCAAGACTTTGGGGCACAAGAATTACATCCCTCTTGAGCCTTACCTCAAATGGGTACGAACTCGTGCTCAGAGTCTTATGATACCTTACCCCTCCATTCTCCCGGTAATCATTGAGCCTATCATGGAGGGAGATGTTCCATACACTATCCTACATCCTGACATGCCCACATCTCTTGAAGACCTACAAAGGGATTGGATACAACTTAAGGGATAGAGAGATACGTTCGAAGCCCAATTCTACGCAAGCGATAAGAAGGTTTTGGAACTCACTAGGATACTTCATGAGGAGCAGACTCTGAATGCCTACATTGCACCAAAAAGGATGCGTACTACCTTTTTATCTTAGAGTTTTTGTATTATTTCTCCCAAGAGGCACTGATGTATTCAAGCTTTAATTTATTAATATAACGTGTGTTTCCTTTTTTGTCTAAAACAAATTTGAATCTTTGAAATCCTTGTAATCATTACATATGCATATATCATTCATCATAACATAAGCAGGTCTTTTGCAACAAGTCTCATCATCTCTCTACTGTTTATTTCAGTAAGATGGATCTTGAGCAAACAGTGTAGGATCTCCAAGCTCATAATACACAATTTCAACAGCTGCTCTTGACCCTAGCCAAGGGACAAGAAGAATTGAATACTTTGCTGCCTGAAGAGAGGAAAAAGAAAACAAAGAAGGTAAATGGAGTCTTGAACACTGGGAGAAGATTTCATGAACATACAAGAAGGACCTTGAACTTTGTAACAACATCCGGAGAAAAAGATAATCAGGAAGGGAAGGGTAAAGAAACATTTGTCCCGTCAGAATCAGAAGAGGAAGAGGAAGAAGAGGACTACTATGAAGAAAAATATCCTCCAGCTGATGACAAGTATAGACATCTCGAAGAGTGGTTGAGCGCGATGGAAATCCAAAAAGTGCCAGGCTTGGACTTTGAGGAATTAGGTTTAGTGTCAGGGATTGTGATTCTTTCTAAATTCAAAGCACCTATATTTTCCAAATATGACGGAGTTTCATTCCCTAAAATGAATCTCCGGTCATATGTAAGGAAAATCCAACCCCATACCACTGATAAAGACTTATGGGTGCATTTCTTCCAAGACAGTCTGTCTGGAACTCAACTTGACTGGTTTTACCAACTAGAAAAAGCCAATGTTCACAATTCGGGAGATCTTGCCACAACTTTCTACAAGAAATATCAATACAATGCTGATTTGGCGCCTACCCGTACTCAGCTCCAGAGTATGGCCATGGCCTCCAATAAAGGTTTCAAGGACTATGCACAAAAATGGAGAGACTTGGCTGGAAGAGTTCAACCCCCTCTATCTGAGAGAGAATTGGTGGACATGTTCTTGGGCACCTTGTCTGATCCATTCTTCATTCATTTAATTGGAAGTTCATCTGCAGGATTTACGGAACTAATATTGACCCGAGAAAGGGTAGAAGCTGGTATAAAGAGTGGAAAGATTCAGAAAGATTCATCTTCTTCTACAGCTGTAAGGAAACCTTTCATCGGAAAGAAAGAGGTGGCTGATGTATATCCGTAAAGAAACCAAGATAGGGCCGAACGCCGACCAATGGTGGGGGCCGTTATGATTCCTAAGCCTGCGTCCAATAAGCAAAGAAATAATCAATCAAGGATAGAAAGGTCAGTCAGGCAGTTCACCAGAATTAACATGACCATGTCTCAAGTATTACCGCATCTATAAAGATCCAATTTGGTGACCTTAAAAGAAGCTCCGAAAAACCCCAATACAACATCTCCTCATTATCATCCCAATGCCCGTTGCGCATATCACTCTGAAAGTCCTGGTCACGATACTAATAATTGTTGGGCCTTGAAGAACAAAATACAAGACCTCATTGAAGAAAAAGAAATTGAGTCTGATGCGCCTGAAAAGCCAAATGTCATTTCTACCCCTATGCCCGGACATGGCCACAATACTAATGCCATTGAGGAAGATTTGTTTGTTACCTCAGTTGATGAACTCATGACCCCACTTCCGACTATTAAAATGAATTTGTTGAATGTCAGTGTGTTCCCGGGCTATGATGAAGTTTGCCATCTCTGTTTGTCCTCACCAACTGGTTGTCCTTTGTTGAAAGTAGGCATTCAGTGCCTGATAGATAACAAAGAAATTTTGTTTGAAAAAACTCTTGTTCCACCTGTCCCTTTGAAGATATTTCTATCATTACCATTTCCACAAATTCTTCCAGGCTCTCCATCAAAAGACCTGTTAGAATTACATCAGTTCCGAAAGCAACTCCTTTAATAATCACAATGCCTGGACCAGTCCCATACTCGTCAGACAAGACCATACCATGGAATTATGGAGGGGAGGTCTACTATCATGGTATCAAGCAGGACTGGCCAGCCGCCGAAGATTCAAGATCCAAGGAAGACAACTCTGACATCAATAATATTGCGGGGACTAGTAAGATTACCTGGAGCAGTAGGATCTTCTCTCCAGAAATTGCTCCCCCAAAGGCTGTTTCTGGATCCGTAATCATCACTGTGGATACTCCAAAGGTTACTCCCACACCCATAATCATCTCTGCAAGTACTCTTATTGACAAATCCATTACAACCTCTGTTATCATTCCTATTGACGCTCCTGCTGTCGAGTTAACCGAGACTCGAGGGAAAGGTGTTCTGATTGAGCCTGTCCAGATGAAGGCTCAGTCATTGACTATCCCTGACACCTCCAAGAAGGAAATGAAGGAGATCCTAAATATTATAAAGAGAAGCAAATGTGATGTCGTTGAATAACTGGGGCAAACTCACTCTAAAATCTCCATGCTGGCATTACTACTATGTTCTGAGGCACATGCAAAAGCCTTGGTAAAGTTCTTAAAAATCGCCCATGTACCTCAAGAGACACCTGCTGATCAGTTTCAAGACTGCATAGCCAGCCTAACTACAGACAATGGTTTAGGTTTTTCAGATGCTGATCTGACGCCGAGGGGAAGGAAGCATAATGAAATATTGCATGTCTCAGTGGAATATAGGGGCACAACTCTGGCTCATGTTTTGCTGGACACAGGCCCATCTTTGAATGTATTACCGAAAAAAGCTCTTGATAGACTTGACTGCGAGGGACTGACATTGAATCCAAGCAACATAGTAGTAAAGGCTTTTGACGGCTCGAAAAGCATGGTGCATGGGGAAGTGGATATCCCCATAAAGGTTGGAACCCAAAATTTCAATTCAACTTTTTATGTAATGGACATCCTCCCTTCATACTCCTACTTGCTAGGCCGACCATGGATCCACAATGCTGGCGCTGTTACTTCTACGTTGCACCAAATGCTGAAGTATCCAATTCAAGGGAAGATTATCACTGTTCGTGGAGAGTAAGAGTACATGATTAGCCATCTTAATTCCTTCAGATATGTGGAATTAGATGGTGAATTTATTGAAACTCCATTTCAACACTTTGAAGAAGTCCCCTAAGATGTGGCAGTGACCAAGGGTGTGTCTCAGGTTCCCAAGATTACAAGGCCTCCACTCTAGATGTCTTCTCTGAAGGATGCCAAAGTAGTGGTAGAAGAAGGAGGGTGCACTATCTGGGGACAACTCCCAGATATCCCATATAAGTCTGACAAGGTTGGCCTAGGTTTCACTTCAAGTGCTCAAAAGGTTGTACGCCGCGCTCGTGCTTGAGGACCACCCTTAAAGATCAGCAACCGTGAAGTCAACACAGTAGAAGATGGTGAATATGGCTGCAACCTGGAGGATTGGATCTTCCCAACTGTCAATGGAGGGCTCAGCAATTGGGAGGCTAGAGATTTTGTCCCGATCACTTTTATCCCACAGTAATTTGTCTTTATATTTTGTTGGATCTGTAATATTGAAACAATTCGCACTCTTAAAACCTTGTGTCTTACCCGAGGAACAATGATCCATTTGTAAGGGTTATTATTGCATTTTCATATGACATCAGTGAATCATGGACGTTTTCGCATACAAACTTTTGTGCTCATTGTTTTTCTTTTACATTTTATTTTCTTTCAAAGATAGTTATACCCTTACACACACCCACACTGACAATGCAGGTATACATCCATTCGGGATCCCATGGGTGACGATACTGCTATGGCCTTTTGTGACTCTGAGAATCTAATCTACCAAGCCGAAGACGAAGGTGAAGAAGATTGTGAAGTACCAGGGGAACTTGCCAGACTGCTACAATAAGAAGAGAAAACCATTCAACCTCACGAGGAACCCGTGGATACAATTAACCTAGGTACCGAAGAAGATCCAAGAGAGGTCAAGGTGGGTACCAATCTGGAACCCAGTGTCAAGGAGCGTTTGATTCAGCTATTACACGATTATGTTGAAGTCTTTGCCATGTCATATGAAGACATGTTGGGACTTGATGCATACACTGTGGCACATCGTCTGCCTACAAGAGAGGATTGTCCGCCAGTAAAGCAAAAGGTTCACCGCATGAGACCTGATATGTCAAAAAAGATTAAAGCAGAGGTCATGAAGCAATTCAACGCTGGATTCTTGGTTGTCACCTCTTACCCTCAATGGGTTGCCAACATTGTTCCCGTACCCAAAAAAGACGGCAAAGTGCGAATGTGTGTGGACTACAGAGATTTGAATAGGGCGAGCCCTAAGGATGATTTTCCACTCCCCCACATTGATATCCTAGTTGAAAATACGGCACAACATAAAGTGTTTTTCTTCATGGACGGATTCTCAGGTTACAACCAAATCAAAATGGCGCCTAAGGACATGGAGAAAACAACATTTATCACACAATGGGGCACATTCGGCTATAAGGTAATGCCATTCGGACTGAAGAACGCAGGGGAAACCTATCAGCGTGCCATGGTAGCTTTATTTCATGACATGATACATCATGAAATAGAGGTCTAAATGAATGATATGATAGCCAGATCTCAAATAGAAGAATAGCATCTTAATCACTTACAAAAACTGTTTGAGAGACTGAAGAAGTACAAGCTGAGGTTGAATCCAAACAAATGAACATTTGGAGTACGGTCTAGTAAACTCCTAGGCTTTGTCGTCAGAAACAGAGGTATCAAGGTCGATCCTGCCAAAGTTAAAGCAATACAAGAGATGCCTGCTCCTCGCACTGAGAAGGAAGTCAGAGGATTCTCGGGACGTTTAAACTATATTTCCAGATTCATTTCTCACCTGACAGCTACTTGTGAGCCAATCTTTAAACTATTAAAGAAAGATTAAGTAGTCAAATGGAATGATGAATGCCAAGTTTCTTTTGACAAAATCAAAGAATACTTACAAGAGCCTCCTGTGTTAATTCCACCAGTCGAGGGAAGACCATTGATCATGTATCTGACTGTTTTAGAAAACTCAATGGGGTGTGTATTGGGGCAGCATGACGAGTCTGGCCGAAAAGAGCACGCTATTTACTACCTGAGCAAAAAGTTTACCGACTGTGAAACCAGATATTTACTGCTCGAGAAAACTTGTTGCGCTTTGGCATGGGCTGCTCGCCGGCTAAGACAGTATATGCTGACTCATACTACCTTGTTGATATCTAAGATGGATCTGATAAAATACATCTTCGAGAAGCCTGCTCTTTCCGGGAGAATAGCAAGATGGCAGATGATCCTGACAGAGTACGACATACAATATACTACCCAGAAAGCTATAAAGGGAAGTGTACTAGCTAATCACCTCGCTCACCAAGCTGTGGAAGACTACTAGTCCATGAAGTTCGAATTCCCAGATGAAGACATCATGACATTAGACAACTATGAAGAATTCAGGCCATATAACGGACCTAAACAAGGATTCTGATGGATCATGTTCTTTGATGGAGCCTCCAATGCACTCGGCAATGGTATTGGTGTTGTACTCATATCTCCAGAAGGGTTTCATACTCCCTTTACTGCCAGACTTTGCTTCAATTGTACAAATAACATGGAGGAATACGAAGCGTGCATCTTCGGTCTCAAAGCTACCATAGACTTGGGGATCAAATCTTTGGATGTATTCGGAGACTCAGCTTTGGTCATCAGTCAGATCAAAGGGGAATGGCACACCAAACACCCAAAACTTATCCCTTACAAAGAACCTGTTTTGACATTGCTACCACATTTTGAGAAGATTACCTTCGAACATTTCCCGCGAGAAGAAAATCAGCTAGCAGACGCGCTAACCCCAATGTCATCTCTGTTTAAACTTAATTGGGATAACGAGGCTCCCCAGATCACCATTATACGAATGGATGAACCAACACACTGTCACGAGATTAATACTGAAGAAGTAGTGGACCAACCTTTGTTTCACGAAGTCAAGAAGTATCTCGAGGCTCAAGAATACCCAGAAGGAGCTTCAATCAATGATAAGAAGTTCTTAAGGAGATTCTCTGCTAAATTCTTCCTTAGTAACGACATCATGTACAAACGCAATCATGACTCTGTTACTTCGGTGCGTAGATAAGGTTGAAGCTGAAAAGATCATGGCTGAATTGCATGAAGGCACTTTTGGTACCCATTCCAGTGGGCATACGATGGCAAAGAAAATCCTACGGGCAGGCTATTATTGGTATACCATGGAAGCATATTGTTATCAACACTCTCGAACCTTCCATAAATGCCAGATTTATGTTGACAAGGTGCACGTACCTCTGGTTCCTCTGAATGTCTTGACAGCTCCTTGGCCCTTTGCTATGTGGGGAATTGATATGATTAGGGAAATCAAACCGACATCCTCCAATGGACACCGCTTCATCTTAGTGGCCATTGACTATTTTACAAAGTGGGTTGAGGCAGCCTCCTTCGCCTCCGTAACCAAGAATGTTGTTGCCTGTTTCATCAAGCAAATTCTCATTTGCTGATACGGTATCCCGGAAAGGATCATCACTGACAATGGTAAAAATCTCAACAACACTATGATCATCGCCTTGTGCAAACAATTCAAGCTGCAGCATCACAATTCTTCTCCATATCGGCTAAAGATGAATGGTGCCGTAGAAGCTGCAAATAAAAACATTAAAAAGATCATACAGAAAATGACAATCACATGCAACGACTGGCATGAGATGTTGCCATTCTCTCTCCACGGGTATCGTACCACAACTCGCACATCAGTCGAGGCAACACCCTATTCTCTGGTTTACGGCATGGAGGTTGTCTTGCCTATCGAGGTCCAGATTCCCTCTCTGAGGATTATGAAGGATGCAGGGTTGAACCAAGACGATTGGATCCATACTCGACTTGATCAACTGAACTTGATTGATGAGAAGAGACTTACTGCTGTTTTCCATGGTCAAATGTATCCAAAACGGGTGATCAAGGCTTTCAACAAAAAGGTCAGGCGCCAAGTGTATCAAGTTGGGGATCTAGTGATCAAAGGAATCATCTTGCCACAAGGTGACCCCAGAGGAAAATGGACTCCTACTTATGAAGGACCGTTCGTAATCAAAAATATTTTCTCTGGTGGGGCAGTGATCTTGACCACCATGGATGGCGACGACCTGCCGCATCCTGCAAACGCGGACATAGTCAAAAGATACTATGCATAAGAGACCCGCTAGGTTGACATACCTAGGCAAAACAAGGGCATCCCGGCGAACCAAAAGGTTCAGGCAAAAGTTAGGGATAAAACAAAACAAATATGTACACCCGGCAAGTTGAAAACCCGAAAGGGCGACTTGGGGAAAAAAGGTTTTCCCGATGGACTGAAAACCTGAAAGGGCGGTAAAGGAAAAAATTAGGGAATTAAGGCATATGACTATGTCCCGTTGGATCACTTTACGGACAACCTTTGGCTTTCACTAACAAACTCAGAGGTTCTGATCAATTCAATCATCTTCGGACGAGGCAACAAATAGACAATATGCTCAGAGACACGAAGGCTATAGCAGAATGGGAACCCCATGGGATTATTGCACATAGCTATCTTTTCTTTGTATAAAATTTTCATTTTTTTTACGATGGAATTCTCTTACTAGGATGTTCGTCTCATTGTACAAAAGTACTTACTCAAAGTCAATACAAAGATATCCCTTTGAAAGTGCAAAACTATCTGTTTTTCTTTACTCTTGTGTTTTGTTTACAAAAACGTCCAATGATTCATTGTTGAACATATGCATTTGAACATAATTATTGTTTACAAAATAAAAAAAATGAAAAAAAGGCAATTATTGATAGGTGGAAGGGATAGGGAAATACCTCTAGGATATTCCATAAGAAATCCCCCGCAGTATGTCGTTTAATCTCCAGCGGAACAAAACTTCCAATTACCAATCCCCAGTAGAAATCGTCCAATTTCTCCAAACAGATTTTTTTAAACAATGCATGGCATTTCCCTTACAATGGAGTTTGTTTCTCTAAACGAAAATTCATCAACACTTCAACTTCAAGACATGAAGACTTACATATCCTCAGTAGCAGCCAGGGATTTATTTTCCCTAAATCCAACAGCAGTGCAGCAATTCAGCACACATACGCATGCATTGCATCCATGTATCATGAACATTGATAAAACGAATGCATCATATTATACATTTCATACAACATGACTTTGCATTTTAAGCTAACATTTTACCCTTTTCAAGATAAGATTAACAGTTACCATTAACAATGTTCAAAGCTTTCAGATAAATTTCAGATACGCTCCAAACACGGATGTCATTC
The DNA here is from genome assembly GCA_948472305.1 of Vicia faba. NCBI lineage: Eukaryota > Viridiplantae > Streptophyta > Magnoliopsida > Fabales > Fabaceae > Vicia > Vicia faba. The sequence goes on from OX451738.1 coordinate 1,092,105,291, forward strand.
TGATACCCATTCAGATTCAACTTTCAGATACGGTTTAAATACGCTCTAGACACGGATTCCATTCTGATACTCATTCAGATTCAACTTTTAGATACAGTTCAGATACGCTCCAGACACGGACGCCATTCTGATACTCATTCAGATTCAACTTTCAGATACAGTACAGATACGCTCCAAACACGGACGCCATTCTGATACTTATTCAGATTCAGTCTTTAGATACAGTTCAGATACGCTCCAGACGTGGATGCCATTCTGATACTCATTCAGATTCAACTTTCATATACAGTTCAGATACGCTCCAGAAACAGACGCCATTCTGATACTCATTCAGATTCAAATTTCAGATACAGTTCATATACGCTCCAGACATGGACACCATTCTGATACTCATTCAGATTCTAATTTCATATACAGTACTGATACGCTCCAGACACGGACGCCATTCTAATACTCATTCAGATTCAGTCTTCAGATACAGTTCAGATACGCTCCAGACACGGATGCAATTCTAATACTCATTCAGATTCAACTTTCAGATACAGTACAGATATCTCCAGACACGGACGTCATTCTGATACTCATTCAAATTCAACTTTCAGATACAGTTCAGATACACTCTAGACACGGACGTCATTCTGATACTCATTACAATACCAAAAATCACTTTCGGATGGCATCTTTAAGCCCATCTCCTACAACTTTCTATCCCCTCTCCAAATGGCATCTTTAAGACCATTCCCCTGATCTTCAAATCGTCGAGTGCAAATTTCTGGGCACTCTAGTGTTCAATCACCCTCCACTTCCAAGCTACGAATGGCAAGCATGCCAATCTCACTTTTTCAGTTTAAGAAGATTGAACAGAGGCAGCTGTTGTACCCCAAAAATTTGCCCTCCAATTTCTCATGCAAGATGCTAGGGTTTCTCGTACACTCAATTGGCTCAAAGGTCGATCAGACAGATTCTCTTCCTAAGCGGAAAATCTATAATTAGGGTTTGAGATTTCTCAGAGATAATTGAGTCTTCAAAATTTCAAATGTTCTTAAACATAATCTATTGAAGTTTTTTAATTCTACAAGACTAAAGAATGTTCTTAAAACATGTTTGGTAAACAATAAAGTCCCGTTTGAATCAAGTATGACATGAGAACTCGTTTTGATTACCAGTTAGCCATTAGACAAGGGTTGAAGATTAAGACTTTTTGACCATAAGTCTTTGGATTCAAGTTAATCAGGTGGAATTAAATTATTAAACATTTATTTTGTTTCAGAAGTTTGATTGGAGTGCAAAGTGTTTGTTTGATTATTTTTGGTGATTGCTTGAAATACAAGTTACCTAAAACAAGGTGCTTTACTCAAAGCATTCAAATTTCAAATTTGAGATTGATACAATAATTTCATTTCACCAAATTTATTCAAAAGACATTGTGTTCATTACATTACAAGTAAGTTAAAATTACAAATTTTGTATTGTCTACAAAACAAAGAAAAAAAGTTACAAATATTTGTTTTATTTGCAAAAGGAAGAAATTTTGTGTCTTCAAAGTCTTCATTTTCTTCAACTTTAAGCAACCCGTACAATCATCGCTTGCTGCCCACGCCTCATGTTCATGAAACAAAGAAGAAAAGAGGATTAGCAAGCCTTTCAAATAAAAAATGATATAAGAAAATCCATCATTAGGGTTTAGGTTTAGGAATCATATACTAAAGGGCAAGCAAGGCAAGCTGCAGCAAGCAGCAAACAAACTGCCAAAACAAAACCTAAAGGGGAGCAAAGTATCAAGAGTTCAGAAAAAGGAAGTGTTGTGTTCTAAGGCCTCAAACAATGTAAAAAAAAATTATCATGGGAGAATTGATTGCAAATCACAAGACAAAGCTTGGTTCACAATAGTGCAAGCAGAAATTCAATTCCAACACAAGAACAAAAGCCCAACAGATTTCAGCCCAACATGGTTTAAAACAAAAATCCTCATACATGTTGTCTCACAAAGTCATAATTGCATCATTGGCTAAGAAGTAATCTTTTTGGAAATCTCAAGTATTTGGTTCACAAAAGATAAAGAGGAATATAAGAAAAGTGAGAACTGACATCACAGAAGAAAACCAGTATAGCAAGCAAAACAAAAAGCCTCATACACGATGTCTCACAAATTCAGATTTGCATAATTGGCTAAGAAGTAATCTTTTGCAAATATCAAGTATTTGGTTCACAAAAGATAAAGTGGATATCAGAGAATATCAAATCAACAAGCAAAAGCCTCATGTTGTTTCAAATCAGAAAATATCAAATCAACAAACAAAAGCCTCATGTTGCTTCAAATCAAAAGTTAGTTTCAACAAGAAAACCAGTACAGCAAACAATCAAAAATCCTCAAATTTGCAAAGTCATGTCATGGGCCAAAACAACTCTACTGCAAATCTCAAAATCACAAGTTATGTTCACGGCAAAGCAAACAAACAAAAGTACAGAAAATTGTACAAAGTCTAAAAGCAGCATGCAACAAGTACCAAAGTACAGAAATCAAACAGAGAAGTAAGGCAAGCTCCCTCAAGTCAAAATCAACTTTTGTACAGAAAAACAAGCAAGCAAAAGGTCAAAAAAATATAAGGAAGCAGAAGGCAGTTCACAGGAGGGGAAAAATTCTTTTCACCACAAAAAAGATATAACAACAGAAACACAAAATCTCAGCAAGCCAACAAAAATTCTCTTTTCAAAATATCTGTTCATGCCAAATATAACAACAGAAACACAAATTGCATGCAAACCCTAAAATAGTTTTCATCATCATTTTCCAGAAAACAAAACCCTTCAAAAATAATAAGGAGGAAGAGAGAGGAAAAATATCACCGAGGTAAATGTATTTTCGTCGAATCCAACCCTAGGGTTTCGTTTTCCCCTTTTAGATTTATGCATAACCAAGTGAAATCTGCAAATATCAACCACGGATTATTAAAGAGGAGAGAAAGGTGAATCAAAGGGTGTGAAAAACATCATGATCAGAGCTTCGCCGCCGCCGTGAGGCGATTTCCGACGCGACCGCTCTTCCTTCTCCGACGAGAGAACTATAAGAGAGAGTGAGAGAAAGTTGAGAAGCAAGAGAGAGAGAGGGCGTGGCTAAATGAAATAACAAAACAACTTTATGTTGTTTTGTTACAAACAACATTTTGTTGTTTTTGTTTTAAAAAAAATAACAGGCCCATCAGGCCCAGTCCCCCTTTCAGCGCCACACCCCCTCATATTTCTGTATACACCCCCCTCTATTACTCAGAACAACCAGGCCCAACCTTTTTTTTTCTGCCATTTTTTTGTTTACAAAAAAAAACAATTTGGGCCCAGCGCCCTCCTCACTGCTTTTAACCCCCATTTTCATTTTTCAACCCCCTGTCGAACTATTTCCACATTTTATTATTTTTTTCATTTATATATTTATTTTACCTAAACCAAAAAAACACAAGAAATATATTTTCATTAAATTAAAAAATATTTTTATTTTATTAAATTAATTTTTATCATTTCTTCTACAATATAAAAATGTTTTCTTTATTAACCTTAATTAAAATCATTTTCTAAACAAAGTTAAATTTAAATTAGGTTTTCTTTTAATTATTTTTTACGCTATTATAGTTAATATTAAAATCTTTTCGTAAAAACACTAAAAAATATTTTTCTAAATTAAGTTAATTTATTTCTCTTCTTTTTAAATCATTTTCTTTTTAGTTTATTAGGTTAAGATGAAAACCTTTTCTTAACGAAACAAATAATTCCTTTCTTTTTCATTCAATACCTTATACATTATTTCTTTACAGTCTTGTATATCATTTACTTCAATTTTTGTACAAATATCATACTTGTGCATTATGTTTATTCACATTTTTGTACATTATTTATTCAAAATTCAATATGGTTGTAATAGATAATTAGATTTTAATTTCTTGCAATCCCCATTTAAAAATTGTACACCCACAAATGTTGTAATAGCGTAGTAATTTTAAATTCCTCAATTTATCGTTTTGTATATAAATGCTAGTAATTAGGGTTTGTATGGAAAGACTAAAAACAATCAATTAGAAAACCCTAATTCAAGACAAAATCAAGCATGAAAACAATACACTTTCACACAAGCACCCTTAGGGTTACTCCACTTGTTTTCCTTACAAAATGACCATATTATGCATGTAAGGTATCTTAGCAAAAACAAGCAAGTACAAGATCATAGTCCCTCGATGACGCTATCTAAGTTGCCTTACAAATGATCTTTGTCCCTGAAAAATAATGCTAAGATACCTTGCAACATTGCTAATCATGGTTATAAGATGACCCACGCCCGTCCCGTTTACATCCAAAGATAGGGTTGCTTACCAAATCAATGGTAAGACAACAATGTCAAAGGAAAAGAAAATGAACAAGAAAGACTTTTGAGTAGGTAGAATGCTCATAATCACTTTCTCAATTTCAAAACAAACATCCTTGCTATTTTCAAAACAAGCACCTACACTTTCAAAACATCTAACAAACTTGAAATCATTTTCAAAAGATCAACATCTTTGTATACATTCTTACGTACGAGAATCGTTACAAAGATTGCCTAGACAATGGCCTCTTTACAAAATACTTTTCAAAACCACACAAAGCACAATTTCAAACAAACGCAAGTGATCTAGCAAGTAACTAAGAGCCCATGGAAAACCATGGATGAAAAGGGTGCTAATACCTTCCCTTTTCATAATCTACCCCCCGAACTCAAGAAACAATTTCGATGGTCTTTCCTGGGCTTTTTCACCTTTCCTTTTGGATAAAAGAAAAGTCGGTGGCGACTCTTGCTAACTGCAATATTTGCGATTGAACGCAAAACAACCAAGTCAGTTCTCCCACCGTATCACAGTTATCTATGGGGAATTCCAAAAAATAACATGTCTGAAGGGTATAATCATGTTGCTCAAGTTGCTCCTCGTGTTCAGCCTGTTGTAACTTCTACACCTCCTGTTGCGCATATTGTTCCTATTGTTAATGATGAAATCTATCATGATGCAGATACACCAAGTGAAAGATTGGGTTTTTATGACAAAATGGATGATTTCTAAGATCAGTTTAATGAGATGCAGAAAAAGATGAAGGATCTCTGAGGGAAAGAATTGTTTGGGCAAAACGTTAGTGACCTTTGTTTGGTTCCCAATGTGAAAGTGCCCGCTAAGTTCAAAGTACCAGAATTTGAGAAATTGAAGGGAAACACTTGTCCTCATGATCATCTTATGATGTATGTTCGAAGGATGTCAGCTCACTCTGATGACCAACGTTTGTTAATCCACTTTTCCAAGACAGTTTGACTGGTGCTGCATTAAAGTGGTACATGAGCTTGGATAGTTCCAATATTTATACGTTCAATGATTTGGGAGAGGTATTTGTTAGGTAATATAAGTATAATGTGGATATGGCTCCCGATCGTGACCAGTTAAGAGTTATGATGCATAAGGACAAAGAATTTTTTAAGGAGTACGCGCAGTGTTGGTGCGAGGTTGCTGCTCAAGTTGTGCCTCTGATGGAAGAAAAGGAGATGACTAAGGTCTTCTTGAAAAATTTTGGGTCATTCTACTATGAAAAGATGGTGGCAAGTGTGCCAAGTGACTTCACTGAAATGGTTGGTATGGGTGTCAATTAGAAGAAGTTGTTAGAGAAGGAAGTTTATCAAAAGATGAAGGTTCCAGTGGTAATAAAAAGTAAGCATATGGTTAGAAGGAAAGAGATACAAATTATATTACTCAAGAGAGAAGAAGTAGGCCTCCAAGGAGACATCACCAGCACCAACCAGAAGGGTTAACCGTCTTTGGAAGAGAAATCAAGGAAACAGGTTTAGAAGTTCAATAAGGATTGGAGGTCGCTACGAATCAGTGTTTGGTCAAAGGAAGTTCAATGGCAAAGGAGTCATTTGTTATTAATGCAATGAGCCAGGACACTACAAACATGAATGTCCTCAAATTCCAAAGGACATACCAAGGAAGAAAGATCTCAAAGGCAAGAAAAAAGGGCTAATGGAAACATGGGATGACTCAGACTCTTCTGACTACGACTCAGATAGAGAACATGCTAACATGGCGTTGATGGCTCATGTTGGAACATCAAGTGAAGTGTTCCCTCCAGAAGATGAAGATGATTCAGAAACAGAAGAAATATTTTGCAAATAGGTATTCTCTAATCTTACTCATTCTGAATTAACATATTCCTTAGTTGAAGTTCTGGAAAAATATGAGTTACTCAAGATCCAATTCAAGGATCTCAAAAGGACCCATGAATCTGTATCTGTTGAAATCAATAAGCTGAACGAAGAATTTTTGTTTTAAAAGAAGAATACTTTTTATTGAAAGATGAAAACTCTACCCTTAAAGGCACGAGAACTCTTCCAGAAGCCTCTGAGAGTACTAATGATGTCATCAAGAATTATGACAAAGCTAACCATAAATTTCTAACTAAGAGCATAGGGAGAAGTGTGATAGCTTATATGATCTATGGTGTAAGCAGAAATGGAGTTAATGGTATTGGTTATGATCCTTATGAAAAATATAAATTTAATAAGGAAAACATACCAACTACCTTATACTCTCATTTTGTGTCTGTTGGGTTTGTGCCAAAAGAAAATGGAGAAAATGGAGAGAACTTTAATTCTGAAACTGATGAAAATAAATTGGCTAAATCAAATATTTTTTAACTCTTGTAAATATGATTATTCTTCTGCTAAGACCAAAGTTGTTCACAACTCTAGTAGATCTAACAAGAAATGAGCCAAAAAAGTATGGGTACCAAAGGATAAGATCATTTATGCTGCAAACATTGATCAGTGCATTTTGATGCACATTTTTCCATGATTGTACTTATGTATTTCCATGGTTTGTTTGGCTTATTTTTGTATTTTATAGTGTTTTTCTATTTTAGTTTATTTCTACTCTTAGTTGATTTTCGCACTTTATTTTTAGCATTAGCAGTCTGCACAAATAAATTCATAACTTGAGCTACGGGAGTCGGAATGAGGCGTGCTACCAGTCATTGGAAAGCTAAGAGAAAGAGCTACAATTTTCATTCAGAAGTCGAGAGCTGAATCGAACTGTAGAAGTGACATAAAATTCGTTGAAGTTGCAGCATTTTATATTTAAGTTTTGGGTCATTTGTTTTGGGCATGGGTTATGTTTTCGACCCAGTTGGGTTATGAACCGAATCCTTGTCTTTGCTATACCTAGCAGCCGCTGTAGTAATTTAGTTTTGGACCTTTGATTATTGAGAAAAATTACTTTTGGCTTTTGTACGAATTTACATGGAGAACTAATTCATCTTGACAATCTGCTGTATTCAGGTTATGACACCTTGAGGTTATAATAATTCTAATTCATCTTTTATTTCGTTCAATATTAATCTATGTTCTTGTATGCTTAATTAAAATTGCATAGAGTATATTGATTTAATTCGATTGATTGTATGATCCTAACCATAGTCACGTCAACATTTGCTTAATTTGTTACCGTGTCTGATTAATTCATGTTTGCTTAATTCATGAGGCTAAATAAAATATTTTTTAACTCTTGTAAATATGATTATTCTTCTGCTAAGACCAAATTTGTTCAAAACTCTAGTATATCTAACAAGAAAGGAGCCAAAAAAGTAGGGGTACCAAAGGATAAGATTATTTATGCTGCAAACATCCTTAGCAGTGCAATTGAAACACATATCTTGGTACCTAGACTCTGGCTACTTGTAACACTTGATGGGAAAAAGGCATATGTTCCAAAGTATGGAACTTAAGCCTGGAAATGTCATGGGTTTCGGAGGTGATCAAAAGGGAAGGATCATAGGCTCCAGTGTGAGTACAACTTCAATACAAGGTGTTTTGCATGATGTTAAAATAGGGAAATATGGAACATTAGTAAAATGGATGTTATCTCTTTGTCTTATGGAACTCCTTTGTATTATAGGTCTTAGGAATCATCAAAAAGTACTTTGAAATTGACCCAACACATTGAAAAACAGTTTATGCATGTTTTTGCGTTGCATGTGTCGACACATTTGATTTTCAGGTTGTTGTACCCCAAATTTTTCCGTCTCATTTTACTTAATACATGTCAATTGAGGTCCCCAAGTTGCTGAAGGAAGTCCAAGAGTTGACTAGACCAACTCTCTCCTAAGGCAGTATACCTCAAATTAGGGTTTCATTTTTCATCAAGATGAGAGGACTAAAAAGTTCTCCTATTCTCTCCATGGTCCTAATATGTTACCAAGATCATCCATTCCAAGTTTCATGCCCTGCACAAGAAGTTTGCCCAGCCAACTGCTCAGATGCTTGAGAATCGACTATACTAGGTCAAAAGTCAACAGTGGCCCACATGCAGTCAAACTTCAAGATTTTTGGTCAACATCATCATTTTGAAGTGTTATCCATAGTTTGATCAAGGGTTGATCATGATTCCTCAAGGAATACTCCAAATTCATCAAAACCTAAAAGTTGCTAAATTAGGGTTTTGCAGGAAAAGTCAACCCAACTTTGACCAAGCATAACTTCTCAGGCTTTATCAGAAATTTTCCATCCAAAGCTCATTTTTAAGAGGATGCAATTACCTACAATTCATATTCATCTCACAAGTTCAAAATATGCACTCATAAAAAGATATGAATTTTGACATTATAGGTCCTTTTGAAAAGTCAACAAAAACACCTTTTGGGTCAAAGCTTCATACATGAATATGGAAGACCCAATTGAGATGAGACCAAAAGGGTTGCTTAGGGGACATCCTAAGCTTTCAGAAGTCCAACATACACCCCCAGTTTGCTTCATCACTCCAGGCCCAAATATTTATCTCTTTTTTTAATTCTTTTTTATTGGTTATTTTTAATTATTTTCACAACAAAAACCATTTTTTTAATCATAAAATCAGAAAATCACTAAAAAATTAGATTTTAGTTTTTTTCATAAAAATATTTAATTGAAATTAATTAATTAGCTTAATTAGATTAATTCAAATTCTTTTTTTATAATTAAAATCAATTAGAAGACTAGGTTTAACTTTTTGATTTAATTATTTTCTTTTCTTCAAACAAACAAAAAAACCAAAAATATGAGATTTAATTATTTTTCTTAAATTGATTAGTAGCTAGGTTTTATTATTCCTTATTTTCTTAAATAACACAAAAACAATAAAAAAACAATGATTTTTTCTTTAACCAATTGCATTTAGGTTTAGTCAAGGGTCAAAACCCTAATTTCTCACGTATTTGATTTGTCACGCGCTTGTTATCATTTTTGCCATTATTTTGTAATTGTTTCAAGGTTGTAATAGTTTAAATTAAGTTTTTAAATTCCACATTTTTTTATTTTACGTCAAGGCAATTGCGTAACTGTCAAAGCCATGTAATAGCTAGGTTTATTTCCACTTTTACTTTCAGCAAACTTGTAACTGTCTAGATGTATGATTAATAGGATTGTATGGCAAGAATGCATGAAATTAAAAATAGTTAGAAAACCCTAATATGCAAAGATTAAAATAACTGAAACGAATCACTCGCACATGTTCAGTCCTAGGGTTTACCTCACTTCGGTTACCTTCGGTACACAATCATTAAGCATAGGGGATTTTAGTGGTTGCCCTCCAGTATAAAGAGATCAAATGGTCCCATTCAAATGTTGCCTCGGAAATGTTGCCTCAGAAATGTTGCCTCGAAAAGATATTAAGACTTTAGGGTTACTACTAAAGTTTTCTAACTATTGATTTAGTGATTGTATTCGTCCCTTTCGAATGACCCTTACAAACTTCAACGACGGTTCTACCTACTCCTTAATAGTAGGATAGTGCTGTCTAAAGGATATAGAACAAAAAAGATCTTTTTTCGAGTAGGTAGATGCTAGTAGGTACTTGCTTAAAACAAATATTTTCACACAAACACCTTTCAAAACAGTTTCAAAACAACTTCGTCACACCTTTGAGGACTGATACAAGGGTTATCACGAAGTAAAACATTTTCAATGTAAGCACATACACAAGCAATTTTAAAAAGATGAGCAAGTACCTAAGAGACCATGGAAAACCATGCATATAAAGGGTGCTAACACATTCCCTTTCTATAATCTACCCCCCGTACTCAAAAATATCTTGAAAAAAGGTTTTTTCTGTTCTTTTTCCTTTTCCATGATTGGATGAAATAAAAGTCGGTGGCGACTCTTGCTTACCGCGACATTTTGCGAACAAAAATGCAAAACGCAAACCAGTAAAAATAGTCGGTTCTGCCACCGTATCACAGAACTGGCGAATCTGCTGGGGAATTAATAAGTGGGGTAAACCTTAGGATCTAGGTCATATTTAATTGCTTTCCCTTGATTGTCTTGCTTGCTTTATATTTATGGAAACTGTTTGGGTTATTTGATCCTACACCCGGATCTGGGGAACACCTTTTTCGTAAGTAGCAATAAACTTTGAGGGAACTATGTTGGGGTATACCGGCACGGTTGAAGCAGTAGTTATGTTGATGTGGCACTTTGGTTGGTACCGGTAACCCTTGAGTCAATCGAGGAGAGTACGGGGCCTCCGCGTGGTGTCATGAAGCATCAACTGACCTTAGAACTTTTAATTGCCCAACTTGGCCATTAGAAAGTAGTGAGGTAGACGGCCTCAGTGTAGAGCTGAGAACAGGTTGATACTCGATGCTACACTCATTGAGATCAGACTTTCAGGGTATTTCAGCCGCAAGAAAAGATTGCGCGAGCTGAGACAATGCCGATAAAGGATGGCCAGTGATATTGAGATACTCTAGAACCCGGTTACTATTTCTAAGATAGGTTGAAACCAACTAACTTCAAGAGGGTATTACCTTTGACCTCATGCAAGCCTTAAACCTAAGGACTTGGTGTGATTTGATTGTGCTTGCTATACCTGTGTTTTCTGTACCTATGTTTAATCATGACATCATGCATCATAACATAGCATCCATTCTTATTGCACTAACCATTTCAAAGACCAAGGGAATTTATCTTTGCCCTGTTTTGCAGATCATGGCTTCTGTACGTAGAAACACCATCTGAATCAGCTTTGTGAAGATACCTTCCCAACTCAAAGAGCTAGTATCAAGGGTTTCTGAAACTTCTGTGTTCACCAAGAGACATGGTCGACTTCTCGACCTGGTTACTTAAAACTTTGATGAAAAGATGATGAGTGTGCTTTTTCAGTTCTTTGATCTCAAGCACCACTACTTCACCTTTCTAGACTATCGGTTGGTACCTACCTTGGAAGAATTATCTCAGCTGTTGAATATGCCCATTCTTGAGCAGTTACCCTTCATAGGTTTAGAAGAAGCTCCTAAGCCAGAAGTCATTGCCTCAGATTTACACCTGAAACGGGCCGACGTGGTGTCCAATTGGGAAACAAGAAGCGGAGTCAAGGGTTTTCTAGCTAAGTTTATGATAAATAAAGCACAAATGTTTTGGGGATGATGCAGACTTTCAGGCTTTCGAGGAGGTGTTGGCTCTTCTAATCTATGGGTTAGTCCTATTCCCTAATCCGGGCTAATTCGTAGACGTGAATGCAATCAATATCTTTCTCTCTCGCAACCCGGTTCCTACTTTGCTCAGAGATATTTTGCACACTCTCCATACTCGTACCATGAGGAGAAGAGGGACTCTTGCGTGTTGCATGCCATTGCTGTCGAGGTGGTTCATTTCTCACCTCCCTAAATCCATACTGAAGAATGAAGAAGGCCTAGTTTGGTCACAAAGGATAATGTCACTCGCTCATACGGATATTATTTGGTGTTATCGATCTATGGAAAACATTGCTATCATTGACCGCTGCGGGGAGTACCCTAATGTCCCACTGCTTAGTATCAGATGGGGTATAACCTATAACCCTTGTTTAGCCCTGCGACAATTTGGTTATGCTGGAAGGGATGGTCCCCATGAGTTACTTATCGATGGTATTATATTCAACTATGAGGATGATGTCAAGGAGTATCGCCGAAGATTCATACGAGCCTGGGGCATGGTAAACAGATCAGGCGCCAAGGCTTTGGGACCAAAGACTTCCATTCCTATGGAACCTTACCTACAATGGGTACGAGCTCGTGCCCGGCAGCTTATGATGCCCTATGTGGCTGTTTTGCCAGTGATTGTGGAACCCACTACGGAGGAGGGTATTCCTTACACAGTTCTCTATCCTTATATGCCCACTGATTTGGAGAATTATAGAGGTCTTGGATTCAGTTGATGGAGGAGCGAGATAGCTACAAGGATCAGTTCCATACTCAGAAGAGGAAGGTTTTAGAGCTCACAAAGAAGTTGCATGAAGAAAGAGGACTCGATGACTATTCCGGCACAAAGAGGAAGCATCCATAGGATTTTTTATTGTCTTTTATAGTTTCAGATTTATTTTTTAAATTGTAACGCCTAAAAGGCATTTAAACTTCAAATTTAGCTAATAAAGTTTTTGTTTATTGTGGTTTGCAAATTTAAATTTCTCGAACTCTTTGAAATCATTGCATTCGCATCCCATCCATAACATTGCATAAACATGTACCATTATAGGTTTTTCATATTCTTCGCTGTTTATTTCAGCAGAAATGTCTTCTGAACAAAGCATCAAGGATCTTCAGGCACAAAACGCCCAATTCCAACAAATGTTCATCAGTTTGGCAAAAGGGCAGGAGGATCTGAAAGCCCTCATTCTGAAAGAGAAGAAGAAGAAGAAGAAGAAGAAGGTTGTCGGTATTCTGAATATGTGCCAGAGGTTTGGAGAGCGGTTGAAGCGTCCAACTGATTTGAGATCTTCATCCAAGGAAGGGGAGAACTAAGAAGGAGAGAAGGACCCTAGCCATGAAGTCTCTGATAATGATACTAACTACAATGATGAACAATATCCTCCTGCTGAGGATAGATACAAACAACTAGAAGACCTTCTGAGTGCCATGGAAGTTCAGAGGATACCTGGGCTAGATTTCGAAGAACTGGGATTGGTGTCGGGAGTGGTCATCCCACAGAAGTTCAAAGCTCCAATTTTTCTAAGTATGATGGGGTGTCCTGCCCAAAACTCCATCTCCGCTCTTATGTCAGGAAGATTCATCCCCACACAGCTGATAGAAATCTATGGGTTCACTTCTTTCAAGATAGTCTGTCAGGGATACAACTTGAATGGTTCTACCAGCTAGAAGGAGCAAATATCTGAAACTCGGAAGATCTGGCTTCTGGTTTCTACAAGAAGTATCAGTATAATGCCGACCTTTCTCCCACTTGTACTCAGCTCTAGAGTATGTCCATGGGTGCAGGTGAAGGATTTAAAGATTATGCACAAAAATGGAGAGACTTGGATGGGAGAGTTCAACCCCCGTTGTCTGATAGGGAGTTGGTTGATATGTTTCTAGGGAAACTATCTGGTCCATTTTTCAATCATTTGATCGGCAGTTCATCAGCTGGTTTCACCGAGCTGATCCTAACTGGGGAAAGAGTAGAAGTCGGAATTCGAAGCGGTAAAATACAGAAGGATGCCTTGTCAAATTCAGTAAAGAGGCCTTTTGCTGGTAAGAAGGAGGCCAGTGCCATGTACAGCTCGAGTGGCCAAAATAAGGCTGAATATCGGCAGACAGTAAGTGTCGTGATGATACCTAGACCTGCAGTTTCTCCATAACGCAACAATCAACAAAGGGCGGAAAGACCATAACGACAATTTACCCGTATCAACATGACATTGGCTGAAGTTCTATCTCATCTGCTGAAATCTAACTTGGCAACCTTGAGAGAGGCTCCAAAGAATCCAAATACTACATCTCCCCGATATAATTCGAATGCCCGATGTGCCTATCATTCTAAGAGTCATGTCCATGATACAAATGACTGCTAGGTTCTAAGAAACAAAGTACAAGACATGATTGAAGCCAAAGAGATAGATTTCGATGCTCCGGAGAAGCCGAATGTCATAACTGCTCCCATGCCTAGGCACGGTCGTGGAGTTAATGCTATTGATATTTATTTGTTTGTTACCTCTGTCGATGAAGTTGCTACACCTCTCTTGATTGTAAAGAAGAATTTGTTGTTGGCTGGTTTATTTTCGGGTTGTGGTGAAGGTTGCCACGTATGTTCGCTTTTATCTTCTGGTTGCTGTTTGCTGAAATTAGGTATCCAACGCTTGATAGATAACAAAGAAAATTTGTTTGAGAAAAGTATGATCCCTGTTGTTCCAGTTGGAGACGCTTCCATTTTAACCATTTCCGCCAATCCTTCCAAGGCTTCCTCGAGAAGACCTGTTAGGATTACATCCGCTCCAAGAATTGCTCAACTAATAATTACTGTTCCTGGTCTTGTCCCGTATGTCTCGGATAAAGCTGTCCCGTGGCATTATGGTGCCGATGTGTACTATCATGGCATCAAACAAGAGTTGAAAGACGAAGAGGCTGATCTTGATATCGATAACATTGTCAGAACCAGCAAAATCACCCGAAGTGGAAGGGTCTTCTCTCCCGAGATTTCCCCTAAGACTATTAGCAAGCCCATTGTCATTACATCTGTTGTCCCTGCTAGTACATCATCTATTGTTCCTGTTCTTACTCCAGTCGATGAATCATCTAATACCCACGGCAAAGAGGTTGTAGGTGAGCCTGCCCGGACAGAGGCGCCTAAGAAAATTGGTGTGGAGGCCTCTAAGCAAGAAATAGAGGAGATATTGAAAATTATTAAGAAGAGCGACTACAATATGGTCGAACAGTTGGGGCAGACCCCATCGAAGATATCCATGTTGTCTCTACTATTGTGTTCTAAAGCCCATGCGAAGGCTTTGATTGTGTTTCTCAAGATTGCGCATGTGCCGGAAGAGACTTCAGCTGATCAGTTCAAAGATTGTGTGGCAAGCCTGACTGCTGATAATGGGCTGGGTTTTTCAGATGTCGATCTGACTCCGAAAGGAAGAAAGCATAATGATGCTCTACATGTCTCGATTGAATGCAAGGGCACCACTATGGCTCATGTGCTGGTAGATACTGGGTCGTCGCTGAATGTTTTGTCGAAGAAGGCATTAGACCGTTTGGATTGCGAGGGTTTAACTCTAAAGCCTAGTAACATTGTGGTAAGGACTTTTGACAGATCAAAGAGAATGGTGCACGGGGAAGCGGACATCCCTGTCAAAGTAGGTTCTCAGACTTTTGGGTCCACTTCTATGTGATTGATATCAAGCCATCATATTCTTGTTTGTTGGGTCATCCTTGGATCCATGAGGCTGGGGCAGTCACCTCCACACTCCATCAAATTCTTAAGTATCCGGTAAAAGGAAAGATTGTCACAGTGCGAGGTGAGGAAGAATATATGGTGAGTCACCTCAACTCCTTCCGCTACGTATAGATGGACGGGGAATTCATAGAAACGCCTTGTCAGAATTTTGAAGAGGTCCCTCAGATCTTGGCATCCACTGAAACTGCTAGCAACAAACCTCCTCTGAAGATGGCTTCTCTCAAGGACGCCAGGGATGTGGTTGAAGAAGGTGGGTGCACTAATTTGGGACAACTCCCTAATTTCACTCATTAAATTGATAAATTTGGTTTGGGTTTTACTACAGGGGCTCAAAGAGCTGTTATACGCACTCGAGTTGGAGGACCTCCCCTACGCATCAACAATCGTGGGATTAACGCCATTGAAGACAGTGAAGAGGAATCAGACATCGACAGATGGATCTACCCGACTACCAATGGTGGACCGAGCAGCTGGAAGACTAGGGACTTCATACCTGTTTCTTTTATTCCGCAGTGATTGACTTATTTGTTTTAATATTTGTAATAAACAATTTGAAACTTTACGGCCTGATGCCTTACCCGAGGCACCTTGGCTTTGCTTGTGAGGGCTATTTTGTCATTTCATAATCATTAATAAAGCATTGGACGTTTCTTGCATACAAATTTTGAGCTCTCTGTTTTTCTTTTCTATTTTCCACTATATCAAAACAGTTATTCTCTTACACACACTCACGTATCACAATGCAGATCCATATCCATTCTAGATCCCATTGATAACAACTCTGCTATTTCCAATTATGACTTCAAAAATCCGATCAACCAAGCCGAGGACGAAGGTGAAGATGATTGTGAGGTGCCCGGAGAACTTGCTAGACTAGTACAGCAAGAAGAAAGGGCCATACAACCTCATGAAGAGCCGGTTGAGACAGTGAATTTGGGTAGAGAGGCAGAAAGGAGGTTAAAATAGGTGCAAAACTGGAGCTTAGCATCAAACAGAGATTGATACAGATGTTGCACGACTATGTTGAAATCTTCGCCGGGTCCTATGAAGACGTGCCTGGTTTGGACATCGATATTGTGGTACATCGCCTGCCGACTAAAGAAGACTTCCCTCCAGTTAAGCAGAAGGTCCACCGTATGCGTCCTGAAATGTCAGAGAAAATTAAGGCAGAGGTCATGAAATAGTTCTATGCAGGATTCTTAGCTGTCACTTCGTATCCACAGTGGGTTTCTAACGTTGTTCCGGTACCCAAGAAAGACGGTAAGGTATGAATGTGTGTTGATTACAGAGATCTGAATAGGGCAATCCCCAAGGATGACTTCCCACTTCCTCACATTGATGTTCTTGTTGAAAACACTGTGCAGCATAAAATCTTCTCCTTCATGGATGGTTTCTCGGGCTACAACCAAATAAAGATGGCTCCTGAAGACATGGAGAAGACAACTTTTGTCACACAGTGGAGCACCTTCTGCTACAAGGTAATTCCTTTTGGGTTGAAGAATGTTGGGGTAACCTATCAGCGCACCATGGTCGCTTTGTTTCACGATATGATTCACCACGAGATCGAAGTGTATGTTGATGACATGATATCCAAGTCTCAGACTGAAGAAGAGCACCTTGATCATCTCCAAAAATTGTTTGACAGGTTAAAGAAATACAAGTTGAGGTTGAATCCGAACAAGTGTACCTTCGGGGTAAGGTCTGGCAAGCTTCTGGGTTTTGTTGTCAGTGACAAGGGTATTCAGGTAGACCCTGCGAAGGTAAAAGCCATACAAGATATGACGGTTCCCCGCACAGAGAAGGAAGTTAGAGGTTTCTTGGGACGTCTGAATTACATCGCCAGATTCATTTCACATCTGACTACTACTTGCGAGCCAATCTTTATGCTGCTGAAGAAAGATCAAGTGGTAAAGTGGAATGATGAATGCCATACCGATTTCGAAAAAATCAAAGAATACCTTCAAAAACTGCCAATTCTGATGCCTCCAGTTGAAGGAAAACCTTTGATATTATACTTGACAGTGCTAGACAATTCAATGGGGTGTATGTTGGGGCAGCATGACGAGTCTGGTCGAAAAGAGCATGCCATTTATTACCTTAGAAAAAAGTTTACCGACTGTGAGACCCGATACTCATTGCTCGAGAAAACTTGTTGCACTTTGGCATGGGCTGCTCACCGACTGAGACAATATATGCTGAGTCACACTACCTTGTTGATATCAAAGATGGATTCGATCAAGTATATTTTCGAGAAACCCGCTCTCTCTGAAAGGATAGCAAGGTGGCAAATGATCTTAACCAAATACGACATACAATATACAACCCAAAAAGCAATAAATGGGAGTGTATTGGCAGATCATTTGGCTCACCAGGCCGTGGACGACTACCAGTCTATGAATTTCGAGTTCCCGGAAGAGAATATCATGTTAGTGACTGCCTACGAAGAGCCTGGACCGGATGAAGGACCCGAGGAAGGATCTCGATGGTCTATGTATTTTGATGGAGCCTCGAACATGCTGGGTAACGACATTGGTGCTGTAATCATATCTCCCGAGGGTTTCATACTCCGTTCACCGCCCGATTATGTTTCAACTGAACCAACAACATGGCAGAGTATGAAGCATGTATCATGGAGCTTCGAGCTGCTATTGACCCGAGGATTAAGTTTTTAAGTGTATTCGGAGATTCCGCTCTGGTAATAAGTCAGATCAAAGGCGAGTGGGATACGAAGCACCCGAATCTCATTCCTTACCGAGAATATGTACTGACATTGCTCCCACACTTTGAGGAGATAACCTTTGAACATTTCCCACGAGAGGAGAACCAGTTGGCGGACGCGCTAGCTACCATGTCTTCTATGTTCAAAGTTAGGTGGGACAATGAAGCTCCCAAAATTACCATTGAGAGGTTGGATCAACCAGCACACTGCTGTGAGATCGACACCGAAGAAGTGGCGGACAAACCTTGGTTTCATGAAGTCAAAAGGTATCTCGAGGTTCAGGAGTATTCCGAAGGGGCATCTGTAAACGATAGGAAGTTTATGAGAAGGTTCACTGCAAAGTTCTTCCTCAGTAATGGGATCCTCTATAAACGCAACCATGACTACACACTACTACAATGTATAGATAAGAGCGAGGCAGAGAGGATCATGACAGATCTCCATAAAGGCACTTTCGGAACCCATTCAAGTGGACATACCATGGCTAAAAAGATCCTACAGGCAGGATATTACTAATCCACTATGGAAGCCGATTGTTATCAGCACTCTCGAACCTGTCATAAATGCCAAATCTATGCTGATAAGGTGCATGTGCCTCCAGGTCCTCTAAACGTCTTGACCGCTCCTTGGCCCTTTGCGATGTGGGGTATCGACATGATCAGCGAGATCAGACCTACTGCATCTAACGGGCATCGCTTCATTCTGGTAGCAATTGATTACTTCACAAAGTCGGTTGAGGCAACTTCCTTTGCTACAGTAACCAAGAATGTCATAGCGCGATTTATCCAACACAACCTAATCTATCGATATGGTGTACCAGAGAGGATTATTACTGGCAATGGTACGAATATCAACAACACAATGATCACCGAGCTCTGTAAACAGTTCAAGATACAGCATCATAATTCTTCTCCCTATCGGCCGAAGATGAATGACGTTGTTGAAGCAGCTAATAAGAACATCAAGAAGATTATGCAGGAGATGACGGTGACATATAAAGACTAGAACGATATGTTACAGTTCGCTCTTCATGGGTACCATATCTCAGCACGGACGTCGACAAGGGCAACACCCTACTCTTTGGTATATGGTATGGAGGCAGTCCTACCCATAGAAGTCTAGATACCTTCTCTCAGAATCATGAAGGATGCAGGTTTAAACAAAGACGACTGGATCCAAACCCGGATTGATCAGTTAAATCTAATTGACAAAAAGAAACTTACTACTATCTGCCATGGTCAGACATATCATAAGCGAATGATCAAGGCTTTTAACAAGGAAGTCAGGCGTCAAGAATATCAAGTTGGGGATCTAGTGATCAAACGCATCATACTGCCGCAAGGTGATCCCAGGGGCAAATGGACCCCCACGTACAAAGGGTCATTTGTAGTTAAAAACATTTTCTCGGGAGGAGCTATGATTCTAACCAACATGGATGGTGACGACCTCCCTCGCCCCGTCAATGCAGACATAGTGAAAAGATACTACGCATAATCAAAGACCCGCTAGGTCGACTGGCCTAGGAAAAAATAAGGACTTCCCAGCAAACCAAAAGGGTTCGGGAAAAAGTAAGGGATGAAAATGAAAAAATCTGTACACCCGACAAGTCGAAAACCAGAAAGGGCGGCTTAGGCAAAAAAGGGTATCCCGGTGGACTAAAAACCCGAAAGGGATGTCCAGGAAAAAGTTAGGGATTGAAGCGTATCATTATGTCTCATTGGATCATCTTGCGACCAGACTCCGGTATCAGCTATCAAGCTCTGACGGCGCCAATCAATCTGATCAACCTTCGGCCAAGTAGCAAAGTGATGAGATGCTTGAAGATATAAAGGCAATAGCAGAGTTGGAACCCATTGGGGTTGTTTCACACAACTATTTTTATTTCTTTTATACAAAGTGTATAATTTCCATCTTTCGGCGGTGTTCTCTTACTAGAACGCCAGCCTCTTTGTACAAAATGCCGATTACAGGCCGACTTCAAAATCAATACAAATCATTTTCACAAGAAACTTCAGTCTCTTTTTCTTTTCCTGTTTTGTTTTGCAAGAACGTACAATGATTTATTTTTGATATATACATTTGAAAATGATTGCTGCTCATAAATATTTACATAAGAAACAAAAGACAACTACTCGTAATTCTAGAAACAGGGAAAATAAGAAGTGCCAAACCCGACGATTCCTCTGCCCAGCAGGTATCGGGATAGAGCCATGCTTGGGAACATGACTATTGGCATACGCACTCCCCACAGAGTAAAAGTATCCAAAGGCATGGATGTCATCTTCCCTGAAACAAGGACATAACTATCCCCAGCTGAGGCTCGTAATCGCAGGGGAATCAACAAATTTCATCCCCCAAGTGGAGTCTATTTCCACAGATGCAGAAGCTCAATCTCCAACAGAGCTCATCACTTCCAGCAACGGAATTTCATCCCCAACTGAGTTTATTCCTCCAGATCAGCGAGTCTACCAACGAAGTATCTCTTCCCCCAAGTCTGGCCTCGCAGAGTTATTCTCTAGCATCTCTTTCCGGCAGAATTTTGGCAAATCTCCAGCAACCGTCAGGGATTTATTTTCCGAGACACGTGCTTACCCCGACAACATTTCATAAACATACATCATGACATATGCATACATGACATGTACAGCATAATATCACTTATTTTGAGAACATCATCTCTCCCTGCATTTCATTCACCGCATGTAACTAACCCTGATATTTTTCAGGAAAAGACGATTAGCTTCAACAAATCCAGTAGTTGTACAGATCACATCTGCAGACAACTAATGGAAACTTAGTTCCAGAAATCAAGCGGGTCAACTAATCTACATTATCATATCAAAGTAACCTTACCCCGGTTCATGCTGAAGTTTTACATAACTCGTAACCTTACCCCGGTTCATGCTGAAGTTTTACACAAACATAGCCCAAAGTAACCCTACGATCCAGGTTCCTTCTCATAGCCCTACTATCCAGGCTTTCATATCGAAGTAACCCTACTATCCAGGTTCCTTCTTACAACCCTACTACCCAGGCTTTCATATCGAAGTAACCCTACTATCCAGGTTCCTTCTCACAACCCTACTATCCAGGATTTCATATCGAAGTAACCTACTATCCAGGTTCCTTCTCACAGCCCTACTATCCAGACTTTCATATCGAAGTAATCCTACTATCCAGGTTCCTTCTCACAGCCCTACTATCCAGGCTTTCATATCGAAGTAACCCTACTATCCAGGTTCCTTCTCACAACCCTACTATCCGGGCTTTCATTTCAAAGTAACCCTACTATCCAGGTTCCTTCTCACAAAACCTTACTATCCAGGTTCTCTCTCTTTTACCCCCAAACAGCGGTCCACAACACTGTAAGACTAGAACCTGATCAAACACGGTTCATTTCGCATTTCTCCAGTAAAATGTGGTGCATCATATACCCCGACCAGATACACAGTACACTTCCACTTCCTCAAGCCGGAGTTATTTCCCAGTAGAGTAACGGACAACTGAAGCTCCTAAAACTCTATTTTCCCCCAAGACAGGAAATAAACATCCCCTGGATGGCATCTTTAAGCCCATCTCTGATGATTCTCTATCACATCCAGGATGGCATCTTTATGCCCATCTCCGACAATCTTCAATCCTCGACCTCCAAATGGCATCTGTAAGCCCATTCCCGATATCACAAATCCAGTGTTACTTCATGCGAGTGCAAATTTCGGGACACTCTAGTGTTCAATCATCTTCCACCTTCAGATTACGAAAGGCAAACAGCCAATCTACATCCTCAAGTTTAAGAAGATTGAACAGGGGCAGTTGTTGTACCCCAAAATGTTCCCTCTCATTTTACTCAATACAGGTCAATTGAAGTCCCCAAGTTGCTTAAGGAAGTCCAAGAGTTGACTAGACCAACTCTCTCATAAGGTAGTATACCTCAAATTAGGGTTTCATTTTTCATCAAGATGAGAGGACCAAAAAGGTCTCCTATGCTCTCCATGGTATTAATATGTTCCCAAGATCATCCATGCCAAGTTTTATGCCTTGCACAAGAAGTTTGCCCAGCCAACTGCTCAGATGCTTGAGAATCGACTGTACTAGGTCAAAAGTCAACTATGGCCCACATACAGTCAAACTTCAATATTTTTGGTCAAAATAATCATTTTGAAGTCTTATCCATCATTTTATCAAGGGTTGATCATGATTCCTCAAGGAATACTCCAAATTCATCAAAACCCAAAAGTTGCTAAATTAGGGTTTTGCAGGAAAAGTCAACCCAACTTTGACCAAGCATAACTTCTTCATGCTTTATCAGAAATTTTCCATCAAAAGCTCATTTTTAAGAGGATGCAATTCCATACAATTCATCTTCAGCTCACAAGTTCAAAATATGTACTTATAAAAAGATATGAATTTTGACATTATAGGTCCTTTTGAAAAGTCAACAAAAACACCTTTTGGGTCAAAGCTTCATACATGAACATGGAAGACCCAATTGAGATGAGACCAAAAGGGTTGCTTAGGGGACATCCTAAGATTTCAGAAGTCCAACATACACCCCCAGTTGGCTTCATCACTCCAGGCCCAAATCTTTATCTCTTTTTTTAAATTTTTTTATTGGTTATTTTTAATTATTTTCACAACAAAAATCATTTTTTTAATCATAAAATCAGATAATCACTAAAAAATTAGATTTTAGTTTTTTTCATAAAAATATTTAATTCCAATTAATTAATTAGCTTAATTAGATTAATTCAAATTCTTTTTTTATAATTAAAATCAATTAGAAAACTAGGTTTAACTTTTTGATTTAATTATTTTCTTTTCTTCAAACAAAAAAAATCAAAAATATGAGATTTAATTATTTTTCTTAAAATGATTAGTCGCTAGGTTTTATTATTCCTTATTTTCTTAAATAACACAAAAACGACAAAAACAATGATTTTTTCTATAACCAATTGCATTTAGGTTTAGTCAAGGGTCAAAACCCTAATTTCTCCCGTATTTGATTTGTCGCGCGCTTGTTATCATTTTTGCCATTATTTTGTAATTGTTTCAAGGTTGTAATAGTTTAAATTAGGATCTTAAATTCCGAATTTTTTTATTTTACGTCAAGGCAATTGTGTAACTGTTAAAGCCATGTAATAGCTAGGTTTATTTCCGCTTTTACTTTCAGCAAACTTTTAACTGTCTGGATGTATGATTAATAGGATTGTATGGCAAGAATGCATGAAATTAAAAACAGTTAGAAAACCCTAATTTGCAAAGATTAAAATAACTAAAACGAATCACTCGCACATGTTCACTCCTAGGGTTTACCTCACTTTGGCTGCCTTCGGTACACAATCATTAAGCATAGGGGATTTTCGTGGTTGCCTTCTAGTCTAAAGAGATCAAATGGTCCCATTCGAATGTTGCCTCGGAAATGTTGCCTCGGAAACGTCTCCTCGAAAAGATATTAAGACTCTAGGGTTACTACTAAAGTTTTCTAACTACTAAAGTTTTCACACAAACACCTTTCAAAACAGTTTCAAAACAACTTCGTCGCACCTTTGATGACTGATACAAGGGTTATCACGAAGTAAAACATTTTCAAAGTAAGCACATACACAAGCAATTTTAAAAAGATGAGCAAGTACCTAAGAGCCCATGGAAAACCATGTATAGAAAGGGTGCTAACACATTCCCTTTCTATAATCCACCCCCCGTACTCAGAAATATCTTGAAAAAAGGTTTTTTCTGTTCTTTTTCCTTTTCCATGATTGGATGAAATAAAAGTCGGTGGAGACTCTTGCTTACCGCGACATTTTGTGAACAAAAATGCAAAATGAAAACCATTAAAAACAGTTGGTTATGCCACCGTATCACACAGGTCGACACATGTAACTCAGTTTTTAAGCCTGTAAGCTTTTGTAAGTAACAAGTCGACACATATACCCTTCAAGTCGACACTTACTGAAAGATTTATGAAATTGCATAAATTTTTATTTTATGTGTCGGCACATCCATATTTAAGGTCAACACATTTACTCATGTTTTAAAGTCTGTAGCTTCTGACTTGTTCAGGTCGACAGATAGAGTCCTTCAGGTCAACACATGCATTCATTTTATAATGTATGTGTCGATACATATGAATTTGAGGTCGACACATAAAATATGTTTTGGTCAAATTTTCAATTTCTTTTATTATGCACTTGTCCTTTTCGCCCTGAATGTTTCCAATCTATAAATACCCATTCACGCATCATTCCAAACTTGATGATACCATAAAATTAGCCTACATTTCTTCTTCTTCTTCAACCTTCTAATCTATGCATACACGCCAACATTACATTATGATGATTTTCTATCGGGGTGTCATCTAGATAAAGAATTATGGATTTTCAATTGGTTTGGGTTGAGATTTGTAGGGGTTTACATCCGAGAAAAAACATCGGGTTTCTCCTCCAAAATCATTTGTTGAATTGGGGGCTTTTATTCAAGATCTTGCGAGAAGGAATCGTCCATGTGAAAAATCCCTTAGAGTGTTTGAAACCTTTTCAAGGAACCTTAGAGTGTTTGAAATCTTTTTAAAGAAGTAGCAGAATTGGATGATAAAATCAGTGATCTTGTGTTGATAGTGTGCAATCAGATTTACTCGAGTGAAAAATCCCTTAGAGTGTTGGAAATATTTACAAGGAACCTTTGAGTGTTTGAAATCTTTTTAAGGAAGTAGCTTAAGCGGCGAATAGGTTGTATCTATCGGTTTATACGACTTATCCAGTGATTTGCTTCCATATTAAAAAGCTTTGAAAACAAATTTTTAATTCAAGATCTGTGTCTAGAATTATTTTTACGTCTCTATTCACCCCCTCTATATACGCATCATCGTCTAACATCCAGAACAATAATTGTTAGTCAAAAGGATGTCTATACATTTGTTTTCAATAAAAGGAAGAGAAACAAATCTTATAAGATCAGGCTTTCTGACCTTATAAAACTAAAAATAAAATGTCTCATGCCTGTTAATAAGGAGCAGTGGACATGGCTCAGATGTTTAAGTTATGTTATCTTGAGAAAGATTTCTCAGTTGAACAAGCTTATCAAAATCCTGCCTTAACTGAAGTTTACTTCAGATGCTTTTTGTGAAGCATGTAAAAAGGTAAAGTTTTCAAAATCTTCTTTCAAAGAAAAGAATGTCGTTTCCTTTTCCAAACCATTGGAACTTCTGCATATTGATTTGTTTGGATCAGTGAAAACTATAACAATCAATGGAAATAAGTAAGGATTAGTTAATTTTATATAACTACAACAAGTGGACTTGGGGTGAAGTTTCTATAACATAAGGATGCGTCACATTTTGTATTCACTACCTTCTGTATTCAAGTGCATTTTGAGATAAAGTCTCAAACATTGTCAAGCCATTATAGCAAAGCACTTCTAGGCAAAAGATGTAAGCACATCATGTTATTTTTCAGAACATTGTCTCCATATGACATATTCATGAAAAGACTTGCTATGATTTGTGGAAGAACAAGAAACCAATATTTCTTACCTTCGTCAATTGGACTCTCTTGTTTTATCCTAAACACTAAAGAAAATATAAAATAGTTTGAGTCTAATGCTAAAAGTGGTAATGTTCTGAAAGCTCAAAAGGCTACAGAGTATATAACACTGAAACATTTTTGGAATCAATTTATGTCAGATTTGATGATAAGCTTGACTCTGAAAAGTTAAAGCTAGTTGATAAACTTGCAAGTATGGAGATTACCATTTCAAAATTTGAAGGTAATAGAGTTGCTGCTGAAGAACAAGAAGAAAGATGGTCAGAAGATGTTCAATCAGAATCTTCTATTGAGTTGACTCCTGTAAAGAGAACCCTACAAGAAGGATGTTTCAAACCAAGTATCTGATCAGAAAGGAACTCATGATGTTGTAATCAAATGGATGATCAGAAACAAGGTAGATGGTGAAGGTGATCTCATAATAGACAAAATACATTAGGACAGTTTTTATATGCTCTCTATCAAAGTACTTATAGATATCTCTACAAGTTAAGAGTTATTCTATCAAGGAAAAGGTCAAATTATTCCTGGTCATATATATCCTTTATAGGAATCTTTACATTGGATATTGAATAGTCACTTCATTAAGTAATGTTAGACCTTAACTATCTGACATTTTTGGTAAACTACCTCACTGGAAATGAAAATTGTTAGCTCAATATAATCAATTTTTATCATAACTGTTTATCATGTGTCTTATCTCGTGTCTTAGAACTCGTATTGTACCCATCTCTCTCTAAATTCTCATTTATTTAGTTGACATCTCTCTTAGGGTATCTGAACTGTATCTCTTATACAACCAGTTACATTTTCCTTTCCTCTATTTAAATCCCTGATCACCCCTCCCTATTTATTCATCTCCTCACGGCGTCAAGAACCTTTCATGGTGATGAAGATTTTATTGAAATTATCTATGAAATTCGTCCAAATATTCCAAGGTCCATCGGAGATAATTAGGGTCTTACTCAAAGTATTCTTGTGCAAGGATGGTCCAGTTACTTTGCAGCGCTGTTTGGACCATCTACCTTGACCTAGTTAGGAATTTCTTGCTGCATGTCTGTTGTACCCCAAAATTTTCCCTCTCACTTATCAATAATTTGCTCACAAGATCTCCCTTGGCTCAAGACTGCACTAGGGTTGATCAGCTCAAGACACCTCCTTAAGCATTGATAACCAAAATTAGGGTTTGAGATTGCACAAGGATATTTGAACTTCCAATGCCCCATATGGTTTTCATGGATCATTATGGACCCTCAAGATTACTCATGTCAAGTTTCAAGCTTTGGATCACACTTTTGCTCAGTCAATTGAGCAGTTGACCTATAAATCAACTATATTGGGGAAAAAGTCAACTATGGCCTATTTACAGTCAAACTTCATAATTTTTTATCCACATCAACATTTTAAACTCATATTTATCATTTTATCAAGTTTGGACCATAATTCCTCAAGAAATTTGATCAAATCTTCAAAAGGGCAAAATGGTAAAAATTCGGGTTTTGATTGGGAAAGGGCAATTTCTGATTTTTGACCTAGAAAATGATAAATTGGTTTAAGGCATGATATCAAGAGTCCAAATTGCATGATTTTTACCTAATGACATAGCTCAAAGCATTGCTCAAGTCCAATGGATTGAAAGATTAATTTTCAGTCAACTGATCAAAAGTCAACTGTATACTGAAAAGTCAAACTTTGACTTTTTGATCAAATTCAAATGTCAAAGATCACAATTCATAAAAACAAGTCAAAATATGAAACTTATTCATCAAGAAATCCAAAATTCAAGATTTCATTTTGAAAAGTCAAAATTTCTAAACTTAGAAATTTTTCTAAGTGTTGGAAATTTCTTATTTTTTCACAACTTTGAGCAAAATTTTCACCATGATGCAAGCTGATTCAAGAGAAATTTCCAACGTGAAAGTTGTAGATCTCCATGAAATCTACAAATTTTCTTTACACAACTCCTTCCAAAAGTTCTTGGGTCTCAAGTTATAATTTTAAGAACATGTGGTCATGAAACAAAACACTTCGTGAAATTTTTGCTCTAATTTGGTCAGGATTTTGACCCAACTTCATGGAACTTTTTCAAATAGTACCAAAGGGAATATTCAAAATCAATTCAAAAATGGGTTGTATAGCACATTGTAAGCTTTCCAAAATGTCCAAGAACTCCTTGATATCATTCTTGAGTAGGGATAATCGAAGAGATGAAGTTTGGGTTTTATCACTTGAATTACAAGGCATTTTGTGATGAACAAAATTCAAATTCAAAGTTATGTTGCATAAACTCTACTTTGAAGGCCTCAAACTTGTTAGGCACTCCATAATTAATTGCTTTCACAACTGTTAGAGATCTCATTTAAAGTATTCAATGCATGGACATGCTTTATATCCATTTTGGGAATTGTACATTGCCAATTTGATAAAGTGCTTTTTTACACAAAACTTGTTCTTGAGCCTTGCACTTGTTCTCTTCTGATCATACAAGTCCCATAACCCATAAGAAACTTGTTAGATACTTACAATCACTCATCCCAAGCTTGTACCTCACATTGAAACTTGGTTTCCCACTTTTCTTCAAAATCAAGTAACCTAGCAATTAGATAAAAACTTGTACTTCTGATTGTCCAAACCACTCCAATCCTTTTTCTTATAGATATACAAACCATTTGCTACAAAATAAACGAATGCTTGACCCCTTAAAACTCCAAGAGCTCAGAATCACATCTCATACCTTCATTTTCACATAAACTTACCAAAAACTTGAAACTCATAACTCCCTCGTGCCTTTTCAAGCCTTTTTATTCCTAAAGCTTCTAAACATCATTTAGAACTGATCCCACACCCTGTTACAATACTGTAACACCATTAACACCATCCTCCATTTTTAAAAACAGAGCTTTGCACTTGTACTTCTCCAGAACTCCTCAGGTACTTTCAGCTCAAGCTGAGAATCCCATTAGCTTCCTGGGAACTTGAGGAAGCTAACCCAATCATTGGAACTCCTTGAAAGCTGCTCAAACTTCAAACCCGATAACCTCTTGCAAGGTAAGTTTTCTAACTTTGGAACTCTTCATACAGGCATCATCAATGATTTATTTGTGAATGAAACATGTAGATATCATTGTCGTAAAGCTAACCATGTCCATAGTTTCCATTAATTTCGCCTGAGCTTAGAGAATTTAAAGAATGAAGTTTCTGAGATTTTTAGGGTTCAGATTAGGGCCAAGGAAATTCATGTTTATCTTTGATCTATAGTTTTAATGCTTTACATTTCTGAAACCGTGAGGAAATTTTCTACAAGTTTCATGTTTAGAGTTTTCATTTTTGTTGAGATTTGAACAAGTTACGGAGCTTCTGGCTGGGCGTGAGGTTGAAGATGAAGTTGGCCTCAGGAACATGTTTGCCTTATGTATTTATTGTTTGATTTATATAAACGGATGTATAGCCACCTCAGTGGTAAAAGCGTGCGCCTGTAACCTGAGGGACTAGGGTTCGAGCCCCAGTGGTACCCTTTTGATTTTTTTTTCACATTTTTGCATTCTGAATTTCTTTTTTTGGCAGGGCGCTGGGCCTCCTTGGGCCTTGTTTGTTTTTGTTTTTACTTGCTAACTCCCCTGCTTCATTTACATACCCCTGGCCAAGTTTTATTTTATTTTCTCATTTTCATTTTATTTATTTATTTTAATATATTTTCTAATATTAAAAAATCATAAAAAATACAAAACAATAGTAGATTTATATTTTGATATAGTTTATTTATTTTTCTCATAAAAAATTATTTTATTTAATCAATACTTTATTTAGTTTACTAATTATCTTTGTCAATTTAATTAAAACTAGGTTTTTGTTTTTTTTCTTTTACACCAATTAAAAAATATTATTTTAATATAAAAAAGGCCAAAAATATTTTATAATACTATAAATTATTTTCAAGACAAAAATACAAAAAAAAATACTTTTCTTAAACTTAATTTCTTTTTAATCAATTAATAGATTTAGGGTTTTATTTAAAAATCTTTTCTTAGTAACTTTAGGTTTTACCTTTTACTACTTTTAATTAATTATTTTCTTTTAATTAGTTAGGTTAAAAAAAAATCATTTTTCCTAAAAAATCCAAACAAAAATATCTATTTTTCTTCACATTTACATTCTTGCATATTTATTTTTGTACATTTATTTATTCAATTCTTGTGCTAATTCAATATGGTTGTAATAGATTAATTAGGTTTATTTTCTTGTAATCCTCATTTATACTTTGTACACCCCCTCCCACAAGTATTATAATAGCGTAGTAACTTTAAATTATGTAATTTGTCACTTTACATACAAATGTTAGTAATTAGGATTTGTATAGAAAGACTAAAACCAATACTTAGAAAACCCTAATTCAAGACAAAATCAAGCATGAAAACAATACATTTGCACACAATCACCCCTAGGGTAAATCCACTTGGTTTCCTTTACAAAATAGCCATATTACGCATGTGAGGTATCTTAGCACAAACAAGCAAATACAAGATCATAGTCCCTCGATGACGCTACCTAAGTTGCCTTTCAAATGATCTTAGTCCCTCAAAGAGAATTCTAAGATACCTTGCAACATTGCTAATCATGGTTATACGATGACCCACGCCCGTCCCATTTACATCCAAAGATAGGGTTACTTACCAAATCAATGGTAAGATAACAATGTCAAAGGAAAAGAAAATGAACAAGAAAGGCTTTTTGAGTAGGTAGAATGCTCCTAACTACTTGCTCCATTTCAAAACAAACACCCACACTTTGAAAACATCTTACAAACTTGAAAACATTTTCAAAAGATCAAAAACTTTGTATACATTCTTACGAAAGAGAGTCATTATAAAGTTTGCCTAAACAATGGCCTCTTTACAAAATACTTTCAAAAAACCACACAAAGAACAATTTCAAACAAAAGCAAGTGATCTAGTAAGTAACTAAGAGCCCATGGAAAACCATGGATGAAAAGGGTGCTAATACCTTCCTTTTTCATAATCTACCCCCCGAACTCAAGAAATAATCTCAAAGGTCTTTCCTGTGCTTTTTCATCTTTCATTTTGGATAAAAGAAAAGTCGATGGCGACTCTTTCTAACCTCAACATTTGCGACCAAACGCAAAACCTTTAAGTCAGTTCTCCTACCGTATCACAGAACTGGCGACCCTGCTGGGGAAAATTCTAAAAGTGGGGTTACCTTAGGGTTCAATCACATTTACTTGCTTTCATTGTTTGTCTTGTTTTCTTTACCTTATGGTTCTTTGTTTGGGTTTGAATCCTCTATCCAGATTTGGGATACCTTATAGGTAAGTAGCAATACATTGTGGAAACTGTGCAGGGTATACCAACATGGACTAAGCAATAGCTATGTTAGTGCGACATATTTATGGGTACCGGTAGCCCTTGAGTTAATCAAGGAGAATACGGGGCCGCTGAGTGATGTCATGAAGCACTAATGAACTTTTAGAACCTTTACTTGACCAACTTCGCCTTTAGGACGTAGTGAGATGACCGGCTTTGGTGCAGTCTGAAGTTGGTATATACTCGATACTACACTCATTGAGGTTTGGTTTCTTGGGATATTTCAGTTGCCATTAAAGAGGCTTGTGATGAAACAATGATCAAGGAAACAAACCAGTGATATTGAGCTACTTAGAACCCGGTTACTATTGCTAAGACAAGTTTGAGCCAACTAAACTTCAAGAGGGTACTTACCTATAAGACTCCATGCAATCCTAAACCTAAGGACTTGTTTGCTTCGTTTGTATATACATACTTGTACATAACATCATAAACATCATAACATCATATTCATTTACTAACCATTTCAAGGATTTTGGGATTTATCTTTGTTCTGTTTTGTAGGACATGGATTATATTCGCAGGAAAATCATTCAAGTCAATCTTGTAAGGATCCCTTCATAACTTAAAGAGCTAGATTCAAGGATTCTTGAAAATTCTCCATTCACTGAGAGACATGGTCGCCTACTCAACTTGGTCACCTCCAACACTGATGAGGACATGATGAAGGTGCTCTTTCAGTTCTTTGATCCTTTACACCATTGCTTCACATTTCTCGATTATCAACTTGTGCCAACTTTGGAAGAATTCTCCCGACTCTTGAGGATTCCAATTCTCAAGAGACCTAAAGCCAGAAGATATTGCTCAAGCTCTACACTTGCAATCATCTGATGTCACAACTCATTGGGAAACAAGGAGTGGTGTCAAAGGTTTCCTAGCAAAGTTCTTGTTGGAGAAAGCCCAAAACTGTTGGAACTCTTTGGATTTTCAAACCTTTGAGGAAATTATGGATCTCCTCGTCCATGGGATGGTTTTGTTTCCAAATCCTGACCAACTCATAGATGTGAACGCCGACAAAATCTTCATATCCTGCAACCTGGTGCCTACTTTGCTAGGAGACATTCTACATTCTTTTCACACTCGCACTATGAGGAAAAGAGGTGTCCTTATGTGTTGCACTCCTCTCTTGGCAAGATGGTTTATTTCGCATCTTCCCCAATCTGTATTAAATAACGAGCAAGGTTCAAGGTGGTCACAATGGTTGATGACGCTCAAACATTCAGACATCCATTGGTGTTCCCGATCTATAGAGAATGTTACTATTGTTGACCGTTGTGGAGAATTCCCTAATTTCCCTTTACTTGGAATTAGGGGAGGTATCACCTACAACCCCTAATTATCCTTAAGACAGTTTAGTTACGCCCGAAGGGATGGCCCTCATGAGATGCTCATTCAAGGTTTGGTATTTGACTACGAGAACAACGATCAAGGACTTCGCCAGAGATTTATTCGAGCTTGGAGGATGTTGAAGAAGGTAGATAGCAAGGCATTGGGGCATAATAATTATATCCCTCTTGAGCCTTACCTCAAATGGGTACGAACTCGCGCTTAAAGTCTTATGATGCCTTATCCCTCCATTCTCCCGGTAATCATTGAGCCTGTTAAGAAAGGAGATGTTCCATACACTATCCTAAATCCTGACATGCCCACCTCTCTTGAATACCTATAAAGATATTGGATACAACTCAAGGGGGAGCGAGATACTTTAGAAGCCCAATTCTATGCTAGCGAGAACAAGGTTTTGTATTGTTTTTCCCAAAGAGGCATTGATGTACTCAAGCTTTAATTTATTAATATAACGTGTTATTCCTTTTTGTCTAAAACAATTTGAATCTTTAAATCCTTGAAATCATTGCATATGCATTTACCATTCATCATAACATAAGCAGGTTTCTTGCAACAAGCCTCCTCATCTTCCTACTGTTTATTTCAGTAAGATGGATTTCGAGCAAACGGTGAATGACCTCCAAGCTAAAAATGCTTAGTTTCAACAAATGTTCTTAACTCTAGCCAAAGGACAAGAAGAGTTGAAGACCTTGCTGGTTAAATAGAAGATAAAGAAAACAAAGAAAATAAATGGAGTTTTAAACATGGTAAGAAGGTTCCAAGGACAAGCAAGAAGGACCCTAGACTTTGCAACATCATCTGGTGAGAAAGACTATCAAGATGGGAAAGGCAAGGAAACAGTTGCCCAGCCAGATTCAGAAGAGGAAGAGGAAGAAGAAGATTATTCTTAAGAACAATACCCTCCAGCCGACGATAAGTATAAGCATCTAGAAGAACGGTTAAGTGCAATGGAAATGCAAAAAGTGCCTGGATTGGACTTTGAGGAATTGGGTTTAGTATCAGGGATTGTCATTCCTCCAAAATTCAAAGCACCTGTGTTCGACAAATATGACGGAGTTTCATATCCCAAAATGCATCTCGAGTCTTATGTGAGGAAAATTCAGCCTCATACTACTAACAAGGATTTATGGGTACACTTCTTCCAAGACAGTTTGTCTGGAACTCAACTTGATTGGTTTTATCAGTTAGAAAGAGTCAATGTTCATAACTGGGGAGATCTAGCCGCTTCCTTTTACAAACAATACTAGTACAAGGTTGATCTTGCGCACACCCGTACTCAACTCCAGAGTATGGCCATGGTTTCAAGTGAAGGCTTTAAGGACTATGCACAAAAATGGAGGGACTTAGTAGGAAGAGTCCAGCCTCCCCTATCTGAAAGAGAATTAGTAGACATGTTCTTGGGCACCTCGTCTGGTCCTTTCTTCAACCACTTAATTGGGAGTTCATCGGCAGGTTTTACTGAATTTATATGGACCGAAGAAAGAGTGGAAGCCTGGATAAAGAATGGTAAAATTCAAAGAGATGCATCCTCTGCTTCTGTAAGGAAACCATTCATTAGAAAGAAAGAAATGGTTGATGTATATCCTCAGAGAAATCAAGATAGGGCTGGACGCCTTCCAATGGTGGGGGCTGTCATGATTCCTAAACATGCGCCTACTCGACAAAGAAGCAAACAACCAAGAATGGAAAGACCATTCAGACAATTCACCCGGATTAATATGACACTATATCAAGTATTACCATATTTGTTAAGATCCAATCTAGTGACTTTGAAAGAAGCTCCAAAGAACCCTAACACAACCTCTCCTCACTATCATCCTAATTCCCACTGTGCATATCATTATGAGAGTCCCGACCATGACACTAACAAATGTTGGGCTCTGAAGAACAAAGTACAAGACCTTCTTGAAGCCAAAGAGATTGAATTCGATGCGCCAGAAATTCCCAATGTCATTACTACCCCTATGCCCAAGCACGGCCATAATGCCAACGCCGTTGAGGAAGATATGTTTGTTACTTCAGTTGATGAACTTATGACCCCACTCCTAACTATCAAAAAGAACTTGTTAAATGTCGATGTATTCCCAGGCTGTGATGAAAGCTGTCATTCCTGTTTGTCCTCACCAACCAGTTGTCCTTTGTTAAAAGTAGGCGTTCAATTCCTAATAGATAACAAGTAGATTTTATTCGAGAAGGCTTCAATTCCAATTGTTTCTTATAATGATGTTTCCATCGTGACCATTTCCGTCAATTCTTCCAGGGTCTCCACCAAAAGACCCGTTAGAATTACATCAGTTCCTAAAGTAGCTCCATTGATTATTACAATGTCTGGACCAATCCCGTATTCGTGAGACAAAACGGTACCATGGAATTATGGAGGGGATGTCTACTACTACGGTATCAAGCAAGATTGGCCAGCTGCTAAAAATTCAAGTTCTGAGAAAGTTGGCTCTGATGTCAGTAATATTGCAGGGACTAGCAAGATTACCCGAAATGGAAGGGTATTCTCTCCAAAAATTGCTCCTCCAAAAGTTATTTCCAAACCCGTAATCATTCTTGTTGTTGTTGCTTCTCCAAAGGCTATTCCCAGTCCTACAATCATCTCTGCTAATACTCCTGTTGACAAAACTGTTATCACCCCTACTGACATTCCTGTTGCCGAGTCAACCGAGACTCGAGGTAAAGGTATTCTGATGGAGCCTGTCCGGATGAAGGAACAATCAGTTTCTATCCCTGAGACCTCCCGAAAAGAGATGGAGGAAATTCTAAAGATTATAAAAAGAAGCGACTACAATATGGTCGAGCAACTGGGGCAAACTCCATCAAAATTTTCCATGCTGGCTTTATTACTATGTTCTGAGGCTCATGAAAAGGCCTTGGTAAAATTCCTTAAAACTGCTCACGTACCCCAAGAAACATTTGTCGATCAGTTCTAAGATTGCGTAGCTAGCTTGAATGCAGATAATGGATTAGGTTTTTCAGATGCTGATTTAACGCCAAGAGGGAGGAAGCATAATAAGGCATTTCATGTCTTAGTGGAATGCAGGGGCACGACCTTTGCTCATGTTTTGGTGGAAACTGGTTAATCTCTAAATGTGTTGCCTAAAAAGGCTCTTGATAGGCTTGACTGTGAGGGATTGACATTGAAACCGAGCAACATAGTAGTGAGGGCCTTTGACGGCTCAAAAAGGATGGTGCATGGGGAAGTGGACATCCCCATAAAAGTTGGAACCCAAACAGTTGATTCAAATTTTTATGTAATGGATACTCTCCCTTCATATTCCTGCTTGCTAGGGCGACCGTGGATCCACAATGCTGGCATTGTTACTTCTATGTTGCATCAAATGCTGAAATATCCAATTCAAGGGAAGATCATCACTGTTCATGGAGAAGAAGAGTATATGGTCAGCCATCTAAATTCCTTCAGATATGTGTAATTAGATGGGGAATTTATTGAAACTCCATTCCAACACTTTTAAGAAGTCCCACAGACTGTGGCAGAAGCCAAGGTTGTGTCTTAAGTTCCCAAGATCACAAGGCCTCCGTTCAAGATGTCGTCTTTGAAGGATGAGAAGGCAGTGATAGAAGAAGGTGGGTGCACTATTTAGGGACAACTCCTAGATATCCCATACAAATATGACAAATTTGGTATGGGTTTCACTTCAGGTGCCCAGAAAGTTGTACGGCGCACTCATGCCGGAGGACCACCCTTGAAGATCAGCAACCACCAAGTCAGTGCAGTGGAGGATGATGAAGACAGCTATAACCTAGAGGACTGGATTTTCCCAACTGTCAGTGGAGGGCTCGACAATTGGGAGGCTAGAGATTTCATCCCAATCACTTTTATCCCATAGTAATTTGTCTTTAGATTTTGTCGGATCTGTAATATTAAAACAATTCAGACTCTTAAAACCTTGTGTCTTACCCGAGGCACAATGGTCCATTTGTAAGGGTTATTATCTCATTCCCATATGACATCAATGAATCATGGATGTTTTTTGCATACAAACTTTGTGCTCATTGTTTTTATTTTTTACATTTTCATTTCTTTCAAAAGATAGCTATACTCTTACACACACTCACACTCACAATGTAGGTTTACATCCATCCGGGATCCCATGGGTAACGGTTCTACTATGGCCTTTTGTGACTCTGAAAATATAATCTACCAAGACGAAGATGAAGGTAAGGAAGATTGTGAAATACCAGGGGAACTCGCCAGGTTACTGCAACAAGAAGAGAGGACCATTCAGTCCCACGATGAACCAGTGGACACAATCAACCTAAGTATCAAAGAAGACAAAAGAGAAGTCAAGGTGGGTGCCAATATGGAAACCAGTGTCAAGGAGTGTTTGATTTAGTTGTTACATGATTATGTTGAGGTCTTTGCCTGGTCGTACGAAGACATGCCAGGACTTGATGCAAATATCGTAGTACATCGTCTACCTACAAAAGAGGATTGTCCTCCGGTAATGCAAAAGGTCTGTCGAATGCGACCAGACATGTCAGAGAAGATTAAAGTAGAAGTCATGAAGCAATTCAATGCCGGATTCTTGGCTGTCACTTCCTATCCACAATGGGTTGCCAATGTTGTTCCCGTGCCCAAAAAGGACGACAAGGTACGAATGTGCGTGGACTACAGAGATTTGAATAGGGCAAGCCCTAAGGATGATTTCCAACTTCCCCACATTGATATTCTAGTTAAAAATACGACGTAACACAAGGTGTTTTCCTTCATGGACAGTTTCTCAGGTTACAACCAAATCAAAATGGCGCCTGAGGACATGGAGAAAACAACCTTTATCACACAGTGGGGCACATTCTGCTACAAGGTTATGTCATTCGGGCTAAAGAATGCTGAGACAACCTATCAGCGTGCCATGGTAGCTCTATTTAATGACATGATACATCACGAAATAGAGGTCTATATGGACGACATGATAGTTATATCTCAAACAGAAGAAGAGCATCTTGACCATTTACAGAAACTGTTTGAGAGACTAAAGAAATACAAGTTGAGGTTGAACCCAAATAAATGCACATTTGGGGTGAGGTATGGTAAACTCCTAGGCTTTGTCGTCGACAATAAGGGTATTGAAGTAGATCCCGCCAAGGTGAAAGCGATACAAGAGATTACTGCTCCTCGTATTGAGAAGGAAGTCAGAGGATTCTTGGGATATTTAAATTATATTTCCAGATTCATTTCTCACCTGACAACTACTTGTGAACCAATCTTTAAATTACTGAAAAAAGATCAAGTAGTCAAATGGAATGATGAGTGCCAAACTACCTTCGACAAGGTCAAAGAGTACCTGCAAGAGCCTCTTGTGTTGATGCCACCAGTCGAGGGAAGACCATTGATCATGTATCTAACCGTTTTGGAAAATTTAATGGGGTGTGTGTTGGGGCAGCATGACGAGTCTGGCCGAAAAGAGCACGTTATTTATTACTTGAGAAAAAAGTTTACCGACTGTGAAACCAGATATTCACTGCTCGAGAAAACTTGTTGCGCTCTAGCATGGGCAGCTCGCCGGCTAAGACAGTATATGCTGACCCATACTACCTTATTGACATCCAAGATGGATCTGATAAAATACATCTTCAAAAAACCTGCTCTCTCTGGGAGAATAGCGAGATGGCAGATGATCCTGACAGAATATGACATACAGTATACTACCCAGAAAGCAATAAAGGGCAGTGTACTAGCTGATCACCTTGCTCACCAAGCTGTGGAAGATGACCAGCCCATGAAGTTCAAATTCCCAGATGAAGACATCATGATGGTAAACAACTGTGAAGAATTCAGACCATATGACGGACCTGAACAAGGATCCCGATGGACTCTGGTTTTTGATGGGGCATCCAACACACTCGACAATGGTATTAGTGTTATACTCATATCTCCTGAAGGATGTCATACTCCCTTTACGGCAAGACTCTGCTTCAATTGTACAAACAACATGGCAGAATACGAAGCATGCATTTTTGGTCTCAAAGCTGCCATAGATTTGGGCAGAAAATCTTTAAATGTATTCGGAGATTCAGCTTTGGTTATCATCCAGATCAAAGGAGAGTGGGACACCAAACACCCTAACCTTATCCCTTACAAAGAACATGTGCTGACATTGATCCCACACTTTAAGAAGATTACCTTCGAGCATTTCCCGCGAGAAGAAAATCAGCTAGCAGACGCACTAGCCACAATGTCATCCATATTTAAACTTAAATGGGATAACGAGGCTTCCCAGATCACATTGAACAAATGGATGAACCAGCTCACTGTTACGAGATTAATACTGAAGAAGTAGTGGACCAGCCTTGGTGTCACGAAGTCAAGAGGTATCTCGAGGCTCAAGAATATCCAGAAGGAGCTTCAGTCAATGATAAGAAGTTCTTAAGGAGATTCTCTGCTAAATTCTTCCTTAGAAATGACATTCTATACAAACGCAACCATGACTCAGTGTTACTTCGGTGCATAGACAAGGTAAAAGTTGAGAGGACCATGGCTGAGTTACATGAGGGAACTTTTGCCACCTATTCTAGTGGGCATACGATGGCAAAGAAGATCCTACGGGCAGGCTATTACTGGTCTACCATGGAAGCAGATTGCTATCAACACTCCTGAACCTGCCATAAGTGTCAGATCTACGTTGACAAGGTGCACGTACCCCCGGTTCCTCTGAATGTCTTAACGGCTCCTTGGCCCTTTGCTGTATGGGGCATCGATATAATTGGGGAAATCAAACCTACAGCCTCTAATGGACACCGCTTCATCTTAGTGGCCATTGACTATTTTACAAAGTGGGTTGAGGCAGCCTCTTTCGCTTTCGTCACCAAGAATGTTGTTGCCCGGTTCATCAAGCAAAATCTCATTTGTTGTTACGGTATCCCGGAGAGGATCATCACAGACAATGGTAGGAATTTAAAAATACCATGATCACCGCCCTGTGCGAGCAATTCATGATCCAGCATCACAATTCTTCCCCTTACCGGCCAAA
This sequence comes from Vicia faba, assembly GCA_948472305.1. Lineage (NCBI taxonomy): Eukaryota > Viridiplantae > Streptophyta > Magnoliopsida > Fabales > Fabaceae > Vicia > Vicia faba. The sequence continues at coordinate 1,092,144,503 of OX451738.1, forward strand.
GATGAATGGTAATGTCGAAGCTGCAAATAAAAATATTAAAAGGATCACATAGAAAATGACAGTCACGTATAAAGATTGGCATGAGATGCTACCATTCGCTCTCCACGGGTATCGTACCACAGCACGCACATCAACCGGGAAAACACCCTACTCTCTGGTATATGGCATGGAAGTTTTCTTGCCTATTGAGGTCCAGATCCCCTCTCTGAGAATTATGAAGGATGCAGGGCTGAATGAAGAAGATTGGATCCAAACTTGACTTGATCAACTGAACTTGATGGATAAGAAAAGGCTTACTACTGTCTGTCATGGTCAAATGTATCAAAAACGGATGATCAAGGCTTTCAACAAAAAGTTCATACGCCAAGTATATGAAGTCGGGGATTTGGTGATCAAACGCATCATACTGCCGCAAGGTGATCCCAGGGGCAAATGGACTCCTACATGCGAAGGACCGTTTGTGATCAAAAGCATATTCTCTGGTAGGGAAATGATCTTGACCACCATGGATGGCAACGGCCTGCCGCACCCTGCGAACACAGACATAGTCAAAATATACTACACACAAGAAACCCGCTAGGTTGACACACCTAGGCAAAACGAGGGCATCCCGGCGAACCAAATAGGTTCGGGCAAAAATTAGGGATAAAACAAAAAAAAAATTGTACACCCGGCAAGTTGAAAACCCGAAAGGGTGACTTGGGAAAAAAACGGTATCTCAGTGGACTGAAAACCCGATAGGGCGGTCCAGGCAAAAGTTAGGGAATTAAAGCGTATGACTATGTCCTGTTGGATCACCTTACAGACAACCTTTGGCTTCAACCTGACAAACTCGATGGTTCTAATAAATTCAATCAACTTCGGACAAGGAAATAAACAGACAAGATGCTCAGAGACATGAAGGTTATAGCAGAATGGGAACCCCTTGGGATTATTGCACATAGCTATCTTTTCTTTGTATCAAATTTTCACTTTTACGACGAAATTCTCTTACTAGAATGTTTATCTCATTGTACAAAAATACTTACTCAAAATCAATACAAAGATAACCCTTTGGAAGTACAAAACTATATTTTTTTTTTGCTTACAAAAACGTCCAATGGTTTATTTTTGAACATATGCATTTAAACATAATTACTGTTTACAAATAAACAAAATAAAAGACAATCACTGATTGCTTTAAGATAGGGAAATCTCTCAAAGCTATTTCCATAAATCCCCCACAGTGTGCAGTCTAATCCCCAGCGGAGCAAAGCTTCCAGTTATCAATCCCCAGTAGAAATTGTCCAAATTTCTCAGGATTCCCCAAGAGGATTTTACAAACTCGCCACGGCGTTTCCCTTACAACAGAGTTTATTTCTCTAAGCAGAAATTCATCAACATTTCAACTTCATAACATGAAGACTTACACCCCATATCCTCAGCGGCGGTCGGGAATTTATTTTTCCAATCTAACAAGCAGTGCAGCAGATTAGCTCACATACGCATACATCACATTCGTATATCATAAACATTGATAACACGAATGCATTATACCTTGCATTTCATACAACATGACATTTCATACTAGCTAACAGTTTATCCTTTTCAGGATAAGGTTAATCAATAGCTACCATTAACAATGTTCAAAGGCCTTTCAAATACAGTTCAGATACGCTCCAGACACGGATGCCATCCTGATACTCATTCAGATTCAACTTTTCAGATACAGTTCAGATATACTCCAAAAACGGATGCCATCCTGATACTCATTCAACTTTCAGATACAGTTCGGATACGCTCCAAACATGGAATCCATTCTGATACTCGTTCAGATTCAACCTTCAAATACAGTTCAGATACGCTCCAGACACAGATTCCACTCTGATACTCGTTCAGAATCAGCTTTCAGATACCGCTTAGATACGCTCCAGACATGGATTCCATTCTGATACTCATTCAGATTCAACTTTCAGATACAGTTCAGATACGCTCCAGACACGGACGTCATTCTGATACTCATTTTGTTTCAGCTTACAAATACGGTTTAACAATCATTTTTGGATGGCATCTACAAGCCCATATCCAACAACTTTCCATCATCCCTCCAAATGGCATCTTTAATCCCATTCCCTCTACCATCACATCACCGAGTGCAAATTTCTGGGCACTCTAGTGTCCAATCATCTTCCACCTTCGAGTCACGAATGGCAAACTTTACCAATCTAACTCTTCAGGCTTAAGAAAATTGAACAGAGGCAGCTGTTGTAGCTCAAAATTTCCCCCCACACTTATCAAGAATTTTCTCACAAGATCTCCCTTGGCTCAAGACTGCACTAGGGTTGATCAGCTCAAGACACCTCCTTAAGCACTGATAACCAAAATTAGGGTTTGAGATTGCACAAGGATATTTGAACTTCCAATGCCCCATAGGTTTTCATGGATCATTATGGACCCTCATGATTGCTCATGTCGAGTTTTAAGCTTTGGATCACACTTTTGCTCAGTCAATTGAGCAGTTGACCTAAAAATCAACTGTATTGGGAAAAAAGTCAACTATGGCCTATTTACATCAAACTTCATAATGTTTTATCCACATCAACAATTTAAACTCATATGTATCATTTGATCAAGTTTGGACCATAATTCCTCAAGAAATTTGATCAAATCTTCAAAAGGGCAAAATGGTCAAAATTAGGGTTTTGATTGGGAAAGGGAAATTTCAGATTTTTGACCTAGCAAATGATCAATTGGTTTAAGGCATGATCTCAAGAGTCCAAATTGCATCATTTTGACCTAATGACATAGCTCAAAGTAATGCTCAAGTCCAATGGATTGATAGATGAGTTTTCAGTCAACTGATCAAAAGTCAACTGTATACTGAAAAGTCAAACTTTGACTTTTTGATCAAATTAAAATGCCAAAGATCACAATCAATAAAAACATGAAACTTATTCATCAAGAAATCCAAAATTCAAGATTTCATTTTGAAAAGTCAAAATTTCTAAACTTAGAAATTTTTTTAAGTGTTGGAAATTTCTTATTTTTTCATAACTTTGAGCAAAATTTTCACCATGATGCAAGTTGATTCAAGAGAAACTTCCAACATGAAAGTTGTAGATCTCCACGAAATATATAAATTTTCTTTACACAACTCTTTCCAAAAGTGCTTGGATCTCAAGTTATAATTTTAAGAACATGTGGTCATGAAACAAAACACTTAGTGAAATTTTTGCCCTAATTTGGTCAGGATTTTGACCCAAATTCATGGCACTTTTTCATATAGTTCCAAGGGGAATCTTCAAAATAAATTAAAAAATGGGTTTTAGAGCATATTTCAAGCTTTCCAACATGTCCAATAACTCCTTGAGATCATTCTTGAGTAGGGAGAATCGAAGAGATGAAGTTAGGGTTTTATCACTTGAATTACAAGGCATTTTGTGATGAACAAAATTAAAATTCAAAGTTATGTTGCATAACCTCTACTTTTCAGGCCTCAAACTTGTTAGGAACTCCATAATTAATTGCTTACACAGCTGTTAGAGGTCTCATTTCAAGCATTCAATGCATGGACATGCTTTATATCCATTTTGGGAAGAAAGTGTACATTGCCATTTTGATAAAGTGCTTTTTTACACAAAACTTGTTCTTGAGCCTTGCACTTGTTATATTATGATCATACAAGTCCCATAACCCATAAGAAAATTGTTAGACACTTACAATCACTCAGCCCATGCTTGTACCTCACATTGAAACTTGGTTTCCCACTTTTCTTCAAAATCAAGTAACCTAGCAATTAGCTGAAAGCTTTTACTTCTGATTGTCCAAACCACTCCAATCCTTTTTCTTATAGATATGAAAACCATTTCCCACAAAATGCACGAATGCTTGACCCCTTAAAACTCCAAGAGCTCAGAATCACATCTCATACCTCCATTTTCATATAAACTAACCAAAAACTTGAAACTCATAACTCCCTCGTGCCTTTTCAAGCTTTTTTGTTCATAAAGCTTCTAAACATCATTTAGAACTGATCCCACACCCTGTTATAAGACTGTAACACCATTAACACCATCCTCCATTTTCAAAAATAGAGCTTTGCACTTGGACTTCTCCAGAACTCCTCAGGTACTTTTAGCTCAAGCTAAGCATCCCATTAGCTTCATAGGAACTTGAGGAAGCTAACCCAATCATTGGAACTCCTTGAAAGCTTCTCAAACTTCAAACCCGATACCCTCTTGCAAGGTAAGTTTTCTAACTTTAGAACTTTTCATACAGGCATCATCAATGATTTATTTGTGAGTGACACATGTAGATATCATTGCCCTAAAGCTAACCATGTCCATAGTTTCCATTAATTTTTCCTGAGCTTGGAGAATTTTAAGATTGAAGTTTCTGAGATTTTTAGGGTTTAAATTAGGGCCAATGAAATTCATGTTTATCTTTGATCTATAGTTTTAATGCTTTACATTTCTAAAACTGTGAGGAAATTTGATACAAGTTTCAAGTTTTCAGTTTTCATTTTTGTTGAGATTTGAACAAGTTACAGAGCTTTTGGCTGGACGTGATGTTGAAGATGAAGTTGGCCTCAGGAACATGTTTGCCTTATGTATTTATTGTTTGATTTATATAAACGGATGTATAGCCACCAAAGTGGTAAAAACGCGCGCCTGTAACCTGAGGGACCTAGGTTCGAGCCCCAGTGGTACCCTTTTGATTTTTTCACATTTTTGCATTCTAACTTTCTATTTTTGGCAGGGCGCTGGGCCTCATTGGGCCTTGTTTGTTTTTATTTTTACTTGCTAACCCCCTGCTTCATTTACATACCCCTGGCCTAGTTTTATTTTATTTTCTTATTTTCATTTTATTTATTTTTTTAATATATTTTTTAATATTAAAAAATCATAAAAAAATATAAAAAAATAGTAGATTTATATTTTGACATAGTTTATTTATTTTTCTCATAAAAAATTATTTTATTTAATCAATACTTTATTTAGTTTACTAATTATCTTTGTAAATTTAATTAAAACTAGGTTTTTGTTTTTTTTTCTTTTACACCAATTAAAATATATTATTTTGATATAAAAAAGGCCAAAAATATTTTATAATACTATAAATTATTTTCAAGACAAAAATACAAAAAATACTTTTCTTAAACTTAATTTCTTTTTAATCAATTAATAGATTTAGGGTTTTATTTAAAAATCTTTTCTTAGTAATTTTAGGTTTTACCTTTTACTACTTTTTATTAATTATTTTCTTTTAATTAATTAGGTTAGAACAAATTCACTTTTCCTAAAAAATCCAAACAAAAATATCTATTTTTCTTCACATTTACATTCTTGCATATTTATTTTTGTACATTTATTTATTCAATTCTTGTGCCAATTCAATATGGTTGTAATAGATTAATTAGGTTTATTTTCTTGCAATCCCCATTAATACTTTGTACATCCCCCTCCCACAAGTATTGTAATAGCGTAGTAACTTTAAATTTCACAATTTATCACTTTACATACAAATGTTAGTAATTAGGGTTTGTAAGGAAAGACTAAAACCAATACTTAGAAAATCCTAATTCAAGACAAAATCAAGCATGAAAATAATACATTTGCATACAAGCACCCCTAGGATAAACCCACTTGTTTGCCTTTATAAAATAGCCATATTACACATGCGAGGTATCTTAGCAAAAACAAGCAAATAGAAGATCATAGTCCCTATATGGCGCTATCTAAGTTGCCTTTCAAATGATCTTAGTCCCTCAAAGAGAATGGTAAGGTACCTTGCAACATTGTAAATCATGGTTATACGATGACCCACGCTCGTCCCGTTTACATCCAAAGATAGGGTTACTTACCAAATCAGTGGTAAGATAACAATGTCAAAGGAAAAGAAAATGAACTAGAAAGACTTTTTGAGTAGGTAGATTGCTCCTAATTACTTGCTTCATTTCAAAACAAACATCCTTGATATTTTCAAAACAAACACCCACACTTTTAAAACATCTTACAAACTTGAAAACTTTTTTAAAAGATCAAACACTTTGTATACATTCTTATGAACGAGAATCATTACAAAGTTTTCCTAAACAATGGCCTCTTTACAAAATACTTTCAAAAAACCACACAAAGCACAATTTCAAACAAAAGCAAGTGATCTAGCAAGTAACTAAGAGCCCATGGAAAACCATGGATGAAAAGGGTGCTAATACTTTACCTTTTCATAATCTACCCCCCGAACTCAAAAAATAATCTCAAAGGTTTTTTCTGTGCTTTTTCACCTTTCCTTTTGGATAAAATAAAAGTCGGTGGCGACTCTTGCTAACCGCAACATTTGCGATTAAACGCAAAAGCTTCAAGTCAGTTCTCCCACCGTATCACATAGTCGTTGTTAGGTCAAATGGAACCGCCATCCATTCATATTTCTTTGGAAACTCCATCATCATCACCCCAACTTCTATTGCAATTGCCATTGGATGTGCCCAAACAAGAGTTACCATAGAACCTTTTCAAAATAGATACCCTTTTGTTGAGATACTCCACACTATTTACAATGTATCTGATGAATATGGTCGCACAAATATTGTTAATCTTCTTCCAGCTACTTTAGTCTGGTTTCAGCTTGTGTTGACAAATTTTAGACCTAGAGTATCTATGTTGAACACCCTAACCTATGAGGATAGAGTTTTCATCTACATCCTTGTTCATCACATTAGAGTTAACTTACCTTAATCCATCTTTAACTACCTAAGGGACTCAATCATTTCTTCCAGAACTCAACACTAGATCTTTATACATTTTGCTAGAGTTCTCTCTATTCTCTTCACAAGGGCTAGGATTATTTGGGAAATTCGTCGAAATGGTCTAGAGGATTTTCTTGAGGAAGTTCGTTGTGAAGTTCTCAAAGTCTAGTTTTTAGGGGTTGTTCTTTCTTGTTGTGTATGTCTCCCTTGTTTCAACATTGTCATATCGTAATTGTTTTTCATGTTCAATCAATAAAATGTTTTGTTTTGTTGTGTTGTGATTTTATTGGATATATGTGCGTTGAATCAATAATCTCCTTTCGATGGATTCTTCTCAAAACATTTCACTTAAACCTAATGTTTTAAGACATAACGTAAAACTTGAATTTTATCCAAACAATTCTCTGGTTTAAAAATGTTATCTTCAAATATTTATTTTCTGTCTCTTTATCACCTTTTTGATTTCTTACAAAGGGGGATAAAGTAAAATGATATTTTGATAATGTTTATTCTCAGAATATTAAACTCAAACATATAAAATGTTGTTGCTACTAACCGTTTGTTTGATGTTTTTAATTCGGGAACTTTGAACAAGTTCACTGAGTATTCTAAGACAGGTTGAAGATGAATATCTTGATGCTAAGGTTGAGAACCTTATGGGTGAATGGATGAAATAAACTCTGATTTCATATATAAGAAGTTGGAAACTTTATGAATATATGAATATATGAATATTCAAACATGAGTACCAAACACAATTCAAAAGTTATAAACTTACTGAAAGTAAGGTAATCTTGCTTGATATCAAAGTGCTCAGAAGTTGATAACTTTCTGAAAGTATGGAATTCAGACTTAAGGCTTCAGAAGTTGTGCTCTCCTAAAAGGAAGATAAGTCAACATTCTGATGCATGCTCTAATACAAAGATGCCACTCATAAGTTCTGCTCTGATACGTGTGCTTCTGCAATCTACGTTCTACTCAGAAGTTGTGAACTATCTAAATGTTTGATACATTGGAAAATGTCAGGTCAAACGCTGATGCTTGAGAAGTATAGTGTTTTGGGCGTGATATTAGAATCAAGGAAAAGAAGCGCTAATACATGATGCGTGGCATTATTTAATCAAGCTAAAAATCCATATTTTTATTTTTCATCAAGTGTTGATAGAAACAATTTCTGAGATGAAGGCCATGTGCTCTAGTCAGACTCAGATGAGTTATTAACGGGAAGTGTTACTTCTCTATCTATGTTCTGAATACTCAAAATTTATTGTGTGTCTTGGACTCAGGGGGAGACTCTGAACATGCTTAAATGAAATTTTGGGTTTAGCAGATTCAGGGGGAGCTGTGAGCTTAACTCCGAATTTGTCGGTTACGGTGATTACCTTGTATAAATTGTTCTATCAAAATACATGGTTTTGTCATCATCAAAAAGTGGGGAGATTGTAAGAACAAGAAGTGTTTCTACATATGGCCTTATTATATAGATGATAACTTTACACATTATCTTAGAGAACAATTGTATACAGTAATGGTTTCATTCTAGTGTGTAGTTGTTGCTATAATGTTCTGACTCGGGTACAAGGCGTGTGACGTCATCAGGTTCTAAACATACACTATTGGAATAAAACATGTGGTTACGTGTTATAGTTGAAGTCAAGATTCTGAATTCATCTTCTACAATGTGTCTAAGGAATGTTAGTACAAGAAGTTTTGATCGTGACTTTATGCTTAAGCCTACGATTGAAGAGCTCAATATTGTAACTCCTATGGAGATACATGAGAAGTCGGTTATTGAAGAAGTGAAAAACACAAGAAGGGGGGTTGAATTGTAAAAACTGGAAATCAATTGCAATCAACACGATATTTTTATCCTGGTTCGTTTGATCTCAAACTACTCCAGTCCACCTGTCAAGGTGATTTCGCCTCTCTCCAACGAGGTATTAATCCACTATATTCAACTGAATATTACAATCTGCTTTAACAACTGCTAAAGCCTTCTTGAGTCAAACCACAAACCGGTTTCTCAAGGAAATACTTTCTTACAAAGAATTGAAATCTAGGTGTGTGAATGTTTTCTACAAAACTGTTTATCACAATTGTGATACTACACAAATTAAGCTTATGAGAACTAGAGTGCTAAAAAAGTTGAGTAAGGAATTGAGAGCTTTTAGCAAACTGAGAGTGAGGACGATGATGAATAGCTTTAGGCGTGTAGAGTGTTGTAGAGCATTAGCCAATTCAATCTTCATTGACTTGTTTATATAGCATTAGAAATAGTGTATGTTGGAGTAATAATTCTGTTTCAATGCCAATAACATTCTTTCCTTATTAAGCAGATCTTGTCTGGAATGATGTCGTTGGTAATAAATCATCTTGAATGCACAGTACCGTTGCCACTTGAGTGTGTTCTGGCTTTGGCTCATTCTGACGCTGCTTAGGTGCTGATGAACTGTTGTTGTCTTTATCAGAGTTCAGATGGTTAAGCGCAGATCTGTTCATCAAGCTTCAGCATAAGCGCAAGTTGATCTTCTGATTCTGGTATCTGATATAACATCTTCTGATGTTGATGTTGATATCCAATTTTCTGATGCTGATGAGGATGTTCTCATGCTGATACCTATCAGAGTTTCTGTAAAACAGAATGTAATTTTTAGATAGCATATGTGTCTTACATGAATCATACAATTAATTTATCTTAGCATTTTGTTATCATCAAAACTTAAACTTAGGGTAGTAGATTCAAACTTTGTTCTAACAGGTTCAAAAAGGATTGATTGATTTTAGCTGTTCTTTTTGTCCGGAATGTGCAAAGAAACCATGGGGTAGTGTTGTTTTGAGAGACGGTCTTCAGATAGTAAAAGGGTTGGATTTGTTCAAAGAACGAGAAATGGATATTCTTGCTGATAGAAAAAGAAGGACATGGTTATCAACAATAGAGGTTGAGTCACTGATGAGTTTGTATCTTCTATTGAGTTTGAGTCTGTTATAGAGGGTGTGACTTCTGATAATGATGTTGTAATTCGTGTTGAAATACATGTTGGGTGTGTTGAGGAGGCCGAAGTGAATGTTATTGTCCCACATTTTGACATTCCCATTTGTTGTACCCCAAAATTTGCCCTCCCATATTCTTCAAGAAATTGCCAAGCCAAGTCACAAAATTCCCCAAGGGTTGCACAGGGCAAGGGCCTCCTAAACAGTCAAAATTAGGGTTTTGAGTCTGATCAAGAAAAGGAAGTGTTCAAAGGCTCAATAAAGTCTCATATGCCTACAAACATGGTCAAGCACCCTCATATCAAGTTTCAAGGCATTCAGCTCAAGATTGCACAGTCAAAACCCTAAATTGCACTACAGTCAACTGTAGGGGCAAAATGGTCATTTGACAGTCAAAAGTTCAAATTTTTGGTCAACATATCATTTTGAAGCCACAAACATCATTTTATCAATGCTTGATCATGATTCTCAAAATTTGGCTCAGAAAATCATCAAGATGCAAAGGTTTCCTTATTTGGACAGCTGAAAAAGTCAACTGAAATTGACCAGGGCATAACTTTCACATGGATTATCAGAAAAATTCCATCCAAAGCTCATTTTAAAGAGAAAGACATTTCCTACAACTCATCTTCATACTTCAAGTCCAAGAAATGCTCTCACAAAAAGTTATCAATTTCAACATTATAGGTCATTTTCAAAAGTCAACAAAAAGGGACTTTAAGTCAAAGGCCATAACTTGAGATTGGAAAATCAAAATGACATGGGACCAAAGGCATTAGTTAAAGGACTCAAGGACCTTTCCAAAATGTCCAAGAACATGAGAAAAGCTTAAAAATTGAGCAAGTTATGCATTGGAGAAGTTGGGAAATTTTTGTGAAATGGCAAAAGTCAACTATCCTTGAAACTTCAATTTTTGACAAAAGGGCCCACTTTCTTCCACTTGATTCAGCCTTGTCATGCCACACACGTGTCCCATGATTAATTTCAAGATCAAATATTGATTTTTCTATTTTATTTAATTTTTGATAATTTAATTCATTTTAAATCTTTAAAAATTCAAATAAAGTTTAAAAATCAATGGAATAGTGTCATTTGAATTGGAATAGCTTCCATATATCATGTGCCAGCTCACAAACTCATGCTAGGGTTAGGTTACACACCAAGTCTTGGTTTTGCTTAAAAAAAGGGAAAGTTTGTTAATGGTGAAAAACCTAAGACTAATTCTCTCATGGGCATGGATCAAGGCCAGCTAATGACCTAATTCCCTTCCCTCATAAGTGCTGAGTCAAACCCTAATCACAACACACTAAATGCTGCGCAGGAGACACCATTGCCAACTTAAAAAAATAGCCATAAAACTCAAAACTGAAATCCTTGTTTGAGGTTGATTCAAGTCCTAATATTGATTCTAAAAGCTTCCTTGTGGTTCACTGATCATATTCCAATTCATAACACTCATCAAAAGGCAAGGAATCAGTGTACAGAACTCAGCATATGTCGTGAAAAACTCACAATCGTGTTCTTAAATTTAAGCATTTTCATAACATTTTCTGCATGGATTCTTATTCCTCCTGCAATTCTAAAGCTAACTGATCCATTTAATTGCGTTTTCCTGTGTTATGTACAAAGATGCCATTGTAGCTTTTTAGGGTTTGCAGGTTTTCGAATTAGGGCTTTTCATCCAAGGCAAAATTAGGACTCGTGAGTAATATCATTGGCATGAGCGTGTTCAGACGAAGAAGAATCCATCCTCGCGCCTAATTTATGTTTAGAGACGGCGTAATCGCTATTTTCTATAAACCGGCCTAAGAGAACACACATAAAACCGTGGCCTTTGTTTTTGATATTTGCAGGAACGAAGAAGAAGACCTCGTGGCCAACAACCAGTGGTTCTTTTTGAATTGCGCGCGTTTTTCAGATAACTAACCAATTTTCTTTTATATTGATTAATAGCCATTATATATTAAAAGTAATTGAAGTGGTTCAGTGGCGCAGGAAGTGATCAGTAATGCTAGTGACCTGGGTTCGAGTCCCAGGTCTGTACAATATTTCATGTTATTTTTCAATTCCAACTCCTATGCAGCGCCAGTGATAATACACACCATACATCCTCAAAGATCAACCAGCCACGCGTCCTGGAGATCAAATCAAGGGCATAGATCAGAGGTGTACCATAAGCCTTAGTCCAAGGTCCCATACGTAGCCTGGAAAAGTCAACGAATCTCAAGCTTATTGGGCCCAAATTACTGGATCCATACCTCACAATTGGGCCCTGAACCCCCCCTGGTTTGCCTTCTCCATATTTTTCTTATTTTATTTTTAATTGCTATTATATTTTCTTTTTTTGCTTTAATTGATTGTTTTTTTACCAAATACAAAAAATACCTTAAAAAACTCAGAAAAGGATAAAAAATATAATGATTATTTATTTTGATATTTTCTTGTAAATAAATTAACATGTAATAAATATTAGTTTAATTAGGTTTATCTTGATTCTTTTCATAATAAAACATAAAAAATATAGAATTTAGGCTTAATTTTTATCCTTTTTAATTTTTCCTTTTATCATAATATTATTTATTTATTTATTTTTATAATTAAATTGTACATAAAAATTAGGGTTTCATTTAGTTAAAAATTTCAACATTTTCTTAATAACTAAAATCCAAGAATATAGCATTAGGTTTAATGACTTTTTATTCCTATTAATTTTCCTTTTTTTTTGCCATAATATTAGTGATTTATTTATTTTCATAATTAAACTTGTAAACTAATTAGGGTTGCATTTAGGTTAAATTTTAATACTTTCATAATAAACTTAAAAATAATTAGAACTAGGTTTAACATTTCATTTTGGTTTTTAATTAATTCTTTTCCTATCAAATCTTAAAAAACACAAAAATACCAAAATTGTTTTCTTTTAATATTAATTAATTCATGCAATTTAATATTTTGCAAAAGGGTCCAACGCCCTAGTTTTGTTTTTAATTCCTTTATTTCGCACATTTGTTTTATTTTGCTTAATTCATTATGTATCTCTCCCGAAGCATTGTAACTTAAACTTCTTGCACTTTTATTTCTTTTGCTTTATTTACTTTCCGTCAAATCGGGTCCGGTTTAATTTTGGCGATGTGGACCCGCGCCATTTGTAATAGTCTTAGATTTACTTTTCCCGCAACTTTTAACTGTTAACAAAAGCATGAAAGAATGTATGGACTTAAAATAAAATCAAGCATAGAACACCAATGAACATGACAAGACAAATATCAATGAAAACGACACACAATTCGCACACACCACCCCTAGGGTACGCCTCACTGTTGCCTTTCCTTTCGAAAGGTGATCGTCGAGTAGAGGATGTCTTAGTAAGTCCTCATGATCCGGGAACCTGGCATGAGGGTAGCTTCTAAGGTGTCTTCCCATTGCTCTGGTGATCACCATGTCCCTATAAACTCGAATTGACCCGAACATCTCCAACGGTGGTGCTACCTACCTCTCAATGGTGGGATGGCATTACTTTAAAGGACATTTACACAGACGAATTCCTTAGGGTAGGTAGGTTCTCATGGATACTTGCTCTCTTTAAAAACAAACCTTTTCACACTGACACTTTTTCAAAAGCTTTCAAAGCAAATTTTTCAAACACTCTGACGTACGAGTCGAACTGAAATTTTTCAAAGAAACTTTTTAAACCCACATTGAAAAGCAAACAAACAATTTTGAAAACACAATGAGCAAGTACCTAAGAGCCCATGGATAATCATGGATAGAAAGGGTGCTAACACCTTCCCTTTCTATAACCTACCTCCCGAACCGAGAGCAATCTCTTTTAAGGAATTTTTCTGTGCTTTTGTCCTTTCCATTTGGAGAAAATAAAAGACGGTGGCGACTCTTGCTTCCGCGACATTTCGCGAACCAGCGTTAAACAGTCAGTTCCAGATCCACCGATCACAGAACTGGCGACTCTGCTGGGGAATTAAACTTAAAGTGAGGTATACCTTAGGGCTAGGTCATAACTATGTTTTCAATTGTCTTCTTTGCTTGCTTTATTATTGTGGGTTGCTTGGGAGTTCTATAGATCCTAACCCGGATCTGGGGATACCTTTCTTAGAAAGTAGCAACAAGGCTGTGAGGGAACTGTGCGGGGTATACCGACATGGTTGAAACAGTCTTCTACGTTGATGTGGCACTTTGGTGTGTACCGGTAACCCTTGAGTTCAGTCAAGGAGAGTACGGGGCCTCCGCGTGGTGTCGTGAAGCATCAACAGACCTTAGGAACCTTAATTGAACTATCTTGGCCTCTTTAGGGTAGTGAGATAACTGACTTTGGTGCAGTCCGAGGTTGGTTGATACTCGATACTACACTCAATTGAGGGTTGCTTTCCTGGAATATTTCGGTCGCCAGTTCAGTGGCTAAATCGAAACGATGAACAATGAAAGCAATCCCATGATATTGGGAACCTTAGAACCCGGTTACTTTGATTAGGACAGGTTGAGCCCACCAACTTCAAGAGGGTACTACCCAGACCCCATGCTGGCCTTAAACCTTAAAGGCTTGTCTTGTGTGACTTGTGTGCCTTCATACTTGACTATCTGCATGCTTGTTACCTGACACTTGTTTCTTGCAGGTTTTGGTTTGCAGTCCTTAATCGGGACTCATAACAGGGTTACTCACATTACCCCATGCATCATGACATCATACCATTGCATACATCCTAACCCATTTCAAGGATCTCAAGGGCTTGTGATGCAGGTCATGACGAATCAAACATCTAGCAAAAGGCAAAGAGGATTTATTTTCCTCTAGCCAAAGTTGTCAGGGGCTATGACCCACTGGATATGGTGAGCCTTTGACCCTTGAAGAAGGACTCTCAACAACATGAAGTTCCTTCAATCAAGTTACCGGTTCTCAATGCTAACAAATTTCTTGTTTATCCCGCGAGGTCCTTGAAAACATTACATGCATGTCATACATCTCATTGCATTGCAGGTATCCCTTTGACAGGTTGCTTACCCTTCTCCGCTGTTTATTTCAGCCGATCGCCATGAATCCTGAATCATCAGCCGAGCAGACTATCAAGGACCTCCAGGCTCAGAACGCCCAGTTCCAAGAGCTGATCATGAATTTGACCCAGGGGCAACAAGATCTGAAGGCTCTGCTCTTGAAGAAAGAAAAGAAGAAGAGGAGGACTGTTTTGTTCAGCCCTAGACGCAGATCTGGGAATACACCGCAGATTCAAACTGAGAGGACAACTCCATCTGTGAGAGAAGGTAGTCATCAGGGGGAAAGGGTTCCCAGTCCAGTGGTCTCTGACAATGAAACAGATTTCGACGACGAACAGTACCCTCCGGCTGAGGACAAGTACAAACAGTTGGAGGATAGGCTGAATGCTATGGAGATCCAACAGGTACCTGGGCTGGATCTTGGAGATCTGGGTTTATCAACTGGTGTGATTATTCCTCGGAAGTTCAAAGTACCATCCTTTACCAAGTATGACGGGGCGTCTTGTCCCAAATTACATCTCAGGTCCTATGTCCGGAAGATTCAACCATATACGGTGGACAAGAATTTATGGATCCACTTCTTCCAGGAGAGTCTTTCAGGGACTCATCTCGAATGGTTCTATCAGCTAGATGGGACCAAAGTTCGTAACTGGGAGGAGTTGGCTACTGCTTTCTACAAGCAGTATCAATATAATGCCGACCTTGCCCCTACGCGTACCCAACTCCAGGGTATGTCGTTAGGATCAAGTGAAGGTTTTAAAGAATATGCGCAGAAATGGAGGGATCTTGCTGGAAGAGTACAACCACCTCTGACTGATCGGGAACTTGTCGATATGTTCTTGGGGACCCTGTCTGGTCCATTCTACAACCACCTAATTAGGAATTCGTCTGCTGGATTCACAGATCTTATCTTGACTGGAGAGCGAATAGAAGCTGGTATCCGGTCTGGGAAGATTCAAGAGGCTGCACCTTCTGATAAAAAGCCTCATCAGGGAAAGAAAGAATCCAATGCTGTGCACGGTAAAAAGAGCCGTCATGAGGTAGGGGCAATCCAGATCTCCAATCCTGGACCTGCTCAACAAGGACAGGGGCAACAGCGAAAGGAGAAACGATAGTATACCAAACTCAACATGTCGTTGGATCAAGCACTGCAACAAATGTTGAAGGCAGGGCTGATCACCTTAAGGGCTCCTCTCCGGAATCCGAACACTTCTGCTCCCAACTATCATCCCAATGATAGGTGCGCGTATCATTCTGATAGCCCGGGGCATACTACAGACAACTGTTGGCCTCTCAAGAACAAGATCCAAGATATGATTGACGCCGGAGAGATTCAGTTTGAAGTGCCAGAGACTCCGAACATAATCACTGCTCCATTACCCAATCGTTGAAGCCTTTGTTTATTTGAATTTTTGAGTTGTATTTTTCTTTGCTTATACAAACAATTACTGTCATAGCAAACTCTTTTATTCTATTAATGCATCGCATACGTCTGTTTTGGGAATTAATACAATTGTTTTCATTATATTCAAAATTTCTTTTCATATTTTTTCTGATGATCAACTCTTGGTTAATAATTCTGAGCCTCTTGAGGGAGGATGACGAAAACGATACCACGATCGCTACAGTATGCTTTTGAACAGACCCCGCTGGTGAGGTACAGGCATTGTTTCAATCCCTAAACACTAGAGTTATAAGGATGATAATCCCTCGTCAACCCCTCTGAGCCAAAGAAGTAGGAGTTTTTATTTTCGAAAATCAAAACCCTCAATCATAACCTGGGGCAGGGTGGTCTCTCAGTTGATCCGAGTGCATAACGAATGGCACCAAAAAGAGATCCTTCAAAACGAAGAAAGACAGTGATGGTTCCGAATAATCATAAGGACAGGCAGTCATTATCAACAAAAAATCATAAATGAAAAGCCCAAAAAGTCAAAGCCAACGAAGAAGACTTACAAAACTGGGGCATCCCGCTGACTGTAATTCCAAAAAAGGGAACAGTTCAGGCAAAAAAGAGGGATAACAAAATCAAAAAGGAAGAGGTCCCACAAACCCCCGACAAAAAATGATGACTGCCTATTCAGAATAAATCATCAATATCCGAACCATCACTGGAAAATCAGAACAAAGACTCAAACTAGGTCTAACGTATGATCAACTGAGTTTAGGTTTGGAGAACATCACGAAGAGCGGGTGGGTACAAATAAAATTTGAGCCTTTATCCTTTGTTTCTTAAACCGTGAACCAGGCCACGTTATAACCCTTAAAAGTCCTAGCTGAAGCATGGGTTAGTTTGAAAGCATACTGTTACGAAAGGTATCCTGACTCCTTAAGGCCTACGGTAAATACGGAGTTGACATCATGTTTTTACAAACATTTACTTGTTTTATGAAAAAGAATGCATTTTCAAAATCTTCGAGACAGACATAAGCTTTGCATTTTTAACATAACTTTGTTTGCATATGACTTTTTGTTTGAACAGCATAGAAATTCGCATGACGAAAGTCTAATGAACAAGAGTATCTCCAATCAAGGGGCACAGCATGATCATGGTCTACCATCTGGGGCAGTTAAGTCAAGATCCAGAGAATATCTCAAAAGGCCAAAAAGCCTGGGGCAAATCTCTGCCTGAGTCACTTGGGGCACTCCAGCAACGAATCTTGCACGATCAGACACCTTCTGGTAATATGGCAACACAAGCAGCCAGGGGCACCTACCTGCATTCTAAGAGCGCGGACATAGTCGAAAAATACTACGCAAAATCAAAGACTCGCTAGGTTGACACACCTAGGCAAAAATAAGGGGCTTCCCGGCGAACCAAAAGGGTTCGGGCAAAATGAAGGGATGAAATGAAAAAAATCTGTACACCCGGCAAGTTGAAAACCTGAAAAGGCGGCTTGAGCAAAAATGGGTATCCCGGTGGACTGAAAACCCGAAAGGGAGGTCCAAGCAAAAAAATTAGGGATCAAAGCGTACGACTATGTCCTGCCATCTTATCACCTGCCTACCAGAAGAAGGTTCGCCCGTCAACAACAATTAGCACCTCATAGGTCTTCCTCCCCCATAGAAACAGGGGCAATGAAGAGTGGTCTAAGCAGTCTGATTGTTCTATCCTTCAAGGCATCAGGGTAAGTTCCGTTGAAGAACATAACCAATACAGTTCAATACTCCCCCGAGAGAGTCCAATCCAGTTTCCCCAAGAAAAGTTGGAATCCATATCCCCAAGCAATAAGCTTATCCCCAGTAGATTCTGGAAGCTTATCCCCTCGCAGAACACGAACGCGTCTCCCGGCTTTATTCAAAGAGTTATTTCCTTAACAGGATATAACTGGGTTATCCTCAGCCAAAAGCCACGGAAAGAGCGTCGTCGACAAAGTCTTCCTATCCCCAGCGAAGTCTATCAATACTTCCAACAACAAGGATATCCTCAGCAGGTTACTATTAACACTCAGCAAGGCATCTCTCTTTCCACAGAGTATTACTCCTCAGCATGGTCACTAGAGTATCTTTTCTCCCCGCAGAATCCGTCATTTGCCAAGTTTATTCCCCAACGGAGTTATCTTCTCCCACCGGTATACTTTCAACTATCATCCCCAGCGGAGGCAAAAAAACTATTCTTCAACATCAGCCCAGGATACGACTTCCCGGCACCCGTCAAGGATTTATTTTCTTAGACAAAAATACAGTCATAAACATCGCACTTCCATACATTATAGCATGCATATACGCATCATATCTTACAAATCTCATCAATTTTGAGGACACCTTGAAATCATGCAGTTCATGCATCATGATCTTGCATACAACTGATGCTTTACCTTTTCAGGAAAAGTCAATACAAAGATGATTACTATCAACTATCGAGACTCCTTCTAGATATAGTTTCAGATATGACCCAGAGATGGTGACGTTCTGATGCTGCTTTCAGATATCCTTCTAGATATAGTTTCAGATATGACCCAGAGATGGCGACGTTCTGATGCTGCTTCCAGATATCCTTCTAGATATAGTTTCAGATATGACCCAGAGATGGCGACGTTCTGATGCTGCTTCCAGATATCCTTCTAGATATAGTTTCAGATATGACCCAGATATGGTGACGTTCTGATGCTGCTTCCAGAGTTCCTTCTAGATATAGTTTCAGATATGACCCAGAGATGGCGACGTTCTGATGCTGCTTCCAGATATCCTTCTAGATATAGTTTCAGATATGACCCAGATATGGTGACGTTCTGATGCTGCTTCCAGAGTTCCTTCTAGATATAGTTTCAGATATGACCCAGAGATGGCGACGTTCTGATGCTGCTTCCAGATATCCTTCTAGATATAGTTTCAGATGTAAACCAGATATGGTGACGTTCTGATACTGCTTCCAGATTTCCTTCCAGATATAGTCCAGATGTAAACCAGATATGGCGACGTTCTGACACTTATTCCAGTTGAAGATATTCCAAGACCTCCTCTGGTTCAGTCAGATCGACCCTAAGATCTCCCTGATGCTTATCCAGTTGAAGATATTTCAAGACCTTGTCCGGTTCAGTTAAATCGACCCTAGGATTTTCCTGATGCTTATCCAGTCAAAGGCCTTCTCTGGTTCAGTCAGATCGACCCTAAGATCTCCCTGATGCTTATCCAGTTGAAGATATTCCAAGACCTTGTCTGGTTCAGTTAAATCGACCCTAAGATTTTCCTGATGCTTATCCAGTCAAAGGCCTTCTCTGGTTCAGTCAGATCGACCCTAAGATCTCCCTGATGCTTATCCAGTTGAAGATATTTCAAGACCTTGTCCGGTTCAGTTAAATCGACCCTAAGATTTTCCTGATGCTTATCCAGTCAAAGGCCTTCTCTGGTTCAGTCAGATCGACCCTAAAATCTCCCTGATGCTTATCCAGTTGAAGATATTTCAAGACCTTGTCCGGTTCAGTTAAATCGACCCTAAGATTTTCCTGATGCTTATCCAGTCAAAGGCCTTCTCTGGTTCAGTCAGATCGACCCTAAGATCTCCCTGATGCTTATCCAGCTGAAGATATTTCAAGACCTTGTCCGGTTCAGTTAAATCGACCCTAAGATTTTCCTGATGCTTATCCAGTCAAAGGCCTTCTCTGGTTCAGTCAGATCGACCCTAAGATCTCCCTGATGCTTATCCAGTTGAAGATATTTCAAGACCTTGTCCGGTTCAGTTAAATCGACCCTAAGATTTTCCTGATTCTTACCCAGTCAAAGGCCTCTCTGGTTCAGTCAGATCGACCCTAAGATCTCCCTGATTCTTATTCCAGTAGAAGACACCCAAGATTTTTCTCAACAAGCGTTGTTGAAGTTAAAGACATCCAAGATTTTTCTCAACGAGCGTTGTTGAAGTTAAAGTCGCCCAAGGTTCTCTTACCATTCATGCTAAGGTAGTAACCATCCCTGGTTCTTTCATCGCCGTTTGAAGCTCCAGACTCAGCTCCTGTAACCAGTCAGGACACATCTATACCAGGCATCTAAAAATCAGCTCCTGCAACGTGTCAGGTACTCATTTTCTGTTTTGCAGGTATGCAGGTTCTCGCCAAGGAATCTCTTACACAATCAAACATCCAGATGGCATCTATAAGCTCATCATCCTATCCAGCGACCTCCAAATGGCATCTATAAGCCCATTCCCCCATCATTGCTAACATGTGAGCGCAAATTTCTGGGCACTCTAGTGTCCAATCATCTTCTACCCTCGGATTACGAAAGGCACGTCAGCCAATCTGCATCCTCAGGTTTAAGAAGATTGAACAGGGGCAACTGTTGTACCCCAAAATTTTCCCTCCCATATTCTTCAAGAAATTGCCAAGCCAAGTCACAAAATTCCCCAAGGGTTGCACAGGGCAAGGGCCTCCTAAACAGTCAAAATTAGGGTTTTGAGTCTGATCAAGAAAAGGAAGTGTTCAAAGGCTTAATCAAGTCTCATATGCCTACAAACATGGTCAAGCACCCTCATATCAAGTTTCAAGGCATTCAGCTCAAGATTGCACAGTCAAAACCCTAAATTGCACTACAGTCAACTGTAGGGGCAAAATGGTCATTTGACAGTCAAAAGTTCAAATTTTTGGTCAAAATATCATTTTGAAGCCACAAACATCATTTGATCAATGCTTGATCATGATTCTCAAAATTTGGCTCAGAAAATCATCAAGATGCAAAGGTTTCCTTATTTGGACAGCTGAAAAAGTCAACTGAAATTGACCAGGGCATAACTTTCACATGGATTATCAGAAAAATTCCATCCAAAGCTCATTTTGAAGAGAAAGACATTTCCTACAACTCATCTTCATACTTCAAGTCCAAGAAATGCTCTCACAAAAAGTTATCAATTTCAACATTATAGGTCATTTTCAAAAGTCAACAAAAAGGGACTTTAAGTCAAAGGCCATAACTTGAGATTGGAAAATCAAAATGACATGGGACCAAAGGCATTGGTTAAAGGACTCAAAGACCTTTCCAAAATGTCCAAGAACATGAGAAAAGCTTAAAAATTGAGCAAGTTATGCATTGGAGAAGTTGGGAAATTTTTGTGAAATGGCAAAAGTCAACTATCCTTGAAACTTCAATTTTTGACAAAAGGGCCCACTTTCTTCCACTTGATTCAGCCTTGTCATGCCACACACGTGTCCCATGATTAATTTCAAGATCAAATATTGATTTTTCTATTTTATTTAATTTTTGATAATTTAATTCATTTTAAATCTTTAAAAATTCAAATAAAGTTTAAAAATCAATGGAATAGTGTCATTTGAATTGGAATAGCTTCCATATATCATGTGCCAGCTCACAAACTCATGCTAGGGTTAGGTTACACACCAAGTCTTGGTTTTGCTTAAAAAAAGGGAAAGTTTGTTAATGGTGAAAAACCTAAGACTAATTCTCTCATGGGCATGGATCAAGGCCAGCTAATGACCTAATTCCCTTCCCTCATAAGTGCTGAGTCAAACCCTAATCACAACACACTAAATGCTGCGCAGGAGACACCATTGCCAACTTAAAAAAATAGCCATAAAACTCAAAACTGAAATCCTTGTTTGAGGTTGATTCAAGTCCTAATATTGATTCTAAAAGCTTCCTTGTGGTTCACTGATCATATTCCAATTCATAACACTCATCAAAAGGCAAGGAATCAGTGTACAGAACTCAGCATATGTCGTGAAAAACTCACAATCGTGTTCTTAAATTTAAGCATTTTCATAACATTTTCTGCATGGATTCTTATTCCTCCTGCAATTCTAAAGCTAACTGATCCATTTAATTGCGTTTTCCTGTGTTATGTACAAAGATGCCATTGTAGCTTTTTAGGGTTTGCAGGTTTTCGAATTAGGGCTTTTCATCCAAGGCAAAATTAGGACTCGTGAGTAATATCATTGGCATGAGCGTGTTCAGATGAAGAAGAATCCATCCTCGCGCCTAATTTATGTTTAGAGACGGCGTAATCGCTATTTTCTATAAACCGGCCTAAGAGAACACACATAAAACCGTGGCCTTTGTTTTTGATATTTGCAGGAACGAAGAAGAAGACCTCGTGGCCAACAACCAGTGGTTCTTTTTGAATTGCGCGCGTTTTTCAGATAACTAACCAATTTTCTTTTATATTGATTAATAGCCATTATATATTAAAAGTAATTGAAGTGGTTCAGTGGCGCAGGAAGTGATCAGTAATGCTAGTGACCCGGGTTCGAGTCCCAGGTCTGTACAATATTTCATGTTATTTTTCAATTCCAACTCCTATGCAGCGCCAGTGATAATACACACCATACATCCTCAAAGATCAACCAGCCACGCGTCCTGGAGATCAAATCAAGGGCATAGATCAGAGGTGTACCATAAGCCTTAGTCCAAGGTCCCATACGTAGCCTTGAAAAGTCAACGAATCTCAAGCTTATTGGGCCCAAATTACTGGATCCATACCTCACAATTGGGGCCTGAACCCCCCCCCCCTAGTTTGCCTTCTCCATATTTTTCTTATTTTATTTTTAATTGCTATTATATTTTCTTTTTTTGCTTTAATTGATTGTTTTTTTACCAAATACAAAAAATACCTTAAAAAACTCAGAAAAGGATAAAAAATATAATGATTATTTATTTTGATATTTTCTTGTAAATAAATTAACATGTAATAAATATTAGTTTAATTAGGTTTATCTTGATTCTTTTCATAATAAAACATAAAAAATATAGAATTTAGGCTTAATTTTTATCCTTTTTAATTTTTCCTTTTATCATAATATTATTTATTTATTTATTTTTATAATTAAATTGTACATAAAAATTAGGGTTTCATTTAGTTAAAAATTTCAACATTTTCTTAATAACTAAAATCCAAGAATATAGCATTAGGTTTAATGACTTTTTATTCCTTTTAATTTTCCTTTTTTTTTGCCATAATATTAGTGATTTATTTATTTTCATAATTAAACTTGTAAACTAATTAGGGTTGCATTTAGGTTAAATTTTAATACTTTCATAATAAACTTAAAAATAATTAGAACTAGGTTTAACATTTCATTTTGGTTTTTAATTAATTCTTTTCCTATCAAATCTTAAAAAACACAAAAATACCAAAATTGTTTTCTTTTAATATTAATTAATTCATGCAATTTAATATTTTGCAAAAGGGTCCAACGCCCTAGTTTTGTTTTTAATTCCTTTATTTCGCACATTTGTTTTATTTCGCTTAATTCATTATGTATCTCTCCCGAAGCATTGTAACTTAAACTTCTTGCACTTTTATTTCTTTTGCTTTATTTACTTTCCGTCAAATCGGGTCCGGTTTAATTTTGGCGATGTGGACCCGCGCCATTTGTAATAGTCTTAGATTTACTTTTCCCGCAACTTTTAACTGTTAACAAAAGCATGAAAGAATGTATGGACTTAAAATAAAATCAAGCATAGAACACCAATGAACATGACAAGACAAATATCAATGAAAACGACACACAATTCGCACACACCACCCCTAGGGTACGCCTCACTGTTGCCTTGCCTTTCGAAAGGTGATCGTCGAGTAGAGGATGTCTTAGTAAGTCCTCATGATCCGGGAACCTGGCATGAGGGTAGCTTCTAAGGTGTCTTCCCATTGCTCTGGTGATCACCATGTCCCTATAAACTCAAATTGACCCGAACATCTCCAACGGTGGTGCTACCTACCTCTCAATGGTGGGATGGCATTACTTTAAAGGACATTTACACAAACGAATTCCTTAGGGTAGGTAGGTTCTCATGGATACTTGCTCTCTTTAAAAACAAACCTTTTCACACTGACACTTTTTCAAAAGCTTTCAAAGCAAATTTTTCAAACACTCTGACGTACGAGTCGAACTGAAATTTTTCAAAGAAACTTTTTAGACCCACATTGAAAAGCAAACAAACAATTTTGAAAACACAATGAGCAAGTACCTAAGAGCCCATGGATAATCATGGATAGAAAGGGTGCTAACACCTTCCCTTTCTATAACCTACCTCCCGAACCGAGAGCAATCTCTTTTAAGGAATTTTTCTGTGCTTTTGTCCTTTCCATTTGGAGAAAATAAAAGACGGTGGCGACTCTTGCTTCCGCGACATTTCGCGAACCAGCGTTAAACAGTCAGTTCCAGATCCACCGATCACACCATTCCTGTGGAAATTGTATACCACGTTAAACCTGTTGTAACTCCCCTAGTTATCAATTTACCTAATTTTGTTCTGTATGAGTCCGATAGGACTACAACATACAAGTATAATGCAACTATTCTGGAAAACAGCGTGGAAGTTCCAATCCAGCCTTTGTCTCATGTTTAAAACATTGTTGAGGGAAGTCGAGTAACCTGGAGTGGTCGTGTCTTTGCTCTTACCTTTCGAGGAGATATTGATTCTAGTAATAAGATTATTGAGACTAGTGCTGAACCTAAGAAGACAATAGGGTAGACTAGTGGTGCTACCTCATAGAAGGATATTGATGATCTTTTGAATATAATTAAGATGATTGATTATAATATTATGGACCAATTGTTGCAAACTCCATATAAAATTTCCATTATAGCTTTGTCGATGAATTATGCGGCTCATCGGGAATATCTGATGAGGGTCTTGGACCAAGCCTTTGTTGAAAGAGATGTCTCGATTGATAAGTTTAATGGTGTTGTGGGAAATATCACTGCTTGTAACAATCTAATTTTTTGTGATAATGACCTGTCGGATGAGGGAAGAAATCACAATATGGCCTTACACATATCTCTGAAATGCAAGAATGACGCCTTATCTAATGTTCTGATAGATAATGGATCTTCTATGAATGTGATACCAAAGAGTACTCTAGTGAAGCTCAAATATCAAGGAACTCTTATGCGCTACAGTGGTATTGTAGTGAAAGCTTTCGATGGTTCAAGGAAACCTGTCATTGGATAGGTGAACTTGCCCATACATATAGGTTCACACATGTTTCGGATCACATTTCAGGACATGGGTATCTTCCCATCCTACATCTGTTTGTTGGGACGACCCTGGATCCATGATACGGGAGTCGTTACATACATCTTGCATCAAAAACTTAAGTTTGTCTATGAAGGAAAAGTAGTGATTGTGAATGGTGAACAAGCTTTGTTGGTATCCCATCTGTCTTCTTTTAGTGTTGCAGGAGCTAATGAAGCCGTTGTTGGAACTCAATTCCTAGCTTTGTTTATTGATAACATAAAGAATAATCAATATTATATTACCTCTCTCATAGATGCACATCAAGTAGTTCAGAAAAGTCCTAGCAGCGTGTGGGGTTAGATTATTGAGCCACCTGTAAACAAGAACAAGACACGAGTTTGGGTTTTTCTCTAAAGAAAGATAGGAATGAAACTTGTGAATCTAAAGTCTGTCTTCCATCCGTATCAAGACATCTTCCACGATGTGGTTTATCTCCATCTAACTACTCCATAGGTCGACACCATCATTAAAGATGAGTCAGCACAGGAGATGTCGAGCTTTGTGACACATGGAGTGAGAGTCCATAATTGGATCACTGTTGATGTTCCCAATTACATTATGTGATACGATGGGAGAACTGACTTGAAGGTTTTGTGTTTTATCGCAAATGTTGCGGTTTAGCAAGAGTCGCCACCGAATTTTCTTCTATCCAAAAAGGAAAGGTGAAAAATCATAGGAAAGACCTTCGATATTGTTTCTTGAGTTCGGGGGGGGGGGGGGGGGGGAAGATTATGAAAAGGGAAGGTATTAGCACCCCCTTTCATCCATGGTTTTCCATGGGCTCTTAGTTACTTGCTAGATCACTTGCTTTTGTTTGAAATCGTGCTTTGTATGGTTTTTGAAAGTATTTTGTAAAGAGGCCATTGTTTAGGCAATATTTGTAATGATTCTTGTTCGTAAGAATGTATACAAAGATGTTTGATCTTTTGAAAATGTTTTCAAGTTTGTAAGATGTTTGAAAGTGTAGGTGTTTGTTTTGAAAATAGCAAGGAGGTTTGTTTTGAAATGGAGCAAGTAATTAGGAGCAATCTACCTACTCAAATGTCTTTCTTATTCATTTTCTTTTCCTTTGACATTGTTGCCTTACCATTGATTTGTTAAGCAACCCTATCTTTAGATGTTAACGGGACGGGTGTGGGTCATTGTATAACCATGATTAGCAATGTCGCAAGGTATCTTAGCATTCTTTTTTAGGGACTAAGATCATTTGTAAGGAAACTTAGATAGCGTCATCAAAGGACTATGATCTTGTATTTGTTTATTTTTTTGCTAAGATACCTTACATGCATAATATGGCCATTTTTTTAAAAGTGTGTTGTTTTCATGCTTGATTTTGTCTTGAATTAGGGTTTTCTACTTGATTGATTTTATTCTTTCCATACAAACCCTAATTACTAGCATGTTATGTAAAAGCGATAAATTGCGAAATTTAAAGTTACTACGCTATTACAACATTTGTGGGAGCGGGGTATACAATTTATGAATTGGGATTGCAATAACATAAACTTAATTAATCTATTACAACCAAATTGAATATGTATAAATAATTGGAGAAATATATAAAGTACAAATGCAAATTGAAAGAAATGATTTTTGTGTTTGGATTTTCATATGAAAGAGGTTCTAACCTAAACCTAACTAGAGAAAATTAATTAAATTGAAATTAACTTAAATTAATTAAGAAAAGAAATTATTTAAGAAAAGATTTTTCAAATAAAACTCTAATTCTATTTAGTTGATTAAAAGAAAATAAGTTTAAAGAAAAAGTTTTTTTTTTGTATTTTTGTCTTGAAAATAATATATGGTGTTGTGAAATATTTTTGGCCTTTTCTATATTAAAAAAAATATATTTAAATAAATAATAATCTAGTTTTAATTTAATTTACAAGGAAATTAGTAAAGGTAAATAAAGTATAATGAATAAAAATAATTTTTTGTGTGGGAAAAATATTTAAATTATGTCAAAACATAAATCTATTATTTTTATATTTTTTTATAATTTTTTGGTATTTTAGAAAATGTATTTAAAAGAAAAAATGAAATAAATAAGTAAATAAAAATAAATGAGCCAGGGGGTGCCAAAAGTAGGCAGGGAGGTGAGCTAGCAAAAACAAAAAAAAACACTGCCAGGCCCAAAGGGTCCAGCGCCTGCAAAATAAAAAGTTAGAGAGTCAGAAAAATATGAAAAATGCAAAAGGGGGTTCACATTGGTTCGAACCCTCTCTGTTTAGGTAAGAAGTGACTTAGTACGCGCGCGCTTTCCACTGGGATGGCTGTACATCCGTTTACTTATGTCAAACCATAAATATATATTAGAAACTGCTTTCTGAAGGAAACTTGATCTTAAACATCGCGCCTGGCCGGACCACCTGTATCTTCTTCATCTCTCTACAAAAATGGAAAGTTCAAACATGAAAGTTGTGGTATTTCTTCCCACGAATCCAACCATATGACTTATGTAAGCTAAAAGTCAAAGATAAAAACTAATTTTGCTGGCCCTAAATTGAAACCTAATTTTTTTAAAAATTTCAAATCCAAAATTCTCTATACACAGTCAATATAAATGGGAACTATAAACATGGTCAGCTTTAGAGCAAAGATATCTACATTTTGTCTTCACAAATCAGGATCAAATGATGCTTGTATGAAGAGATAGAAGTTTGAAAATTTACCTCTTGCAGCTGGAGTTGTGAATGGAGTTTGAGCAACTTTTGAGATGGCCTGAGGATCTGTTTAGCTTGCCTGGACCTCCTTGAGTGTATTCCAACTCCTACTTTGCCTTGAAAGTCCCTGAATCTCTCTACTCAAGTCAACCTGCAAGCTTGATATTTGAAAATGGTGGATAGTGATGGAGGAGTTACAGTCTTGAAACAGGGGCCTGGATTGCTTTGGTATGATGTATAGAATGTGTTTTAATGATTAGTTTTCAAAATGCACGAGTGGAAATGAAGATGATGAGTTTTGGTTTAAAACAGTGTATCAATGGTATTCTTGAGCAGATTTATGGTTTTTGGGTGTTTGGGATAGTTTCAGGGCACTAGCATTCGTGTTTCATCTTGAAAATAGTGTTTGTACTTATAGACAAGAGGTTTTGAGGCTTGAAACAACTCAAATTAAAATCATATGTTATGGCTTGGTTACTTGTTTTTGAAGCAAAGTTGACAAACATGGTTTCAATATGGAGTACAAGGGTTTGCAGGGTGGTTAGCAGTCTGTAAATATGTTGCTTCTTGATTTTAAATGCTTTTGACTCAGAAACAACAATGTATGGGCTCAAGAAGAGTTAACATTATGATTAAAGTCACTTTTCCAAAATGGAAGTGGTGACTTTCTTCCAAAAATGGAAATCCAACTTGGATAATGGCTCAAATGCTTGGACAATGGCTCTATCATTTGTGTAAGCATTAAATTATGGAGTGATTATCAAGTTTGAAGCCTGCAAAGCAAGATTTGTACAACATGTTTGAAGTTTGAATCAAGTGTTCTTCACAAAATGGCTTGTAATCCAAGTGACAAAACCCTAACTTCTTGCCTTCAATTATCCTTGCTCAGGAATGATCTCAAGGAGTTCTTGGACATTTTGGAAAGCTTGAAATGTTCTCTTCAACTCATATTTTAATTGCTTTTGAAGTTAGGTCAAAAATCTGCCTAACTAGGGCAAAATTTCACTAAGTCTTTTTTAATTCATGAGCATGTATTCACCAAATTATATCTTAAGATCCAAGCACTTTTAGGAGAAGTTGTATGAATCAAAGTTGTATATTTCATGTATATATACAACTTTCATGTTGGAAGTTTCCTTTGAATCATCTTGTATCATGGTGAAAATTTGGCTTAAAGTTATGAAAAAATAAGAAAATTTTAACACTTAGAAAAATTTCTAAGTTTAGAAATTTTTCCTTTTCAAATTGAAATCATGATTTCTTGATTTGTTTATGAATAAGTTTCCTATTTTAACATGTTTTGATGAATTATGATCTTTGGCCCTTGAATTTGACCAAAAAGTCAAAGTTTGACTTTTCAGTATACAATTGACTTTTGATCAGTTGACTGCAAAATTCATCTGTCAATACAATGGACTTGCAATGTTTTGAATCATGGAATTAGGTAAAAATGATGCAATTGGAATCTTGAGATCATTCCTTAAACCAATTGATCATTTTCTAGGTCAAAAATCAGAAATTGCCCTTTCCCAATCAAAACCCTAATTTTGACCATCTTGCCCTTTTGAAGATTTGATCAAATTTCTTGAGGAATTATGGTCCAAACTTGATCAAATGATACATATGAGTCTAAAATTTTGATGTGGATAAAAATTTATGAAGTTTGACTATAAATTGGCTATTGGTGACTTTTTCCCCAATATAGCTGATTTTTAGGTCAACTGTTCAATTGACTGATCAAAAGTGTGATCCAAGGCTTGAAACATGACATGAGTGATCTTGGGGGTCCATAATGATCCATGAAAGCCATATGAAGCATTTATAGTTAAAAAATCCTTATGCAAACTCAAACCCTAATTTTGGTCATCAGTGTCTTAGGAGGTTTCTTGAGCTGATCAAACCCTAGTGTAGTCTTGAGCCTAAGGAGATCTTATGAGAAATTATTGATAAGTGAGAGGGCAAATTTTGGGGTAAAACACATTCACATATAGAAGTAATTTATATTTTCTTGTTTTTTTCAAAATCCTTTCACTCTGCCCAAGGTGAAAGTGATATTGTATGGGCGTGTCTTTTGTATTGAATTTTAAAATCATTAATAAAAGTTGTTTTTGATTTCCAACTGTTCTTGTTTTCTGCTTTTTCTTGAAAAATGGTAATTAGAAAAAACATTTCAAAAAAATAATATGATAATAATAAATATGCATAATCACTTGTTGTATTTATCAGTTTCTGATATCAAGCATAATCATAGGTGCAGATTAATTAAAAAACTTGTTGAATACAATGACCCTATGCCCTCTCCCAACTTTGAATATCATGTGTATCTGGATGAACAATAAGAGTTTGATGAAATCCCAGAGGAAGTTTCTCGGTTGCTTGAGCACAAGGAGAATACCATTCAGCTGTATTAAATTCGTTGGAGACGATTAACTTGGGTTCTAAAGAAGATCTGAAGGAAGTCAAGATTGGGGCACTGCTTCATTCCGACATAAAGAGTAGGTTGATTGATTTGTTGAAGGAATATGTGGATATCTTTTCCTGGTCTTATCAGGATATACCTGGGTTAGATATCGATATTGTGGAGCATCATTTACCGTGGAAGCCAGAATGTATGCATATCAAGCAAAAGTTGAGAAGGACTCACCCTGACATGGTAGTGAAGATTAAATAGAAATTATTGAAATAGATTGATGTCAGTTTTCTTGTAACATTAGTGTAGCCTTAGTTAATTACCAATATTGTTCTTGTCCTAAATAAAGATGAAAAAGTCTGCATGTGTGTTGATTATAGAGATTTAAATAAAGCTAGTCCAAAAGATGACTTCCCATTGCATCATATTGATATGTTGGTAGATAGTACATCAAAGTTCAAAGTGTTCTCGTTCATGGACGGATTTTCCGGATACAATCAAATTAAGATGGCTCCTGAGGATATGGAAAAAAACAACGTTTATCACACTCTGGGGAACATTCTGTTACAGAGTGATGCCCTTCGGGTTGAAGAACGCTGGTGCAACGTACCAGAGGTCTATGACAACCCTATTCCATGATCTGATGCATAAGGAAATTAAAGTGTATGTTGCTGATATGATCGCCAAAACTCAAACTAATGAGGGGCAACTAGAAGATTTGTTAAAATTGTTTCAGCGTTTGATGAAGTTTCGTCTCCGCTTGAATCTGAATAAGTGTACTTTTGGTGTTCGTTCTCGAAAGTTATTGGTTTCATTTTAAGACAAAAAGGAATTGAAGTTGATCTTGTTAAATTTAGGGAAATTCAAGAGATGCATGCGCCAAGAACTGAAAAGCAAGTCAGGGGTTTCCTTGGGAGTTTGAATTACATCTCCTGGTTTATTTCTCACATGACTGTTGTGATGCGGTGGGAGAACTGACTTAAGGGTTTTGCGTTTGATCGCAAATGTTGCGGTTAGCAAGAGTCGCTATCAACATTTATTTTATCCAAAAGGAAAGGTGAAAAAGCACAAGAAAGACCTTTGAGATTGTTTCTTGAGTTCGGGGGATAGATTATGAAAAGGGAAGGTATTAGCACCCTTTTCATCCATGGTTTTCCATGGGCTCTTAGTTACTTGCTAGATCACTTGCTTTTATTTGAAATTGTGCTTTATGTGGTTTTTGAATGTATTTTGTAAAGAGGTCGTCGTTTAGGAAATCTTTGTAATGATTCTCGTTCGTAAGAATGTATACAAAGATGTTGATCTTTTTGAAAATGTTCTCAATTTTGCAAGATGTTTTGAAATGTGTAGGTATTGGTTTGGAAAATAGCAGGGATGTTTTGTTTTTAAATGGAGCAAGTAACTAAAATCAATCTACCTACTCAAATGTATTTCTTGTTCATTTTCTTTCCCTTTGACATTGTTGTCTTACCATTGATTTGGTAAGCAACCCTATCTTTGGATTTAAACCGGACGGGCGTGGGTCATAGTATAGTCATGATTAGCAATGTTGCAAGGTATCTTAGCATTTTTTGAGGGACTAAGATCATTTTGTAAGGCAACTTTGAATAGCGTCATCGAGGGACTATGATCTTGTATTTGTTTGTTTTTGCTAAGACACTTTACATGCGTAATATGGCCATTTTGTATAAGGCAACCAAGTGGAGTAACCCTAGGGGTGCTTGTGTGCAAGTGTGTCATTTTCATGCTTGATTTTTTCTTGAATTAGGGATTTCTATTTGATTGATTTTTATCTTCCCATACAAACCCTAATTACTAGCATGTTATATAAAAGCGATAAATTGCGAAATTTAAAGTTACTATGCTATTACAACATTTGTGGGATACAACCAAATTGAATTTGTACAAATAATTGGAATAAATAGTATATGGGATGAATTACATATGCAAATATGTGTAAATGCAAAGAAGATTTTTGTTTGGTTTTTTATATGGAAAAGCTTTAACCTCAAACCTAATTAGAAAATAAGTAAATCAAGATTAACTTAAATTAATTAAGGAAAGGAATTTTTTAAGATAAGGTTTTTGAATAAACCCTTATTCTATTTGATTAAAAGAAAATAAGTTTCTTTATGAAAAAAGTATTTTTTTTTGTATTTTTGTTGTCTTGAAAATAATATATGGCATCATGAGGTATTTTTGGTCCTTTTTTATATTAAAATAAATATTTAATGGGTATAAAGAAAAAATAAACATTAAACTAGCTATAATTTAATTTACAAAGTTTATTTAATAAAAATAGATAATATATAACTAAATAAAAATATTTTATGAGAAAAATAAAGTAAAATGAGCCAAAATACAAATCTATTATTTTTTATATTTTTTAGGATTTTAATATTAAGAAAAATATATTTAAGAAAATAAAATGAAAATGGAATGAATAAATAAAATGATATTGGGCCAGGGGCGTCACAAGTAAACAGGATGCAGAATGTTAGAAAAAATCATAGGCCCATGAAACAAAAAAGCCCAGCGCTACAAAGGGACAAAAAATGGAAAAAATGTGAGAAAATGCAAAAGGCAGCGCGCTTAGGCTCGAACTCGTGACCTCTAGCATTTACAAGCGCTGCCTTATCACTGGGGTGGTTGTACATCCGTTTATATAAACACAAACATAAATATATATTAGAAAATGCCTTCTGAAGGCAACTTCATCTTCAACCTTGAGCCATGGCCGGATCACCTGTATCTTCTTTATTTCTCCATAAAAATGGAAAGTCCAAACATGAAAGCCATAGTCTTTCTTCCCACGAGTTCAACCATATAATTTATGTAAACTAAAAGTCAAAGATAAGATCTAATTTTACTGGCCCTAATTTGAAACCTAATTTTTTGCAGAAATTTCAAATTCAAAATTCTCTATACACAGTTAATATAAATGAAAACTATGAACATGGTTAGCTTTAGAGCAAGGATATCTATATTTTGCTTCCATAAATCAGGACCAAATGATGCTTTTATGAAGAGATAAAAGTTTGAGTTTTTACCTATTGCATATGGGATCGTGAATGGAGTTTGAGCAAGTTTTGAGAAGGCCTTAGGATCTGTTTAGCTTGCTTGGACCTCCTTGAGTGTATTCCAATCCTTACTTTGTCCTGAAAGTCTCTAAATCTCTCTACTCAAGTCAACCTGCAAGCTTGATATTTGAAAATGGTGGATGGTGGAGGAGGAGTTACAGTGAGGGAACAAGGGTCTGGATCACTTAGATATGAGGTATATTAAGTGTTTGGGTAGTTAAAACTCAATACGCACGAGTGGATTTGGAGATGGTTGTGTAAGGTTCAAAACTGTCAAGCTATGGCATATTTTCAGTTGCAAATTGTTTGGGAGTGTTTTGGAGTCTTAGCATTCGTGTTCCAACTTGAAAATAAAATGTTTATTTATAAGCAAGTGGTCTTAAGTCTTGTAACAACTCAAATTTCAAAAACTCACATGTTTGCTTGGTTTCTTGTTTGTGAAGCAAAGCTAGCAAATATAATTCCAAGGTGTAGTACCAAGCTTGTAGGGGGGATGAGACCTTTAAACATACTTGTTCTGATTGAGTGGAGTGTGTTTGTGCAGAAAAAAACAAGTGCAAGGCTCAATGCAAGCTAACTTTACATAAAGCTTGCTTTTCCAAAATGGCAATGTTGCCTTTCCCCCAAAAATGGAATTAATGTTGTACAATGCATTCAATGCTTGGCTTAAAGCTTCCAATAATTGTTAAAACATTTAATTATGGAGTGAAATTCAAGTTATAATCCTGCAAAGTAGGATTTGTTCAGCATGCTTGAGGATTGGATCCAATGTGCTTCACAAAATGGCTTGAAATTAAAGTG
Organism: Vicia faba; assembly: GCA_948472305.1. NCBI lineage: Eukaryota > Viridiplantae > Streptophyta > Magnoliopsida > Fabales > Fabaceae > Vicia > Vicia faba. The sequence continues at coordinate 1,092,178,646 of OX451738.1, forward strand.
ATAAATACCAACTTCATCTCTTCGATTCTCCCTACTCAGGAATGATCTCAAGGATTTCTTGGATATTTTGGAAAGCTTGCAATGTGATCTATAACTCATATTTGAACTGCTTTTGAAAATTCCTCTTAGAACCAAGTGAAAAATTGCCATGAAGTTAGGTCAAAAATCTGCCTAACTAGTGCAAAATTTCACTAACCTATTTTAGTTCATGAGCATGTATTCACAAAATTATATCTTGAGATCCAAGCATTTTTAGGTGAAATTGTGTGAAGAAAAGTTTTATATTTCATGGAGATCTACAACTTTCATGTTGTAAGTTTCCTTTGAATCATCTTGTATCATGGCGAAAATTTGGCTTAAAGTTGGGAAAAATAAAATAATTTCTATGCTTCGAAAAATTTCTAAGTTAAAATTTTTCAAACTTTTCAAAACAAAATATTAAATCCTTGATTTATTGATGGACAAGTTTCACATTTTGACATGTTTTGATGAATTATGATCTTGGGCACATGACATTGACCAAAAAGTCAAAGTTTGACTTTTCAGTATACAGTTGACTTTTGATCAGTTGACTGAAAAAATCATCTGTCAATTCAATGGATTTGTAATGTTTTGAATCATTCTATTAGGTCTAAATGATGAAATTGAACTCTTGAAATCATACTTCAAACCAATTGATCATTTGTTAGGTCAAAAATCAGAAATTGCCTTTTCTCAATCAAAACCCTAATTTTGACCATTTTTCCCTTTTTGATAATTTGATCAAATTTCTTGAGGAATTGTGGTCCAAACTTGATAAAATGATACATATGAGTCTAAGATGTTGATGTAGATAAAAAATTATGAAGTTTGATTGTAAATTGGCCATGGTTGACTTTTTCCCCAATACAGCTGATTTTTAGGTCAACTGTTCAATTGACTGATCAAAAGTGTGATTCAAGACTTGAAACTTGACATGAGTAGCTCCCTAATGATTCTTTAAAGTCATATGAAACATTTATAGTCCAAAAATCCTTGTGCAAACTCAAACCCTAATTTTGGTCATCAGTGCATGAGGAGATGTTTTGAGCTGGTCAAACGCTCATGCAGTCTTGAGTCAAAGATATCTTGTGAGGAAATTCTTGATAAGTGAGAGAGAAAATTTTGGGGTACAACAGCTGCCCCTGTTCAATCTTCTTAAACCTGAAGAGTTAGACTGGCGAGTTTTGCCATTCGTGACTCGAAGGTGGAAGATGATTGGACACTAGAGTGCCCAGAAATTTGCACTCGGTGATGCGATGATAGAAGGAATGGGCTTATAGATTCCATTTGGAGAGGTGATAGAAATCCGTGGGAGATGGGCTTAAATATTCCATCCAAGAGTGATTGTTGAATAATAATTTGTAAGCTGAAAGAATGAGTATCAGAATTGCGTCCATGTGTTGGAGCGTGTCTGAACTGTATCTGGGAGTTTATTCTGAATGAGTTATCAGAATGGCATCTGTGTCTGGAGCGTATCCGAACGGTATCTGAAAGTTGGCTTTGAATGAATATCAGAATGGCGTCTGTGTCTGGAGCGTATCTGAACTGTATCTGAGAGTTGACTTTGAATGAGTATCAGAATGGCATCTGTGTCTGGAGCGTATATGAATTGTATCTGAGAGTTAAGTTTGAATGAGTATTAGAATGGAGTCTGTGTCTGGAGCATATTTGAATTGTATCAAAAGGTTGAAATCTGAATGAGTATCAGGATGGCATCCGTGTCTGGAACGTATCTGAACTGTATCAAGTTTTGAATATTGTTAATGGTAGCTGTTAATCTTTTCCTAAAATGGGTAAAATGTTAGCTAAAATGAAAAGTCATGTCGTATGATGTGATGCATTTGCTTTATCAATGTTTATGATATAAGGATGCAATGTATGCGTATGTGAGCTGATTTGCTGCATTGTAGTTGGATTGGGGAAAATAAATCCCTGACTGTTGTTTAGGATATGTAAGTCTTCATGCTTTGAAGTAGAAGTGTTGATGAATTTTCTTTGAGAAATAAACTCTGTTGTAAGGGAAATGCCATGTGTTGCTTGTAAAATCCTATTGGGGAATCCGGAGAAATTTGACAACTTCTACCGGGGATCGATAATTTGAAACTTTGTTCTGCTGGGGGTTTAAACGACGTACTGCATAGGATTACTTATGAGATAGCCTAGAGGTATTTCCCTATCCTTTCAACCTATCAGTAATTGCCTCTTTTTTTTATTTTGTTTATTTATAAACAGTAATTATGTTCAAATGCATATGTTCAACAATGAATCATTGGACGTTTTTGTAAACAAAACCCAAGCGTAAAGAAAAGACAAATAGTTTTTGCACTTTCAAAGGGATATCTTTGCATTGACTTTGAGTAAGTAATTTTGTACAAGGGAGACAAACATTCTAGTAAGAGAATGTTGTCGTAAAAAAGAAAATTTTTTATACAAATAAAAGATAGCTATGTGTACAAAAATCCCATGGGGTTTCCATTCTGCTATAGCCTTCGTATCTCCGAGCGTCATGTCTATTTGTTGCGTTATCCGAAGCTGATTGAATTGATCAGAAACTCTAAGTTTGTTAGTGGAAGCCAAAGGTTGTCATTAAAGTGATCCAACGGGACATAGTCATACGCTTTAATTCCCTAACTTTTTCTTGGACCACCCTTTCGGGTTTTCAGTCCACCAGGAAATCCTTTTTTCCCAAGTCTCCCTTTCGGGTTTTCAACTTGTCGGGTGTACAAATTTTATTTTTGTTTTATCCCTAATTTTTTCCCGACCCCTTTTGGTTCATCGGGATACCCTTGTTTTTCCTAGGTATGTCAACCTAGAGGGTCTCTTATGCGTAGTATCTTTTGACTATGTTCGCGTTCACAGGATGTGGCAGGTCGTCACCATCCATGGTGGTCAAGATCATTGCCCCACCAGAGAAAATGTTTTTTATTACAAATGGTCCTTCATAGGTAGGAGTCAATTTTCCCCTAGGATCACCTTGTGGCAGTATGATGCGCTTGATCACCAGATCTCTAATTTGTTACACTTGGCGTCTGACCTTTTTGTTGAAAGCCTTGATCATCTGTTTTTGATACATCTGACCATGGCAAACAGTAGTAAGTATCTTCTCATCAATCAAGTTCAGTTTATCAAGTCGAGTCTGGATCAATTCGTTTTCGTTCAGCCATGCATCGTTTATAATTCTCAGAGAGGGGATCTGGACCTTGATAAGCAAGACAGCTTCCATGTCGTAGACCATAGAATAGGGTGTTTCCCCAGTTGATGTGTAAGTCGTGGTACGATACCCTTGGAGAGCAAATAGTAACATCTCATGCCAGCCTTTGTACGTGGCTATCATTTTCTGTATGATCTTTTTAGTATTTTTATTTGCAGCTTCAACAGCACCATTCATCTTTGGCCGATAGGGAGAAGAATTGTGATGTTGAATCTTGAATAGTGATCGTGGGATTTATACGTATGTATCCAATAATTCGGACTGCAAGTGCACAGTCTTGTCGAGTAGTTTTAAAAGATATCGAACCACAGAGACTGATGAATCAATCTACCGTTTTCTATTGTTACTATGTAAATCTAAAGCTAGTGAATATTTCATTTGGGTTGTAGGGGAAACTAATCGCTAAATTAAGTTGTATTTTAATAATCAATGAGCTTAATTACCAGTATGCAACAGTCTTACCTCGGGAACTAGCGACCTGTCGGGCGTCTTTATATTTTCAAAACAGTTTTTAGTAAAACCTATCTAGTTTAAAAACCCTCGTCTCACACTGTCGTTTTGTTGATCTAGGCTATGCAGTTAAGTCCTAACGTACGCTTCCGCCATCCCGCAGGAGTTAAAAACACTTTTTGGAAACTAAACAAAATCCTAATTAACTTTAAAGTGCTTCCGCTGTATTTTAAGCCAATGCCTAATTACTACTGTCCAGTTAAAAGATCTCAAACTTCCGCTTTGTTGACCCTAACCTCTATCTGTTTTTTACTTCCGTAACAAAACAATTTAATGATTTGAAAAATAGTAACTTAGGCCAGAAAAGAAAGTTTCGTAGTAAAAATAATCCCGACTAAGCTACCCGTCCCCTCGGTCGATTGTCTTTACATACCGGTATAAGAGTTCTAGCCTGACATAATATTAAACCAAATCGCAGAATAATTTAAAGGACAAACACAAATAAACATAATTATCTTAATTAATAAGCAATAAGAATTTGTAAACATAAACCTGGCAATTACTCTGAAGATATAAACACTCCTGCACAAGTTGTAGGCTTTGCTTCGATCGAAGGATATATTTAACCGTACAGAAGAAAATAAAACTGAAAAGAATAATGCTGGAAAGAAATAACTGGGAAAAGAAATAATGCTGAAAATAATATTCTGCTGAAAATAATATCTGCTCAATAAAATCTCTAAACTTTCTTGCCCAAAAAGAAGAACCCCTTCTACTATGGTTTCAGGCTCTATTTATAGTGCTTGCTTGATCTGTTGCTCTCGAAAATGTAGGAACAGTTTACTTTTCTTCCTTGAGAAATAAGTGGCCATTCAATTGTCACGTTCATTGCTCTTTTGACTGAGTGGGTGAGAAAATGTAGGAACTCGTTGGATTAACCCTTGAACGTGTTTCTGTCTGTTGGATGAGGAGAAAGTGGGGTGATAGGCTGTGACGTTCGTCACACTCAAGTGACTATCGTCACTTGGTCTTCATGGCGCGTGATGTTCGTCACGTCCCCTTGACGGTCGTCAGGGCTTGGTTACTTGTGGGTCACGTGCTCACATGTGTAATGGGCTTTTGGGCTGGTTTCTTCTCCTTAGGCCTTTTTACTACTTTTTGCACCCTTTTTTCTTCATTTCTTCAAAAGTGTTCGGCTCAGTGCATATCCTCAAAAATAGAAAAATACCTGCATAATACTTATAAAATAATTTAATTTAAACTAAGGTATGAGAAATATTTGGTGCATATCAAGCCAGAAATATCACATATTTGTGTGTCATCAAATAGCTCGCACAAGGCGGTGATCATAGTGTTGTTGAGATTTGTACCATTGTCAGTGATGATCCTTTCTGGGATACCGTACCGGCAAATAAGGTTTTGCTAGATGAAACGGGAAACAACATTCTTGGTAACGGAAGCGAAGGAAGCTGCCTCCACCCATTTTGTAAAATAGTTGTGATACGGTTGCAGAACCGACTGTTTAATACTGGTTTGCATTTTGCATTTTTTGTTTGCAAAATGTCGCGGTAAGCAAGAGTCGCCACCGACTTTTATTTCATCCAATCATGGAAAAGGAAAAAGAACAGAAAAAACATTTTTTCGAGATTTCTGAGTACGGGGGGGTAGATTATAGAAAGGGAATGTGTTAGCACCCTTTCCATCCATGGTTTTCCATGGGCTCTTAGGTACTTGCTCATTTTGAAAATTGCTTATGCGTGCTTGCTTTGAAAAGTTTTATTTTACTTCGTTCTAACCCTTGTTTCTGTCCTCAAGAGTGTTACGAAGTGTTTTGAAAACTTGTTTGAAAAGTGTTTGGTGTGAAAAAAGTTTTTTTGTTTTTAGAAAGTACCTAACAGTTATCTACCTACTCGAAAAAAGAATGCATATGTTCTTGTTTCCTTTAGACAGCGTTATCCCACTATTAGTGAGTAGGTAGCACCGTCATTGGAGTTGTAAGGGTCAATTTGAAAAGGACGTACGATCACTAAAGCAATGTTAGGACGTTTTAGTAATAACCCTAAGGTCTTAAGATCATATTCGAGGCAACATTTCCGAGGCAACCTTTCCGAACGGGACTTTTGATCTTTGTTTAGACAAGAGAGCAACCACTAAAATACCCTATACTTAATGACCGTTTACCGAAGGAGAACGAAGTGAGAGTATACCCTAGGAGTGCGCATGTGCGAGTGATTCAATTTCAAGTTATTATCTTTGCACATTTAAGGTTTGCTAACCATTTTAAAATTAACATACATTCTTGTCATGCAATCCTATTATCATACATCTAACAGTTAATGTTTGCGGAAATTAAAATGCGAGAAATAAAGCTACGCTATTACAAGGCTTCGGGGAGGGGGATTAATTACATAGCCAAAAAACCCGTAAAACGATAAATAATAAAAAAAAAGCCTAATTAAACTATTACATCCCATGAGTAGTTACATTAATATTGCACAAATAAATAAATGCGTGCGATGAATCAAGAACGAGATAAAATTAGGGTTTTGACCCCGTCTAAACCTAAAAGAAAAAAAAACATTTTTTGTTATTTTCGATTATTTTAAGAAAAATAAGGTTTTAATGAATAAATACAAACCTAATTATTAATTAAATTAAATTAATAAAAATAATTAATTTTTGACCTATTTTGTATTTTGGTTATTTTTTAAGAAAAGAAAATAAATATTAAATCAAGTAAATCCTAATTTTCTAATTCGTTTTAATTTATTTACAAAAGATTATAATTACCCTAAAAATTAAATTAAACTAATTGAATTAATTTTGATGAAAATAAAATAAAACCTAAATTCTAATTTGGTGAAAATGGTTTTATCGATTTTTTCATAAAAAAGAATTAATTTGTGAGAAACATAAATTAGATAAAATAAATGAAAGAAAGAAAATACAAAAAGAAAAGAAAGGATTGGGCCTGGTATACTAGCAGTTGAGGGGGTGCCAAAAAGCAATTCTGAGCCCAAAGACAAAGGTCCACGTTTGACTTTCAGATACCAATGTTGCAAGTTCACCAAGGTGCATCATGGATCTTCTCATGCCAGGCGTTAGATTGGATTGGTTGGACATTTGGCTGGCTGATCCTTGAGGACTTATGGTGGATATCCTAGAAGCCTGCGCATGGGAATATTTATAGAAAAATAATACTGAAGACCAAGGGGACCTGGGGATCGAACCCAGGCCCTTTAGCCTTTTCTCTCTCCCACTGACCAACTGAGCTGGCACGTCTGGTTGTACAAAGAGAAACAAACAATTAATATATAAAAAAAACTTGTTAACTTTCCGCGCGCGAACGTTTGAATGGGCGAACCAGGGCGCGCCACGCCATCATCTCCTACCTCCCTCCGTTGCTAAAAGTCGGATGACTTTTACCTACAGACAAGAAGTGTAGGTACAAACCCTGCAATCTTCCAAAATCACCTACAAGCATGATAAATGAAATCTAATGCCACAGATCAATTCGCCTTGGCCTGGTGAGCATCATGGTGCCTTTCTTTTGGGCCAATTTTACCTGTACAAGAAAATCCCAAAACGAAACAAAAAACCCTAACAACGGTGGATCTCTGTAGGTTTAGCAAAAACACAATTAATTGTTACCAATAGCTTGCAAATGCTTCCAGGATTCAGAATATGTGCATGATTCATGCTACAAATGCCAAAATAATTATATTGGATTTCAAAAAGAGAGGGATATCGTGAAGCATTTACCTCGCGTTTCTGGGCACAAAAACACTTGCTTTTGATTGGTATAGATCCCTTGTACACCCAGGAGGAAAATGAGAAGGCTTGGGAGTCTTGAAAATGCTTGGGAGTATGAAAACAAATCACCACTTTTTCTTGATTTTTTGAAGTTTGCTCTTTTGATATGAGTTTGTTCAATATATATCATTGAGTGAATTAGGTTTGCAAATGTGCATCCAATCTTTTTCAATTATGGTCTTTGATCATGATTTGATTCCCATGAAGATCTTTCCAAAATAAGCCAAAAACCAATCTTTTGTGTACAACATGCCTTGCACGATTTGATTTTGTTGCCAGTTGTATAAGAGACTTGAAATATGCACAAAATCTTAAGATTTAAATGGTTTTGATATTTCCATGATTTTATTTTGATTTAATTAGATTTAATTGAAATAAAAATCAAAATAAATGGCAAAAAAAAAACAAAGTCAAGTGGGAAGGATCATGGGTCGTGGACCATGTTACAAACTCAAAACAAGTACAAAAAGTTGGGCCCATTTGACAAAAATTGCAATTTGAGGCACTTTTGACTTTTGGCAATTTTGCAAACAAAGGTCAACTTCATCAATGCAGAAATTATTCAATTTTGACTCTATGAAGGTGTTCTTGGACTTTTTATAAAGCTTGAGATGTCCTCTAAGCGAAAAAATTTGTCTCATCTCAATTGAGTCTTCCATGCTCATGCATGAAGCTTTGATAAAAAAGGTGTTTTTGTTGACTTTTCAAAGTGACCTATAATGTCCAAATTCATAACTTCTTGTGAGTGCATATTTTAAACTTGGGAGATGAATATGAATAGTAAGGCATTGCATCATCTTCAAAATTAGCTTTGGACAGGTCATTTCTAATAAAGTATGAGAAAGTTATGCATGGTCAAAGTTGAGTAGACTTTTCCTGCAAAACCCTAATTTAGCAACTTTTGGATTTTGATGAATTGTGAGCAATCCTTGAGGAATCATGATCAACCCTTGATCAAATGATGAATAATACTTCAAAATGAGGACGTTGACCAAAAATCTTGAAGTTTGACTGTATGGGGGCCACAGTTGACTTTTGCCCTAACACATTTGACTTTTAGGCCTTTGAGCAATTGACTGGGCAAATTTTCTCTGTAGGGCTTGAACTTGACATGGATGATCTTGAGAACATATTAGGACACTGGTGAGCATTTGGTATCCCTTGGGCTCAAGTATATTGATGCAACATGAAACCCTAATTTGAGGTAGACTGCCTTAGAAGAGGGTGTGTCTGGTCAACCCTTGGACTTCCTTGAGCAATTTGAGGATCTCACTTGAAATGTATTGAGAAACATAGGAGGGAAAATTTTGGTGTACAACAATAGTCAATGGCCACTAGGATGAAAAGGTGTCCATTAGAGGCTGTAGGCTTGATTTCCCCAATCATATCAATCCCCCACATAGCAAAGGGCCAAGGAGCCGTCAAGACATTCAGAGGAACCGGATGTACATGCACTTTGTCAGCATAAATCTGGCATTTATGGATGGTTCGAGAGTGTTGATAGCATCTATTTCTATGGTAGAACAATAATAGCCTACCCATAGGATTTTCTTTGCCATCGTATGCCCAATGGAATGGGTACCAAAAGTGCCTTCGTGCAATTCAGACATGATCCTTTTAGCTTCGACCTTATCTATGCACCTAAGTAACACAGAGTCATGATTGCGTTTGTATAAGATGCCATTACTAAGGAAAAATTTAGCAGAGAATCTCCTCAAGAACTTTTATCATTGATTGAAGCTCCTTCTGGATATTCTTAAGTCTCGAGATGCTTCTTGACTTCGTGAAACTAAGGCTGGTCCACTACTTCTTCAGTATTAATCTCATGAAAGTGCGTTGGTTCCTCCATTCTCTCGATGGTGATCTGGGGAGCCTCGTTATCCCAATTAAGTTTAAACATAGATGACATTGTTGCTAGGGCGTCTGCTAGCTGATTTTCTTCTCGCGGGAAATGCTCGAAGGTAATATTTTCAAAATGTGGTAGCAATGTCAAAACATATTATTTATAAGGGATAAGGTTAGGGTGTTTGCTGTCCAATTCCCCTTTGATTTGGCTGATAACCAAAGTTGAATCTCTGAATACATCCAAGGATTTGATCCCCAAGTCTATGGTAGCTTTGAGACCGAAGATGCACGCTTCGTATTCCGCCATGTTGTTTGTACAATTGAAGCAAATTCTGGCAGTAAAGGGAGTATGACATGCTTCTGGAGATATGAGTACATTACCAATACCATTGTCGAGTGCGTTAGATGCCCCACCAAAGAACAGGGTCCATCAGGATCCTTGTTCAGGTCCGTCATATGGCCAAAATTCTTCACAGTTGTCTAATGTCATGATGTCTTCATCCGGGAATTCGAACTTCATGGACTGGTAATCTTCTACAGCTTGGTGAGCAAGGTGATCGGCTAATACACTGCCCTTTATAGATTTCTGGGTAGTATACTGTATGTCATATTCTATCAGGATCATCTTCCATGTCGCTGTTCTCCTAGAAAGAGCAGGCTTCTTGAAGATGTATTTTATCAGATCCATTTTAGATATCAACAAGGTAGTATGAGTCAACATATATTGTCTTAGCCGGCGAGCAGCCCATGCCAGAGCACAGCAAGTTTTCTCGAGCAGTGAATATCTGGTTTCATAGTCGGTAAACTTTTTGCTCAGGTAGTAAATAACGTGTTCTTTTCGGCCAGACTCGTCATGCTGCCCTAATACATACCCCATTGAGTTTTATAAAACAGTTAGATACATAATCAACGGTCCTCCCTCGACTGGTGGCATCAACACTGGAGGCTCTTGCAAGTATTCCTTGATTTTGTCAAAAGCAACTTGGCATTCATCATTCCATTTGACTACTTGATCTTTCTTCAATAGTTTGAAGATTGGCTCACAAGTAGCTGTTAGATGGGAAATGAACCTGGCAATATATTTCAAACGTCCCAAGAATCCTCTGACTTCTTTTTCAGTGCGAGGAGCGGGCATCTATTGTATTGCTTTAACTTTGGAAAGATCGACCTTGATGCCTTTGTTGCTAACGATAAAGCCTAGGAGCTTACCATATCGTACCCCGAATGTGCACTTGTTTGGATTCAACCTCAATTTGTACTTCTTCAGTCTCTCGATCAGTTTTTGTAAGTGATCAAGATGCTCTTCTTCTGTTTGAGATCTGGCTATCATATCGTCCACGTAGACCTCTATTTTGTGATGTATCATGTCGTGAAATAGAGCTACCATGGCACGTTGGTAAGTTGCCCCAGCATTCTTCAGTCCAATGGCATCACCTTATAGCAGAATGTGCCCCACTGTGTGACAAATGTCATTTTCTCCATGTCCTCGGGCGCCATTTTTGATTTGGTTGTAACCTGAGAATTCGTCCATGAAGGAAAACACTTTGTGTTATGCCGTATTGTCAACTAGAATACCAATGTGGGGGAGTGGAAAATCAACCTTAGGGCTCGCCCTATTCAAATATCTATAGTCCATACACATTCTCACTTTGCCGTCTTTTTTGGGTACGGGAACAACATTGGCAACCCATTGAGGGTAAGAGGTGACAGCCAAAAATCCAGCGTTGAATTGCTTCATGACCTCTGCTTTAATCTTTTCTGACATATCCGGCCTCATTCGACGATCCTTTTGCTTTACTGGCGGACAATCTTCTCTTGTAGGCAGATGATGTACCCCAATATCTTCATCAAGTCCTGGCATGTCTTCATATGACCAGGTAAAGACTTCGATGTAATCGTGTAACAACTGAATCAAAAGCTTCTTGATACTGGGTTCCAGATTGGCACCCACCTTGACCTCTTTTTTATCTTCTTCGGTACCTAGGTTGATTGTGTCCATGGGTTCCTCGTGAGGTTGAATGGTTCTCTCTTCTTATTGTAGCTGTCTGGAAAGTTCCCCTAGTACTTCACAATCTTCCTCACCTTCGTCTTCATCTTGGTAGATTAGATTCTCAGAGTCACAAAAGGCCATAGCAGTATCGTTACCCATGGGATCCAGAATGGATGTATACCTGCATTGTGAGTGTGGGTGTGTGTAAGGGTATAGTTATCTTTGAAAGAAAGTAAAATGTACAAGAAAAAACAATGAGCACAAATGTTTGTATGCTAAAACGTCTATGATTCATTGATGTCATATGAAAAATGAGATAATAACCCTTACAAATGGACCATTGTGCCTCGGGTAAGACACAAGGTTTTAAGAGCGCGAATTGTTTTGAATATTACAGATCCAACAAAATCTAAAGACAAATTATTGAGGGATGAAAGTGATTGGGACTGAGTCTCTAGCCTCCTAATTGTTGAGCCCTCCATTGACAGTCGGGAAGATCCATTCCTCCAGGTTGAACCATCTTCACCATCTTCTACCGTGTTGACCTCACGGTTGCAGATCTTCATGGGTGGCCCTCTAGAATGGGCATGGCATACAGCGTTTTGAGCATTTGAAGTGAAACCTAGGCCAAATTTATCAGACTTATATGGGATATCTGGGAGTTGTCCCCATATAGTACACCCTCCCTCTTCTACCATTTCTTTGGCATCCTTCAGAGATGACATCCGGAGTGAGGGCCTTGTAATCTTGGGAACCTGAGACACGACCTTGGTCACTGCCACATCTTGGGGGACCTCTTCAAAGTGTTGAAATGGAGTTTCAATGAATTCACCATCTAATTCCACATATCTGATGGAATTGAGATGGCTCATCATGTATTCTTCCTCTCCATGAACGGTGATAATCTTCCCTTGAACTGGATACTTTAGCATTTGGTGCAACATAGAAGTAACAGCGCCAATATTGTGGATCCATGGTCGGCCTATCAAGAAGGAACATGAAGGGCGGATGTCCATTACATAAAAGGTTGAATTGAAAGTTTGGGTTCCAACCTTTATGGGGATATCCACTTCCCCGTGCACCATCCTCTTTGAGCCGTCAAAAGCCCTTACTATTATGTTGCTTGGCTTCAAAATCAACCCCTCACAGTTCAGTCTATCAAGAGCTTTTTTGGGTAATACATTCAGAGATGAGCCAGTTTCCACCAAAACATGAGCCAGAGTTGTGCCCCTACATTCCACTGAGACATGCAATGCCTCATTATGTTTCCTTCCCTTCGGCGTCAGATCAGCATCCGAAAAACCTAGACCGTTATCCGCAGTCAAGCTGGCTACGCAGTCTTGAAATTGATCGACAAATGTCTCCTGAGGTACATGGGTGGTTTTTAAGAACTTCACCAAGGCTTTTGCATGTGCCTCGGAACATAGTAGTAATGCCAGCATGGAGATTTTAGAGGGAGTTTGCCCCATTTGTTCAACTATATTGTAGTCGCTTCTCTTTATGATTTTTAGGATCTCCTCCATTTCTTTCTTGGAGGTCTCAGGGATTATCAATGACTGAGCCTTCGTCCGGACAGGCTCAATCAGAACACCTTTTCCTCGAGTCTCGGTTAACTCGTCAGTAGGAGTGTCAGTAAGAATGATTACAGGGGTTGTAACGACTTTGTCAATTGTAGTATTGTTGGAGATAATTGTAGGACCGGGAACAACTTTTAAGGGAGCAACAGCAGGAATGATTACGGGTCCAGAAGCTGCTTTTGGGGGAGCAATTTCTAGAGAAAAGATCCTACCACTTCGGGTAATTTTGCTAGTTCCTGTAATATTACTGATGTCAGAGTTGACTTTATCGGAGCTTGAATATTCGACGGCTGGCCAGTCTTGCTTAATACCATGGTAGTAGACATCCCCTCCGTAATTCCATGGCACGGTTTTGTCTGACGCATATAGGACTGGTCCAGGCATTGTGATTATTAAAGGAGCTGCTTTCGGAACTGATGTAATTCTAACGAGTCTTTTGGTGGAGACCCTGGAAGAATTGGCGGAAATGGTAATGATAGAAACATCTTTAAAAGGGATAGGTGAAACAGGAGTCTTTTCAAACAAAATTTCTTTGTTATCTATTAGGCACTGAATGCCTATTTTAAACAAAGGACAGCCAGTTGGTGAGGACAAGCAAAGAAGGCAAACTTCATCACAGCCCGGGAACACACCGGAATTCAACAAGTTCATTTTAATAGTCATAAGTGAGGTCATAAGTTCATTAACTTAAGTAACAAATAATCCTTCTTCAATGGCATTATTATTGTGGCCATGTCTAGGCATAGGAGCAGAAATGACATTCGGCTTATCGGGCGCGTCGAACTCAATTTCTTTTGCTTCAATGAGGTCTTGTATTTTGTTCTTTAGAGCCCAACAGTTATTAGTATTATGACCAGGACTTTCAGAGTGATATGCGCAACGGGCATTTGGATGATAATTAGGAGATGTTGTATTGGGGTTTTCCGGAGCTTCTTTCAAGGTCACCAAGTTAGATCTTAGTAGATGTGGTAATACTTGAGACGGGGTCATGTTGATTCTGGTGAACTTCCTAAATAGCCTTTCCACCCTTGGTTGATTATTTCTTTATTGATCAGACGTAGTCTTAGGAATCATAACAACTCCCACCATTGGTCGGCGTTTGTTCCTATCTTAGTTTCTTTACGGATATATAGCAGCTACCTATTTCTTCCCGATAAAAGGCTTCCTTACAGTTGTAGAAGAATATGTATCTTTCTGAATCTTTCCATTCTTTATATCGGCTTTTATCCTCTCTTCGGTCAATATTAGCTCAGTAAATCCTGCAGATGAACTGCCGATTAAATGATTGAAGAAGGGACCAGACAAAGTGCCCAAGAACATGTCTACCAATTCTCTCTGACAGATGGGGTTGAACTCTTTCATCCAAATCTCTCCATTTTTGTGCATAGTCCTTGAAACCTTCATTGGAAACCATGGCCATACTCTGGAGTTGAGTACGGGTAGGCGCCAAATCAGTATTGTACTGATATTGTTTGTAGAAAGCGACAGCAAGATCTTCCCAATTGTGAATGTTAGCTCTCTCTAGTTGGTCAAACCAGTCAAGTTGAGTTCCTGGCAGACTGTCTTGGAAGAAGTGAACCCATAAGTCTTTATCAGCGGTATGGGGTTGAATTTTCCTTACATATGACGGTAGATGCATCTTAGGGCATGAAACTCCGTCGTATTTAGCGAATACAGGTGCTTTGAATTTCGGAGGAATCACAATTCCCGACACCAACCCCAACTCTTCAAAGTCCAAGCCAGGTACTTTTTGGATTTCCATCGCGCTCAATCGCTCTTCGAGATGTTTATACTTATCATCAGCTGGAGGGCATTGTTCTTCAGAGTAGTCCTCTTCTTCCTCTTCCTCTTCTCATTCTGACGGGATAATTGTTTCCTTTCCTTTACCATCTTGGTTGTCTCTTTCACAAGATGTTGTTGCAAAGTCCAAAGTCCTTCTTGTCTTCCCGTGAAATCTTCTTCCCATGTTTAAGACTCCAGTTACCTTCTTTGTTTTATTTTTCCTTTCTTCAGCCAGCAGAGTCTCCAACTCTTCTTGCCCCTTGGCTAAGATCAAGAGCAACTGTTGAAACTATGTATTTTGAGCTTGAAGATCCTTCACTGTTTGCTCGAGATCCATCTTACTGAAATAAATAGTAGAGAGATGAGGAGACTTATTGCAAAAACCTGCTTATATTATGATGAATGGTATATGCATATGCAATGTTTTCAAGGATTTCAAAGATTCAAATTTTCTTTAGACAAAAAGGAAACACATGTTATATTAATAAGATAAAGTTCGAGTACATCAATGCCCCTTGGGCAAAATAATACAAAAGCTCTAAGATAGAAAAGTAGTGCGCATCCTCTTTGGTGCAATGTAGGCATTCAGAGTCTGCTCCTCATGAAGTAGCCTAGTGATTTCCAAAACTTTCTTCTCGCTTGCGTAGAATTGGGCTTCGAAAGTATCTCGCTCCCCCTTGAGTTGTATCCAACCCCTTTGTAGGTCTTCAAGAGATGCGGGGATGTCAGGATGTAGGATAGTGTATGGAACGTCTCCCTCCATGACAGGCTCAATGATTACCGGGAGAATGGAGGGGTAAGGCATCATAAGACTCTGAACGCGAGTTCGTACCCATTTGAGGTAAGGCTCAAGAGGGATGGAATTATTGTGACCCAAATTCTTGCTATCTACCTTGTTTAACATCCTCCAAGCTCGGATAAATCTTTGGTGAAGACCTTGATCGTCGTTGTCATAGTCAAATACCAAACCTTGAATCAGCATCTTGTGTGGGCCATCCCTTCGGGCGTAACCAAACTGCTTTAAGGCTAAACATGGGTTGTAGGTGATGCCTCCCCTAATGCCAAGTAGAGGTACATTAGAGAGTTCTCCACAATGGTCGACCATGATAACATTCTCTTTGGATCGAGAGCATCAATGAATGTTTGAATGTTTGAGCGTCATCAACCTTTGTGACCACCTTGAACCTTGCTAATTATTTAATACATATTGGGGAAGATGAGAAATAAACCATCTTTCCAAGAGAGGAGTGCAACATATAAGGACACCTCTTTTCCTCATTGTGCGAGTGTGAAAAGAGTGTAGGATATCCCCTAGTAATGTAGGCACTGGGTTACGTGATATGAAGATTTTGACGGTGTTCACATCTATGAGTTGGTCAGGATTTGGAAACAAAACCATCCCATAGATGAGGAGAGCCTCAATTTCCTCAAAGGCTTGCAATTCTAAGGAATTCCAACAGCTTTGGGATTTCTCAAACAGGAACTTTGCTAAGAAACCTTTGACACCACTCCTTGTTTCCCAATGAGTTGTGATATCAGAAGAGTGCAAGTGTAGAGCTTGAGCAATCTCTTCTAGCTTTGGGTCTCTTTCCGTACCGTTGAAAGGTAGTTGATTGAGAATGGGAATCCTCAAGAGTTGGTAGGATTCTTCCAAAGTAGGCACAAGTTGATAGTCGAGAAATGTGAAGCAATGGTGTAAAGGATCAAAGAACTGAAAGAGCACCTTCATCATGTCCTCATCTGTGTTGGAGGTGACCAAGTTGAGTATACGACCATGTCTCTCGGTGAATGGAGAGTTTTCGAGAATCCTTGAAGCTAGCTTCTTATGTTGTGGAGGGATTCTCACAAGGTTGACTTGAATAGTTTTCCTGCGAAGTGAATCCATATCCTACAAAACAAGAACAAAGATGAATCCAAAAATCCTTGAAATGGTTAGTGGATGCATATGATATTCATGATGCTCATGATGTTATGTACAAGTATGCATATACAAACAAAGCAAACAAATCCTTAGGTTTAGGCTTGCATGGAGTTTTATAGGTAATGTGATACAGTGGCAGAACCGACTGTTTAATAGTGGTTTGCGTTTTGCATTTTTTATTTGCAAAATGTCGCGGTAAGCAAGAGTCGCCACCGACTTTTATTTTATCCAACCGGAAAGGAAAAAAGTATAGAAAAAAAAATCCTTTTTCGAGGTATTCTGAGTACGTGGGTATATTATAGAAAGGGAAGGTGTTAGCACCCTTTCTATCCATAGTTTTCCATAGGCTCTTAGGTACTTGCTCATATTTTAAAATTGCTTGTGTATGTGCTTTGTTTTTGAAAAGTTTGACTTTGTGATAACCCTTGTATCAGTCCTCAAAGGTGTGACGAAGTTGTTTTGAAAATTGTTTTGAAATGTGTAAGTGTGAAAAGCTTTGATTTGAGCAAGTACGTACTAGCATCTACCTACTCGAAAAAAGATCGTTTCTATTCTTGTTTCCTTTAGACAGCGCTGTCCTACTATTGAGAAATAGGTAACACCGTTGTTGGATTTTATAAGGGTCAATTGGAAAGGGACGTATGATCACTAAAGCAATATTAGGACGTCTTAGTAATAATCCTAGAGTCTTAAGATCATATTCGAGGGAACATTTTCGAGGCATCCTTTCTGAGGCAACATTTGAATGAGACGTTTGATCTTTTTTAGACATGAGGGCAACCACTAAGACACCCTATGCTTAATGATCATTTACTGAAGGCAACCGAAGGGAGAGTATACCCTAAGAGTGATATGTGCGAGTTATTTATTTCAGTTATTTATCTTTGCACATTAGGGTTTTCTAACCGTATTAATTTTTCATGCATTCTTGTCATACAAACCTATTATCATACATCTAGACAGTTAAATATTTGCAGAAATTAAAAATGCGAGAAAATAAATCTACGCTATTACAAGGCTTCGGGGAGGGGGATTAATTACATATCCAAAAAATCCAGGGATTTAAACAGTAAATAAAACCCTAAGTTAAACTATTACAAACCATGAACAGTTACAAAAATATTGGCAAAAATAATTAACAAGTGCGCGATGAATTAAATACGAAACGACTAGGGTTTTAACCCTTGACTAAACTTATTTGTGATTGATTAAAAAAAGATGTTTTTGTCATGTTTTGTTATTTGCAAAAACAATGAAACAATTAAATTAAGAAGAAAATCCTAAGTCCTAATTAATTTTAAATTAAGAAAAATAAATTAATTCACTCTAAAAACCTATTTTTGTATTTATATTTATTTGAGAAAAATAAAAGAATTAAATCAAGAATTTAACCTAATTTCTATTTGATTTTATTTATGAAAATAAATTAAAATTTCCTTAAGTTAAACTAAATAAAATTTGATAATAAAAAAAACTAATTCTAATTTTTTTTTATGAATTATTGATTTTATGATTTTATAAAAAAATGATTAATTTGTTAATTAAAATGATTAAATAAATATTATTAAAAGAATTAAAAATAAGAAAGAAAAACAAGTTAGAGATGGGCCTGATTGTTAGCAATTATGGGGGGTGTAGATCTGATTTTTGAGCCCAAACAATCCAAGACTATATTGACTATGCCTGATTCAGTGTGGCTGTTAACTTGAGGAATGTGATGGACCTTCAATGGAGAGGCATTGGATCTGGCTAGCTGCACATCAAAGGATGGATGTTGAGGTTGCATAATGAACATATGGGACAGTAGCACACCTGATTATGTGAAGAAAAATAACATGAAACAAATGTTGGGACCTGGGGATTGAACCCAGGCCCTTATACTCAATTCCAGTTGCTTTCCAACTGAGCCATGATGGTTAGTTGTAAATATGATAATCATAAAATATAATATAAGAAAACCAAACATTATTTTCAAAAATGTGCGAAAATTCAAATGGACGAGTTACACGCTGCCACGCCATCGTCTCCCTCACTGGCCCGTCGTTTTAGAAAACCAAGCTTTTACCTACGGACGCTTTGATGTAGGTACAGACATGTTCATCTCAAAAATTTTATACAGGCAAGATAAATGAAGGGTAATGGTACCAATCAACTCGTCTCATCCTCACGAGCATCATGGTACTAGAATCTAAGCCTAATTTTTCCTAAACTGAAAAACCCTAAAACGAGCAAAGGAACCCTAACAATGGTATATCGTGATTCCTGCACTGAAAATGCAATTAAGTGATACCAATATCTTGCAAACTCAATGATGAACAAGAATATATAATTAAAACATGCTTATGATGAGTAAATCAATGAAATCAAAATCAAGTTTTTAGGCAAACTGTGGTGCCTGTAGCTTACGATTTCGGACGTGAAACTGCTTGCAATTGATTGAGATCCCTTCTGGAGATGTCCAGGAGTCTATTGGTAGCCTTA
This sequence comes from Vicia faba, assembly GCA_948472305.1. Classification (NCBI taxonomy): domain Eukaryota; kingdom Viridiplantae; phylum Streptophyta; class Magnoliopsida; order Fabales; family Fabaceae; genus Vicia; species Vicia faba. The sequence continues at coordinate 1,092,197,737 of OX451738.1, forward strand.
GAATGGCTTGAATCACTCTCTAAGTCCAAGAACGATCACCCACATTTTTGAAATTTTTTTTGTTTTCTTTTGGTGTTTTCACGACTGCCAACCTCCTTCTCTTGCCTTGGTTGCGTTCTCTATATGTACTAGAGTGAATTAGGGTTGTAAAAACCACTAGTATCTTTACAAATTTTGAAGATTTGATTTGGTTTTCATGGTGTATGATATCCTTCCAAATTTGGCCTAATCATGCTCTTTTTGTACCAATTTCCATTGATTCGAATTGATCTTGCAAGCTCAGTATATCTTGGTTGCTAACCTATCAAAAAAACAAATCAAAACATATCTTTGATAATTTTCATCATTTATTTGATTTGATTCACTTTTTAATTGATGAAAAATCAAAATAAATTGAAAAATGAAGCAAATAATTTTTGGATAAGTATTTGAGTCGTGGACCACATTATAATTGAGGTGCAAGCATAAAAAGTAGGGGTCATTTAGCAAAAAATGCAAATTTGAGCACATTTGACTTTTGGTAATTTTGCAAAAATGGTCAAATTGGCCAATGCATAACTCTCTCAATTTTGACCCTAGAGAGGTGTTCCTTGACTTTTTAGAAATCTTAGGATGTTCTCTAAGCAACCCTTTTGGTTTCATATCAATTGAGTCTTCCATGTTCATGTATGAAGCTTTGACCCAAAAGGTGTTTTTGTTGACTTTTCAAAATGACCTATAATGTCAAAATTGATATCTTTTTGTGAATTCATATTCTGAACTTTGGAGCTGAAGATGAATTTTATGGAATTTCATCCTCTTAAAAATGAGCTTTGGATGGGTCATTTATGATAAAGTATGAGAAAGTTATGCTTGGTCAAAGTTGAGTTGACTTTTCCTACAAAACCCTAATTTAGCAACTTTTGGGTTTTGATGAATTGTGAGCAATCCTTGAGGAATCATGATCAACCCTTGATCAAATGATTAATAACACTTCAAAATGAGGATGTTGACCAAAAATCTTGAAGTTTGACTGTATGTGGGTCCCAGTTGACTTTTGACCTAATATAGTTGATTTTCAAGCATTTGAGCAGTTGACTGAGCAAACTTCTTATGCAAGGCATGAAACCTGACATGTAGGGTCTTGAGAACATATTAAGACCATGGAGAGCATATTAGAACTTTGTGGTCCACCCATCTTGATGAAAATAGAAACCCTAATTTGAGGTATACTGCCTTAGGAGAGAGTTTGTCTAGTCAACTCTTGGGCAACCTTGAGCAAATTGGGGTCCTCACTTGACATCTATTGAGTAAAATGAGAGGGTAAATTTTGGGGTACAATAGCTGCCCCTATTCAATCTTTTTAAACCTGCGGATGTAGATTGAATTGTCTGCCTTTCGTAATTTGAAGGTGGAAGATGATTGAACACTAAAGTGCCCAGAAATTTGCACTCGCATGAAGTGATACTTGATTTGTGATATCGGGAATGGGCTTATAGATGCCATTCGGAGGTTGCTAGAGGATTTTCGGAGATGGGCTTTAAAGATGCCATCCGGAAAGGTGTCGATCGCATAAGAGATTCCTTTGCGAGAACCCGTATACCTATTGTTGAGGAGGACTTTGCTGGGGGTTGCTGGTCTCTGTCTTGAGAGGAATAGAGTTTTAGGAGCTTCAGTCGTCTGTTACTCTACTTGGGGAATAATTCTGGTTTGGGAAGCGTAAGTGAACTGTGTGTTTGGTCGGGGTATATGCTGCATCGCAACTTTCTGGGGAAATGTGAAATCAATTGTGTTTGATCGGGCCCCGGTCTTACAGTGTTGTGGACTGCTGTCTTGGGATAAGAGAGGAAGAACCCGGATGGTAAGGTTATGAGAAGGAAACTGGATAGTAGGGTTACTTCGAGATGAAAGCCTGGATAGTAGGGTTGTGAGAAGGAACCTGGATGGTAGGGTTACTTCGATATGAAAGCCTGGATAGTAGGGTTACTTTGATATGAAAGCCTGGATAGTAGGGCTTTAGAAGGAACCTGGATAGTAGGGTTACTTCGATATGAAATCCTGGATAGTATGGCTGTGAGAAGGAACCTGGATAGTAGGGTTACTTCGATATGAAAGCTTGGATAGTAGGGGTGTGAGAAGGAACCTGGATAGTAGGGTTACTTCGATATGAGAGCCTGGATAGTAGGGTTGTAAGAAGGAACCTGGATGGTATGGTTACTTCGATATGAAAGCCTGCATAGTAGGGCTGTGAGAACGAACCTGGATAGTAGGGTTACTTCGATATGAGTTTGGGTAGAACTGCAGAAGGAACCTGGGTGAGGTTGCCTTGTGATGAGTCGGTGTGGGACTTTAGGAGGAACCTGGGTAGGGTTACTTCGGGATAAGTCCGTGTAAAACTTCGGCAGGAACCTGGGTAAGGTTACTTTATGATAAGTTTTTGTAAAACTTCAGGAGGAACCTGGGTAAGGTTACTTTGTGATAAGTTCGTGTAAAACTTCAGGAGGAACCTGGGTAAGGTTACTTTGTGATAAGTTTGTGTAAAACTTCAGGAGGAACCTGGGTAAGGTTGATTTTGTCGCACCGATGATTACTCTGTTTAGCTTCGAGTGTTGATCATGGACTTGCTGGAAATTGTTATTAACAATTGTCTTTCCTGAAAGAAATACATGGTTAGTTGTGTGCGATGCATGAGATGCATTGTATGATGACGTTCTCAAAATAAATGAGACTATGTTATATGTGATGTATGCACCTATCATGATGTATGAACATGAAGTGCGGACGTAATAATCTGAGTCCGGGAAAATAAATCCCTGACTGCTGTATGGAGAGTATGAGAAATGGTACTCTTGAGTGCTGTAAAAAACCACAGTTCCTCTATTTCTGTTGGGGGCGGTGAACAAAGATGACTATGATGGGGATTCGTATCCATTCGGCTGGTGAATATTATGCCGGAAGAGACCTTGTTTGAGGATAACTCCGCGGGGATAACTTTGTTAGAGAGGAGAAACTCTGTTGATAGATCATGTTGATTTGGAGAAATAAACTCATCTAGGGGTGAATTTTCGTTGCTGGTTGTAGCGGTAGAAATGTTCAAGACTAAGCTATTGGATTGACTAGACTTTATATAAATCAAAATAAAAATCACCACCGCGCTTCATTGTTTCCAAAGGAATGGGAAAAGAGCGAATAATCCAAAAAAGGGGGGAAGATTCAAGGTAAGGGGGTTGGTTATGCAAAGGGAAGGTATTAGAACCCTAAACATCTACGGTACTCCGCAGGAACCTCTTTGAAAAATCTGTATATTTTGGTTATAAAAATGTGTTATATATATAATGGATGGTGGAGGTGAGAAAAGAAATATTTTTATGATTTTTGCACCCGCCGCGGTTGCGAACCTTTAGTGACTACGTACCACCTTTCGTGCAATAGGGGATCAGGGTACACGTAGTTCCTCTTTTAAAAATTTGAAACACAAGTGTGTTGGTTAACTTTATGAGATAAGTCATCATCGTCATTGTCCGTGTGGAAAACATACTTACGACCCACAATCATGAGTAAGGAGAATTTGCATCATCTCAAAATGGAGGATATGGCTTGGATTTTAAAATAAACAATGCCTCACTCAACACCCAAGTGGAAAATATCTCTCTTTACTACATATTATAGAAATATAGTTGTTTGCATCACTACAAGGATTGACAAGAGTCTAATCTTTTAAGAAAAGTTTTAAATTAAAAAGCCAAAGTGGCAAAAATGGTTTGAAATGAGATTGATTGACTTTTAGTCTTCTCACAAAAATGTCAAGGTATTATTAAATTGATTGAAATTTATTTATGAAAATGTTTTTAAAATGCATGGACCTAAGTCCAAATTTATTATGAAAGTGTTTCAAGTTTAGAAATAAGAAGAGTTTTTAAAAGGAGGGAGAAGATTTTTGAAATTAAAGAAGATGGGAGGAGATAAAGAGACTATCCTAAAGCATAAGGTAAAAGCTAGGGATAAGAACCATCTAACCAACAAGAAGCCAATACTTGACATTATGAGTCAATATAGAATTCTCATTCTTCGGATTGAAACCAAGCAAACAAAGATACTAGACCTCTTGAGAGAACCAAACTTCAAGTGTATTAAGTCTTCGCAAAAATTTGGCATAGTAACGGCTGTATACGGGTGAGTTCCAGATTACAAACAAAGTATGTAATGACAATAACCTGTACACAAAACAAACAAACAACCCAATGTCTTGAGGTAAACCTCAAGAACTCCAGACAAAATATCAAATAAAGTCACAAAGTCTCCAAGATAGGCCAAGGTTTCTAATCCTAAGTCCAAGAAGTCCAATACTCCATAATGCAAAGGATAGTAACAAAATAGTCCAAGTATCATTAAAGATTTTTATGGTTCATGTTGATTATTAGGTGTCTTTAAAAGGAAAAGTAAAGCTCAAGTGAGCAAAATAAAAATGATATAAAAGTAAATGCTCAAGTGAGCAAAAATAAAAATGGCATAAGAATAAATGATCAAGTGAGCAAAGATAAAAAAAATGGCATGAAATGTAAATGCTTAAATTAAATGGTACATAAAGCATAAAAAATAAAAGCATAAAGTAAAGTCAATTGTTAGAAATTAGTGGTTAGTTGGATGACCATCTTGAAACTTGCATTTGGAACTCATTAGAGGATTGGTAGAACCAAATCCTCCACACAACAAGTTGCATTTGATTTTTGTCAAGTATATCATCCATTTTGGAATCCTCAAAAGTAACATTTAATTATCAACAATGTTTAAGTGATCCGCGTTGACCAAAGGTGTTGTAGATCCATTAGAGGATTGGTAGAACCAAAGCCTCCACACAATGAATCTCAAGGTTATTGGATCAAAGAGATCAAATTAACATACTTGGGCTTGCAATCATAAGTTTGGGCCATGAACGATCATTTATTCGAATCGGGACAAAATTTAGCGCTATGTTAAGCAATCGTAAGTGGACTTATGTAGAAGTCGCACCTATTTTGAGGCCGGTCAATAGCAATCTATGTACTTCATGTTTGGATAAATGATATAGAGATCACCATGCCTTAACATGTAGCACAATTAAAAAAGAAAGGGATAAGATGTAGAGGGAGGGGAGTGATAAGCTAATTTGGATCACCATCTCAAAATTCTTTCATCTTTAAATTCAACCACTCCTCTAGATGGATTAAAGCACTAAACATATCATTAATCCAAAGCACCAAAAATGAATTAAATAATTCACTCTTAGGTAGATTTGAATTGATGAACATTTATCCAAATTCATCTACATCACAAAGTCCATTGAGTTTAAAGAAAAATTGGACATTTAAAATTGCAATCCAAATTATCCATCAAAGAGAGTGAGCAGAAAAAATATTTGAGTCAAAACAGCCCAAAAATAAGGCAGAAAAAGTATTTTCGGCGTTGTTACAATCAATTGTTCTTAGACAGCTACCAATTGCATCAGTGCAGTTTTTTTTTCAAGTCAACTTTTTGTGACAAACAATTGCAATGTTACAACAATTGATTGCAACCTGTTAAAATCAGTAGAAAACAGCATTTCAAGGATCAAATTCTTGTTCCAACTTTTCATCAAACACCTTATGATCATGGATCCAATTGAGCATGAAAATTCCATCAAATTATGAGAAAATAGCACTAATGGAATCAAAAAACAGTGCTCAATGAATCCAAACCAGAAATCTACAAGAGATCACATTGTGAAAGACGATGATCCAACTTACCAAAGGTAGAATTAGAGAATTATCAAACAACTTCCAGAATTTTCTTCAATTCAACCACAAGAATCAATTACCAAAGCTTGGATGTAGAGAATTGATGAAGAAAAAGTGTTTGGATGAAGGTTTAGCTCAAAGATTAGTAAGATTCAATGCAAAGCTTACTAACTTTTAGAAAATGGAGCTTTGAGTGAATTTGGTAGATGGAGAGAATTGAGAGATTTTTTAGCAAAGTGATTTTTGCTATCAAAAGCTTATCATTTGAATGAGATGAGGGCTCTATTTATAGAGTTTAGGATTGGGATTAGTGGTAATTTGGTAATTGATTCTTGGAGCCAAAAATTGAATTAATGATATAATTTTCAAATTATGCAGAAAAATTGGAGCCAAAAAGATGATAGATTTGAAATTGGAGCCAATAAGAGGTTAATTATCAACGCATATACAAAATACACAACTAAGGTACTTGGAGATTCCTCAAGAGCAAACTTAAAGATAGGACATAGAAACAAAAAAGAGGAAGAACCAACCCTAATGTGATTTTGTTATGATCAAGTTAACATGATATGATAGGGGAATCTTAGGGGCAAAAACTGGGGTACAACAGCTGCCCTTATTTAAGTGTCTTCTATCTGGAGATACGAAGGTTAAAAATCTTCGTGTCGACACGATTGAAGATACTTAAATATAAAACAAGCCCTATTTTTGTCTCTAAGATGCCATGCAATGCTTATGATTATGAATGCATATGGACAGAACAAAAGAGACGCAAAGTTTCACTTGGGATGCCACAAAAATGAATAAATAAAGGAGCAACCCCACCAGGAAAATAAATCACTGTGGACCAAAAGAATTGAATCAGAGAGGAGGATAACAAGCATCGAAGTTCACTGCCGATGTCTACCAACGTTCGCTGAAGGTAGAGAGAAAATATATACTACCGCCATTCACTGATGATGAGCTATCAAAGTTCACTGATGATAGCAAAAAGATAAGAAACATCGACGTTCACTGTCGATGTACTACCAACATTCACTGAAGGTAGAAAGAAAATATCATATCACCGTCATTCACTGATGATGAACTATCAACGTTCACTAAAGATAGCAAAAAGATAAGAAACACCGACGTTCATTGCCGATGTACTACCAACGTTCACTGAAGGTAGAAAGAGAAAATATCATACCAGCACCGTTCACTGACGATGAACTATCAATGTTCACTGATGATAGCAAAAATATAAGAAACACCAACGTTCACTGTCGACGTACTACCAACGTTCACTGAAGGTAGAAAGGAAAAATATCATACCACCGTTGTTCACTGACGATGAACTATCAACGTTCACTGACGATAGCAAAACAAAAAGAAACACCGACGTTCACTGCTGATGTACTACCAACGTTCACTGAAGGTAGAGAGAAAATATATCATACCATCGTCGTTCACTGACGATGAACTATCAACGTTCACTGATGATAGATAAGAAACACCGACGTTCACTGTCGATGTACTACCAACGTTCACTGAAGGTAGAGAGAAAATATCATACCACTGCCATTCACTGACGATGAACTATCAACGTTCACTGATGATAGCAAAAATATAAGAAACACCGACGTTCACTGCCGATGTACTACCAACGTTCACTGAAGGTAGAAATAAAAAATATCATACCACCGCCGTTCACTGGCGATGAACTATCAACATTCACTGAAGATAGAAAAAAGATAAGAAACACCGACATTCACTGCCGATGTACTACCAACATTCACTGAAGGTAGAAAAAAAAAACATACGATCGCCGTTCACTGATGATGAACTATCAACGTTCACTGATGATAGCAAAAAGATAAGAAACACCGACGTTCACTGCTGATGTACTACCAACATTCACTGAAGGTAGAAAGAAAAATATCATACCACCATTGTTCACTGACGATGAACTATCAACATTCACTGAAGATAGAAAAAAGATAACAAACACTGACGTTCACTGTCGATGTACTACCAACGTTCACTGAAGGTAGAGAGAAAATATATCATACCATCGTCGTTCACTGTCAATGAACTATCAACGTTCACTGAAGGTAGAGTGAAAATATATCATACCATCACTATTCACTGACGATGAACTATCAACGTTCACTGATGATAGCAAAAAGATAAGAAACATCGACATTCACTGCCGGTGTACTACCAACGTTCACTGAAGGTAGAAAGAAAATATCATACCATCGTTGTTCACTGATGATGAACTATCAAAGTTCACTGAAGATAGCAAAAAGATAACAAACACCGACGTTAACTGTTGATGTACTACCAACATTCACTGAAGGTGGAGAGAAAATATATCATACCATCACCGTTCACTGATAATGAACTATCAACGTTCAGTGATGATAGAAAAAAGATAAGAAACATCGACGTTCACTGCCGATGTACTACCAACATTCACTGAAGGTAGAAAGAAAATATCATACCACCGCCAATCACTGACGATGAACTATCAACGTTCACTGAAGATAGCAAAAAGATAAGAAACACTGAAATTTACTGTCGATGTACTACCAACATTCACTGAAGGTAGAAATAAAAAATATCATACCACCGTCGTTCACTGACGATGAACTATCAACGTTCACTGAAGATAGCAAAAAGATAACAAACACCGACGTTCACTACCAATGTACTACCAACATTCACTGAAGGTAGAGAGAAAATATATCATACCATCGCCGTTCACTGACGATGAACTATCAACGTTCACTGATGATAGCAAAAAGATAAGAAACACCGACGTTCACTGTCGATGTACTACCAACGTTCACTGAAGGTAGAAAGAAAATATCATACCATCTCCATTCACTGACGATGAACTATCAACATTCACTGAAGATAGAAAAAAGATAACAAACACCAACTATGATACGGTGGTAGAACTGACTTTAAGGTTTTGTGTTTTGTCGTAAATGTCGCGGTTAGCAAGAGTCGCCACCGACTTTTCTTTTATCCCAAAGGAAAGGTGAAAAAGCACAAGAAAGACCTTTGAGATGTTTTCTTGAGTTCGGGGGGTAGATTATGAAAAGGGAAGGTGCTAGCACCCTTTTTATCCATGGTTTTCCATGGGCTCTTAGTTACTTGCTTAGATCACTTGCTTTGGTTTGTTTGAAATGGTTTTTGATGTGGTTTTTAAAAGTATTTTGTAAAAGAGGCCATTTGTTTAGGAAATCTTTGTAATGATTCTCGTTCGTAATAATGTATACAAAATGTTTGTATTTTGAAAACTGTTTTCAGATGTTTTTGAAATGTGTGTGTTTGTTTTGAAAAATAGCAAGGGTTGTTTGAAATGGAGCAAGCAACTAGAAACTATCTACCTACTCAAATGTCTTTCCTATGCATTTTCTATTCCTTTGACATTGTTGATTTACCATTGATTTGGTAAACAACCCTATCTTTGGATGTAAACGGGACGGGTGCGGGTCATCGTATAACCATGATAGCAATGTTGCCAAATATCTTAGCATTTTTGAGGGACCAAGATCATTTTGTAAAGGCAACTTTTGAATAGCGTCATCGAGGGGATATGATCTTATATTTGTTTTGTTTTGCCAAGATAATTCGCATGCGTAACATGGACATTTTATTTTAGGCAACCAAGTGGAGAAACCCTAAGGATGCTTGTGTGCAAGTGTGTTATTTGCATGTGTTTTGTCTTTGATTAGGATTGTCTATTTTGTTGTTTTTATCTTGCCATACATTTCCTATTTTACTAGCAAGCATGCAAAAATAATAAAATGAAAAAAGAAGATAAAACCCTACGCTATTACAACCATATTGAATGACATGAAATTATAAAGGCAAAAATAAAGTAAAGACAAGAAAACAAAAGGTCTTTCGACTCAGGCAGGAACCCTTCGATTCTGTGTATTTTTTGCTTCTTTCGATTTGGAGTCTAGAATCAGTCATGCCCTTCGATTTGCCTTTGTCTCCTTCGACTGGGGGTTGGAGTCAGTAAGGTTCTGGCTTTTCCACAGGCTCCTTGCTGACTCATTGTAAGTATATTAGTCCCTCAGATTGTGATTCGAATGGCTTGTGCAGCTAGCCAATCGAAGGGTATAAAAAACCTGTCTTAAGTTCTTAAAATGCAACATCCAAACATAACTACAGTCCAGGGGTTAGCATAAAAACAAAACAATGGGTCTCAAAGTCCAAAGTATAACTAATTAAGGTTGAGTTTTCAGCATATGGGCAGTCAGAATCGAATGTTAAAACATGGTCTAGAAATATCTACATTTTTCTTTATTGGTATGCGCACATGATGTTTAAATGAAAGAGTTCCAAGTTTAGAGAGAACTTACCTCTTGAAGTGCTTAGTCGAAAGAGCTGTAGGTGACCTTTTTTTATGGTGGAGGGAGCTTCGCTAGGATCTTCCTGAAGCTAGTTCTGTTACTGTTTGGTTTGGGCAGTCACTGAATCGAAGAGAGTATATGATGGTGATGCGTGAATCGAAGGTTTCTTCAGTCTAGGGGAAGTAAATCGAAAGGTACACCACTGAGGCTTTTTATGAAAAATCTTAGAGTTTTGAAGGTTTGAGAATGTTGGAGAGTTTGAGAATATCGGAGAGTTTTAGTGCTTGAGGATTTTTATGATTTTTTCTCTCTGGCAAAAATCTGGACCCTTTCTTTGTCAATGGTTCCTCTATTTATAGAGAAAAGGTTTGGGAGTTTAAACAAAGATGTGGCTTGGCTGAAACGTGAATATTAAGCTATGCCAGATTTTCAAAGATCCCAAGGTGAAGTACTGAGGTTTTTGGTTAAAAGGGGTTGACTTCCCTGACTTATGGTGAAGTAAAAACAGGATTTAAGCAAAGCATGGGCTTGGTATAGGACTTGTACTTAGCAAGTTCACTTTCATGCAAAAAACTTCTGGGCAAAGGCTTAATCACCTGGACAATAGCTTAATCCAAAATGTAAGCAATTAATTATAGAGTGAAATACAAGCATTAAGGCTTGTAAAGTAGGATCACGTAGCAGGGTCCACAGATTTGATCAGTTGTCCTTTCAAAATCCTATTTTCCACTTGTGTCAAAGAGTTCTAGAAATGTACTAAAGAAGACTGCATCGAAGGATTCAGAGTTGGGTTTGAAAGATGTTGATTCGAAGGGAACCAAAACTCCAATCGAAGATTTTGTGTGAAGGTGGCTCATGTCCAATCGAAAGCTTGCACGCCATGGGTTACATGTGGTCAAACGAAAGAGTGTATGTAGGAGGACAAAATGTTCATATTCGAAAGAGGCAAACAGGGAACAAAAAGTCTAAATCGAAGGATGTTAAAAGAGAGTTGTTTGCCTTGGAAATGAAATAGATTACAAGAGGCTTTTTCCTTGTGAATCCAACCAAAATGTGTCAGAGGCCCATGCCCAGTCGAAGGACGCAAGCCAAGCTTGTGTCGAAAGAGGCCAAAAGGCCAATCGAAGGAGCTGAAACGAAGAACACTTGTATTTCTCCAAATTTTGTCAAAATAATATTTTTATCTGTTTTCTCCCTTTTTGACATTTTCCTTTTAATTTTGGTACTGGAAAATTCCAAAATACTTGTGCAAGCATGAATCTTGAGAAACTTTATGAGAAAGGCCTTTAAGAATGAGAGGGCAAATTTTGGGGTACAACAGCTGCCCATGTTCAATCTTCTTAGACCTGAAGAGTTAGATTGGCGAGCTTTGCCATTTGTGACTCGAAGGTGAAAGATGATTGGACACTAGAGTGCCCATAAATTTGCACTCGACAATGTGTAGTTGAAGGAATGGGCTTAAAAATGCCATTTGGATAACTGATAGAGTCTTGTTGGAGATGGGCTTGTAGATGCCATCCAAGAATGTTTGTTGAATTGCAAGTTGTAAGTCAAAAGAATAAGTATCATAATGGTCTCCGTGTTTGGCACGTATCTGAGCTGTATCTGGAGACTGAATTTGTATGAGCGACAGAATAGTATCCACGTCTGAAGCGTATCCATATTGTATCTGAAAGCTGAAATCTGAATGAGTAACAAAATGGCATCTTTGTAAGGAGCGTATCTGAACTGTATCTGAAAGATGAATCTGAATGAGTAACAGAATGGCATCTGTGTTTGGAGCATATCTGAACTGTATCTTGAATCTAAATAAGTATCAGAATGGCATCCGTGTCCGGAGCATATCCGTACTGTATCTTGAAGTCTGGATTTGAATGAGTATCAGAATGGCATCTGTGTCTGGAGCAAATTTGTACTGTATCATGAAGTCTAAATCTGAATGAGTATCAGAATGGCACCCGTGTCTGGAGCGTATCCGTACTGTATCTTGAATCTGAATGAGTATCAGAATGTCATCCGTGTCTGTAGCGTATCTGAACCTTATCATGATTGTACATTGGTTAGCAGTAGTTGTTAATCTTATCCTGAAAGGGTAAAATGTTAGCTGGAACACAAAATTATGTTGCATGAAATGTATGATGCAATATATGTGTTTTATCAATGTTTATGATAATATGGATGTAATGTATGCGCATGTAAGTTGATTTGCCGTATTGCTGTATGATTGAGGAAAATAAATCATTGACTGATGCTGAGGATATGTGGATTCTTCATATCTCGAAATTGAAGTATTGACAAAATCCTATTGTGAGAGAAATGCCGTATACTGCTTAAGTAATCTGCTTGGGGAATCCAGATAATTTTGATGACTTCTACTGGGGATTTAACAATGGGAATCCTCAATCTGTTGGGGAACAATGAAAACTCTGTGGGGAAAAAGCTTATTCCTATTTGGAAAAAGTTCAGGAGTTTCAGTCACCTGCCGCTCTACTGGGGAATCATCCTAGGTTAGGGAGAAACAAAAATTAGTTGTTGCCCGGTTGGTTTTCAGGCTTCAGGACAACTTGCTGAGGAATTTGGAGAAACTGGATGGTTTCCACCGGGGATTAATAGTTTTGAAGTTTCAGCTACGCTGGGGAGCTTAATGACGTACTGTAGGGATTGCTCATGGAATAGCCTAGAGACATTTTCCCATTATTTCAACCTATCAGTAATTGTTCTTTTTTTTTTCATTTGTTTATTTGTAAACACTAATTATGTTCAAATGCACATGTTTATTAACGAATCATTGGATGTTTTTGCAAATAAAACACAAGTGTAAAAAGAAAAGGACAAATATTTTTCTGTACTTTAAAGAGATATCTTTGTATTCACTTTGAATAAGTATTTTGTACAAAGGAGACATACATCCTAGTAAGAGGATGGTGTCATAAAAATAAGAAAAGTTTATACAAAGGAAGATAGTTATGTGTGATAGTCCCATGGGGTTCCCATTCTGCTATAGTCTCCGTATCTCTAAATATCTTGTCCATTCGTTGCTTTGTCCGAAGATGATTGAATTGATCAGAAGCTCTGAGTTTGTTGGTGGAGAGGTTGAAGTTGTCCTCAAAGTGATCCTACGAGACATAGTCATACGCTTTAATTCCCTAACTTTTGCTTGTACTTCTCTTTCGGGTTTTCAATCCACCGGTAAACCCTTTTTTGCCCAAGTCGCCCTTTCGGGTTTTCAACTTGCCGGGTGTACAGATTTTTTTTATTTTATCCCTAATTTTTGCCCGAACATTTTGGTTCGCCGGGATGCCCTTGTTTTGCCTAGGTGTGTCAACCTAGCGGGTCTCTTATGCGTAGTATCTTTTGACTATGTCTGTGTTCGCAGAGTGTGGCGGGTCATCGCCGTCCATGGTGGTTAAGATCATTGTCCCACCGAAAAAGATGTTCTTGATTACAAATGGTCGTTCATAGGTAGGAGTCCATTTTCCCCTGGGATCACTTTGTGGAAAGATAATGCGCTTGATCACCAGATCTCCAACTTGATATACTTGGCGTTTGACTTTCTTGTTGAAGGCCTTGATCATTCGTTTTTGATACATCTGACCATGGTAAACAGCAGTAAGCCTCTTTTCATCAATTAAGTTCAGTTGATCAAGCCGGGTCTGGATCCAATTGTCTTCACTCAAACCTGCATCTTTCATAATTCTCCAGGAGGGGATTTGAACCTCGATAGGCAAGACAGCCTCCATGCCATAAACCAAAGAATAGGGTGTTGCCCCAGTTGATGTGCGAGCCGTGGTACGGTACCCGTGGAGAGCAAATGGTAGCATTTCATGCCAGTCTTTGTAGGTGATTGTCATCTTCTGTATGATCTTTTTAATGTTTTTATTGGAAGCTTCGACTGCACCATTCATCTTTTACTGATAGGGGGGTGAATTGTGATGTTGAATCTTGAACTGTTCGCACAAGGCGGTGATCATAGTATTGTTAAGGTTCGTACCGTTATCAGTGATGATCCTTTCTGGGATACCGTACCAGCAAATAAGGTTCTGCTTGATGAAGCGGGCAACAACATTCTTAGTAACAGATGTGAAGGAAGCTGCTTCGACCCACTTTGTGAAATAGTCAATGGCCACTAGAATGAAGCGGTGTCCATTGGAGGTTATAGGCTTGATCTCCCCAATCATATAGATTCCCCACATAGCAAAGGGCCAAGGAGTTGTTAAGACATTTAGAGGAACCAAAGGCACGTGCACCTTGTCCGCATAGATTTGACACTTATGACAGGTCCGGGAGTGTTGATAGCAGTATGCTTCCATGGAAGACCAATAGTAGCCTTCCCGTAGGATTTTATTCGCCATCGTATGCTCACTAGAGTAAGTGCCAAAGGTACCTTCATGTAATTCAGCCATGATCTTTTCAGCTTCAATCTTATCCACACATCGGAGCATAATAGAATCATGATTACGTTTGTACAGGATGCCATTACTTACGAAGAACTTAGCAGAGAATCTCCTTAAGAACTTTTTATCATTGATTGAAGCTCCTTCCGGATATTCTTAAGCCTCGAGATACCTTTTGACTTCATGAAACCAAGGTTGGTCCACTACTTCTTCAGTATTAATCTCGTGACAGTGTAATGGTTCATCCATTCGTTCAATGGTGATCCGGGGAGCCTCCTTATCCCAATTAAGTTTAAACATAGATGACATTGTGGCTAGAGCATCTGCTAGCTGATTTTCTTCTCGCGGGAAATGCTCGAAGGTAATCTGCTCAAAATATGGTAACAATGTCAAAACATGTTCTTTGTAAGGGATAAGGTTTAGGTGCTTAGTGTCCCATTCTCCTTTTATCTGACTGATGACCAAAGCTGAATCTCCAAATACAACTAAAGATTTGATTCCCAAGTCTATGGCAGCCTTTAGACCAAAGATGCATGCTTCCTATTCCGCCATGTTGTTCGTACAATTGAAGCAAAGTCTGGCAGTAAAAGGAGTATGGCATTCTTCCGGAGATATGATTACAGTGCCGATACCATTACCAAGTGCATTGGATGCCCCATCAAAGAACAGGGTCCATCAGGATCCTTGTCCAGGTCCGTTATATGGCCTGATTTCTTCACCGTTGTCTAATATCATGATGTCTTCATCTGGGAATTCAAACTTCATGGACTGATAATCTTCTACAACTTGATGAGCAAGATGATCAGCTAGCATACTGGCCTTTATATCTTTTTGGGTTGTGTATTGTATGTCATATTTTGTTAGGATCATCTGCCATCTAGCTATCCTCCCAGACAGGGCAGGCTTCTCAAAGATGTACTTTATCGGATCCATCTTAGATATCAGCAAAGTGGTATGAGTCAACATATATTGTCTTAGTCGGCGAGCAGCCCATACCAGAGTGCATCAAGTTTTCTCGAGCAGTGAATATCTGGTTTCACAGTCGGTAAACTTTTTGCTCAGGTAGTAAATAGCGTGCTCTTTTCGGCCAGACTCGTCATGCCCCAATACACACCCTATTGAGTTCCCTAAAACGGTCAGATACATGATCAGTGGTCTTCCCTCGACTGGTGGCATCAAGACAGGAGGCTCTTGTAAATACTCTTTGATTTTATCAAAAGCAATCTGACATTCATCATTCCATCTGACTACTTGATCTTTCTTCAACAGTTTGAAGATTGGTTCACAAGTAGATGTTAGGTGAGAAATGAATCTGGCAATATAGTTCAGGCGTCCCAAGAATCCCCTGACTTCCTTCTCAGTGCGAGGAGCAGGCATTTCTTGTATTGCTTTAACCTTGGCAGGATCAACCTCGATGCCTTTGTTACTGACAATGAAACCTAAGAGTTTACTGGACCGGACTCTGAATGTGCACTTGTTCGGGTTCAACATTAGTTTGTACTCCTTTAATCTAACAAACAGCTTTTGCAAGTGATCAAGGTGTTCTTCTTCAGTTTGTGATCAGGCTATCATGTCATCTACGTAGACCTCTATCTCATGATGTATCATATCATGAGACAAAGCTACCATGGCGCGTTGATAGGTTGCCCCATCATTCTTCAGTCCGAATGGCATCACTTTGTAGCAGAATGTGCCCCACTGTGTGACAAATGTAGTTTTCTCCATGTCCTCAGGTGCCATTTTGATCTGGTTATAACCTGAGAATCCATCCATGAAAGAAAATACTTTGTGCTGGGCTGTATTGTCAACCAGGATGTCGATGTGTGGAAGTGGAAAATCATCTTTAGGGATGGCCCTGTTTAAATCTCTATAATCCATGCACATTCTTACTTTTCTGTCCTTTTTAGGAACGGGAACAATGTTGGAAACCCATTGAGGATAGGAAGTAACAACAAGAAATTCAGCATTGAACTGTTTCATGACTTCCGCTTTGATCTTCTCTGACATGTTAGGTCTCATGCGGCGGACTTTTTATTTCACTGGTGGACAGTCTTCTCTAGTGGGTAGACGATGTACCACGATATATGTATCAAGTCCCGGCATGTCTTCGTATGACCAGGAAAAGATCTCAACATAATCATGCAATAGTTGAATTAGGCACTCCTTGACACTCTGATCTAGATTGGCACCCACTTTGATTTCCTTTTTATCTTCCTCGGTGCCCAAATTGATTGTATCCAACAGCTCCTCATGAGGCTGAATAACTCTTTCCTCTTGTTGTAGTATTCTGGCCAATTCCTCTGGCACCTCACAATCTTCCTCACCTTCGTATTCGGCTTGGTAGATCAGATCTTCAGAGTCACTGAAGGCTATAGCAGTATCGTTACCCATGGGATCCGGAATGGAGGGGTACCTGCATTAGTGAGTGTGGGTGTGTGTAAGGGTATAGCCATCTTTAAATAATAAAATGTAAAAGAAAGACAATGAGCACAAAAGGTTTGTATGTGAAAAAACGTCTGTGATTCATTGAATGTCATATAAAGATGAAATAAAAACCCTTACAAATGGACAATTGTGCCTCGGGTAAGGCACAAGGTTTTTAAAGTGCAAATTGTTCGTGAATATAACAAGTCCAACAGAAATGTAAAAGATAAATTACTGAGAGATGAAAGTTATTGGGATAAAGTCTCTGGCTTCCCAGTTGCGAAGTTCTTCGTTGACAGTAGGAAATATCCAATCTTCCAAGCTACCATCCTCTTCATTGTCTTCTACTGCATTGACCCCTTGGTTGCTAATCTTCACAGGTGGCCCTCCAGCACGGGCACGGTGCACAGCCTTCTGAGCAGTTGAAGTAAACCCCAAGACAAACTTGTCTGATTTGTACGGAATGTCTGGAAGCTGCCCCCAGATGGTGCATCCACCTTCTTCCACTACTTCCTTTGCATCCTTTAGAGATGACATCCAAAGTGGAGGTCTTATGATCTTACGAATCGAGGTTACCGCCTTGGTCGCCGCTACTTCTTGAGAGACTTCTTCAAAATGTTGGAAAGGGGTTTCAATGAACTCGCCATCCAACTCCACATATAGGAAAGAATTCAGATGACTAATCATGTACTCCTCCTCCCCATAGACAGTTATGATCTTTCCTCGGACCAGGTACTTCATCATCTGATGCAATGTGGAGGTGACAACACCGGCATTATGGATCCAAGGGCGTCCTAACATATAGGAATAAGAAGGACGGATGTCCATCACATAGAAGGTTGAGTTGAAAATCTGATTTCCCACCTTTATTGGGATGTCCACCTCCCCATGGACCATCCTCTTCGAGCCATCAAATTCTATCCCAATTATATTACTGGGTTTTAAAGTCAGCCCTTTGAAATCCAATCTATCAAGGGCTTTCTTTGGTAAGACGTTTAAAGATGATCCCGTGTCTACCAAGACATGGGCCAGAGTCATTCCTCTACACTCCATAGAGACATGTAATACCTCTTTGTGTTTTCTCCCTCTGGGTTTCAAATCAACATCGGAGAAACCCAATCCATTATCAGCTGTCAAAATGGCCACACAGTCTTGGAACTGGTCGGCAGACGTCTCTTGTGGCACATGAGCTGTCTTCAGAAATTTTACCAGAGCTTTCGCATGTGCTTCAGAGCACAGCAGCAGAGCTAGCATAGATATCTTGGAAGGGGTTTGCCCCAACTGTTCAACCACATCATAATCACTTTTCTTTATTATCCTCAGGATTTCTTCCATTTCCTTCTTGGATGTTTCGGGGATAGCTAGTGATTGAGCATTCATCCGGACAGGCTCCTCTTGAACGTTTTTTCCTTTATTCTCAGCAGTGGAAGTATTAGTAGGGATAGGGATTGTGTTGTCTTTGTCGGTAAGTACGCTTGCAGGTAGAATCACTGGCGCAGAGGTAATCTTCGGAACGGCCACGGGTCCAAATACTGCCTTTGGAGGGGCAATCTCTAGAGAGAAGATTCTACCACTACGGGTAATCTTGTTAGCTTCGGCAATATTACTAATGTCGGAATTGTCCTCTTCAGAGCTCTCTTCTTCGGCAGTCAGTTCATCTTGTTTGATACCATGGTAGTATATTTCTCCACCATAATTTCATGGTACTGTTTTATCTGACTTGTACGGGACCGGCCCGGGCATTGTAATCTTAAGTGGAGTAGTCTTTGGAGCAGATGTAATCCTAACGGGTCTTTTAGGGACCCTAGAAGGATTGGCGGAGATGGTTATGATTGAAACTTCTTTAACTGGAATGGGTGAAATAAGAGCATTCTCAAACAGAACTTCTTGGTTATCAATCAGTTGTTGGATACCTTTTTTCAACAGACGGCAGTTAAATGATGAGGATAGGAAAACACGGCAATCTTTGTCACAACCTGGGAATATACCAGCTTTCAACAAATTCAACTTAATGATCGGGAGCAGAGTCAACAGTTCATCCACGGTGGCAACAAATAAATCTTCCTCGACAGCATTGGCATTGTGATCATGCCTAGGCATCGGAGCGGAAATGACATTCGTTTTCTCAGGTGCATTAAACTCAACTTCCTTCGCATCTATTAGGTCTTGAATTTTGTTCTTCAAAGCCCAGCAGTTGTTAGTGTCGTGCCCTGGACTTTCAAAATGGTATGCGCATCTGGCATTTGGATGGTAATGAGGGGATGTAGTATTAGGATTCTTTGGGGCCTCCTTTAAAGTTTCCAGATTCAATTTTAGAAGATGCCGTAGAATCTGGGCTAGAGTCATGTTAATCCTGGTGAATTGTCGGACTGGCCTTTCCACCCTTGGCTGGTTATTTCTCGATTGATTAGATGTGGGCTTTGGGATCATAACGGCCTCCACCGTTGGTCGGCGTTCAGTTCTTCCTTGATTCATGTGTGAATAAACATTAGATACTTACTTCCTTCCAGTGAAGGGTTTTTTCACAGCTGTAGATGCACACAAATCTTTCTGAATCTTCCCACTTCTTATACCAGCTTCCACCCTTTCTTCGGTTAAAATCAATTCAGTAAACCCTGCAGAGGAACTTCCAATCAGATGATTGAAGAAAGGGCCTGATAGAGTTCCCAAGAACATGTCCACCAACTCCCTTTCAGACAGAGGGGGCTGCACTCTTTCGGCCAGATCTCTCCACTTTTGTGTGTAAACTTTGAAACCCTCATTGGAAACCATAGCCATACTCTTAAGTTGAGTATGGGTAGGCGCCAAATCGGCGTTGTACTGGTATTGTTTATAGAAAGTTGAGGCTAGGTCTTCCCAATTGTGGACGTCGTCCCTTTCTAATTGGTAAAACCAATCAAGTTGTGTTCCTGATAAACTGTCTTGGAAAAAGTGGACCCACAAGTCTTTGTCGGTAGAGTGTGGCTGAATCTTCCTGACATACGATCGGAGGTACATTTTAGGACAAGACACCCCATCATACTTGGCAAATAATGGCACTTTAAACTTTGGCGGGATCACAATTCCTGACAGCATCCCCAACTCTTCAAAATCTAGACCCGGTACTCTCTGGATTTCCATAGCGCTTAAATGCTCTTCAAGGTGTTTGTACTTGTCATCAGCCGGAGAGTATTGTTGTCCAGAGTAGTTCTTCTCTTCCTCCTCTTCTTCAGAATCTGATGGTACTGCCGTTTCTTTTCCTTTTCTTTCCCCTTCATCAGATGTTGTTGGAAAATCTAATGTCCTTCCAGCTTGTCCCTGAAACCTTCTGCCCATGATTACCACACCAGTTGGCATCTTCTTCTTTTTCTCTTACTCTTTCTCTAGAAGAGTCTTCAGCTCCTCTTGCCCCTTGGCTAAGTTCATGAGTAACTGTTGAAATTGTGTATTTTGAGCTTGAAGGTCTTTAACCGTCTGTTTGAGATCCATCTTACTGAAATAAACAGTAGAGAGATGAGGAAACTTGTTGTAAAGACCTGTTTATGTTTATGATGAATGATATGTATTCATGCAATGCTTTCAAGGATTTAAAAATTCAAATTTTTTTAAAACAAAAAGAAACACACGTCATATTAATAAGATAGAATTTGAGTACATCAATTCCCCTTGGGCAAAATAATACCAAATTCTAAGGTAAAAAGACATTGCGCATCCTCTTTGGTGCAATGTAGGTATTTAAAGTCTGCTCCTCATGAAGTAGCCGAGTGAGTTCCAAAACCTTCTTCTCGCTTGCATAGAATTGGGCTTCGAAAGTGCTCTCATTTGAGCTGTATCCAATCCCTTTGTAGGTCTTCAAGCGATGTATGCATGTCAGGATGTAGGATAGTGTATGGAACTTCTCCCTCCTTAACAGGCTCAATAATCACTGGGAGAATGGAAGGATAAGGCATCATAAGACTTTGAGCGCGGGTTCGTACCCACTTGAGGTAAGGCTCAAGAGGGATGGAATTCTTGTGTCCCAAAGTCTTGCTATCCACCTTGTTTAGCATCCTCCAAGCTCGGATGAATCTCTGACGAAGTCCTTGATCGTCGTTGTCGTAGTCGAATACCAGGCCTTAAATCATCATATCATGTGAGCGATCCCTTCGGGCATAACCAATTTGTCTTAGAGCTAAGCACGGGTTGTAGGTGATGCCTCCCCTAATTCCAAGTAGAGGGACATTAGGGAATTCCCCACGACGGTCAACAATGATAACATTATCTTTAGATCGAGAGCACCAATGAATATCCGAATGTTTGAGCGTCATTAACCTTTGTGACCACCTCAAACCTTACTCATTCTTTAAGAATGATTGGGGAAGATGAGAAATAAACCATCTTGCCAGGAGAGGAGTGCAACACATGAGAACACCTCTTTTCCTTATTGTACGAGTGTGAAAAGAGTGTAGGATATCCCCAAGCAACGTAGGCATTGGGTTGCGAGACATGAATATTTTGACAGCGCTCACATCTATGAGCTGGTCAGGATTGGGGAACAAGACCATCCCATAGATAAGGAGAGTTACAGTCTCCTCAAAATCTTGCAAGTCTAGAGAATTCCAACAGCTTTGGGCATTCTCAAACAGAAACTTTGCCAAGCAGCCTTTGACACCACTTCTAGTTTCCCAATGAGTTGTGACATCAGATGAGTGCAAGTGCAGGGCTTGAGCAATCTCTTCTGGCTTTGGATCTCTTTCTGTACTGTTGAAAGGTATTTGATTGAGAATAGAAATCCTCAGAAGTTGAGAGAATTCTTCCAAAGTGGGCACAAGTTGATAGTCAGGAAATGTGAAGTAATGATGCAAAGGGTCAAAGAACTGGAAGAGAACCTTCATCATATCCTCCTATGTGTTGGAGGTGACCAAGTTGAGTAGACGACCATGTCTCTCGATGAATGGAGAGTTCTCAGGGATCCTTGAAGCCAACTCCTTGAGTTGTGGAGGAATTCTTACAAGGTTGATTTGGATAGTTTTCCTGCGAAGTGAATCCATAACCTACAAAACAAGAACAAAGATGAATCTCTAAAATCCTTGAAATGGTTAGTGAATGCATATGATGTCCATGCTGTTATGTACAAGCATTCATATACAAACAAATCAAACAAGTTCTTAGTTTAGGCTTGCATGGGGTTTCATAGGTAAGTACCCTCTTGAAGTTTAGTTGGCTCAACCTGTCCAAACAATAGTAATCGGGTTCTAAGGAGCTCAATATCACTGAATTGTTTCCTTGGTCATTGTTTCAGCTCAAGCCTCTTTAATGGCGACCAAAATAACCCAAGAAACCAACCCTCAATGAGTGTAATATCGAGTATCTACCAACTTCGGACTGCACCAAAGTCGGTCATCTCACTACATCCTAAAAGGCCAAGTTGGTCAAGTAAACTGTTCTAGAAGTTCATTAGTGCTTCATGACATCACTCAGCGGCCCCGTATTCTCTTTGATTGACTCAAAGGCTACTGGTACCCACAAATATGTCACACTAACATAGCTATTGCTTATACCATGTCGGTATACCCTGCACAGTTTCCACAACATATTGCTATTTACCTATAGTGTATCCCAAATCCGGGTAGAGAATTTCAAACCCAAGCAAAGAACCATAATGTAAAGCAAACAAGTCAAACAATGTAAGCAAATAAATTTGATCTAAACCCAAAGGTAACCCCACTTTTATAAATAATTCCCCAGCAGAGTCGCCAGTTCTGTGATGCCGTGGGAGAACTGACTTGAAGGTTTTGCGTTTTGTCACAAATGTCGCGGTTAGCAAGAGTCGCCACCGACTTTTCTTTTATCCAAAAGGAAAGGTGAAAAAGCACAGGAAAGACCTTTGAGATGTTTTCTTGAGTTCGGGGGGTAGATTATGAAAAGGGAAGGTGCTAGCACCCTTTTCATCTATGGTTTTCCATGGGCTCTTAGTTACTTTCTTAGATCACTTGCTTTGGTTTGTTTGAAATGGTGTTTGATGTGGTTTTTGAAAGTATTTTGTAAAAGAGGCCATTTGTTTAGGCAATCTTTGTAATGATTCTCGTTCGTAAGAATGTATACAAAGATGTTTGTCTTTTGAAAATTGTTTTCAGATGTTTTTGAAATGTGTGTGTGTTTGTTTTGAAAAATAGCAAGGATTGTTTGAAATGGAGCAAGCAACTAGAAACTATCTACCTACTCAAATGTCTTTCCTATGCATTTTCTATTCCTTTGACATTGTTGATTTACCATTGATTTGGTAAACAACCCTATCTTTGGATGTAAACGGGACGGGTGTGGGTCATCGTATAACCATGATAGCAATGTTGCCAAATATCTTAGCATTTTTTAGGGACCAAGATCATTTTGTAAAGGCAACTTTTGAATAGCGTCATCGAGGGGCTATGATCTTATATTTGTTTTGTTTTGCCAAGATACTTCACATGCGTAACATGGCCATTTTATTTTAGGCAACCAAGTGGAGAAACCCTAAGGATGCTTGTGTGCAAGTGTGTTATTTGCATGTTTTTTGTCTTTGATTAGGATTGTCTATTTTGTTGTTTTTATCTTGCCATACATTTCCTATTTTACTAGCAAGCATGCAAAAATAATTAAATGAAAAAAGAAGATAAAACCCTACGCTATTACAACCATATTGAATGACATGAAATTATAAAGGCAAAAATAAAGTAAAGGCAAGAAAACAAAAGGTCTTTCGACTCAGGCAGGAACCCTTCGATTCTGCGTATTTTTGGCTTCTTTAGATTTGGAGTCTGGAATCAATCATGCCCTTCGATTTGCCTTTGTCTCCTTCGACTGGGGGTTGGAGTCAGTAAGGTTCTGGCTTTTCCAAAGGCTCCTTGCTGACTCATTGTAAGCATATTAGGCCCTCAGATTGTGATTCGAAAGGCTTGTGCAGCTAGCCAACCGAAGGGTATAACAAACCTGTCTTAAGTTCTTAAAATGCAACATCCAAACATAACTACAGTCTAGGGGTTAGCACAAAAACAAAACAATGGGTCTCAAAGTCCAAAGTATAACTAATTAAGGTTGAGTTTTCAGCATATGGGCAGTCATAATCGAATGTTAAAACATGGTCTAGAAATATCTATATTTTTCTTTATTGGTATGCGCACATGATGTTTAAATGAAAGAGTTCCAAGTTTAGAGAGAACTTACCTCTTGAAGTGCTTAGTCGAAAGAGCTGTAGGTGACATTTTTTGATGGTGGAGGGAGCTTCGCTGGGATCTTCTTGAAGTTAGTTCTGTTACTATTTGGTTTGGGCAGTCACTGAATCGAAGAGAGTATATGATGGTGATGCGTGAATCGAAGGTTGCTTCAGTCTAGGGGAAGTAAATCGAAAGGTACACCACTGAGGCTTTTTATGAAAAATCTTAGAGTTTTGAAGGTTTGAGAATGTTGGAGAGTTTGAGAATATGGGAGAGTTTTAGTGCTTGAGGATTTTTATGATTTTTTCTCTCTTGCAAAAATCTGGACCCTTTATTTGTCAATGGTTCTTCTATTTATAGAGAAAAGGTTTGGGAGTTTAAACAAAGATGTGGCTTGGCTGAAACGTGAATATTAAGCTATGTCAGATTTTCAAAGATCCCAAGGTGAAGTACTGAAGTTGTTGGTTAAAAGGAGCTGAATTCCCTGACTTATGGTGAAGTACAAATAGGATTTAAGCAAAGCATGGGCTTGGGACAGGATTTGTACTTAGCAAGTTCACTTTCACGCAAAAAACTTATGGACAAAGGCTTAATCACTTGGACAATAGCTTAATCCAAAATGTAAGCAATTAATTATGGAGTGAAATACAAGCATTAAGGTTTGTAAAGTAGGATCACGTAGCAGGGTCCACAAATTTGATCAGTAGTCCTTTCAAAATCCTATTTTCCACTTGTGTCGAAGAGTTCTAGAAATGTACTAAAGAAGACCGCGTCGAAGGATTCAGAGTTGGGTTTGAAAGATGTTGATTCGAATGGAACCAAATCTCTAATCGAAGCTTTTATGCGAAGGTGGCTCATGTCCAATCAAAAGCTTGCACGCCAGGGGTTACATGTGGTCAAACGGAAGAATGTATGTAGGAGGACAAAATGTTCATATTCGAAAGAGGCAAATAGGGAACAAAAAGTGCAAATCGAAGGATGTTAAAAGAGAGCCTTTTGCCTTGGAAATGAAATAGATTACAAGAGGCTTTTTCCTTGTGAATCCAACCAAAATGTGTCAGAGGCCCATTTCCAGTCGAAGGACGCAAGCCAAGCTTGTGTCAAAAGAGGCCAAAAGGCTAATCGAAGGAGCTGAAACGAAGAACACTTGTATTTCTCCAAATTTTGTCAAAATAATATTTTGATCTGTTTTCTCCCTTTTTGACAGTTTCCTTTTAATTTTGGTACTGGAAAATTCCAAAATACTTGTGCAAGCTTGAATCTTGAGAAACTTTATGAGAAAGGCCTTGAAGAATGAGAGGGCAAATTTTGGGGTACAATATTGACGTTCACTGCCGATGTACTACCAACGTTCACTGAAGGTAGAGAGAAAATATATCAAGTTTTCCCCAAAATTCTTGTGTTTCACCTAGAACGGGTCTCAACTTCTTCTTTAACCAAGCCACTTTGCTTGGAAATGGTAATATGTAAGCTTATCTCAAATAAAGAGACTTCCACTCATTGTCAAGGGGAATTGCAAAGAGAAATGACTTTCTGGGGATAGAAATATGGCTTCCTGGGGAAAGAGATATGACTTCCTGGGGAAAGAGATATGACTTTCTGGGGAAAGAGATATGACTTCCTGGGGAAATGCCATGATATTCCTGTTGAGGAGATAAAGTCTTCTCGTGCAAAATAAATGCACAAACCAAAACTCAAAGTTCTCGGAAATCCAAAGTAAATAATATCGTCATGCAACCACGAATCCAATTAGAAACAAAGTGGAACAAGACGGCCACCAAAGATACATCCTTTGAGAAATAAACTCAAGAGGGAAAACCAAATCCACCTAAGCAAGGAGCACTGCAGGAAGGTTAGAACACAATGTCAATAAAAATGATTTATAGCAATGCATGATGCATGTACGAATGTATGAGTGATATCGTGCATATGCTGGTAAAAGGATACATAATCAGTATAAACAAACAACACTGCCTCAGGTACCAACAACATTGGGCTAAACTTCAACCAGAAAGATCAATCCAAGAAAGGTAAAAGCAACTGCGGAAACCAACCTATTTCCTGTCCTAACTTCACTGAGGAGAAACATAATTCGGATGTAGCTAAATCAAAAAGATACCGGGATAGAACATCTTTCTTCCAGTTTCATCAGAGAAACTAGTTTTTCAAAAGCAACATACCTACTAGAGATTGCAAGACCAGCCTCAAATAAAGCAGACTGGCGCCGATACAATTAAACCTCACTGGGGAATTCGGACCCACTTTGAAGGAGGAAAAAAATACAGACTTCATTATGGGAGACAATGCTTCATCATCGAGACATCTACTAGGGACTTCATGCTGACTTCAGTGGGGAGGTCAAAACCACATCATCGAATGGAAACCAAGATACGTTCTTCGCTGGGGAAAGTGGATATACGTGTTCTTCGAGAGTAATTATTGCACCAACTTCTTTGGGGAGAATGGACTTCTATCAAATAAACGAGGCCTTCACTGGAGAATATTGGATTGAGTCTTCATATCATACAAACCTATTCCAACAAAAGATGCCATGGGATAGCCTTCCCGGGAAATCAAGAGGTCAACACTAATGCCAATACTACAAAAAGAGCGATATCTTAGCACACCAAGGGAATAAAACCTTTCATCATATGAGGGAAAACTTCACTGGGGAATCTGGGACGGAGGCTTCTGACCATGCAAACCCAAAATCAAAAGTGAACCAAGACTTGGCCGGGGATAATGGGATCACAAACCTAATACTGTACCTTGTACCCACTGGTATCGTGTTTAACTATCTGAGAAACACACAAAGATTGCGCACATACCAGCAAAATGACCTGAGAAAAACCTTCATGAAGGAAGTAAATCTTCTTAAAACAACCGGAGTTTGTTCATTCCTGGGATCACCATTCTTGTTGTCATTGTTTCATCACAAATCCCAAAGTAAATTAAATTGTAAATATCTCTTCTTTTTTTTAAAGTCAATTTTGCTTTTTAATCTTTTTGCTTTAAAAGTTATTATCAGTAATAAATGGAGTCTTTGCAAGCTAACTAAAATAAGAACACAAAGAATTGGGCAAAAGCTCGAATTTCATTAATAGAATGGTAGTCTGCGAATGGCGAGACTCCATGGATGATTACAAAGTTTGGGAAATGGTAATATATAATGGAAAAGATACATTGAGATACAATGACCACCATTCCCCCTAACAACTTTTGAAATCCTGAGTAGCAGCTTTTGTTGAAGTATGGTGAGGATCCGAGAAGATTGTTGCTTCAACGATCAAGTCTTGTCTGACGTAGTTACTTTCCAAGAAAAATCCCTAACTTTTACCTAAGCTACCCTTGCGGGTTTTCAACTTAGCGGGAAATTTATTTTGTTTATGTCTCTAATTTTTGCCTAGACCTCCCTTTCGGGTTTTCAGCCTACCGAGACGCTCCTTTTTGCCTAAGCCTCCCTTTCGGGTTTTCAACTTAGCGAGTTGTTCAAGAATTAATGCACCACCAGAGAAGGCTTTCTTGACAACATACGGGCCTTCAAAATTGGGAGTCCACATGCCCCTAGAATCAGTGTTAAAAGACATGATCTTCCTGAGCACGAGGTCGCCTTCTCTGAATTCACGAGGTTTGACCTTTTTATCAAATGCTTTCTTCATTCTTTTCGGATATAACTGCCCATGACACAAAGTTGTCATTCTCTTCTCTTCAATCAAATTCAATTGGTCAAACCTGTTCTAGACCCATTCAGCCTCTGTCAACTTGGCTTCCATTATCACACGCAACGAGGGAATCTCTACCTCAACAGGGAGTACAACTTCCATTCCATATACCAGGGAGAACGGGGTTTCTCCTGTTGAAGTGCGGACAGATGTTCGATATCCATGCAGAGCAAAAGGAAGAATTTCATGCCAATCCTTATAAGTAACAACCATTTTCTGGATAATTCTCTTGATATTCTTATTAGCAGCTTCAATAGCCCCATTCATCTGCTACCTCCTCTGCCGTAAACACATGAGCGGGCCTATCCAGCCGTCGAACTGTAATACCGGGTATGTCATTCCAAGTATTCACTTGGTACATGGAAGCCAGAGTTTCCAGAGCATCCGCCATTTGATTTTCATCTCTAGGAATGTGATGGAATTCAACTTTATTGAAGAAGGGTAGTAATCTTCTAGCATAATCTTTGTAAGGGATCAATCCAGGGTGTCGAGTATCCCAATCTCCTTTAATCGGATTTATTACCAAAGCTGAATCACTATACACATCTAGAATTTTGATTCTGAGATCAATAGCTTCCTCAAGACCCATGATGCAAGCCTCATATTCCGCCATATTATTAGTGCAATCAAATGTTAACCTTGCAGTAAAAGGAATGTGCAATCCATGAGGAGTGACGATCACAGCACCAATTCCTTTACCATAAGCATTCATCGCTCCATCAAATATCATACTCCAACGAGATTCAGGGTCGGAGCCTTCCTCAAGCAATGGTTCATCACAATCTTTCACTTTCAGGAACATCACATCCTCATCGGGGAATTCATATTCTGCAAACTGATGATCTTCCACCGGCTGGTGAGCAAGGTAATCTGCTAACACACTTCTTTTGATAGCTTTTTGAGTGCGGTACTCAATATCATATTCAGATAACAACATCTTCCAGCGGGAAATTCTCCCAGTAAGAGCAGGCTTCTCAAAAATATACTTGATTAGATCCATTTTGGAGATCAACCAAGTGGTATGATTCAACATATACTGCCGCAAACGCTTTGCCGCCCAGGCCAAAGAACAACACGTTTTTTCTAGCATGGAATACCGCGACTCACAATCAGTGAACTTTTTGCTGAGATAATAAATAGTGAACTCTTTCTTCCCTGTTTCATCATGTTATCCCAAAATACAACCCATGGATTTATCTAACACTGTTAGATACATAATCAACGGTCTTCCTTCTACGGGAAGGAGCAAGATAGGAGGTTCAAGCAGATACTCTTTAATACTCTCAAATGCCCTTTGGCAGTCATCCGTCCACACACAACCTTGATCTTTATTTAACAACTTAAAGATCGGTTCACACTTTACAGTCATGTGGGAAATGAATCTAGAAATATAATTCAAACGCCCGAGGAAACCCCTGACTTGCTTTTCAGTTCTTGGTGCTGGAATTTCTTAAATTGCTTTGACTTTATCATGGTAAACTTCAATTCCTTTCTGGCTAACGATAAAACCCAACAATTTCCCCGATCTAACTCCGAAGTTACATTTATTTGGATTCAAGCGAAGACGATACTTCCTCAAACGCTGAAATAACTTTAACAAATCTTTTATATGCCCTTCTTCAGTTTAGGATTTTGCAATCATATCATCAACATATACTTCAATTTCCTTGTGCATCAGATCATGGAATAGGGTTGTCATAGCCCTCTGGTACGTTGCACCAGCGTTCTTCAACCCGAAGGGCATCACTCTGTAACAGAATGTTCCCCAGGGTGTGATAAACGTTGTTTTTTCCATGTCCTCTGGAGCCATTCTTATTTGATTATACCCGGAAAATCCGTCCATGAACGAGAATACCTTGAATTATGCTGTGTTATCCACTAATATGTCAATGTGAGGCAATGGAAAATCATCTTTTGGACTAGCTTTATTTAGATCTATGTAATTTACGCACATGCGGACTTTTCCGTCTTTTTTCGATACTGGGACAATATTGGAAATCCATTGAGGATACACTGACGTCACAAGAAAACCAGCATTAATCTGTTTTAGGACCTCCTCTTTGATCTTTAACTGGCGGACACTCTGGCTTCAACGGCAAACGATGCTCAACAATGTTTGTATCTAAACCAGGCATATCTTGATAAGACCAAGCAAAAATATCCACATACTCTTTCAACATCTCAATCAACCCTCTTTTTACATCAGGATGCAACGATGCTCCAATCTTAACTTCCTTCGGATCTTCTTCTGAACCCACATTAATCACTTCCAAAGGCTCCTTATATGGATGAATGGTATTTTCCTCGTGCTCAAGCAACCGTGAGACCTCTTCTGGAATCTCATCATAATCTTCTTCTTCAGCCCCAAACACAGGACAATCAAAGTTGGGAGAGGGTGTAGGGTCATTGTATTCAACGGGTTTTTTAATTAATCTGCACATGTGATTTATGATTTTTTTTAGAGACTGACACATATAACAAGTGGTCATGCGGATTAATTTTCAGTTATTATTTATTTTGTAAGTGTTTTTTATTTGATTACCATTTCCCAAGAAAAATAAGAAAATAAAGACATATTTTTGGAAGCAAAGACAACTTTTATTAATGATCTTAACAGTCAAAGCAAACAGATAAGCCCATACAATACTTTCACCTTGGGCAGAGTGAAAGCTCTTCAAAAGATAGAAACAGATTAACAAAACAAATTACTTTGAAATATGTATGCAAGAAGGAACATCAATGGTGACCCAGTTCTGAACTCGGACTCCGTGTGTCACATAATTCGGTACTTCCTGCTCTGCTTCATCCTCTTCAACAGCATTAATTCCAGAACTAATTGGATGGAGGTAGCCTCCGCTGCGGAAAACTTCATGATAACTGTTCACAGAAGACTTTGACTTCAAACTTTCTCCTTTTCCATTCTTCGAAGAGAAACCCAAACCAGTTATGTTTTTGTTCACGGATGGGTCCACAAGTTGTCCCCAAACTGCATTATGACCATTGCGCACAACCTACTGCGCGTCCTTCAGCGAAACCACATAATTCTCATTCCTCCTTATGTTGTCAATAGATAGGGCTTGGAGCTGGGTTCCAACAGCATCCTCATCCGCTTCTACAATACTGAAAGAGGATAGATGGGATATCAACAATGCTTGCTCCCCATTTATGATCACCACCTTCCCTTCGCGCATAAACTTTAACTTTTGATGCAGAGTTGAAGTGACAGCCCCTGCTTCGTGTATCCATGGTCGTCCTAGAAAACAACTATATGCCGGAATAATGTCCATGACCTGGAAGTTTATCAAGAACAAATGTGGTCCTATATGGATGGGCAAGTCCACTTCACCGATGACAGATTTCCTCGACCCATCAAAAGCCTTCACAATGATTCCACTCGGGCGCATAGGTGCTCCTTGATACTTTAACTTCATGAGGGTACTCCTCGGTATAACATTCAGCGCGGATTCGTTATCAATTAGCACATTGGACAGCGAATCATTCTTGTAGTTCATAGATATGTGGAAGGCCAGGTTGTGATTCCTCCCTTCATCTGGTAACTCATCATCGTAGAAACTCAAATTGTTACATGACGTAATGTTTCCAATTACACTACTGAATTGATCTAATGGCATGTCATTCTCCACAAAAGCTTGGTCTAGTACTCTCATCAGTGATTCTCTATGAGTAGAGGAATTCATTAATAAAGCTAGGATAGATATCTTGGAAGGAGTCTGCAATAGCTGATCTATAATTTTGTAGTCGCTCATCTTAATTATCTTCAAAATATCATCCACTTCTTTCTCTAATGTAGCTCCACTAGTCTCTCCTATAGCCTTCTTAGGCTCATCATTCTCAGCAATATTCTTTCCAGCAACAACATCTCTTTGAATAACCGGCGTAAACACATGACCGCTACGGGTCACCCTGCTATTATCAGCTATATTTCCAACATCTAGCATTGGCTGGATGGGAATCTCTACCCCGTCTTCTAAGATTGTAGCATTGTATTTGTAAGGCACAGCCTTGTCTGATTCATAGGGAACAGGACCTGGCAGACTAATTACCAATGGGGTAACAGCTGGTTTGCTATGGTACTCCACCTCAAGATGAGTGGGTGCACAAAAACAAGGTACAATGACATTCACCCCTTCCTCAACACAATCAGCCATCAAAAATTCATTTTCAGCAAACAAATCTTTGTCTGAAGAGAAATACTCATCTGCGGAGGCATACTCTTCCTCTGACTCTTCTTCCATCAAACAAACTTCAACCATATCAATCTCATAATAATCATCTCTCTGACCTGTGATCTTGATAGTTCCATTGTCTAACAGCAACTGCACACCTTCCCTCACAATAGAACATCCTCGGGGGTTTCGACAACAAACTATGCAAGATCCATATTGGTGTTCCACCTGACCAGCAGTACGGCAGAAGGTAGCATGCAACTGCACGAGATCCTCATTCAAATGATCCACATCAAAAATTCTGAATTCACCCTGTTGTACCCCAAAATTTGCCCTCTCTTTCTTCAGGAAAACCATCTTGGATTTTCAAGGTCCCTCTAAAACAAATCCAAGTCATGAGTTATCCCTTTGCCCAAGCAAGCCGCTTACAAGAGCAAGATGATCTCACGAACTCCAGAAACAACGCTTTTATCTTGAAAAAAAAATCAAATTCTAAATACTTAGAATGTTTCTCTAAAATAAGTGTTTTTTTTTAGAAAAAAATCAGCGCTTCAGAACTTCTGGACCCATTCCAGATGAAGACGGTCAGAAGTTGCAAGCTTGGCTCAGCGTGGTCAGAAGTTGGTTCTTCAGCAGCTACATCAGCTCAATCAGAAGTTGTAAACGTGGTTCAGAATGTAAGCCTCAAACAGAACATGCCCCTTCAGCAGTTACACAAGCTCAGTCAGAATTTGCTAAAGGAATGCAAGAGAAACAGGAAAGTATGAAGGCTCCTTCAGAACAGGTTGAAATCAGAAGATGAAAGGTCAGAAGGATAGGTGTCACATTGATACAGAATCTCTAAGTCCAGAGTATCCAGAAGTAGATCCAAGGAACGTACCAGAAAACCAGGAGAATCTCCAGAGCTTGCTAAGACAACAGGTAGCCAAGGCCAGAGCATGGTTTACGCTGCTGATTCAACGCTGGTTTCCATTACCAGAATGTTGGTATTGACAGGTCTTGTCACCATTTAATGCCCATTAATGCTTCCAACCACTCCTGAGCATTCACGTGTGGCTTGGAAAATGCTTTTGCACAGATTCTGGCATGGGTCTTCACGCCACCGCCCACTTCAGAGGTCACTTCTCCCCAATCTACGCCTGCTGCTGCAACCTAGGCTGAAAGATAGCTGTTATCACAACTTCCCAGGAATTTCTGTCAAAGAACAAATTCAAACTCTGTTGGCGCCTTAAATGTTCAAGGCATCCACAAGAACTTTGCCTATAAATAGAGAGCTTTCACCACTGCAAAAGGGGTTAAAAAAAAGAAAAGAAACAGAACAAATTGCTAAGAGAGAAACGAAACTCCTAAGCAACGTAGCGTTCTAAAACTCTGCCAAAATCTCCAGCTTTGTTTCATAACTTTAAGTTTCTCACCTTCAACTTCATCAAACATCCAGCTCTTTTCTGTAAACCAAAAGCGCTCTTTCCAAACTTCTGACCCTATACACGTATACACCTTTACCTCCCCTTCTCCAAATCTGTCCAGAACACCACCAGAACCAAAAGCTAACTTCCACCCACAGTCAGGTAAGCACCTGCTGACCCTCACCACGCTGTTAAGCATCATCAGCTGTGCATATTCAAATAACATAATGTAAATATTCACGTTGTTGCTGTTTATGTTCTGAGGACTCTCATACCTCATAACGTTCTGGGCCAGTATAGGACTTGCCTGTGACCTTGGTGATTCTGACCTCTGAGACATTTTTGCTATTTTGCTGGATCTGTTCCAAATATGTTTTCTGTTTTGTGGAGTAACAACAGGATTGCAGATGTTCTGATTAGTGCAGGAAAAAGCCAAGTGCTGACTTTGACGTTAGCACATCTGAAGCCTGTTTTGCTGTCAATGACATCAGAACCTCTGAGAGTTATTGCCTTTTCAGCAGAATCAGAACTTCTGGTTTCTCCACTAACAAACTTCTGTCTTGCAGCGCAGGGAAATCAGAACTTCTGATTTCCCCACTAACAAGGTTCTGTTTTGCAGGTTCTAGAGTCAGAAGTTCTGACTCATCCAGTTTCACCAACAGGTTGATCATCTGACAGCGGATCTGGGTCAGAACTTCTGATGGCCTCCCAACAGCGCGCGGGCTCCCTCTCTCTCTCTATATATCTTGTTTTCCGCTATTTTCTTTTTTGTCTATTTTTCTCGTTGAACCCCCCATGTACAAATGTGTATCCCCCTCCCCTAATTGTTGTAATAGCGTAGGATTTTACATTTCCGCCTCTTATTGCTAGTAATTAGGACGTGTATGACAAGATAAAATCAATGAAATAGAAAAACCTAATTCAAAGAAAAACTCTTGTATGCAATAAAACACACTTGCACACTAACACCCCTAGGGTTACATCCGCTTGTTGCCTTTCAAAATTGGGCCATATTGCATGTTAGGTCTCTTTGGGCAAAGCAAACAATTTGAATGATCATAGTCCCTCGATAAAACTTTTCAAAACAAACAAAAAAAAACAAATGATCAAGTCCCTTAAAGAAAATTGCCCAAAGACATTTAACGCCGTTACAATTATGGTCTAAACGATGACCCGCGCCTGTCCCTTTCACATCCTAACACAAGGTTGTCCACCAAATACAGTGGTGGAACAAACTTGTTAAAAGGGTTAAAACGTAGCAATAATCTTTTGAGAAATTTAGGAGTAGATAACCTCTTAGTTACTTGAATCAAACTTGTAAAACAAAACACTTGCCTTTTTTTTAAAACCACAATCCACAACACTTTCAAAACAACTTTCAAAAACAAACGAAAAACTTTTCAAAAGACGTACATCTTTGTATACATCCCCACATGGATCATTACAAAGGTTGCCACCACATTGGCCTCTTTTCAAAACATTTTCAAACCCACACACTCAAGCACCATTTAAAACAATTGAAAACAAAAGGCAAGTGATCTAAGCAAGTAACTAAGAGCCCATGGATAACCATGGATAGAAAGGGTGCTAATACCTTCCCTTTCTATAATCTACTCCCCGAACCCAAGAAAACATCTCAAAAGGTTTTTGCTGTGCTTTTTTTAACCTTTCCTTAGGATAAAATAAAAAGTCGGTGGCGACTCTTGCTAACCGCAACATTTGCGAATACAAACGCAAAACCTCAAGTCAGTTCTCCCACCGTATCACAGAACTGGCGACTCTGCTGGGGACAATTTTTAAAAAGTGGAGTAACCTTAGGGCTTAGATCACCTTTATTTTCAATTGATTGTCTTGTTTGCTTTTACATTTGTGGGCTTTGTATCGGAGTTTTATAGATCCTAACCCGGATCTGGGGATACCTTCTTAGAAAGTAGCAACAAGGCTGTGAGGGAACTGTGCGGGGTATACCGACATGGTTGAAGCAGTCTGCTACGTTGATGTGGCACTTTGGTGTGTACCGGTAACCCTTGAGTTCAGTCAAGGAGAGTACGGGGCCGCCGCGTGGTGTCGCGAAGCATCAACTGACCTTAGGAGCCTTAATTGAAACATCTTGGCCTTTTTAGGGTAGTGAGGTAACTGACTTTGGTGCAGTCCGAGGTTGGTTGATACTCGATACTACACTCAATTGAGGGTTACTTTCCTGGGATATTTCGGTCGCCAGTTCAGTGGCTAAATCGAAACGATGAACAATGAAAGTAATCCAGTGATATTGGGACCTTTAGAACCCGATTACTTCTAATAGGACAGGTTGAGCCCACCAAACTTCAAGAGGGTAATACCCAGACCTCATGCAGGCCTAAACTCTAAGGGTTTGTCTTGCGTGACTTGTGTGCCTTACCATGTTTGCCTTTGTGAATATTTGTGGTGTATTTAATCATAACATCATGACATCATACAACATCATGAGCATTGACTAACCATTTCAAGGGTTTCGAATCTTCATCTTTGTTCTTGTTTTATAGGACATGGAAACTGCTCGCAGAAAGACAATTCAGATTAGCCTTGTAAAGATCCCTCCTCAGCTTAAGGAACTTATGTCCAGGATTCCCGAGGATTCTTCATTCAGTGAGAGACATGGAAGACTCATCAGCTTGGTTAACACCAACATTGAGGAGGATTTGATAAAAGTCTTGTTCCAGTTCTTTGACCCTCTGCATCACTGTTTCACTTTTCCGGATTATCAATTGGTGCCTACATTGGAAGAGTTCTCCCGACTTCTGAAGGTCCCTATCCTTGATCAACTACCCTACAACGGTACGGAAGAGGAACCCAAGCTTGAAGAGATTGCTAAAGCCTTGCACCTACAACCGTCTGACCTCAAGGGACATTGGGAAGTTAGAAGTGGTATCAAGGGTTTCTTAGCCAGGTTTCTGTTCGAGAAGGCCCAAGAATGTTGGAACTCCCTTGACCTACAAGCTTTTGAAGAAGTTATGGCCCTCCTTGTCTATGGTTTGGTGTTATTCCCTAACCCAGATCAGCTCATTGATATCAGTGCTGTCCAGATCTTCATGACCAGGAATCCTATACCTACGTTGCTGGGGGACATCCTTCACTCATGTTACACTCGAACCATGAGAAGAAGGGGTGTCCTTATGTGTTGCACTCCTCTCCTGGGAAGGTGGTTTATTTCGCACCTTCCACAATCAGTTTTGAAGAACGAGCGGGGTTTGAGATGGTCACAACGGTTAATGACTCTTACGCATGCAGATATACATTGGTGCCCTAGGTCCAGGGAAGACGTCACTATCATTGATCGTTGTGGGGAGTACCCTAATGTTCCTTTATTTGGAATCAAAGGAGGTATTACTTACAACCCATGCCTGGCTTGGAGACAGTTTGGTTATGCTCGGAGGGATGGCCCTCATGACATGTTAATTCCTAACATAGTTTTTGACTTCGACAACGATACTCAAGGACTTCGTCAGAGATTTATCAGAGCTTGGAGGATGCCAAGTAGGATAGACAGCAAGACACTGGGGCACAGGAACTCCATCCCGTTGGAACCTTATCTCAAGTGGGTACGAGCCCGCTCCCAAAAGTTAGTGATGCCTTATCCTCATATGCTCCCTGTGATCAAAGAACCAGTCTTGGAAGGAGAGGTGTCCTACACCATTCAACATCCTGACATGCCCACGTCCTGGGAAGAGATGCAGAAGAGCTGGATCCAGCTTAAGGAAGAACGGGATTCTCTTGAGTCCAGTCTACATGCTAGTGAAAAGAAGGTCCTGGAACTCACCCGCCTACTGCACGAGGAAAGGAATCTCAACACCTACATCGCACCAAAGAGGATGCGCAATGTTTTTTTGCCTTAAGAAGTCATTTTGTAATATTTGGCCCATGGGGCATTTATGTACTAACGAATTTCTCCTTATTAATATAATGTGCGTTCCTTTTTGTCTACAACAAATTTTGAATATTCTAAATCCTTGAATGCATTGCATACATACGCATTCCATTGCACCATATGCATAGCAGGTACCCTATTTCACAGGTTGCTTAATCTTCTTCGCTGTTTGTTTGCACAGTCAGTCATCATGAATCCAGACTCCTCCAGTGAGCAAGCAATCAAGGCCCTTCAGGCCCAAAGTGCACAGTTTCAAGAGATGGTCCTAAGCCTAGCCCAGGGTCAGCAAGAATTGAAGACTCTACTCATGAAGAAGAAGAAGAAAAAGAGGACTATGTTGTTCAACACCGGACGCAGATTTCGGAACACACTCCATAATGAAGCTGATCCAACTACTTCTTCTGCTGAGAAAAACAGTCCTCAAGGGGGAGGAGTTCCTAGTCCCGCAGTCTCCGACAACGAAACGGACAATAACGACGAACAATACCCACCTGCTGCTGACAGATACAAGCAATTGGAGGACCGCTTAAGCGCCATGGAAATTCAGAATGTGCCGGGGCTGGATTTCGGAGATTTGGGGTTATCTTCTGGGGTAGTAATTCCACACAAGTTCAAGGCGCCTGCCTTCGCCAAGTATGATGGGGTCTCCTGCCCAAAGCTGCATCTGAGGTCGTACGTAAGGAAAATCCAACCTTACACGGCGGATAAGAACCTCTGGATTCACTTCTTCCAAGATAGCCTCTCGGGGTCACAGCTTGAATGGTTCTACCAATTAGATGGAGCTAGCATCCGACACTGGGAAGATTTGGCAACCGCCTTCTACAGACAATACCAATACAATTCTGATCTCGCTCCTACACGTACCCAACTTCAGGGTATGTCTCTAGGAACGGGTGAAGGGTTCAAGGAGTACGCTCAAAAATGGAGAGATTTGGCTGGCAGGGTGCAGCCTCCATTGACCGATCGTGAGCTGGTTGATATGTTCCTAGGGACATTGTCTGGTCCGTTTTTCAATCATTTGGTTGGTAACTCCTCCGCTGGGTTTACAGATTTGATATTGACGGGAGAAAGGATTGAAGCTGGCATCAGGTCAGGCAAGATACAAAAGGCTGCCTCCACAAGTGCTGAGAAGAGGCCGTTTAAGAAAGAAGCAAGTGCCGTCTATGGTACTAGAAGACAAGTCAAGCCCGAAAGTCGCCAAGCCATCAATGCTTTGGTCATCTCAAAACCTGTTGCTGCTCCTCAGCAGTACAATCAACAAAGAAGCGAAAGGCCCAAGAGGCAGTATACTCGACTGAATATGACCTTATCTCAAATTTTACCCCAACTGTTATCCACCAACCTGGTGACCCTCAAAGAAGCTCCTAAGGTCGTCAACACTGCGTCTCCTAAGTATAACCCGAATGCCCGGTGTGCTTATCATTCTGATAGTCCCGGGCACACTACTGATGATTGATGGGCCTTGAGAAACAAAGTACAAGATCTGATCGACGCAAAGGAAATTCAGTTTGAAGTGCCGGAGAGACCAAATGTCGTAACTGCTCCTATGCCTCAGCATAGGGTAAATGCCATTGAGGAAGAATTGTATGCTGTTTCGGTAAATGAAGTTGTCACCCCTTTGAAGACCGTTAAGAAGAACCTACTGCGGGCCGGTTTATTTCCGGGTTGCAGTGAAGGTTGCCTGTTCTGTGCTGTTTCCCTATCTGGTTGTCCCTTGCTGAAGTTAGGCATCCAGAGTCTAATGGATAGCAAGGAGATTCTGTTTAAGAAGTCTGTTGTTCATTTGGTTCCGGTAAAAGAAATTTCCGTGGTTACCATCTTCAAAAATCCGATCAAGGCTCTCCCGAAGAAGCCTGTTCAAATCATGACTGTTGCACCTGTGATTATTACTGTTCCGGGGCCTCTCCCCTACGTATCTGATAAAGCTGTCCCCTGGCATTATGGGGCAGACGTATATGTAAATGGAATCAAACAAGAATTCAACATTGGCGCCAGTATCTGCGATATCACTGGTCCAGCCAAGGTCACCCGCAGTGGCAGGCTCTTCTCGCCTGACATTGCACCGCCCGCTACTCGAAAACCCCTCCTTATAACACCTACAAGTTTACCTGTTCCTGCTGCTGATCAAGTTGTTTCTCCTGCTGCCGAGTCATCAAATGCTCGGGGCAAAGGGATTGAAGAAGAGCCTGCCCGGATGGAGGCACCAATATCTATAAGTGTTGAGGCCTCCCAACAAGAAATGGAGGAAATCCTGAAAATAATAAAGAAGAGTGATTTCAATGTTGTCGAGCAGCTGGGGCATACGCCCTCCAAGATCTCCATGCTCTCTTTATTGCTATGCTCCGAGGCCCATGCTAAAGCCTTGATTTCATTTCTCAAGACGGCCCATGTGCCACAGGAGACAACTGCAGTCCAGTTCACTGATTGTGTAGCAAATCTGACAGCAGACAATGGCTTGGGTTTTTCAGATGCCGACCTGACTGCGAAGGGAAGAGACCACAATGATGCCCTGCATGTCTCTATCGAATGCAGGGGCACTACTCTGGCGCATGTATTGGTGGACACTGGTTCTTCCTTGAATGTTCTACCAAAAAAAGGCTTTGGATCGTCTGGATTATGAAGGCCTGGAATTGAAGCCCAGCAATATCATCGTCAGGGCCTTTGACGGTTCAAAAAGGATGGTTCATGGAGAGGTTGACATCCCTATTCGTGTGGGCTCTCAGGTGTTCGACTCTACGTTTTATGTAATGGATATACGTCCATCATACTCTTGTCTACTGGGTCGACCTTGGATCCATAAATCTGGGGCAGTGACCTCTACCTTGCACCAGAAGCTGAAGTACCCTGTCAGAGGGAAGATCGTCACTGTGCAAGGAGAAGAGGAGTATATGGTGAGCCATTTGAATTCCTTCAGATACATTGAGATGGACGGGGAGTT
Source organism: Vicia faba (assembly GCA_948472305.1). NCBI lineage: Eukaryota > Viridiplantae > Streptophyta > Magnoliopsida > Fabales > Fabaceae > Vicia > Vicia faba. The sequence continues at coordinate 1,092,237,950 of OX451738.1, forward strand.
TATTGAAACCCCCTTTCAGCATTTCGAGGGGGTACATCCAATTTCAGCAGCGGCAGAAGCAACAGTCGAAGAGAATGTTTCCTTGAAGATGGCTTCCCTAAGGGATGCCCGGGCTGTGGTTCAGAAAGGCGATTGTGCAAACTGGGGTCAGCTTCCTGACTTCACTCAGAAAAACGACAAGTTTGGGCTAGGCTTTACTGCAGAGGCTCAGAGGGATGTGCGCAAGGAGAAGATCAGAAAGGCTCCGGTGTTTATCTCCAGCTCAAGGGTGAATGCTATCGAGGAGGATGTAGAGGAAGCAGAGTTTGACAGTTGGATCTACCCGACTGCCAGCAACGGACCGAGCAACTGGACGGCAAAGGATTTTACCCCTATCACATTTGTCACGCAGTAATTAATTTCTTTTGATTTCCAATTTGTAACAAACAATATGTTAAAACTTTGTTGGCTCGGTGTCCTACCCGGGGCATCGTAGCTCCATTTGTGAGGGCTTTTTGTATGACATTTTCATATATCATCAATCAAAACATTGGACGTTTGTTGCATTTCAAATCTTGTGCTCTTTTCCTTTCTGTGTTATATATATTGCAAAACAGCTATATTTACACACACTCACTTATACAGGTTTCAATCCACTCTGGATCCCACTGGTAACAGCTCTGCTACCGCCAGTTATGACTTCGAAAATCCGATCAACTTGGCCGAAGACGAAGGTGAAGATGATTGCGAAGTGCCTGGTGAACTCGCAAGACTGCTACTCCAGGAAGAGAGGGCTATTCAACCACATAAAGAGCCTGTGGAAACAATTAACTTGGGTACTGAGACAGATAGGAAAGAGGTCAAGATTGGTGCCAATCTAGAGCTCAGCGTGAAGCAACGATTAATCCAGATGCTACAAGACTACATGGAGATTTTTGCTTAGTCCTATGAAGATATGCCCGGTTTGGATGCCGACATTGTAGTTCACCACCTGCCAACCAAGGAAGATTGCCCTCCGGTAAAGCAAAAAGTCCGACGGATGCGTCCAGAGATGTCTGAAAAGATCAAAGCCGAGGTTATGAAACAGTTTGATGTCGGTTTCCTTGCAGTGACTTCTTACCCTCAGTGGGTTGCCAATGTGGTGCCAGTACCAAAGAAGGACGGCAAAGTCAGAATGTGCGTCGACTATAGGGACTTGAACAGGGCCAGCCCCAAGGATGACTTCCCCTTACCCCACATCGACGTTCTTGTCAACAATACTGCTCAACACAAAGTGTTCTCCTTCATGGATGGTTTTTCAGGGTATAATCAGATCAAGATGGCTCCAGAAGATATGGAGAAGACTACCTTTGTGACTCAGTGGGGCACCTTCTGTTATAAGGTCATGCCATTCGGATTGAAAAATGCTGGGGCAACCTATCAACGTGCCATGGTTGCTTTATTTCATGATATGATCCATCATGAGATTGAGGTATACGTTGATGACATGATTGCAAGGTCTCAAACTGAGGAGGAGCACCTTGACCATCTGGGGAAGTTGTTTGACCGACTCAAGTTGTACAAGCTGAGATTGAATCCCAACAAATGTACCTTTGGGGTAAGGTCCGGAAAGTTGTTAGGTTTCATTGTAAGTGATAAAGGTATTCAGGTGGACCCTGCCAAGGTAAAAGCCATACAAGAGATGCCGACTCCAAGAACAGAGAAAGAAGTCAGAGGTTTCCTAGGACGACTAAATTACATTGCCCGATTCATCTCACATCTGACTGCTACTTGTGAGCCAATCTTCAAATTGCTGAAGAAAGATCAAGTAGTACGCTGGAATGATGAATTTCAGGCCGCCTTTGAAAAGATAAAGGAATATCTCCAAGAGCCACCCATCCTTATGCCACCGGTGGAGGGAAGACCTCTGATACTATACTTGACAGTACTTGATAATTCAATGGGGTGTGTGCTGGGGCAGCATGACGAGTCTGGCCGAAAAGAGCACGCTATTTATTACCTGAGCAAAAAGTTTACCGACTGTGAGTCTCGTTACTCACTGCTTGAGAAAACTTGCTGCGCTTTGGTATGGGCTGCTCGCCGGCTGAGACAGTATATGCTGGCTCACATTACCTTATTGATTTCAAAAATGGATCCCATCAAGTACATATTTGAAAAGCCCGCTCTGTCTGGAAGAATAGCGAGATGGCAAATGATCTTAACAGAATACGATATCCAGTATACAACTCAGAAAGCAATCAAAGGAAGTGTATTGGCAGATCACTTGGCACACCAACCTGTGGACGATTACCAATCATTGAACTTTGATTTTCCGGATGAAGATATCATGGTGGTAACTGACTGTGAAGTACCTGGACCGGATGAAGGACCTGAGGAAGGATCCCGATGGTCTATGCATTTTGATGGAGCCTCCAATGCTTTGGGTAACGGCGTCGGCGCTGTAATCATATCTCCCAGAGGAACTCATACTCCCCTCACCGCCCGATTATGTTTCAGCTGCACCAACAACATGGCCGAATATGAGGCATGTATCATGGGTTTACAAGCTGCAATCGACTTAAGGATCAAATTTCTAAGTGTCTTCGGAGATTCCGCTCTCGTGATCAATCAGATCAAAGGCGAGTGGGATACGAAACACCCGAATATTATTCCTTACAAGGAGTATGTGTCGACCTTGCTTCCCCACTTTGAGGAGATAACTTTCGAACACTTCCCTAGAGAGGAGAATCAGCTAGCGGACGCCCTAGCTACGATGTCCTCAATGTTCAAAGTTAAATGGGACAATGAGGCTCCCTGAATCATCATATGGAAGTTGGATGAACCGGCGTACTGTTGTGAGCTCGAGGCTGAGAAGGATGTTGAAAAACCCCGGTATCATGAGGTGAAGAGGTACTTGGAAGCTCAGGAATACCATGAAGGTGCGTCTGTCAATGATAAGAAGTTCATGAGGAGGTTTTCTGCAAAATTCTTCCTCAGCAACGGCATCCTCTACAAACGGAATCATGATTCAACTCTGCTACTTTGTGTGGATAAGGCAGAAGCAGAGAAAATCATGACAGAACTGCATGAAGGTACATTTGGAACACATTCCAATGGACACACCATGGCTAAGAAAATCCTTCGGGCAGGATATTTCTGGTCCACAATGGAAGCCGATTGTTACCAACACTCCCGAACTTGTCATAAATGCCAGATCTATGCTGACAAGGTGCATATCCCTCCGGTTCCTCTGAACGTCCTGACGGCACCTTGGCCTTTCGCAATGTGGGGCATCGATATGATCGGTGAGATCCGACCAACGGCATCCAATGGGCATCGCTTCATCTTGGTGGCGATCGATTACTTCACGAAGTGGGTTGAGGCAGCCTCCTACGCCACAGTAACCAAGAGCATCGTGGCACGTTTCATCCGGCATAACCTGATCTGTCGGTACGGTGTCCCGGAAAGAATCATTACGGAAAATGGTACCAATCTCAATAATACAATGATCACTGAGCTCTGTGAACAATTCAAGATACAACACCACAATTCTTCTCCTTACCGGCCGAAGATGAATGGGGCTGTAGAGGCAGCTAATAAGAATATCAAGAAAATTGTGCAGAAGATGACAGTGACCTATAAAGATTGGCACGAGATGTTACCGTTCGCTCTTCATGGGTACCGTACCTCAGCAAGGACGTCAACCGGGGCAACTCCTTTCTCTTTGGTTTATGGCATGGAGGCAGTTTTGCCAATTGAAGTTCAGATACCCTCTCTCCGGATAATGAAGGATGCAGACTTGAATGAAGATGATTGGATCCAAACTCGACTTAATCAATTAAATCTGATTGACGAAAAGAGGCTCACTGCTATCTGTCATGGTCAAACGTATCAGAAACGGATGATCAGGGCATTTAACAAGAAAGTCAGGCCTCAAGAGTATCGAGTTGGGGACCTGGTAATCAAACGCATCATCCTTCCTCAAAGTGATCCCCGGGGCAAATGGACCCCTACATACGAAGGGCCATTTGTGGTTAAACGTGTGTTCTCAGGAGGAGCCATGATCCTAACCACCATGGATGGTGACGACCTTCCTCACCCCGCCAATGCAGACATAGTGAAAAAATACTACGCATAAATAAAAGACCCGTTAGGTTGACATACCTAGGCAAAAATAAGGGCTTTCCGGCGAACCAAAAGCGTTCGGGCAAAAATAAGGGATGAAATGAATAAAAATCTGTACACCCGGCAAGTCGAAAACCTGAAAAGGCGGCTTGGGCAAAAATGGGTATCCCGGTGGACTGAAAACCCGAAAGGGCGGTCCAGGAAAAAGTTAGGGATAAAAGCGTAACACTATGTCTCATTGGATCACTTCGTATCCGGATTTCGGCATCGACCAATCAGCTTCATCTTCAACTAGGCAGCAAAGCGATGAGATGTTCGAAGACATAAAGGCGATAGCAGAGTTGGAACCCAGTGGGATTGTTCACATAGCTGTTTTGTTTCCTTTTTCAAATTGTAAACTCTATGTTATTTGGCGGCGTCCTCTTACTAGGATGTCAGCCTCTTGTACAAAAACGCCTATTCACAGGCAAGGTCTAAATCAATACAAATTCACTGGTTCATACAAATTACCATTGTTTTCCTTTTTCTGTTTTGTCTTGCGAAGAACGTCCAATGTTCATTTTTGATATATGCATTTGACATTAAATTGCTAATTCATAAAAAAATTGCATATGAAACAAGAGATTGATTACAGGTGACATCAGAAACAGGGGCAATGTGAAGTTGTCTAATGCAGTCTGGTTGTTTTGACCGCCAAAGTACCAAGGTAGATTCAGCTGAAGAATGTGGCCAAATCATCTCAACTCCCCGCAGAGTAAAACAAGACTCAGTAATACTCTCCCCAAGCCGAGTTGACTCCCCGACAACCTTGAAAAGGCACAATATTCCCCGGCAGGTCTTAAAGCTCATCCCCAGTAGATTCTGGAAGCTTATTCCCTACAGAATACAGACGTCTCTCCCAAGCTTTACTTAGAGTTATTTCCTCACAAGGACTTATAACTGGGTTATCCTCAGCTAAAAACCACGAAAGACCGCCCTCGGCAAGGTTCTTTCAATCCCCAGCGGAGTTTATCTTTCAATCCCCAGCGGAGTTTATCTTTCAATCCCCAGCAGATTTTATCTTTGGTATCCCCAGCGGATTTTATCTTTCAATCCCCAGCGGATTTTATCTTTGGTATCCCCAGCGGATTTTATCTTTGGTATCCCCAGCGGAGTTTATCTTTGGTACCCCCAGCAGAGTTTATCATCACTATCCCCAGCGGGATCCATCATTAAAGTCCTCAGCAGGCCTCTCATCAAACTTCGGCCAAGTATCTCTTCCACAGAGCAACTCCCCGGCCGTTCATCAAGGATTTATTTTCCTAAGACGACATTACATTCATAAACATTTCACATTTTCATACATCTTGCTTACATATATGATAAAGTGCATACAACACCATCTCATGAATAACATCAAGCATATCATACATCATGACATTGCATACAACTTACATTTTTGCCTTTTCAGGAAAAAGACAATCTCAAAAAAACAATTACCCTCAACTGTCACAATTCCAGATTCGATACCTGTATCTAGCCAGGGCACATCTGAGAGTGATCAGTTTCTAGACTCGATTCCTGTATCTAGCCAGGGCACGTCTGAAGAGTTCGAAGATTCGATTCCTGTATCCAGCCAGGGCACATCTATCAACTGTCACGTTTCCAGATTCGATTCCTGTATCTAGCCAGGGCACGTCTGAAGAGTTCGAAGATTCGATTCCTGTATCCAGCCAGGGCACATCTATCAACTGTCACGTTTCCAGACCCGATTCCTGTATCTAGCCAGGGCACGTCTGAAGAGTTCGAAGATTCGATTCCTGTATCCAGCCAGGGCACATCTATCAACTGTCACGTTTCCAGATTCGATTCCTGTATCTAGCCAGGGCACGTCTGAAGAGTTCGAAGATTCGATTCCTGTATCCAGCCAGGGCACATCTATTAACAACTATTCCCAGATTCGATTCCTGTATCCAGCCAGGGCACATCTGTGAACAACCAATTGTAGATTCGACACCTGTATCTAGCCAGGACACATCTGCATAAGGAGATTGAAGATCAAACACCTGTAACAAGCCAGGAAAACATCCGTCTTTCTCAAAATATACAAGTTTCTCGCTAAGGAATCTATTATGCGATCGACACTTCCAAATGGCATCTATAAGCCCATTCCCGACAAGGTTCTGTCACGTCTCCAGATGGCATCTATAAGCCCATCTCCCTATCTACCACCTCTCCAAATGGCATCTGTAAGCCCATTCCTGACATCACATTGCTGATACTTCAACATGCGAGTGCAAATTTCCGGGCACTCTAGTGTCCAATCTCCTTTTACCCTCGAGTCGCGAAAGGCAAACTTGCCAATCTAACTCTTCAGGTTCAAGAAGATTGAACAGGGGCAATTGTTGTACCCCAAAATTTTCCCTCTCTTTCTTCAGGAAAACCATCTTGGATTTTCAAGGTCCCTCTAAAACAAATCCAAGTCCTGAGTTATCCCTTTGCCCAAGCAAGCCGCTTACAAGAGCAAGATGATCTCACGAACTCCAGAAACAACGCTTTTATCTTGAAAAAAAAATCAAATTCTAAATACTTAGAATGTTTCTCTAAAATAAGTGTTTTTTTTAGAAAAAAATCAGCGCTTCAGAACTTCTGGACCCATTCCAGATGAAGACGGTCAGAAGTTGCAAGCTTGGCTCAGCGTGGTCAGAAGTTGGTTCTTCAGCAGCTACATCAGCTCAATCAGAAGTTGTAAACGTGGTTCAGAATGTAAGCCTCAAACAGAACATGCCCCTTCAGCAGTTACACAAGCTCAGTCAGAATTTGCTAAAGGAATGCAAGAGAAACGGGAAAGTATGAAGGCTCCTTCAGAACAGGTTGAAATCAGAAGATGAAAGGTCAGAAGGATAGGTGTCACATTGATACAGAATCTCTAAGTCCAGAGTATCCAGAAGTAGATCCAAGGAACGTACCAGAAAACCAGGAGAATCTCCAGAGCTTGCTAAGACAACAGGTAGCCAAGGCCAGAGCATGGTTTACGCTGCTGATTCAACGCTGGTTTCCATTACCAGAATGTTGGTATTGACAGGTCTTGTCACCATTTAATGCCCATTAATGCTTCCAACCACTCCTGAGCATTCACGTGTGGCTTGGAAAATGCTTTTGCACAGATTCTGGCATGGGTCTTCACGCCACCGCCCACTTCAGAGGTCACTTCTCCCCAATCTACGCCTGCTGCTGCAACCTAGGCTGAAAGATAGCTGTTATCACAACTTCCCAGGAATTTCTGTCAAAGAACAAATTCAAACTCTGTTGGCGCCTTAAATGTTCAAGGCATCCACAAGAACTTTGCCTATAAATAGAGAGCTTTCACCACTGCAAAAGGGGTTAAAAAAAAAGAAAAGAAACAGAAAAAATTGCTAAGAGAGAAACGAAACTCCTAAGCAACGTAGCGTTCTAAAACTCTGCCAAAATCTCCAGCTTTGTTTCATAACTTTAAGTTTCTCACCTTCAACTTCATCAAACATCCAGCTCTTTTCTGTAAACCAAAAGCGCTCTTTCCAAACTTCTGACCCTATACACGTATACACCTTTACCTCCCCTTCTCCAAATCTGTCCAGAACACCACCAGAACCAAAAGCTAACTTCCACCCACAGTCAGGTAAGCACCTTCTGACCCTCACCACGCTGTTAAGCATCATCAGCTGTGCATATTCAAATAACATAATGTAAATATTCACGTTGTTGCTGTTTATGTTCTGAGGACTCTCATACCTCATAACGTTCTGGGCCAGTATAGGACTTGCCTGTGACCTTGGTGATTCTGACCTCTGAGACATTTTTGCTATTTTGCTGGATCTGTTCCAAATATGTTTTATGTTTTGTGGAGTAACAACAGGATTGCAGATGTTCTGATTAGTGCAGGAAAAAGCCAAGTGCTGACTTTGACGTTAGCACATCTGAAGCCTGTTTTGCTGTCAATGACATCAGAACCTCTGAGAGTTATTGCCTTTTCAGCAGAATCAGAACTTCTGGTTTCTCCACTAACAAACTTCTGTCTTGCAGTGCAGGGAAATCAGAACTTCTGATTTCCCCACTAACAAGGTTCTGTTTTGCAGGTTCTAGAGTCAGAAGTTCTGACTCATCCAGTTTCACTAACAGGTTGATCATCTGACAGCGGATCTGGGTCAGAACTTCTGATGGCCTCCCAACAGCGTGCGGGCTCCCTCTCTCTCTCTATATATCTTGTTTTCCGCTATTTTCTTTTTTGTCTATTTTTCTCGTTGAACCCCCCATGTACAAATGTGTATCCCCCTCCCCTAATTGTTGTAATAGCGTAGGATTTTACATTTCCGCCTCTTATTGCTAGTAATTAGGACGTGTATGACAAGATAAAATCAATGAAATAGAAAAACCTAATTCAAAGAAAAACTCTTGTATGCAATAAAACACACTTGCACACTAACACCCCTAGGGTTACATCCGCTTGTTGCCTTTCAAAATTGGGCCATATTGCATGTTAGGTCTCTTTGGGCAAAGCAAACAATTTGAATGATCATAGTCCCTCGATAAAACTTTTCAAAACAAACAAAAAAAAACAAATGATCAAGTCCCTTAAAGAAAATTGCCCAAAGACATTTAACGCCGTTACAATTATGGTCTAAACGATGACCCGCGCCTGTCCCTTTCACATCCTAACACAAGGTTGTCCACCAAATACAGTGGTGGAACAAACTTGTTAAAAGGGTTAAAACGTAGCAATAATCTTTTGATAAATTTAGGAGTAGATAACCTCTTAGTTACTTGAATCAAACTTGTAAAACAAAACACTTGCCTTTTTTTTAAAACCACAATCCACAACACTTTCAAAACAACTTTCAAAAACAAACGAAAAACTTTTCAAAAGACGTACATCTTTGTATACATCCCCACATGGATCATTACAAAGGTTGCCACCACATTGGCCTCTTTTCAAAACATTTTCAAACCCACACACTCAAGCACCATTTAAAACAATTGAAAACAAAAGGCAAGTGATCTAAGCAAGTAACTAAGAGCCCATGGATAACCATGGATAGAAAGGGTGCTAATACCTTCCCTTTCTATAATCTACTCCCCGAACCCAAGAAAACATCTCAAAAGGTTTTTGCTGTGCTTTTTTTAACCTTTCCTTAGGATAAAATAAAAAGTCGGTGGCGACTCTTGCTAACCGCAACATTTGCGAATACAAACGCAAAACCTCAAGTCAGTTCTCCCACCGTATCACACACCCGGACATCCAGAAACCATATTCACTTCCTCTTCATATTCACCCCTAGGCCTGATTATATGGATTAAACCTCCATCCATCATCTCCTGTAAATCAGCCTTTATCTTCTCGCAACCTTGTATATTTGTACTGCAAATAGCACAACCGGCGTGATCATGCGTTTAATAACTGAATTCACATAGGTCTGTGTGCATCTTCACCAAATCTCCTCTAACCATATTGTGATACGGTGGGAGAACTGACTTGGGTTTTGCGTTTGTTTTCGCAAATGTTTCGGTTGAGCAAGAGTCGCCACCGACTTTTTATTTTATCCTAAGGAAAGGTTAAAAAGCACAGCAAAAACCTTTTGAGATTTTTCTTGGGTTCGGGGAGTAGATTATAGAAAGGGAAGGTATTAGCACCCTTTCTATCCATGGTTATCCATGGGCTCTTAGTTACTTGCTTAGATCACTTGCCTTTTGTTTTCAATTGTTTTAAATGGTGCTTGTGTGTGTGTGGGTTTTGAAAATTATTTCGAAAAGAGGCCAATGCGGTGGCAATCTTTGTAATGATCCATGTGGGGATGTATACAAAGATGTACGTCTTTTGAAGAGGTTTTCATTTGTTTTTGAAAGTGTTGTGAGGTGTGGTTTTAGAAAATAGGCAAGTGTTTTGTTTTGCAAGTTTGATTCAAGTAACTAAGAGGTTTATCTACTCCTAAATTTCTCAAAGATTATTGCTATGTTTTAACCCTTTTAACAAGTTTGTTCCACCATTGTATTTGGTGGGCAATCTCATGTTAGGATGTGAAAGGGACGGGCGCGGGTCATCGTTCGGACCATAATTGCAATGGTGCCAAGTATCTTTGGGCATTTTCTTTAAGGGACTTGATCATTTGTTTGGAAATATTTTGAAAAGTGTTATCGAGGGACTATGATCATTCAATTTGTTTGTTTTGCCCAAAGAGACCTAACATGCAATATGGCCCAATTTTGAAAGGCAACAAGTGGAATACCCTAGGGGGTGCAAGTGTGATTTGTGTGTCCATTTTCATGCTTGTTTGTCTTGAGATTAGGTCATAACTATTTTATTTATTTTATTCGCATATAAACCCTAATTCTAGCATTGTATATTTAGAAAGCGATAAAGTGCGAAATTTAAACTCCTACACTATTACAACACAATAATATAGGGAGGGGGTACAAATGTTCAAATGGGGATTTTGACAAGGAATTTAAACCTAAAACTATTACATCAAGATTTGAATTATTTACAATTTAGTTAATATACAATAATTAAATAAAAATGAAATAAATATGCAAGATGCAAAAATATTTTGTATATGTATGAAAAAAAAGTATTATTTGTGTAAAAATAAAAAGAAAATAAAAAGATATTATTTATTTTTTTGGAGTATTTTTGAATTTAGGGTAAGACCCTAATTTTATTACATGAAATGCATTAATTATTTAATATGTGCAAGTATTTATTTTATTATGTACAAAATAAAATAAAGTGAAGTATTTGTCAAAAATGTATTTTTATATTAAATATTAATAATAAAAATAAAAAGGGTATATATTTTGTATTTATCCTAAATATATTAATGAATATATGTATATTTGTATTATTTTAAATATGTGTTATATATATAAATAATAAATTTTTTAATGTTTGCAAAAAAAGTATTTTTTATGTAAAATATTTTCAGAGGGTATAATAAAATAAAAAATGAAAATAAAAGTATTTTTACCTATTTCTCAATATTTTAATGAAATGTATATATTTATTTATCTAAGTATTAATCAAAAGAAAATCATATAAATACCTAATAAATTAAAAAATGGTGAGAAAAAATATTTTATATTTTTTATGTCATGAGAAAAAATAAACAAAGTCAATCAAAAAAAGAAAAAAGTCAAAAAGTCAAAAAATAAGCAAATGGGCCTTGGGGGTGTAAAAGCAATTATGTGGTGCAAATAAGAAAAATGTTCCAGGCCCAGCCCAGAAGACCTGTCTTCAACCTCCAGCAAACAATGTTTGAAAATACGCGCGCCCTGTTCCTCATCTTCCAACTCTTGATTCCTGGCTTTTCAATGCAAACTCATAACATAAAAGATGTTCAGCATGAAGAGACGATTCTAACCATATGCATAACTTGATCTAACTCTCTAAGATGAGGGAGAATTTCTCCTCCCCCAAATCCTAACCTAGATTTTCTGCCATTTTCAAACCTCAAATTCTCACAGCTCAAGCAAAAGAAATGAAAAGTAAAAACATGTACATGTTCAGTGGCATGAGTAGAACCTTGTTTATTCACAAACTTAAAGCTAATGATGCATAATAAGAGAGATACGGGTTCACTAAGATACCTGTTCAGCTGAAGTTCTATCTGGAAATGTAGGAACTTTCAGCGCAAGGTGATGAATGGAAAAGCTTCCTTGAGGTCCAGGTATGCTATTCCAATGTTTACTTTGTCTTGAAAGCTTCTGAATCGAGCTAGAGGACTTCACCTGCAAGTCAGAAATGTGAAAATGGTGGAAGTGGTTAGAGTGATTACAGGTCGTGCTTTTGCTTTTGGTTAGCTTGCATAGATGGTATGGAAGGTGTGTGAACTGGTTTGGGCAAGAGAGCTCGAGAGAAATGGGAGATAGCACTCAAACTGCAGGGCCTGCCCTGTTTTTGCAGTTTGAGAGTGATTCTGAGATGGAGGGTGTTTTGAAGGCTAAGGGCTCGTGTATTAGCTTGGTTGTGTTGTGTGAAAAGTGTTTGATCACTTTGTCTAAGTGTTTTTGAGCTGATATGGTAGTTGGTATTAGTTATGCAATGTTTCTTCACTCTTAAGCAAACAAAAGCAACTTGTGTTTCTAGGTCAGTAGAGGACCCTTAATCCTGCTGCAAAGCTTCTCTTGATCAGTGTGTTATGCCCATAATCTTGTGCCAATCAGATTTGCAATGTACTTGTTGGATTTTCAATTTGACATAAAGTGCAACTTTTCAAAAATGGTTATTTTGCTTTATCTAAAAATGGATTAAACCTTCATACAATGCTTTAGCTCAAAGAACATGGTCTTGGCACAAATAATATGCATTAAATTATTGAGTGTAACTTGGTTTAAGGACCTGTAATCTAGCCCAAAGCATGCTGAGTTCAAATTGCAAGGTTATGGACATGTAACTTGGTCATGAACAAAGTGAGTTTTTGCCATATTGTGAAATTCGATTCTCCCTAACCATGAGGTTGTTTGAGAAGTTCTTGGACATTTTGGAAAGCTTGGAATGTGTACTACAATCCATCTTTGAAATGCAATTTGAAATTCCAAGTGTAAGTGTATGGAAAATGGTCTTGAAGTTAGGTAGAAAACCTTGTCAAAATAGGTCAAATTTCACTAAGTTAAGAATGGTTTAGTGCCCTTATTCAAAAATTTGTAACTTGAGATGCAAGCTTCAAATGAGAAAACTTTGTGAATAAAAGTTGTAGATTATGCAACAAGCTACAACTTTCATGTTTTGACTTTTGTTTGAATCCAAATGAATCTTGGTGTAAAAGTGGGGCAAAGTTGGGAAAAAAATTAGGGTTTTCCATAACTTAGAAAAAATTCTAAGTTATGAAAAATTCCATTTCAAACCCTAATTTGCATTTCTTGGTTTCTTGGTGAACAAGTTTCATGATTTGGCATGTTTTGATGAAAAATGAATCTTGACTCTTGATTTTGACCAAAAAGTCAAAGTTTGACTTTTCAGTATACAGTCAAAATTGATCAATTGACTGGGAAATTCAACTGTCAATCTTGTGTACTTGGGATCTTTTGAGTTTGTTGAGCATGTCAAGATAATTCCATGGGGTCCTTGAGTCCATATGTGAGCTTGGTTTGCCATTGGCTAGGTCAAACAGTCAAAAATTGTCTTTGTGCAGTCAAAACCCTAAAAATGACCATTTTGCCCTTTTGGTGATCTGATCAAATTTCTTGTGGAATTGTGATCCAAACTTGATCAAATGGTCCATATGAGTTCATAATGTTGATGTGGGTCAATTTCCATGAGATTTGACTGTCAATTGGCCACAGTTGACTTTTTTTTTCAATACAGCTGATTTCTAGGTCATCTGTCCAATTGATTGGGCAAAACTTGGAATCAAGACTTGAAACTTGGTATGGATAAACTTGGGAGTACAATATGAAGCATGAAAGTCATCTTAGGCATTTTAGGTCAAAACATCTTTGTTCAAACACAAACCCTAATTTGGGTCCATCAGTGCAAGGAGAAATCTTGGGCAGAGGAAACCCTAATTGGATCTTGATCTTCAAAGGTCTGGTGATGAGAAAATGTTGAGGAAATGGGAGGGAAAATTTTGGGGTACAACACATATTAATGTCAAAAAATTCGAATCTCGCCTGGACAACCGGCCACCATGTTTATAGCATTCACTCCCCCGTGCTTGGGTAGAGGATTGTCTTTCACATTAGGTCCCACGTCTTTGAAAGATAAAATTCTAGACTTCACCAACCTTTTCACTTCAGTCCTCAAAGGATAAAAATTCTCAACATTATGCCCTGGTGCTCCCTGATGAAAGGCACGCGTCTGGTCTGCTTTGTAATACCAAGGCAATGGTGATAGTATGGCGGGAGGTGGCCGTGTCTGGACCAACTTCTTCTGAATCAATGCTGGTAGTAGCTCTGCATAGCTCATGGGAATAGACTCATAGTTCTCCCTTCTTTGATTATACCCTTGATTCCCATGCTGGGACGGTCTCTGATAAGCAACGGTAGTCGGAGCGGCATTCATAACAGGAGTAATTGAGGCGACTTGCTGATGATGCTGATAATTATTTCTAGGAGCGTTTACCCTTCTCTCTTGCATAACAGCATTTGTATCCCCCTCTTTCTTCTTTGTAAACCCATAAGCTGGCTTTTTCACCCCTCTAGATCCTTCACCCTTTGTCAAATGGCCTTCTCTTACTGCCTCTTCTAGGCGGACACCCATTCCTACCATCTCTATAAAATCACTTGGGGCACTTGCTACCATTCTTTCGTAGTAGAAAGCGCCTAGCGTATTCAGAAAAATCTTAGTCATTTCTTTCTCCTCCATGGGAGGAATCACTTGTGCAGCCACTTCGCACCATCTTTGTGCATACTCTTTGAATGATTCTCTGTCTTTCTGAACCATGGCCCTAAGTTGGTCACAGTCAGGCGCCATGTCCACATTGTACTTGTATTGTTTAATGAATGCTTCTCCCAAATCATTAAAAGTATGGATGTTGGCGCTGTCTAAACTCATGTACCATTTCAATGCTGCACCGGTCAGACTATCCTGGAAAAAGTGAATCAGCAGACGCTGATCATCGGTGTGGGTAGACATTCTTCTTACATACATCACCAAATGAGCACGAGGGCAAGTGTTGCCCTTGTACTTCTTAAATTCCGGAACCTTGAACTTAGCAGGCACTTTAACATTCGGGACCAAACACAGCTCATTCACATTCTTCCCAAATAGCTCTTTTCCCCTAAGAGCCTTCATCTCTCTTTGCATTCTATCAAACTGTTCTTGGAAATCATCCATTCTGTCATAAAGACCTAAGTCTTCACTCGGTGGAGTGAAAGGACGACACATATCTTCATTAACAAATGGAACCAAATTCACCGAAGGAGGTGCAGCAGGAACAGTATGCACCACAGGAGGTGCAGGAGTAATAACATTTTGAATCACTGGAGCATCTTGAGGGCCAAGATTGAAACCTTCAGGTGAAAAATTCTCTAGCATTCCCCATGGATAACCATGAGGCATACGGTTTTGAACAACAGCCGGAGTAACGGATACAGGAACAGTAGGAACTTCAGCATTTTCCCTTGTTGGTTGAGGTTGAACACTCGGTGGCTGATTCTGAGCAAACACCAGAGCAGTCAAGTTAGCTAAGCCATCCTTCAAAGCGGAAACTTCTTCGCGCAGCTCGTGATTCTCCTGTTCTAAGTTGTCCATCTTCTTTTTGAAATTAGCCCGAGTGTTGTAGTGATGAGTCAGCTTGCTGAACAAAGTAAAGAAGCTGAGTAAGGCACCTGGATATGCATAAAAATGTAAGAAATATGTGCAATATGATGCATGATATGCAATGCATATGATTATTTTTACTTTATCATTTAATATTTCAAGGGATTTATGGTTTATAGACATATTGCAAACATCCAAGTAATAAAGCTTTTGAAATGCTAAAATTTTTTTATTATAATAACTTCAAAATGGATTACAAGTTTCAATGATCCAAAGTACAATATGAAAATACAATCTAAAATCCTAAGAAGAGGAACTAATGGAGATCAATTTGTACGCTGGCGCTTCCCTGTGAGCCTGACAATCTGAGCCCTCAACCTCTGGTTTTCTTCCATATGTCTGATGGCAAACTCCTTCCAATCATCTGAAGCAGGAAGTGAGTAATCAACACCTGTTTGAGGCTTAGGAGAAAATAAATCCCCTTGCCTCTCCATAGACTCCACCGCTCGACTCTCAAGGATCTTGATCAAATCATCTTTCTCCTTTAAGTCTACTCTGTAGGAACTCTCTAAAGTCTGGAACTTATTCTTCCAAGCATCCCTTTCCTGTTGCATCCTAACCAAAGCAAGTTGCAGCTCTTCTAGATCATCTAATAAGGGAGGAGTGGTCTTCTCAAACAAATCATACATGGGTGTCTCCCGAGTATACGGCATCTTCAACTGAGTGGCTCTCGATCGGACCCACTGAAGGTATGGCTTCAAAGAAACAGCACCTCTAGGTCCCAAATCCTTCCTACTCTTCTTATGAATGTGACGCCAGGCCTTCGCAATCTTCTCCCTAGCTTCCATGTGGTCTTCTCCTTCCTTCAAAAAGAAACTACTCAAATGAATACTATTCGGTTTATCCCTCATCGGGTAACCAAGCTGTCGCCGTGCAAGAACAGGGTTATAGTTAATTCCTCCCTTTGTACCAAGAAGAGGCACATTAGGGAAACTACCACAACTGTCAATAACCTCCACATACTAGTAAGCTCGATGATACCAATCAATATCCGAGTGAGTAAGTGCCATGATCTTAGGAGCCCAAAGAGGTTCCTTCTTGACATCCCAAAAAGCATCAGACTGAGGCATATGAGAGATAAACCACTGGTACAACAAAGGCGTGCAACAGATAATCATTCCCCCATGATAGGAACTCCGAAGATGAACAGAGTAATAAGCATCACCCAATAGTGTAGGAACCGGGTTTCCAATCATGAAAATCCTGATAGTGTTAATGTCGACAAACTTGTCCACATTAGGAAATAAGAATAATCCATAGGCGAGTAAAGAAAAGACGGCCTCAAAAGCAACCGTACTCTTCATCCTGGAAAAGTAACGAGCTTTCTCCAATAAGAACTTTGTTGGTAATCCTCTAATCCCTCCTTTGGTAGTCATATGGGCTTCCACCTCAGACTTCCCCAGATAAATCAAAGCAGCAATCTCATGTGGTTTTGGCTCACCCTCCAAACCAGTAAAAGGAACACGATCGGTAACAGGTAAATCCAATAGATAGGAATACTCTTCCAGTGTTGGCATCAACTGATAATCGGGAAAAGTAAAGCAGTGATACACCAGATCATAGAACTGGACCAAATTTGAGAGAATACCCTCCTTCATCTTCAGCTTCATGAGAGGAATAATGGATCCATACTTCTTCTGAAAGTCTGCAGAACACTCGATCTCGGGAATTAGACTGATCAACTCATCTATCTTAGAATCCTTGAAATTGTATTTCCCGGTCTTTCTCTTTCCAGAATCCATGGTTTAAAAGTACCTGAGATATTCACAAATAGTCAACCTTTAAATCCCTTGATATATTGTTTTCTTCAAAAGATGCTTATGAGTTAATGGATGCATGATGCAACAATCACACACAAGATCACACATATAGGGTTCATAGGTTCAACGTCACGAGCATGAGGTCGAAGGTACTACCCATAAGGTATTGGTCTAAAAAGTTATCACCTGCCGAACAAGGTTCTAAGAGGTTCCCAGAGTCTACATCCTTCCTTCGGATATTACCAACTTCCTGATTAACTCGGTAATTAGTAATATTCTTAAGAAAGACTCGTCCGAGCATAGTAATGCGTGACAACTATTTCTGGATTACTCCGTCATAGCTTCCGCACTACACCTAAAAGGCCAAGATAGGTTAGGTAATCTACGGTCCTCAGCTTCAGTAGGCTCCCAGGTCGAAAGCAGTACGTCTTCTCGATTACTCGGTAAACGACACTACAGTCAAAGGGGCATCCATTGAGTGGGGGATCTCATGCCTCCTTTTTTGGGATTACTCCCTCAAAGTTAACATGACTATACCGCCCGTCTTATCTTAAAGTTTGCCCAAGTCCGGGTATAGGACTTATGAGTAATCACCAAGCACCCTGTAAACCAGGAAAATCCAGACAAACATATGTATAAAATTTAACACATAAACACAATAAAACATATACAGATATAAACAAAGATAGGCTCAACCCACTTAGGGATGGACCAGTAAGAGGTCAAGCTTTCCCCAGTGAAGTCGCCATTTTTCTGTAGCGGTAGAAATGTTCAAGACTAAGCCATTGAATTGACTAGACTTTATACAAATCAAAATTAAAATCGCCATCGCGCTTTATTGTTTCCAAAGGAATGGGAAAAGAGAGAATAACCCAAAAAAGGGGGAAAGATTCAAGGTAAGGGGGTTGGTTATGCAAAGGGAAGGTATTAGCACCCTAAACATCTACGGTACTCCGCGGGAACCTCTTTGAAAAATCTGTATATTTTGGCCATAAAAATGTGTTATATATAAAATGGATGGTGGAGGTGAGAAAAGAAATATTTTTATGATTTTTTCACCCGCCGCGGTTGCGAACCTTTAGTGCCTATGTACCACCTTTCGTGCAATAGGGGATCAGGGTACACGTAGTTCCTCTTTTAAAAATTTGAAACACAAGTGTGTTGGTTAATTTTATGAGATAAGACATCATCGTCATTGTCCGTGTGGAAAACATACTTACTACCCACAATCATGAGAAAGGAGAATTTGCATCATCTCAAAGTGGAGGATATGGCTTGGATTTTAAAATCAACAATGCCTCACTCAACACCCAAGTGGAAAATATCACTCTTTACTACATATTATAGAAGTATAGGTTTTTGCATCACTACAAGGATTGACAAGAGTCTAATCTTTTAAGAAAAGTTTTAAAATAAAAAGCCAAAGTGGCAAAAATGGTTTGAAATGAGATTGATTGACTTTTAGTCTTCTCACAAAAATGTCAAGGTGTTATTAAATTGATTGAAATTTATTTATGAAAATGTTTTGAAAATGCATGGACCTAAGTCCAAGTTTATTATGAAAGTGTTTCAAGTTTAGAAATAAGAAGAGTTTTTAAAAGGAGGGAGAAGATTTTCGAAATTAAAGAAGATGGGAGGAGATGAAGAGACTATCCTAAAGCATAAGGTAAAAGCTAGGGATAAGAATCATCTAACCAACAAGAAGCCAATACTTGACATTATGAGTCAATATAGAATTCCCATTCTTCGGATTGAAACCAAGCAAGCAAAGATACTAGACCTCTTGAGAGAACCAAACTTCAAGTGTATTAAGTCTTCGCAAAAATTGGGCAGGGTAACGGTTGTATACGGGTGAATTCTAGATTACAAACAAAGTATGTAATCACAATAAACTGCACACAAAACAAACAAACAACCCAATGTCTTGAGGTAAACCTCAAGAACTCCGGATAAAATATCAAATAAAGTCACAAAGTCTCCAAGATAGGCCAAGGTTTCTAATCCTAAGTCCAAGAAGTCCAATACTCCATAATGTCAAGGATAGTAACCAAATAGTCCAAGTATCATTAAAGATTTTTATGGTTCATGTTGATTATTAGGTGTCTTTAAAAGTAAAAGAAAAGCTCAAGTGAGCAAAATAAAAATGACATTAAAGTAAATGCTCAAGTGAGCAAAAACAAAAATGGCATAAGAATAAATGCTCAAGTGAGCAAAGATAAAAAATGGCATGAAATGTAAATGCTTAAATTAAATGGTACATAAAGCATACAAAATAAAAGCATAAAGTAAAGTCAATTGTTATAAATTAGTGGTTAGTTGGATGACCATCTTGAAACTTGCATTTGGAACTCATTAGAGGATTGGTAGAACCAAAGCCTCCACACAACAAGTTGCATTTGCTTTTTGTCAAGTATATCATCCATTTTGGAATCCTCAAAAGTAACATTTAATGATCAACGATGTTTAAGTGATCTGCGTTGACCAAAGGTGTTGTAGATCCATTAGAGGATTGGTAGAACCAAAGCCTCCACATAATGAATCTCAAGGTTATTGGATCAAAGAGATCAAATTAACATACTTGGGCTTGCAGTCATAATTTTGGGCCACGAATGATCATTTATTCGAATTGGGACCAAATTTAGTGCTATGTTAAGCAATCGTAAGTGGACTTATGTAGAAGTCGCACCTATTTTTAGGTCGGTCAATAGAAATCTATGTATTTCATGTTTGGATAAATTATATAGAGATCATCATCCTTTAACATGTAGCACAATTAAAAAAGAAAGGGATAAGATGAAGAGGGAGGGGAATGATAAGCTAATTTGGATCACCATCTCAAAATTATTTCATCTTTAAATTCAACCACTCCTCTAGATGGATTAAAGCACTAAACATATCATTAATTCAAAGCACAAAAAATGAATTAAATAATTCACTCTTAGGTAGATTTGAATTGATGAACATTTATCCAACTTCATCTACATCACAAAGTCCATTGAGCTTAAAGACAAATTGGACATTTAAAATTGTAATCCAAATTATCCATCAGAGTGAGCAGAAAAAATATTTGAGTCAAAACAGCCCCAAAATAAGGCAGAAAAAGTATTTTCGGCACTGTTACAATCAATTGTGCTTAGACAGCTACCAATTGCATCAGTGCAGTTCTTTTTTTCAAGTCAACTTTCTGTGACAAACAATTGCAATGTTACAACAATTGATTGCAACCTGTTAAAATCAGTAGAAAACAGCATTTCAAGGATCAAATTCTTGTTCCAACTTTTCATCAAACATCTTATGATCATGGATCCAATTGAGCATGAAAATTCCATCAAATTATGAGAAAATAGCACTAATGGAATCATAAAATAGTGCTCAATGAATCCAAACCAGAAATCTACAAGAGATCACATTATGAAAGACGATGATCCAACATACCAAAGGTAGAATTAGAGAATTATCAAACAACTTCCAGAATTTTCTTCAATTCAACCACAAGAATCAATTACCAAAGCTTGGATGTAGAGAATTGATGAAGAAAAAGTGTTTGGATGAAGGTTTAGCTCAAATATTAGTAAGCTTCAATGCAAAGCTTACTAACTTTTTGAAAATGGAGCTTTGAGTGAATTTGGTAGATGGAGAGAATTGAGAGATTTTTTAGCAAAGTGATTTTTGCTATCAAAAGCTTATCATTTGAATGAGATTAGGGCTCTATTTATAGAGTTTAGGATTGGGATTAGTGGTAATTTGGTAATTGATTCTTGGAGCCAAAAATTGAATTAATGATATAATTTTCAAATTATGCAGAAAAATTGGAGCCAAAAAGATGACAGATTTGAAATTGCTGGCTTTTTTTCAAAAATCACATGTGTTTTGCTGCTATGAGTCGACACAAGAGTCGTATGCGTCGACACATTCTAGTTGTATAACACAACATGAGTCGACGCAAGCTTTTATGGGTCGATGCAAGCTGCTACTTCGACACAATACAGAATCAATCAACTTGCATGAGTCGATACATAACATGTATGTGTCGACACATGCTAGTTATACAAAGCAGGATGAGTCGATACAAGCCTCTATGGGTCGATGCAAGCTGCTACTTCGATACAATACAGAATCAATCAACTTGCATGAGTCGATACATAACATGTATGTGTCGACACATGCTAGTTATACAAAGTAGGATGAGTCGATACAAGCCTCTATGGGTCGATGCAAGCTGCTACTTCGACACAATATAGAATCACTCAACTTGCATGAGTCGATACATAACATGTATGTGTCGACACATACTAAATTTTTTTTTGATTTTTGAAGGCTGAAAACACAGTTTTTTTCAAAGATTGTGCACAATACACTCTGTGCCATTGATTGCGCTATGGGAGCAATCGATTGTTCAGGTCAACAAAAAAATGAAAAAATTTAATTATTTTTATTTTTCTTTGCAAAAAAAAGAGATTTTAGGGAAATAATATCGGAAAACCTTATTTGTTGGATGCTTCGACTCGGTACCTACAAAACACAATTTTGCAAAGACAAAGACAAATATTTTTTGTATTTTGGTTAGAGGTTAATTATCAAACTAAGGTGCTTAGAGATTCCTCAAGAGCAAACTTAAAGATAGGAGATAGAAGGAAAAAAAGAGGAAGAACCAACACTAATGTGATTTTTTTATGATCAAGTTGACATGATATGATAGGGGAATCTTAGGGGGAAAAATTAGGGTACAACACTAGTGATAATGAATTCTGTTGGAGATTGAATTTCTACTCGTGAGAGAAGCAAACTCTGCTTGGGGAAAATTTACGGGCTCACTCGCGATTGTGAACCTCAGTTGGGGAGAGTTATGTCCTGTTTGGGAAAGCTAACATCGTTGTCTTTGGATACGTTTTACTTTGTGGGGAGTGTACATACCACTGCTCATGTTCTCAAGCTGGCTCTATCCCTGTACCTGATGGGCAGAGTAACTGTATGGTTTGGGCACTTCTTGTTTGTCCACATTCCTGGAATTACGAGTAATTTTATTTGTTTCTCATGTAAATATTTATGAGCAACCATTATTTTCAAATGCATATATCAAAAATGAATCATTGGACGTTCTTGTAAAACAAAACAGAAAAAAGAAAAAACAAACTGAAATTTCTTGTAAAAATGAATTGTATTGATTTTTGAAGTTGGCCCGTAATAGGAGTTTTATACAAGGGGGTTGACGTCCTAGTAAGAGAACGCTGCCGAACGATATAAATTACAATTTATGTAAAAGAAAGAAAAAACAGATATGTGAAACAATCCCATCGGGTTCCAACTCTGCTATTGCCTTTATATCTTCAAGTGTCTCATCCCCTCGCTACTTGGCCGAAGGTGGGTCAGATTGATTAGTGTCGTCCTAGCTTGATAGTTGATATCGAAGTCTGGCTGCAAGATGATCCAATGAGACATAGTGTTACGCTTCAATCCCTAATTTTTCCCCGGACCGCCCTTTCGGTTTTTCAGTCCACCGGGATACCCTTTTTTGCCCAAGTCGCCTTTTTAGGTTTTCGACTTGCCGGGTGTACAGTTTTTTTTCATTTTCATCCCTTACTTTTGCCCGAACCCTTTTGGTTCACCGGGAAGCCCTTATTTTTCTTTGGCTTGTCAACCTAGCGGGTCTTTGATTATGCGTAGTATCTTTTCACTATGTCTTCATTGACGGGGTGAGGAAGGTCGTCACCATCCATGGTGGTTAGAATCATAGCTCCTCCCGAGAAAATGTTCTTAACCACAAATAGCCCTTCGTATGTGGGGGTCCATTTTCCCCTGGGATCACCTTGTGGTAGTATGATGTGTTTGATCACTAGATCCCCGACTTGATATTCTTGATGTCTGACTTTCTTGTTAAAAGCCTTGATCATTCGTTTTTGGTACGTCTGACCATGACAGATGGCAGTAAGTCTCTTTTCATCGATTAGATTCAACTGATCAAGTCGGGTTCGGATCCAATCGTCTTCGTTCAAACATGTATCCTTCATAATCCTGAGAGAGGGTATCTGGAATTCGATGGGTAGGACTGCCTCCATGCCATACACCAAAGAGTAGGGTGTTGCCCCTGTCGATGTCCGTGCTGAGGTACGGTACCCATGAAGAGAGAATGGTAATATCTTGTGCCAGTCTTTGTATGTCACCGTCATCTTCTGCACAATCTTTTTGATGTTCTTGTTAGCCGCTTCAACAGCGCCATTCATCTTTAGCCGATAGGGAGAAGAATTATGATATTGTATCTTTAACTATTTGCAGAGCTCGGTGATCATTGTGTTATTGAGATTTGTGCCATTGTAGGTAATAATCCTCTCTAGGACACCATATCGACAGATCAGATTGTGTTGGATGAACCGCGCCACGACGTTCTTGGTTACTGTAGCAAAGGAAGTTGCCTCAACCCACTTCGTAAAATAATCAATGGCTACCAGGATGAAGCGATGCCCGTTAGATGCAGTAGGTATGATCTCGCTGATCATGTTGATGCCCCACATTGCAAAAGGCCAGGGAGCCGTCAAAACATTCAGGGGAATCGGAGGTACATGCACCTTATCAACATAGACTTGGCACTTATGACAGGTGTGATCGGTGGAAATAGAACTGACTGTTTTAAAGCTAGTTCGCGAAATGTCGCAGTAAGCAAGAGTCGCCGTCGTCTTTTATGTTCTCCAACATGGAAAGGACAAAAGCACAGCAAAATTCCTTCTTTGAGATGTCTCTCGGTTCGGGAGGTAGATTATAGAAAGGGAAGGTGTTAGCACCCTTTCTATCCGTGGTTACCCACGGGCTCTTAGGTACTTGCTCTTATGTTTTCAAAAGATTGTTTGCTTTTCAAGTGTGTGTGGGTTTTGAAAAAGTTTCGTTTGAAAAATTTCTAGGTAACTCTTGTATCTGTCCTCAAGAGTGTATGAAATATTTGTTTGAAAACTTTTTGAAAGTGTCAGTGCGAAAAGTTGTTTTGTTTGTTTGAAAGAGCAAGTACCCACGAGAATCTACCTACTCTAAGGAATTAGGCTGTGTAAGAGTCCTTTAGATAGTGCTATCCCACCATTGAGAGGTAGGTAGCACCGTCGTTGGAGTTATTCGGGTCAATTCGATTATAAGGGACATGTGTGGTCACCGAAGCAATAGTAGGACGCCTTAGCGGTAACCCTAATGTCCTAGATCCTTTTTATCCGAGGCAACCGTTTCGAGGCAACTGGATCTTAGACAGGAGGGCGACCTCTAAGACACCCTATACTTGATGACCACGTCGAGGCAACCAGTGAGGCGTACCCTAAGAGTGGCATGTGCTTGTGTGTTGTTTTTCAGTTAAATTGTCGTGTACATGTTATTTGTGATCTACGAGTTGATTTTATTATTCATACAAGTCTTTCATGCATATTTTAACAGTTAAGAGTGCGGAAAATAAAGTGCGGAAAGTTGAATCTACGCTATTACAAGGCGCGGGTCTATACATCGCCAAAAACAAAAACCCGTTTGGAAAATAAATTCGGAAAGTTAAAGAAAGCGGTAAAAGCCTAATTAACTATTACATCCTCGGAAACAGATACATCAATAAATCAAAATAATAGTAATGCACGAAAGAAATTAAATCGGGACGTCCTTAGGGTTTTGACCCTTTTGAGAAATAAATTGAGTTTGTCTTTTTTTTGCAATTAATTAAAATTAAACCTAATAACCAATTAATTAATTAATTAAAAATAAAAAATGTTTTTTTGTGTTTTTTATGTTTTAATGAAAATAAAAAGAAAAACAATTAAAAGTCAAGAAAACCCTAATTCTAGATTTATTTTATTTATTATAAAAATGTCAAAATTACCTAATTAAAACTAAGTCAATTTGGTTAGTATTTATTTACAAAATAAGTTAATAAATAAGAATAATAATAATTAACAAAAATATTTACATTTTTTATTCTCTGAATTTATTATAAAAAATATTAATTTATGAATTAATAATAATACTGATAATTAATAAAAAGAAATTATAAAAGAAAAGAAAATAAAAAGAGTAACAAAACCAGTGGGGGTGTTAACCCAAGAATGAAGGTTAGTTTAGAAATTCTGGCCCATCAAGAATCAGGCCACGTTGACTTTCTGGAATTGCCCATGCTTGCTTTGACTGGGGAACACCATGATCTTCATCTCTGGCCCTTGGATGTATGCTTGTAGACACATGGCACATGGATGCCTAGAGCGCATGGTGGAACGCGTTTAGGAAGCTGCATGTGAACTTATTAGAAAAAATATGAACAAAGGTTTGGGGGACCTGGGAATCGAACCCAGGTCCCAATGATGAACGTCCACCTCACTGACCACTAGGCCATCATGCTGCATTTGTTAGTATTATGCTAAACAAATATAATATTAATAATCAATCAACATGCTGGAATTTATGAAAGCGCGCGCCATTATTTGAACGAGCCAGTGGTACGCTTCCACGTCTTCATCGTCCCTAGATTCCCTGTAAAAACAAAGCTAAATAGCGGGGGTTTTTAACCCCCACAAACTGAAAAAGGAAAAATAGCGATTAGATGTATGAGTTATATAAATAGGGCGCGAGGGTTGGGTTGAGTTTGTCTGGCCTTGACGAATTCAACCATATGCGTCTCAAGGTCCAATTTTTTCTGTGCTTAAAGCCCTAATTTTGAAGCTTGAAAAACCTAGAATTCTCCAATGGCAGTTTTCGTTTCAGGGCACCATAATCAAATTAATCTGTACCGTTAGCTTCAGAATGGTGTTAGCAATGCAAAGCAATGATCATAACATGTTAATGATGCATAAAACTTGAGTTTCGATTCTAGAAAAATTAAGCAAACTGTGAGTTTGTTCTGGACGTTTCTTTGAGTGTTGGCACGTGATTTTGATTGCAAAAGGCTTCTGGGAACCCCTACAATAGGTTTGAATCAAGAGAAAGATTTGAATCGTGCTGGAAGGTGGAATTCAGTTTTCAAATTTTTCTTGAATTTTTGGAATTTGCTTATGGCTTTTGACAGCAGCTCTCACGTGTGAAGAATTAGGTTTTGCTTCAGTATATGTAATGGAATGGAATTAGGGTAAAACTTTGTCCAAGAATCCATGAAATAATGATTTCAATATTTGATTTCCAATCACATATTTTTGCATATTTTTGATTGATAAAGCTTGCCAAACATGGATATTTTTGTCTCTTTGATGGATGCACAAAATTTCCAGCTTGCCCTGAGCCTATTTGCTTCACAAAAAGATTGAGAAATCATATCTTTGAATTTTCCTACAATTAAATGAATTAAATGAATTAATATTGATTAAAAATTCAATTAATTAATAAAAAATAATAAAATAAATCAATTTAAGCTCAATGGGTCGTGCATAGGCCTTGGACAAAGATTCAAGAAGAAATTTGAGGCCCATTAGCAAAAACAAGGTGTTTTGGGCAAAGTTGACTTTTGCAAATTCCCAAAAATTTCCCAACTTCTCCAATGCATATCTTGCTCAATTTTGATCATATGAACATGTTCTTGACATTTTGGAAAGGTCTTGAAGTCCTCTAACCAATTCCTTTGGTCCCACGTCATTTTGATTTACCAATCTCAAGTTATAGTGTTTAACTTAAAGTGCATTTTTGTTGACTTTTGAATTTGACCTATAATGTAGAAATTGATAACTTTTTGTGAGAGCATTTCTTGGAATTGGAATGTGAAGATGAGTTGTAGGAAATGTCATCCACTTCAAAATGAGCATTGGATGGGATTTTTCTAATGAACCATGAAAAAGTTATGCCCTGGTCAAGTTACAGTTGACTTTTCAACTGTCCAAAAATAGAAACTTTTTGCATCTTGATGATTTCTGAGCCATTCTTGTGGAATCATGATCAAGACTTGATCAAATGATGATTGTGGCTTAAAAATAAGATGTTGACCAAAAATTTTGACTTTTGACTGTAAAATGACCATTTTACCCCTACAGTTGATTGTGAAGCAAATAGGGCTTTTGACTATGCAACTTGATGCTGTGAGTCTTGAAACTTGACATGTAGATGCTTGGCAATGTATATAGTCCTATGGGACTTGATTGAGCCCTTGAAAACCTCAATTTCCTTGCAAGAACCAAAACCCTAATTTTGACAGGCTTAGGAGGATGTTTGACTGTGCAACCCTCTGAGAGATCTTGAACCATTTGAGGATGATTCTTGATAAACCTAGAAGAATATGGGAGGGAAAATTTTGGGGTACAACAGTTGCCCCTGTTCAATCTTCTTAGACCTGAGGATGTAGATTGGCTTGCGTGCCTTTCGTGATCCAAAGGTGGAAGATGGTTGAACACTAGAGTGCCCAGAAATTTGCACTCGCATAGTAGAGTATCAGCAGTGTGATGGCGGGAATGGGCTTATAGATGCCATTTGGAAAGATGGTGGATAGGGGAATGGGCTTATAGATGCCATCTGGAGATGCGACAGAACCTTGTCGGGAATGGGCTTATAGATGCCATTTGGAAATGTAATGGATAGTGGTGGAGATGGGCTTAAAGATGCCATCGGGAGGTGTCGATCGCGTAACAGATTCCTTAGCGAGAACTTGCGTACTTTGAGAAAGGAAGATGGTTTCCTGGCCTGTTACAGGGGTTGATCTTCAAACTCTTCATGCAGATATGCCATGGCTAGATACAGGTATCGAATCCACAATCAATTGCTCACAGATATGCCCTAGCTAGATACAGGTGTCGAATCTGGAACTGGTCGTCTACAGATATGCCCTGGCTGGATACAGGTATCGAATCTCTAAACTCTTCATGCAGATATGCCCTGGCTGGATACAGGTATCGAATCTACAATCAATTACTCACAGATATGCCCTGGCTAGATACAGGAATCAAATCCGGAACTTCAAAAGGTTGCTTACAGACGTGCCCTGGCTGGATACAGGTGTCGAATCTCTAAACTCTTCATGCAGATATGCCCTAGCTAGATACAGGTATCGAATCTACAATCAATTACTCACAGATATGCCCTGGCTAGATACAGGAACCGAATCTGGAATTGGTCGTCTACAGATATGCCCTGGCTGGATACAGGAATTGAATCTCTAAACTCTTCATGCAGATATGCCCTGGCTGGATACAGGTATCGAATCTACAATCAATTACTCACATATATGCCCTGGCTAGATACAGGAATCGAATCCGGAATTTGTCGTCTACAGATATGCCCTGGCTGGATACAGGTGTCGAATCTGGAATTGGTCGTCTACAGATATGCCCTGGTTGGATACAGGAATCGAAACTCTAAACTCTTCATGCAGATATGCCCTGGCTGGATACAGGTATCGAATCTACAATCAATTACTCACAAATATGCCCTGGCTAGATACAGGAATCGAATCTGGAATTTTTCGTCTACAGATATGCCCTGGCTGGATACAGGTGTCGAATCTGGAATTGGCCGTCTACAGATATGCCCTGGATGGATACAAGAATTGAATCTCTAAACTCTTCATGCAGATATGCCCTGGCTGGATACAAGTATCGAGTCTACAATCAATTATTCACAGACATGCCCTGGCTAGATACAGGAATCGAATCTGGAATTAGTCGTCTACAGATATGCCCTGGCTAGATACAGGTATCGAATCTGGAATTGCGACAGTTGATAGTAATCATCTTTGGATTGTCTTTTTTCCTAAAAAGGCAAAACATCAATTGTATGCAATGTCATGATGTATGAGATGTGAAATGTCTATGAATGTATTTTCGTCTAGGAAAATAAATCCTTGACGAATGCAGGGAGCTTGTTAAATCCTGGGTTGATGTTTGAAGAGTAAAGTTCTTCGTTTCCGCTGGGGATGATGGTTGCAACAATAAGCCGGTAGGAGAAGATGACTCCGTTGGGGGATAAACTTGGCGACGAGATTACTCTGCGGGGAATTGCTCTGTGGGAAGAGATACTTTGTTGAGGTTTTGAATGAGAACTCCGCTGGGGATTCCGTTGATAAGTTATGTTGGGGAATTTGATGAACTCCGCTGGGGGATAGGAAGAACTTCGCCGAGGACGATCTTTCCGTGGTAATTAGCTGAGGATAACCTAGTTATAGGCTCCGGTGGGGAATAACCTTCTAAATAAAGTCGGGGAGAGATATGTGTACTCTACAGGTGATAAGTTTCCAGAATCTACTGGGGATAGGCTTCCAGAATCTACTGGGGATATGGATTCAACTCTCCTGGGGAATCTTTTGGACTGCACTGGGGAAATGGCTCCACTGGGGGTGTCTGTATTCTGCCAGGGACCAACCTTATACTAAGACTGCCGGGGATACTTGCTTAGGAGTATCTGTATACACCGCTGGGGAATATTGAGATCTTCTGGGGATATCCAACTTCCTTAAGGCTGACAGTAGACTAACTCTGCTTGGGGAGAGCGTTGCTGACTTGCTAGGGATACTGTGCCTTTTTAGGGGCTGATGGGAGACCAACTCTGCTTGGAGAGAATTGTTGAATCTTGTCTTACTCTGCAGGGAGTGAAGATATCTTGGTTACATTCTTCAGCTGAATCTACCTTTGTACTTTGGTAGACAGAGCAACTAGATCGTTCAGACAATTCTTATTGCCCCAATTTTTGTGGGAGAAGGTTCCTGTGGAGGTGCTTGATAACTGCTGATTGACAAACCTTCTTCTGGTAGGCAAATGATGAGATGACGGGACATAGTCGTACGCTTTGATCCCTAAATTTTGCCTGGACCGCCCTTTCGGGTTTTCAGTCCACCGGGATACCCATTTTTGCCCAAGCCGCCTTTTTCAGGTTTTCGACTTGCCGGGTGTACAGATTTTTTTATATTTTCATCCCTTATTTTTGCCCGAACCCTTTCGGTTCGCCGGGAAGTCCTTATTTTTGCCTAGGCCAGTCGACCTAGCGGGTCTTTTGATTGTGCGTAGTACTTTTTCGACTATGTCCATGCTCTAAGGATGTAGGGAGGTGCCCCTGTCAGTAGTGTTGTGTTACCATACCACCAGAAGATCTTCGTTTGATCGTCCAATGCCCCAACTGATACAGATGGAGATTTTCCCCAAGCTGGTTAGCCTTTTGAGAGATTCTCCGAATCTTGACTTAACTGCCCCAGATGATGGACCATGATCATGTCTGCCCCTTGGTTGGAAGTACTTTTGTTCACTTAGATACTCGTCGTGCAAATTTCTCTGTTGTTCGAACAAATAGTCATATGCAAGCAATGTTATATTAAAAATGCAAAGCTTATATCTGTCTTGAAGTTTTTGAAAATGCATTTTTTTCATAAAAACAAGTGAATTTTTTGTAAACTGTGATGTCAACTCGTTACTTTACCGCAAGCCTTAAAGAGTCAGGATACCTTTCGTAACAGTATGCTTTCGAACTAACCCATGCTTCAGCTAGGACTTTTAAGGGTTGTAACGTGGCCTGGTTCACGGTTTAAGAAACAAAGGATAAAGGCTCAAATTATATTTGTACCCACCCGCTCTTCGTGATGTTCTTCAAACCTAAACTCACATGATCGTGCGTTAGACCTTGTTTGAGTCTTTGTCCTGATATTCCAATGATGGTTCGGATATTGACAATTTATTTTGAATAGGCAGTCTTTTTTTTTTGTTGAGGCCTTGTAGGGCCTCTTTCTTTTTTGATTTTGTTATCCCTGTTTTTTGCCTGAACTGTTTCCTCTTTTGGAATTACAGTCAGCGGGATGCCCCAGTTTTATAAGTCTCCTTCATAGGTTTTGACTTATTGGGTTTTTATTTCTGAGAGGTAATGACTTCCTGTCTTTATGATTATTCGGAACCATCACTGTCTTTTGTTTTGGAAGGACTCCTTTGATGTTGTTCATTGTGCACCTGGATCAACTGAGAGAACTACCCTGCCCCAGGTTATGATTAAGGGTTTTAATTTTCGAAAAGAAAAACTCCTACTTCTTTGGCTCAAAGGGGTTGACGAGGGATTATCTTCCTTGTAACTCCAGTGTTTAGGAATTGAAACAATGCATGTACTTCATCAGCGGGGTCTGTTCAAAAGCATACTGTAAATGTCGTGGTATCGTTTTCGTCATCCTCCCTCAAAAGGCTTAGAATTTAATCGAGAGTTGACATCAAAAAAGAAAGCAGTTTGAATATAGCGAATGCGAATATATTGATTCAAAACAGACATATGCGATGCATTGATAAAGTAAAAGAGTTTGACATGAACAAATGTTTGAAAAAGCAAAGAAAAATACAACTTGAAACTTCCAATGAACAAAAGGTCCTCTCGTCTAGGGATAGTAGAAGAACTCGACCTGACCATCTGGGGTGAATTCCACTGCTCCTTCATCAATCAGGTCCTGGATCTTGTTCTGCAGAGTCCAACAGTCGTTGGTGTCGTGTCCAGGACTGTCATAATGGTAGGCACATCTCACCCTTGGGTTATACCTGGAAGAGGAAGTATTGGGATTCTTAGGAGGGTCCCTTAATGTGATCAGATTCAATCTCAACAGGCGTTATAAGGCTTGAAACAACGACATGTTGAGCTAGGTGAATTGCCTCTTAGGCTTGTCTGGCTTGCTCTGATCAACCTGTTGTTTTTGGCGAGGTCGTTGTTGGACCTGTGAAGTAGCAGCAGCTTGGAGAGGCCTATTCATTTAACCAAACCTTTGACTTCTTGGGGGCTGATTATCGGTTTGGTCTCCAACCCTGACTACTTGCTTCATACTATCTTGCTGAAGCTGGTGAGGTTGATGCTGTATTTGTGACCTTGAAGCAAGTTGGGGGGCTTTTCCCTTGTCTTCTTGTCTCAAAGGGAATTTAATGATGACTGGCCCTTCAACCTTAGTTGTTTGCCCCAGTTGGTTATCCTGAAGCAGTTGGTTGACGAGAACCCTGAGCTTTTCTTGTCTTTGAGCTAAGTCTTGAATGAGAGCCATCTGCCCCAGCATCTGGGTTCTCATTGTATCCACCTCAGCTTGCAGATGTTTCAGCCGTTCATCCTTACTGTCTTTCGGACTGTTCTTGACCAAAGTCCCCATGAGGAGTGTCCTCAGCTCTTCCTGCCCCTTGGATAGATTCAGGAGGATTTCCCCGAACTGAGTCTCTTGAGCATGAAGATCCTGGTTGTCTTGTTGGGAAACCATTGCTGAAATAAACAGCGAAGAAGGTAAGTGACCTGTAACAAGGGTACCGGTTATGCAATGATGTGTATGTATGCATGCAATGTTTTCAAGGGTTCTAAAGTTCAAATTCGTTGTAGACAAAAAAGGAACACACGTTATATTAAGAAATAATTTGTTCAGTACATCAGGGCCTCATGGGAAAAACATTACAAAATAATTAATCCCAAAAGACACTGCGCATCCTCTTTGGAGTGATGTAGGTGTTGAGGGTCTTTTCCTCGTGAAGTAGGCGGGTGAGCTCCAAGACCTTCTTCTCACTGGCATGTAGACTGGTTTCAAGAGAATTCTGCTCTTCCTTGAGTTGGATCCAGCTTTTCTGCATTTCTTCCCAGGATGTAGGCATGTCAGGATGTTGAATGGTGTAGGGCACCTCTCCTTCCAAAACTGGCTCTTTGATCACGGGGAGAACATGAGGATATGGCATCACCAATTTCTGGGAGCGGGCTCGTACCCACTTGAGATAAGGCTCCAGGGGGATGGAGTTCCTGTGCCCCAGTGTCTTACTATCTACCCTGTTGGGCATCCTCTAAGCTCGGATAAACCTCTGGCAAAGTCCTTGTGCATCGTTGTCGAAGTCAAAAACTATGTCAGGAATCAACATGTCATGAGGGTCATCCCTCCGAGCATATCCAAACTGTCTCAAGGCCAGACATGGGTTGTAAGTAATGCCCCCTCTGATTCCAAGTAAAGGAACATTAGGAAACTCTCCGCAACAATCAATGATAGTGACATTTTCTCTGGACCGAGAACACCAATGTATATCAGCATGTGTAAGAGTCATTAATTGTTGTGACCATCTCAAACCCCGCTCGTTCTTCAAAACTGATTGTGGAAGGTGCGAAATAAACCACCTTGCCAGGAGGGGAGTGCAGCACATGAGAACACCTCTTTTTCTCATGGTTCGAGTGTAACATGAGTGAAGGATGTCCCCAAGCAACGTAGGTATAGGATTCCTGGACATGAAAATCTTGACAGCATTGATATCTATAAGCTGATCCGGATTCGGGAACAACACCAACCCATAGATAAGGAGTGCCATAACTTCTTCAAAGGATTGTAGGTTAAGGGAATTCCAACATTCTTGTGCCTTCTCAAACAGGAACTTTGCCAAGAATCCTTTGATACCACTTCTAACTTCCCAATGCCCCTTGATGTCAGATGGTTGTAGGCGTAATGCTTTAGCAATCTTTTCAAGTTTTGGTTCCCTTTCCGTACCGTTGTAGGGTAGTTGACTGAGAATGGGAACCTTCAGAAGCTGAGAAAACTCTTCCAAAGTAGGCACCAATTGATAATCCGGGAAAGTAAAGCAGTGGTGCAAAGGGTCAAAGAACTGGAAGTGAACTTTTATCATATCTTCTTCAATGTTGGTGTTGACCAAGCTGATGAGTCTACCATGCCTTTCACTGAAGGAAGAGTTCTCGGGAATCCTGGATGTAAGCTCCTTAAGCTGAGGAGGGACCCTTACAAGGTTGACCTGAATTGTCTTTCTGCGGATAGTTTCCATGTCCTACAAAACAAGAACAAAGATGAAGATTCGAACCCTTGAAGTGGTTAGTAAATGCATATGATGTTGTATGATGCTATGATGTTATGATAAAAACACACCACAAGTATTCACAAAAGGCAAACATGATAAGGCACACAAGTCACACCAGACAGCCCTTAGAGTTTAGGCCAGCATGAGGTCTAGGTACTACCCTCTTGAAGTTGGTGGGCTCAAAACCTGTCCTATCGAAAGTAACCGGGTTCTAAGGGTCTCAATATCATTGGGTTGTTTTCTGTGTTCATTGTTTTGATTTAGCCACTGAACTGGCGATCAAAATATTCCAAGAAAACAACCTTCAATGAGTGTAGTATCGAGTATCTACCAACTTCGGACTGCACCAAAGTCGGTCATCTCACTACCCCTAAAGAGGCCAGGATGGTCAAGTAAGGTTCCTAAGGTCAGTTGATGCTTCACGACACCACGCGGCGGCCCCGTACTCTCCTTGACTTGACTCAAGGGTTACCGGTACTCACCAAAGTGCCACATCAACGTAGTACGTAACTGCTTCAACCGTGTCGGTATACCCTGCACAGTTCCCTCACAATTTGTTGCTGCCTAAAAGGTATCCCCCAGATCCAGGTTAGGATCTATGAAACTCCCAAAACAGGCCCACAATATTAAAGCAATCAAAACGGGCAATTGAAAACATAAGAGTGGTTTAATCCTAAGGTACACCTCACTTTTATAAGTTTCCCCAGCAGAGTTGCCAGTTCTGTGATCGGTGGAAATAGAACTGACTGTTTTAAAGCTGGTTCACGAAATGTTGCGGTAAGCAAGAGTCGCCACCGTCTTTTATGTTCTCCAACATGGAAAGGACAAAAGCACAGCAAAATTCCTTCTTTGAGATGTCTCTCGGTTCGGGAGGTAGATTATAGAAAGGAAAGGTGTTAGCACCCTTTCTATCTGTGGTTATCCACGGGCTCTTAGGTACTTGCTCTTATGTTTTCAAAAGATTGTTTGCTTTTCAAGTGTGTGTGGGTTTTGAAAAAGTTTCGTTTGAAAAATTTCTAGGTAACTCTTGTATCTGTCCTCAAGAGTGTATGAAATATTTGTTTGAAAACTTTTTGAAAGTGTCAGTGCGAAAAGTTGTTTTGTTTGTTTGAAAGAGCAAGTACCCATGAGAATCTACCTACTCTAAGGAATTAGGCTGTGTAAGAGTCCTTTAGATAGTGCTATCCCACCATTGAGAGGTAGGTAGCACCGTCGTTGGAGTTATTCGGGTCAATTCGATTATAAGGGACATGTGTGGTCACCGAAGCAATAGTAGGACGCCTTAGCGATAACCCTAATGTCCTAGATCCTTTTTATCCGAGGCAACCGTTTCGAGGCAACTGGATCTTAGACAGGAGGGCGACCTCTTAGACATCCTATACTTGATGACCACGTCGAGGCAACCAGTGAGGCGTACCCTAAGAGTGGCATGTGCTTGTGTGTTGTTTTTCAGTTAAATTGTCTTGTACATGTTATTTGTGATCTACGAGTTGATTTTATTATTCATACAAGTCTTTCATGCATATTTTAACAGTTAAGAGTGCGGAAAATAAAGTGCGGAAAGTTGAATCTACGCTATTACAAGGCTCGGGTCTATACATCGCCAAAAACAAAAACCCGTTTGGAAAATAAATGCGGAAAGTTAAAGAAAGCGGTAAAAGCCTAATTAACTATTACATCCTCGGAAACAGATACATCAATAAAATCAAAATAAATAGTAATGCGCGAAAGAAATTAAATCGGGACGTCCTTAGGGTTTTGACCCTTTTGAGAAATAAATTGAGTTTGTCTTTTTTTTGCAATTAATTAAAATTAAACCTAATAACCAATTAATTAATTAATTAAAAAGAAAAAAATGTTTTTTTGTGTTTTTTATGTTTTAATGAAAATGAAAAGAAAAGAAATTAAAAGTCAAGAAAACCCTAATTCTAGATTTATTTTATTTATTATAAAAAATGTCAAAAATACCTAATTAAAACTAAGTCAATTTGGTTAGTATTTATTTACAAAATAAGTTAATAAATAAGAATAATAATAATTAACAAAAATATTTACATTTTTTATTCTCTGAGTTTATTATAAAAAATATTAATTTATGAATTAATAATAATACTGATAATTAATAAAAAGAAATTATAAAAGAAAAGAAAATAAAAAGAGTAACAAAACCAGTGGGGGTGTTGACCCAAGAATGGAGGTTAGTTTATAAATTTTAGCCCATCAAGAATCAGGCCACGTTGACTTTCTGGAATTGCCCATGCTTGCTTTGACTGGGGAACACCATGATCTTCATCTCTGGCCCTTGGATGTATGCTTATAGACACATGGGACATGGATGCCTAGAGCGCATGGTGGAACGCGTTTAGGAAGCTGCATGTGAACTTATTAGAAAAAATATGAACAAAGGTTTGGGGGACCTGGGAATCGAACCCAGGTCCCAATGATGAACGTCCACCTCACTGACCACTAGGCCATCATGCTGCATTTATTAGTATTATGCTAAACAAATATAATATTAATAATCAA
The DNA here is from genome assembly GCA_948472305.1 of Vicia faba. Classification (NCBI taxonomy): domain Eukaryota; kingdom Viridiplantae; phylum Streptophyta; class Magnoliopsida; order Fabales; family Fabaceae; genus Vicia; species Vicia faba. The sequence goes on from OX451738.1 coordinate 1,092,274,282, forward strand.
TCAACATGCTGGAATTTATGAAAGCGCGTGCCATTATTTGAACGAGCCAGTGGTACGCTTCCACGTCTTCATCGTCCCCAGATTCCCTGTAAAAACAAAGCTAAATAGCGGGGGTTTTTAACCCCCACAAACTGAAAAAGGAAAAATAGCGATTAGATGTATGAGTTATATAAATAGGGCGCGAGGGTTGGGTTGAGTTCGTCTGGCCTTGACGAATTCAACCATATGCGTCTCAAGGTCCAATTTTTTCTGTGCTGTAAAGCCCTAATTTTGAAGCTTGAAAAACCTAGAATTCTCCAATAGCAGTTTTCGTTTCAGGGCACCATAATCAAATTAATCTGTATTGTTAGCTTCAGAATGGTGTTAGCAATGCAAAGCAATGATCATAACATGTTAATGATGCATAAAACTTAAGTTTCGATTCTAGAAAAATTAAGCAAACCGTGAGTTTGTTCTGGACGTTTCTTTGAGTGTTGGCACGTGATTTTGATTGCAAAAGGCTTCTGGGAACCCCTGCAATAGGTTTGAATCAAGAGAAAGCTTTGAATCGTGCTGGAAGGTGGAATTCAGTTTTCAAATTTTTCTTGAATTTTTGGAATTTGCTTATGGCTTTTAACAGCAGCTCTCACGTGTGAAGAATTAGGTTTTGCTTCAGTATATGTAATGGAATGGAATTACGTTAAAACTTTGTCCAAGAATCAATGAAATAATGATTTCAATATTTGATTTCCAATCACATCTTTTTGCATATTTTTGATTGATAAAGCTTTCCAAACATGGAGATTTTTGTCTCTTTGATGGATGCACGAAATTGCCAGCTTGCCCTGAGCCTATTTGCTTCACAAAAAGATTGAGAAATCATATCTTTGAATTTTCCTACAATTAAATGAATTAAATGAATTAATATTGATTAAAAATTCAATTAATTAATAAAAAATAAGAAAATAAATCAATTTAAGCTCAATGGGTCGTGCATAGGCCTTTGACAAAGATTCAAGAAGAAATTTGAGGCCCATTAGCAAAAACAAGGTGTTTTGGGCAAAGTTGACTTTTGCAAATTCCCAAATATTTCCCAACTTCTCCAATGCATATCTTGCCCAATTTTGATCATATGAACATGTTCTTGGACATTTTGGAAAGGTATTGAAGTCCTCTAACCAATGATTTTGGTCCCATGTAATTTTGATTTACCAATCTCAAGTTATGGTCTTTGACTTAAAGTGCATTTTTGTTGACTTTTGAATTTGACCTATAATGTAGAAATTGATAACTTTTTGTGAGAACATTTCTTGGGCTTGGAATGTGAATATGAGTTGTAGGAAATGTCGTCCCCTTCAAAATGAGCATTGGATGGGATTTTTCTGATGAACCATGAAAAAGTTATGCCCTGGTCAAGTTACAGTTGACTTTTCAGCTGTCCAAAAATAGAAACTTTTTGCATCTTGATGATTTCTGAGCCATTCTTGTGGAATCATGATCAAGACTTGATCAAATGATGATTGTGGCTTCAAAATAAGATGTTGACCAAAAATTTTGACTTTTGACAGTAAAATGACCATTTTACCCCTACAGTTGATTGTGAAGCAAATAGGGCTTTTGACTATGCAACTTAATGTTGTGAGTCTTGAAACTTGACATGTAGATGCTTGGCAATGTATATAGGCCTATGGGACTTGATTTAGCCCTTGAAAACCTCAATTTCCTTGCAGGAACCAAAACCCTAATTTTGACTGGCTTAGGAGGATGTTTGACTGTGCAACCCTCTGAGAGATCTTGAACCATTTGAGGATGATTCTTGATAAACCTAGAAGAATATGGGAGGGAAAATTTTAGGGTACAACAACATGTTCGAGAGTGCTGATAACAATTGGCCTCCATAGTGGACCAGTAATATCCTGCCCGTAGGATTTTCTTCGCCATGGTGTGTCCACTAGAATGGGTTCCGAAGATGCCTTCATGTAACTCAGCCATGATCCTTTCTGCCTTGCTCTTGTCTACACACCGTAGTAAGGTTGAATCATGGTTACGCTTATAGAGAATTCCATTACTGATGAAGAACTTCACAGCGAACCTTCTCAGAAACTTCTTATCATTTACAGATTCCCCCTCAGAGTATTCTTGATCCTGAAGATACCTCTTTACCTCGTGAAACCAAGGTTTATCTACTACCTCTTCAGCCTCAATGTCACAGCAATGTGAGGGTTCATCCCACCTCTCAATGGTAATCTGGAGAGCTTCATTGTCCCACCTAACTTTGAACATATAAGATATGGTAGCTAGCGCGTCCGCCAACTGGTTCTCTTCTCTTGGCAAATGTTCAAAGGTTATTTCCTCAAAGTGTGGGAGCAATGTCAGTACATATTCTCTGTAAGGAATGAGATTCGAGTGCTTCGTATCCCACTCGCCTTTGATCTGACTTATTACCAGAGTGGAATCTCTGAATACACTCAAGAAATTAATCCTCAGGTCAATGGTCGCTCGAAGACCCATGATACATGCTTCATACTCTGCCATATTGTTGGTGCAGTTAAAATTTAATTGGGCGGTGAACGGAGTATGAAAACCCTTAGGAGATATAATTACAGCGCCAATGTCATTACCCAGAGCGTTCGAGGCTCCATCAAAATACATAGACCATCGGGATCCCTCCTCGGGTCCTTCATCCGGTCCAGATTCTTCGTTGTCAGTCACCAACATGATATTCTCATCCAGGAACTCGAAATTCATGGACTGGTAGTCATCCACGTCCTGAGGCGCCAAATGATCCGCCAATACGCTCCCCATTATTTCTTTTTGGGTTGTAAATTGGATGTCATACTCAGTTAAGATCATTTTCCATCTCGCTATCCTTCCGGAGAGAGCGGACTTCTCGAAAATATACTTGATTGGATCAATATTTGATATCAACAAGGTAGTGTGAGTCAGCATATACTATCTCAGTCGGCGAGCAACCCATGCCAAAGCGCATCAAGTTTTCTCGAGCAATGAGTATCGGATCTCACAGTCGGTAAACTTTTTTCTAAGCTAATAAATTACGTGCTCTTTTCGACCAGACTCGCCATGCTGCCCCAGCACACACCCCATGTGATTGTCTAGCATTGTAAAGTATAATATCAAAGGTCTTCCTTCAACTGGAGGCATTAGAATTGGTGGTTCCTGAAGGTATTCCTTGATTCTTTCAAAAATGGTCTGGCATTCATCATTCCACTTTACCACTTGATCTTTCTTCAGCAGCTTGAAGATTAGCTGACAAGTAGCAGTCAGATGTGAAATGAATCTGGCAATGTAATTCAGACGTCCCAAGAAACCTCTAACTTCCTTCTCTGTGCGAGGGACCGACATCTCTTGTATGGCCTTTACCTTTGCAGGGTCCACCTGAATGCCTTTGTCACTGACAACAAAACCCAGAAGCTTACCAAACCTTACCCCGAAGGTACACTTGTTCGGATTCAACCTCAGCTTATATGTCTTCAACCTGTTAAACAGTTTCTGGAGATGATCTAGGTGCTCTTCCTCATTCTGGGACCTGGCTATCATGTCATCAACATAAACCTTGATCTTGTGGTGAATCATATCGTGGAACAAAGCGACCATGGCGCACTGATAAGTTGCCCCAACATTCTTCAACCCAAAAGGCATTACCTTGTAACAAAAGGTGACCCACTGTGTAACGAAGGTTGTCTTCTCCATGTCCTCAAGAGCCGTCTTGATCTGGTTGTAGCCAGAAAAACTATCCATGAAGGAGAAGATCTTGTGTTGCACGGTGTTTTCGACTAGAACATCAATGTAAGGAAGTGGGAAGTCATCCTTGGGGCTTGCCCTGTTCAGATCTCTGTAGTCCACACACATTCGTACCTTACCATCCTTCTTAGGTACCGGAACGAAGTTGGCAAACCACTGCGGGTAAGAAGTGACAGCTAAGAATCCTGTGTCGAACTGTTTCATGACCTCTGCTTTGATTTTCTCTTACATTTTAGGGCGCATACGGCGGACCTTCTGCTTTACCAGAGGGAACTCCTCTTTATTCGGCAGGTGATGTACCATAATATCAGTGTCCAAACCATGCATGTCTTCATAGGACTAGGAGAAGATCTCAACATAGTCGTGTAGCATCTGAATTAACCGTTGTTTGACACTAGGCTCTAGATTCGCACCTATTTTAACCTCTTTCCTGTCTTCCTCTGTACCCAAATTCACTGACTCAACTGGGTCTTCATGAGGTTGTATGGCCCTTTCTTCCTGCTGTAATAGTCTAGAAAGTTCTCCAGGCACCTCACAATCATCCTCACTTTCGTCCTCGGCTTGGTTGATCGGATTTTTGAAGTCATAACTGGAAGTAGTTCAGCTATTATCAATGGGATCCAGAGCGGATATGGATCTGCAATATGATACGTGAGTATGTGTAAGAGCATAGATGTTTTGATAAAGTGAGAGACAGAAAAGAAAAACAAGGAGCGCAAAATTTGTATGCAAGAAACGTCCAATGCTTTATTAATGATATATGAAATGACAAATAATAGCCCTCACAAGCAAAGCCAAAATGTCTCGGGTAAGGCACCGGGCCATAAAGTTTCAAACTGTTTATTACAAAACTTAAAACAAATGAGTTAATTACTACGAAATAAAAGAAACAGGTATGAAGTCCTTCACCGTCCAGTTATTCGATCCACCGTTTGTTATTGGGTAGATCTAGTTGTCGGTGTCTGAATCCTCTTCACTGTCTTTGATTGCATTAATTCCCCGATTGTTGATGTGTAGAGGAGGTCTTCCAGCCCGAGCATGCCTAACAGCCCTTTGAGCCCCTGTAGTAAAGCTCAAACCAAATGTGTCAGTTTTGTGAGTGAAATCAGGGAGCTGGCCTCAATTGGTACACCCACCTTCTTCGACCACAACCCTGGCGTCCTTGAGAGAAGCCATCTTTAGCGGAGGTTTGTTGGTAGTAACTTTAGTTGACACCAAAGTATGAGGAACCTCTTCGAAGTTCTGACAAGGAGTTTCTATGAATTCCCTGTCCATCTCTACGTAGCGAAAGGAATTGAGGTGACTCACCATATATTCTTCTTCACCTAGCATTGTGACAATCTTCCCCTTCACTGGATATTTCAACATTTGATGGAGCGTGGAAGTAACTGCCCCAACCTCATGGATCCAAGGACGACCAAGAAATCAAGAATATGACGGCCTGATATGCATTACGTAGAAGGTGGACCCAAAGGTTTGAGAACCTATTTTGACAGGGATGTCTACCTCCCCGTGCACCATTCTCTTTGATCCATCAAAAGCCCTTACCACAGCTTTAAAGTCAAACCCTCACAATCCAAACGGTCCAACGCTTTCTTCGGCAGAACATTCAGCAAAGACCCGGTATCTACCAGCACATGAGCCATAGTGGTTCCCCTGCACTCAATCGAGACATGCAGAGTATCATTATGATTCCTCCCTTTCGGTGTCAGATTCGCATCTGAAAAACCCAGCCCATTGTCAGCAGTCAGGCTGGCCACACAGTCTTTGAACTGATCTGCTGAAGTTTCCTGCGGCACATGCGCAGTCTTGAGAAATGCAATCAAAGCCTTCGCATGGGCTTCAGAACACAACAGCAGAGATAACATGGAGATCTTTAACGGGGTCTGCCCCAGCTGTTCGACCACATTGTAGTCGTTTTTCTTGATAATTTTCAGTATTTCCTCTATTTCTTATTTAAAGGCTTCCACGATGATTTTCTTAGGTGCCTCCGTCCGGGCAGGCTCACCTATAATTTCCTTGCCCCGAGTCCCAGATGGCTCAGCAGCAGGGGTGATAACTGGAGTAAGAATAGGAATAGTAGCAGGTGTAATAACTGGAGTAGGAACATGAGAAATTTTAGGAATGCTGGTTGGAGCAGCAGTTGGAATAACAGTAGGCTTGATGATAGTCTTCAGGGAAATATCGGGAGAGAAGACCATTCCACTTCAGGTAACTTTACTAGTCCCAACAATATTACTAACATCAGTATCATCTTCTTCATTCTTCAGCTCTTGCTTAACGCCATGATAATACACATCAGCACCATAATGCCATGGGACGGCCTTATTGGAGGTGTACGGCATGGGACCAGGAACAGTGATTATTAGCGGAGCAATTCTTTGAACAGGTGTAACCCTAACAGGTTTTCTCGAGGAAACCTTGGAAGGATTGGCGGAAATGGTTATAATGGCAACGTCTTCATTTGGAACCACAGGAATCATAGTCTTCTCAAACAAAATTTCTTTATTATCCATCAGGCGCTGAACACCTGACTTCAACAAACGGCAACCAAAAGGTAGAATCGAACATATGTGGAAACCTTCACCACAACCCGGAAATAAAATGGCCAATAACAAATTCTTCTTAACAGTCACAAGAGGAGCAGAAATTTCTTCAACAGAGGTCACAAACAAATCAGTGTCAACAACATTAACTCCACGACCATGTTTGGGCATGGGAGCAGTTATAACATTCGTCTTTTCTGGAGCATCGAAATCTATTTCCTTGGCTTCAAGCAAGTCTTGTAATTTGTTTCTCAGAGCCAAGTAATCATTTATATCATGGCCTGGACTCTCAGAATGGTAGGTGCACCACGCGTTGGGATTGTATCTGGGAGAGGTAGTATTCGGATTCTTGGGAGCCTCTCTCAAGGTGGCCAAGTTGGATTTTAACAGATGAGGCATAACTTCATCCAAAGTCATGTTGATGTGGGTAAACTTCCGCTGTGGTCTTTCCACCCTTTGTTGATTGTTGCATTGTGGAGAAACTGCGGGTCTTGGTATCACTACAGCATTTACCGTTTGACGGTGTTCAGATTTGTGTTGGCCCCTCGGGCTATAGACTGCGCAGGCTTCCTTCTTACCAGTAAAAGGCTTCTTTGCTGAACTCAAGGAGGCATCCTTCTGTATTTTGCCACTCTAAATTCCAGCTTCTACTCTTTTCTCCAGTTAAAATTGGCTCAGTGAAACCAGATGACGAGCTGCCGATTAAGTGATTGAAAAATGGACCAGATAGCGTCCCCAGAAACATATCAACCAACTCCCTATCAGACAAAGGGGGTTAGACTCTCCCAGCCAAGTCTCTCCATTTTTGAGCATAATCTTTAAAACCTTCACCTGCACTCATGGACATACTCTGGAGTTGAGTACGAGTGGGAGCAAGGTTGGCATTATACTGACACTGCTTGTAGAAAGCAGTAGCAAGATCTTCCCAGTTTCGGACACTGGCTCCCCCCAACTGGTATAACCATTCAAGCTGAGTCTCTGACAGACTATCTTGAAAGTAGTGCACCCACAAATTTCTATCAGTAGTATGGGGTTGGATTTTCCTGCCATACGAGCGGAGATGGAGTTTGGGGCAGGACACTCCATCATACTTGGTAAAAACTGGAGCTTTGAATTTATGAGGGATGACCACTCCCGACACTAGTCCCAATTCTCCGAAGTATAAACCAGGTATCTTCTGAACTTCCATAGCACCCAGACGGTCTTCTAACTGCTTGTACCTATCCTCAGCAGGAGGATATTGCTCATTATTGTAATCAGTATCGTTGTCAGAAACAGCAGTACTAGGGTCCTTTTCCCTTTCTTGGTTATCCCCTTCCTTGGATGAAGAGGTCATATCAGTTTGATGCTTCAACCTTTCTCTAAATCTTCTACCTATATTCAGAATACATGTCTTCTTCTTCTTTTTTTCTTTCAGAATGAGGGCTTTCAGATCCTCTTGCCCTTTAGCCAGACTTATGAACATCTGTTGGAACTGGGTGTTCGGTGTCTGAAAATCTTTGATGGCTTGATCGGAAGACATTCCTGCTGAAATAAACAGCGAAGAAGATGAGAAACCTGTAGTGGTACCTGTAATGATGTGTATGATAATGGGATGCGCATGTAATGATTTCAAATACTTTGGGAAATTTAAATTTGCAAACCAAAATAAACAAAACTTTATTAGCTTAAACTTTGAAGGTTCACAATGCCTTTAAGGCTTTACAAAATAAGTAAATAAAACAAATCTAAAACTATAAATAGAACATCAAAAGTCCCATGGACGCTTCCTCTTTGTGCTGATATAGTCATTGATCACTCTTTCTTCCTCGAGCTGCCTGGTGAGCTTCAAAACCTTCCTCTCTTGCTCGTGGAACTGCTCCCGGTAAGTATCCCGCTCATTCTTCAGCTGAATCCAAGACCTCTGTAACTCCCCAAGATCAGTGGGCATGTAATGATAGATAACCGTGTAAGGGATACCGTCTTCGATAGTGGGCTCCACAATCACTGGTAATACGGCCTCATAAGGCATCATAAGCTTCTGGGCACGAGCTCAGGCCCATTGGAGGTAAGGCTGCATAGGAAGGGAAGTCTTCGGTCCCAACTCTTTAGGGTCAGATCTGTTTACCATGCCCCAAGCTCGTATGAACCTCCGGCGATGCTCCTTAACATCATCCTCATAGTTGAATACAATGTCCTCGAGAAGTAACTCATCGGGACCATCTCTTCGAGCACGACCAAATTGTCGCAAAGCTAGACAAGGATTGTAAGTTATACCCCCTCTGATACAAAGTAATGGGACATTAGGGTACCCCCCACTGCGGTCAATAACAACAGTGCCTTCCATAGCCCGGGAACATCAAAGAATATCCGTATGAGTGAGTGACATTATTCTGTGCGACCAACCCAAACCTTCTTCGTTCTTCAGCACAGACTTAGAGAGGTGAGAAATAAACCACCTTGACAGCAACGGTAAGAAGCACATAAGAGTCCCTCTTCTTGTTATAGTACGAGTATGGAGAGCATTCAAGATATCTCCAAGCAAGGTAGGCACAGGGTTGCAAGAAAGGAAAATCTTGACAGCATTCACATCTACAAAGGAGTCCGGATTAGGGAAGAGAACTAAACCATAGATAAGAAGAGCCAAGACATCCTCAAAAGCTTAAAAATCCAAATCATCCCAAAATAGTTGAGCCTGGTCTATCAGAAATTTGGCTAGAAAACCTTCGACCTCGCTTAGAGTTTCCCAATTGGATACCACATCGGCCCGTTTCAAATGCAAAGTTGAGGCAATAACTTCTGGCTTAGGAACTTCTTCCATACCTCTGAAGGGTACCTGTTCAAGAATGGATATGCCCAATAGCTGAGAGAATTCTTCCAAGGTGGGTATCAGCTGGTAATCTGGAAAGGTGAAGCAGTGATGCTTGGGATCGAAGAACTGAAATAGTACGCTCATCATCTATTCATCAAGGATTGAAGTAACCAGGCTGAGAAGTTGATTGTGTCTCTTAATGAAAGTAGAAGTTTCAGAAACTCTTGATGCTAGCTCTTTAAGTTAGGCAGGTATCTGCACAAAGTTGATTCGGATAGTATTTCTATGCACGGAAGCCATAATCTGCAAAACAGAACAAAGATAAATTCCATTGGTCTTTGAAATGGTTAGTGTAATGAAGCATGAATGCCATATTATGATGCATGATGTCATGATAAACCACAGGTATAGCACACACAAGTATTGCAAATACAGTCAAATCACACAAAGCCCTTAGGTTTAAGGCTTGCATGAGGTCAAAGGTAATACCCTTTTGAAGTTAAGTTGGCTCAACCTATCCTAGAAAAGTAACCGGGTTCTAGAGGATCTCAATATCACTGACCATCCTCCATCGGTCATGGTTTCAGCTCACGCAATCTTTTCTTGCGGCCGAAATTATTCCGAGAGTATGATCTCAATGAGTGTAGCATCGAGTATCAGCCATTTCTCAGCTCTACAACGAGGCCGGCTATCTCACTACTTTCTAATGGCCAAGTTGGGCTATTAAAGGTTCTAAGGTCAGTGGATGCTTAACGACACCATGCAGCGGCCCCGTATTCTCCTCGTTTCTCCACAAGGAATACCGGTACCAACCAAAGTGCCACATAAACATAGCTACTGCTTCAACCGTATCGGTTTATGCCGTACAGTTCCCTCACAGTCTATTGCTACTTACCTAAAAGGTATTCCCCAGATCCGGGCGTAGGATCTATAGTGACCCCAAACAAAACCCTCAAAAGTAAAGTAAGCAAAGCAATCAAGAGAAGCAAATATGATGACCTAGATCCTAAGGTATACCCCACTTATAAAGTCCCCAGCAGATTCGCCTGTTTTGTGATACGGTGGCAGAACCGACTGTTTAATTCTGGTTTGCGTTTTGCATTTTTTATTCGCAAAATGTCGCGGTAAGCAAGAGTCGCCACCGACTTTTATTTTATCCAACCGGAAAGGAAAAAAGTACATAAAAAATCCTTTTTCGAGGTATTCTGAGTACGGGGGGTAGATTATAGAAAGGTAAGGTGTTATCACCCTTTCTATCCGTGGTTTTCCATGGTCTCTTAGGTACTTGCTCGTCTTTTTAAAATTGCTTGTGTATGTGCTTTGTTTTTGAAAAGTTTGACTTCGTGATAACCCTTGTATCAGTCCTCAAAGGTGTGACGAAGTTATTTTGAAAATTGTTTTGAAATGTGTAAGTGTGAAAAGCTTTAATTTGAGCAAGTACCTACTAGCATCTACCTACTCGAAAAAAGATCGTTTCTATTCTTGTTTCCTTTAGACAGCGTTATCCTACTATTGAGAAATAGGTAGCACCGTCGTTGAAATTTTAAGGGTCAATTCGAAAGGGACGTACGATCACTAAAGCAATATTAGGACGTCTTAGTAATAACCCTAGAGTCTTAAGATCATATTCGATGCAACATTTCCGAGGCAACCTTTCCGAGGCAACATTTTCGAGGCAACATTCGAATGGGACGTTTGATCTTTTTTAGACAGGAGGGAAACCACTAAGACACCCTATGCTTAATGATCGTTTACTGAAGGCAATCGAAGTGAGAGTATACCCTAAGAGTGATATGTGCGAGTGATTTGTTTTAGTTATTTATCTTTGCACATTAGGGTTTTCTAACTGTATTAATTTTTCATGCATTCTTGTCATACAATCCTATTAGCATACATCTAGACAGTTAAATATTTGCAGAAATTAAAAATGCGAGAAACTAAATCTACGCTATTACAAGGCTTCGGGGAGGGGGATTAATTACATGGCCAAAAAACTCGGGGATTTAAACAGTAAATAAAACCCTAATTTAAACTATTACAAACCATGAACAGTTACAAAAATATTGGCAAAAATAATTAACAAGCGCGCGATGAATTAAATACGAAACGACTAGGGTTTTGACCCTTGACTAAACCTATTTGCGATTGATTAAAAAAATATGTTTTTGTCATGTTTTGTTATTTGAGAAAACAATGAAACAATTAAATTAAGAAGAAAATCATAAGTCCTAATTAATTTTAAATTAAGAAAAATAAATTAATTCACTCTAAAAACCTATTTTTGTATTTTTATTTATTTGAGAAAAATAAAAGAATTAAATCAAGAATTTAACCTAATTTCTATTTGATTTTATTTTTGAAAATAAATTAAAATTTCCCTAAGTTAAACTAAATTAAATTAAATTTGATAATAAAAAAAACTAATTCTAATTTTTTTTTATGAATTCTTGATTTTATGATTTTATAAAAAAATGATTAATTTGTTTATTAAAGTGATTAAAGAAATATTATTAAAAGAATTAAAAATAAGAAAGAAAAACAAGTTAGAGATGGGCCTGATTGTTAGCAATTATGGGGGGTGTATATCTGATTTTTGGGCCTAAACAATCCAAGCCTGTATTGATTATGCCTGATTCGGTGTGGCTGTTAACTTGAGGAATATGATGGACCTTCAATGGAGAGGCATTGGATCTGGCTAGCTGGACATCAAAGGATGGACGTTGAGGTTGCATGGTAAACATATGGGACAATAGCGCACCTGATTATGTGAAGAAAAATAACATGAAACAAATGTTGGGACCTGGGGATCGAACCCAGGCCCTTATACTCAATTCCTGTGCTTGCTTGGCAACTGATCCATGATGGTTATTTTTAAATATGATAATAAAATATAATATAAGAAAACCAAACATTAATTTCAAAAATGCGCAAAAATTCAAATGGACGAGTTACACGTTGCCATGCCATCGTCTCCCTCATTGGCCAGTCGTTTTAGAAACCAAGCTTTTACCTACGGACGCTTTGCTGTAGGTACAGACCTGTTCATCTCAAAAATTGTATACAAGCAAGATAAATGAAAGGTGATGGTACCGATCAACTCGTCTCATCCTCACGAGCATCATGGTACCAGAATCTAAGCCTAATTTTTCCTAAACTGAAAAACCCTAAAACGAGTAAAGGAACCCTAACAATGGCATATCATGATTCCTGCACTGAAAATGCAATTAAGTGATACCAATAGCTTGCCAACTCAATGATGAACAAGAATATATAATTAAAACATGCTTATGATGAGTAAATCAATGAAATCAAAATCAAGTTTTTAGGCAAATTGTGGTGCCTGTAGCTTACGATTCCGGACGTGAAACTGCTTGCAATTGATTGAGATCCCTTCTGGAGATGTCCAGGAGTCTATTGGTAGTCTTAGAATGGCTTGATCACTCTCTAAGTCCAAGAACGATCACCCACTTTCTTGCAAATTTTTTAGTTTTCTTTTGGTGTTTTCATGACTGCCAACCTCCTTCTCTTGCCTTGGCTACATTCTCTATATGTACTAGAGTGAATTAGGGTTGTAAAAACCACTAGTATCTTTACAAATTTTGAAGATTTGATTTGGTTTTCATGGTGTATGATATCCTTCCAAATTTGGCCTAATCATGCTCTTTTTGTACCAATTTCTATTGATTCTAATTGATCTTGCAAGCTCAGCATATCTTGGTTGCTAACCTATCAAAAAAACAAATCAAATCATATATTTGATAATTTTCATCATTTATTTGATTTAATTCACTTTTTAATTGATTAAAAATCAAAATAAATTGAAAAATGAAGCAAATAATTTGTGGATAAGTATTTGAGTCGTGGACCACATTATAATTGAGGTGCAAGCATAAAAAGTTGGGCCCATTTAGCAAAAAATGCAAATTTGAGCACATTTGACTTTTGGCAATTTTGCAAGAATGGTCAACTTGTCCAATGCATAACTCTCTCAATTTTGACCTTAGAGATGTGTTCTTGGACTTTTTAGAAAGCTTAGGATGTCCTCTAAGAAACTCTATTTGTATCATCTCAATTGAGTCTTCCATGTTCATGTATGAAACTTTGACCCAAAAGGTGTTTTTGTTGACTTTTCAAAATGACCTATAATGTCAAAATTCATATATTTTTTAGTGCATATTCTAAACTTTGGAGATGAATATGAATTGTAGGGAATTTCGTCCTCTTCAAAATGAGCTTTGGATGGGTCATTTCTGATAAAGTATGATAAAGTTATGTTTGGTCAAAGTTGAGTTGACTTTTCCTACAAAACCCTAATTTAGCAACTTTTGGGTTTTGATGAATTGTGAACAATCCTTGAGGAATCATGATCAACCCTTGATCAAATGATGAATAAGACTTCAAAATGAGGATGTTGACCAAAAATATTGAAGTTTGACTGTATATGGGCCCCAGTTGACTTTTGACCTAGTATAGTTGATTTTCAAGCATTTGAGCAGTTGACTGAGCAAACTTCTTATGCAAGGCATGAAACTTGACATGTAGGGTCTTGAGAACATATTAAGACCGTGATAGAATATGAGACCTTTGTGGTCCACCCATCTTGATGAAAATAGAAACCCTAATTTGGGATATACTGCCTTAGGAGAGAGTTTGTCTAGTCAACTCTTGGGCAACCTTGAGCAAATTGGGGACCTCACTTGACATTTGTTGAGTAAAATGAGAGGGAAAATTTTGGGGTACAGTAGGTAAGTACCCTCTTGAAGTTTAGTTGGCTTAAACTTGTCCTAGTAATAGTAACTGGGTTCTAAAGAGCTCAATATCATTGGATTGTTTCCTTGGTCATTGTTTCAGCTCAAGCATCTTTAATGGCGACCGAAATATCCCAAGAAACCAAACCTCAATGAGTGTAGTATCGAGTATCTACCAACTTTGGACTGCACCAAAGTCGGCCATCTCACTATATCCTAAAGGCCAAGTTGGTCAAGTAAAGGTTATAAAAGTTCTTTAGTGCTTCATGACATCACTCAGCGGCCCCGTATTTTCTTTGATTAACTCAAAGGCTACTGGTACCCACAAATATGTCGCACTAATGTAGCTATTGCTTAGACCATGTCAGTATACCCCGCACAGTATCCACAATGTATTGCTACTTACCTATAATGTATCCCAAATCCGGGTAGAGGATTCAAACCCAAACAAAGAATCATAATGTAAAGCATGCAAGTCAAAAAATGTAAGCAAGTAAATGTGATCTATCCCTAAGGTAACCCCGCTTTTAGAATTTTCCCCAGCAGAGTTTCCAGTTCTGTGATGCAGTAGGAGAACTGACTTGAGGGTTTTCCGTTTGATTGCAAATGCTGGGGTTAGCAAGAGTCTCCAATGACTTTTCTTTTATCCAAAAGGAAAGGTGAAAAATCACAAGAAAGACCTTTGAGATTGTTTCTTGAGTTCGGGGGGTAGATTATGAAAAGGGAAGGTATTAGCACCCTTTTCATCCATGGTTTTCCGTGGGATCTTAGTTACTTTCTAGATCACTTGCTTTTGTTTAAAATTATGCTTTGTGTGGTTTTTGAAAGTGTTTTGTAAAGAGGCAATCGTTTAGGCAATCTTTGTAATGATTCTCGTTCGTAAGAATGTATACAAAGATGTTGATCTTTTTGAAAATGTTCTCAATTTTGTAAGATGTTTTGAAATGTGTAGGTGTTGGTTTTGAAAATAGCAAGGATGTTTTGTTTTTAAATGGAACAAGTAACTAAAAGCAATCTATCTACTCAAATGTCTTTCTTGTTCATTTTCTTTCCCTTTGACATTGTTGTCTTACCATTGATTTGGTAAGCAACCTTATCTTTGGATGTAAACGGGACGGGCGTGGGTCATCGTATAGTCATGATTAGCAATGTTGCAATGTATCTTATCATTTTTTGAGGGACTAAGATCATTTTGTAAGGCAACTTTGAATAGCGTCATCGAGGGACTATGATCTTGTATTTGTTTGTTTTTGCTAAGACACCTTACATGCGTAATATGGCCATTTTGTATAAGGCAACCAAGTGGAGTAACCCTAGGGGTGCTTGTGTGCAAGTGTGTCATTTTCATACTTGATTTTGTCTTGAATTAGGGTTTTCTATTTGATTGATTTTTATCTTCCCATACAAACCCTAATTACTAGCATGTTATATAAAAGCGATAAATTGCAAAATTTAAAGTTACTACGCTATTACAACATTTGTGGGAGGTATACAATTTATGAATGGGGATTGCAATAATATAAACCTAATTAATCTATTACAACCAAATTGAATTTGTACAAATAATTTTAATAAATAGTATACAGGATGAATTACATATGCAAAGATGTGTAAATGCAAAGAAGGTTTTTGTTTGGTTTTTTATATGAAAAAGCTTTAACCTAAAACCTAATTAGAAAATAAGTAAATCGAGATTAACTTAAATTAATTAAGGAAAGGAGTTTTTTTAAGAAAAGGTTTTTGAATAAACCCTAATTCTATTTGATTAAAAGAAAATAAGTTTCTTTATGGAAAAAGTTTTTTTTTTTTGTATTTTTGTTGTCTTGAAAATAATATATGGCATTATGAGGTATTTTTGGTTCTTTTTTATATTAAAATAAATATTTAATGGGTATAAAGAAAAAATAAATATTAAACTAGCTATAATTTAATTTACAAAGTTTATTTAATAAAAATAGATAATATATAACTAAATAAAAATATTTTATGAGAAAAATAAAGTAAAATGAGCCAAAATACAAATCTATCATTTTTTATATTTTTTAGGATTTTAATATTAAGAAAAATATATTTAAGAAAATAAAATGAAAATAAAATAAATAAATAATATGATATTGGGCCAGGGGTGTCACAAGTAAACAGGGTGCAGAATGTTAGGAAAAATCATAGGCCAATGAAGCAAAAAAGCCCAGCGCTGCAAAGGGACAAAAAGTGGAAAAAATGTGAGAAAATGCAAAAGGCAGCGCGCTAAGGCTCGAACCCGTGACCTCTAGCATTTACGCACGCTGCCTTACCACTGGGGTGGCTGTACATCTGTTTATATAAACACAAACATAAATATATATAATAGAAAATGCCTCTTGAAGGCAACTTCATCTTCAACCTTGATCCATGGCCGGATCACCTGTATCTTCTTCATTTCTCCATAAAAATAGAAAGTTCAAACATAAAAGTCATAGTGTTTCTTCCCACGAGTTCAACCATATAATTTATGTAAACTAAAAGTCAAAGATAAGATCTAGTTTTACTGGCCCTAATTTGAAACCTAATTTTTTGCAGAAATTTCAAATTCAAAATTCTCTATACACAGTTAATATAAATGAAAACTATGAACATGGTTAGATTTAGAGCAAGGATATCTGTGTTTTGCTTTCATAAATCAGGACCAAATGATGCTTGTATGAAGAGATAGACGTTTGAGTTTTTACCTCTTGCAGCTGGGATCGTGAATGGAGTTTGAGCAAGTTTTGAGAAGGCCTGAGGATCTGTTTAGCTTGCTTGGACCTCCTTGAGTGTATTCCAATCCTTACTTTGTCCTGAAAGTCTCTGAATCTCTCTACTCAAGTCAACCTGCAAGCTTGATATTTGAAAATGGTGGATGGTGGAGGAGGAGTTACAGTGAGGGAACAGGGGTCTGGATCACTTAGATATGAGGTATATTAAGTGTTTGGGTAGTTAAAACTCAATACGCACGAGTGAATTTTGAGATGGTTGTGTAAAGTTCAAAATTGTCAAGCTATGGCAGATTTTCAGTTGCAAAGTGTTTGAGAGTGTTTTGGAGTCTTAGCATTCATGTGTCAACTTGAAAATAAAATGTTTATTTATAAGCAAGTGGTCTTAAGTCTTGTAACAACTCAAATTTCAAAAAATCACATGTTTGCTTGGTTTCTTGTTTGTGAAGCAAAGCTAGCAAACATAGTTTCAAGGTGTAGTACCAAGCTTTTAGGGGGCTGAGACCTTTAAACATACTTGTTCTGATTGAGTGGAGTGTTTTTGTGTAGAAAAAACAAGTGCAAGGCTCAATGCAAGCTGACTTTGCATAAAGCTTGCTTTTCCAAAATGGCAATGTTGCCTTTGTCCCAAAAATGGAATTAATCTTGTACAATGCATTCAATGCTTGGCTTAAAGCTTCCAACAACTGTGAAAACAATTAATTATGGAGTGAAAGTCAAGTTAGAAGCCTGAAAAGTAGGATTTGTTCAGCATGCTTGAGGATTGGATCCAATGTGCTTCACAAAATGGCTTGAAATCAAAGTGATAAATTAACAACTTCATCTCTTCGATTCTCCCTACTCAAGAACGATCTCAAGGAGTTATTGGACATTTTGGAAAGCTTACAATGTTCTCTATTACTCATATTTGAATTTCTTTTGAAAATTCTTCTTGGAACCATGTGAAATATTTCCATGAAGTTAGGTCAAAAATCTGCCTAACTAGGGCAAAATTTCACTAAGTTATTTTAGTTCATGAGCATGTATTCACGAAATTAGATCTTAAGATCCAATCATTTTTAGGAGAAATTTTGTGAATAAAAGTTGTAGATTTCATGGAGATCTACAACTTTCATGTTGGAAGTTTCCTTTGAATCATCTTGCATCATGGTGAAAATTTGGCTTAAAGTTGGGGAAAAATAAGAAATTTTCTATACTTAGAAAAATTTCTAAGTTAAAATTTTTCAACTTTTCAAAAAAAAAATCTTAAATCCTTGATTTCTTGATGAACAAGTTTCACATTTTGACATGTTTTGATGAATTATGATCTTGGGCACTTGACTTTGGCCAAAAAGTCAAAGTTTGACTTTTCAGTATACAGTTGACTTTTGATCATTTGACTGAAAAATTCATCTGTCAATTCAATGGATTTGTAATGTTTTGAATCATGCTATTAGGTTAAAATGATGTAATTTAACTCTTGAAATCATACTTCAAACCAATTGATCAATTGCTAGGTTAAAAATCAGAAATTTCCTTTTCTCAGTCAAAACTCTAATTTTGACGATTTTGCCCTTTTTGATGATTTGATCAAATTTCTTGAGGAATTGTGGTCCAAACTTGATCAAATGATACATATGAGTCTAAGATGTTGATGTGGATCAAAAATTATGAACTTTGACTGTAAATTGGGCATGGTTGACTTTTTCCCCAATACAGCTGATTTTTAGGTCAACTGTTCAATTGACTGATCAAAAGTGTGATTCAAGACTTGAAACTTGACATGAGTAATATTAGAGGTCCCTAATGATCCTTAAAAGTCATAAAAAACATTGATAGTCTAAAAATCCTTGTGCAAACTCAAACCATAATTTTGGTCATTAGTGCATGAGGAGATGTCTTTAGCTGGTCAAACCCTAATGCAATCTTGAATCAAAGAGATCTTGTGAGGAAATTCTTGATAAGTGAGAGAGCAAATTTTAGGGTACAACAAATGCCAATTGTGAGCCAATCTTCAAGCTTCTAAAGAAAGATCAGGATTGTGTGGACGGATGATTTCCAGAAGGCTTTTGAAAGCATTAAAGAGTATCTGCTTCAACCTCTTATCTTTCTCCCCCCTCTTGAATGAATGCGATTGATTATATATCTGACTGTGTTAGATAACTCCATGGGTTGTATTTTGGGACAACAAGATGAAACAGGGAGAAAGAGTATTCCATTTATTATCTGAGCAAGAAGTTCATTGGCTATGAATCAAGGTATTCCATGTTGTAAAGGACATGTTGCACTTTGGCTTCGCCTATGAAGCGTCTGCGGCAGTATATGTTGAAGCATACTACTTGGTTGATATCCAAAATGGATCCAATTAAGTATATCTTTGAGAAACATGTTCTTACTGGAAGAATTTCCTGTTGGCAGATGCTGTTATCTAAATATGATATTGAATACCATACTCATAGGGCTATTAAAATCAGTGTGTTGGCAGAGTACCTTGCTCACAAACCAATTAAAGATTATCAGTTTGTTAAATATAATTTCCCTGATGAGAATGTAATGTACTTAAAAGTCAAAGATTGTGATGAGCCTTTGCTTGAGGAAGGTCCAGATCCTGAATCCCGATGAGGTATGGTGTTTGATGGAGCTATAAATGCTTACGATAAAGGGATCGGTGTTATAATTATCACGCCCCATGGGTCTCACGTCCCTTTCACTGCGAGGTTGACATTTGATTGTACCAATAACATGGCGGAACATGAAGCATGTATTCTGGGTCTTGAAGAAGCTATGGATCTCAGAATTAAGATTCTAGACGTATATGGTGATTCAGCTTTAGTTATAAATCAAATTAAAGTAGAATGGTAGACTCGTCACCCTGGTTTGATTCCCTAAAAAGATTATGCGAAAAAGTTCTTAACTTTCTTCAATAAAGTTGAATTCCATCACATTCCTCGAGATGAGAATCAGATGGTCGATGTTTTAGCCACATTGGCTTCCATGTACCAAGTGAACTCTTGGAATGATGTACCTCAAATTACAATCCAATGTCTTGATAGGCCGGATGCTATATTTTCTGCAGAGATGACATTGGATGATAAACCTTGGCATTATGATATCAAGAATTTCCTTCAGACACAAGAATACCCACTTAGGGAATCAAAAAAAGATAGGAAGACATTGAGAAGGTTAGTGGGTAGTTTCTTCCTTAATGAAGATGTGTTATACAAAAGGAATTATGATATGATCTTGATCAGATGCATGGATAGACATGAAGCAAACATTTTAATGCATGAGATCCATGAAGATTCATTTGGTACCCATGCAAATGGATATTCAATGGCAAATAAGATTTTAAGGGCAGATTATTATTGGCTAACAATCGAATCTGACTGTTACAAATTTGTGAGGAAGTGCCATAAGTGTCAGGTTTATGCTGACATGATTCATGTGCCTCCAAGTCTTCTCAATGTTATTTCTTCCCCATGGCCTTTCTCTATGTGGAGTACTGATATGATCCAGATAATTGAACCCAAGGCTTCGAATGGACATCGTTTCATCTTAGTGGCAATTGACTACTTCACCAAATGGGTGGAAGAAGCTTGTTATGTTAACATGACCAGATAAGTTGTAGTATGGTTTATTAAGAACAATCTTATATGTCTGTATGGTGTGCCAAGCAGGTTTATCACTGATAATGACTCAAATTTGAATAATAATAATAATATAATGAAGGACCTTTGTGAAGAATTCAATATTATTCATCATAAATCATCTCCTTACAGGCCTAAGATGAATGGGGTTGTTGAAGCTTCTAATAAGAATATTAAGAAGATCATTCAGAAGATGGTTGTTACATATAAGGATTCGCATGAGATGCCCCCTTTTGATTTACATGGGTATCGTGCATTCCTTCATACTTCAATATGGGAAACCCCTTTCTCTCTGGTTTATGGCATGGAAGCAGTGCTCCCCATCGAAGTTGAGATTCCCTCTTTAGATGTTATCATGGAAGCCAAATTATCAGAGGCTGAATGGGTCTATAACAGGTTTGAATAGTTAAATTTTATTGAAGAAAAGAGAATGTCTGCCTTGTGTCATGGCCAGTTATACCAGAAAATAATGAAGAAATCTTTTGATAAGAATGTCAGACCTCATGAATTCAGAGAAGGTGACCTCGTGCTCAGAAAGATCATATATTTTAACGCTGATTCAAGGGGAAAGTAGAGTCCCAATTATGAAGCCTCGTATGTTGTCAAGAAAGCCTTCTCTGGCGGTGCATTTATTCTTGAAACTATGGATGGTCAGGAGTTCCCACGTTTCATGAATGCTGATGCACTCAAGAAATACTTTGCCTAAAGATAATAAAAGAATAGCTCGCTAAGTTGAAAAACCTAAAGGGCGGGTTAGGAAAAAATGAGTGTCTCGGTAGGTTGAAAACCCGAAAGGGCGGTCTAGGAAAAAATTAGAGACATAAACAGAATAAATCATCTTGTTTGGTTGAAAACCCGCAAGGGCAATCTAGGAAAAAGTTAGGGATTTCTTGGCAAGTAACTGCGTCAGACAAGACTTGATCATTGTAGCAACAATCTTCTTAGATTCCCAGCACTCCTCAACTAAAGCCTAAGCACATGAATTAAAAGTTGTTAGGGAGAATAATGGTTATTGTATTTCAATGTACCTTTTACATGTATTTACCATTTTTATACTTTGTAATCATTTATGGAGTCATGCCATTTACGAACTATCATTTTATTAATAAAGTTTGAGCCTTTATCCGATTCTTTGCAATTTTTATTTTATTCTGCTTACAAAAAATAGTAATTTTCAAAACAAAAAGACTTAAAGAGATTAATAATAAAACATTGTTTTTGAAAAGAATTTGCAAAAATGTTTTTACTTCGATTTTGTGAATCAAAAGGATATAAGCAGTTGTTCCCAAGAATGGACAATTTCCAAAGGCATCAAATTTTCTCCTCGTCATTCAAAGAGACCTCCTCTGGTTGCTCCCACAAATGTATGCGTGGTTTCCTTTATAATTATAGTGGATTCCCTCCAATTTTGTGTCTGGTGTTAGGTTTGTGATCCCATATTCCCTAGTTAAGTCTGGGTTTAGTTTGCTCCAGTTGAGTGTGATTCTATCCCCAGCCAGGTTATGATCAAATGAAGATTGTGATGATACGACATTGTTGTTGTTGAGTACTCCCCAAGTAGCCAGATAAGGTAAGTATATTTATCTAAGAAGTGTTGAGGCAGCTGTCAATTTTTGGGTTTTCTCTCACCATGTGTTAAGCTTGATTTAAAATCCCCACAAAATTGACTTTTTGTTGTAGTGTTAACTTCTTAGCTCCTCATCTAAATCAAGGGTGATGTTTCCATTTAAGATTGTTATCTCCATGAACTTTACTATGGTAATCCTCGTGAAGTTTCTTTGATCGTCTCTAGCCGATGTTTTTGAAACCACTATTCTTGGTATTATAGATCCTTGTGGTTTCTTCCATGCAGATGTGGAATCATCTTCCCTAGTGAAATCCATGTGTTAATTCCCAATGATGTTTAGAGGATGTTGTTATATCCCTGCATCTTTGTGGATTATGGTTATAGGATTGTGCTTTATTCTCAAGCAACATTTCCTTTCCCAGAGAAGTCAAAACTTGAAGAAGGAATTTGTTTCCTCAATTGGTTATTTACTCTCTTATGGGATTTTCATCTTGGAGGTGATTTTAGCCGAGTGTTGTCAATCCCCAAGTTTGTTTTGTCTGGATATCCCCAATGAAGTATGATGCTTTTGTCAGCATATACATGACAACATTCATACATTCATACATTACTTCATGCATAGCTAAATTAACATTCATTGCTCAATTGCATTCATTAATGTTTTTATCCTTCCCACAGAGTGTGTATTATCCTTCTCCCATAGAAAGTCACTCTTAAGCAGAAAGTGTATATCCTTTCAAATTTCCCCACTGAGTTTATCCCTCGTGGAAGAATCTTACTTCAGGCTCCATACCCAGCTTGTTATCTGGAAGGAATTAATTCCTATTTGAGATTTTTTCTCATTGGGTAGAGTCTTATTTAGTTGTTTCTCTCTAGCTTGTTCCTAGATTGAGCTTTGGTCCTTGTTAGAAATTGTTATCCTACTTTCAAGATCAGCTTATCTTTCACCTTTTGTGTTTACCGTTGTTAAACTATCAGATCTTTGATAGATGGTATTCACCTATTTAATTGTTTTGATCCAGTTTATTTCTGGTTTGAACTTTAGTCCCTTACAACAATATTATTTTAATATCTCTAAGCGGCAAGCTCTAGATTGAGAATGCATTTATTTTGCACGAGAAGACGTTATCTTCGCAGCATAATTATGTTTGTATTTCCCCGGGAAGTTAAATCTCATTTCCCAGCAATATTATTACAATACTTTTCGCAATGGAAAGTGGCGGTCTCTTTATTTGAGCAACTTGTACTTCCCCAGTAAGTCCGTTATTAGTTTTTCTCCGTCAGATGACAATCTCTTTTGAGCAGTTTGTTAGTTCTCAGAGAAGATTATATCAAAGCTTTACTTTGATATATGGTTGGTATTTTCAATATAATAAAGAAAGTTTTTTAGGAGATCCTTACAACAAATTATCACCCTTTCCAAGTGATATCTTGGTCAAAGAAGAAACTATTTACCATTCTTGGCGAAATCTAGAAGTCGGGTGAAGTTTGTTACCCTTTTCAAGAGATATCTTAATTAAAGAAGAAGTTGAGACCCATTCTAGGTGGAATACCAGAATTTTGGGAAGCTTGTTATTATTGATGCAGATCCTACCTTCGATAGATGTGGGTGTATCATTCTTGTATTTGTTGGTTGTTTACCATTGTTAACCTATCAGACAATGGTACTCATTCCACCTGTTTGGTTGTTCACTACCATTATCCTATCAGACCTTTGATAGAATGGTGTTCAGTTCACTTGTTGTTAACCATTATTAACTTATCATACCTTTGATAGAATGGTACTAAGTCCACTTGTTTGGTTGTTCACTATCGTTATCCTATCAGACCTTTAATAGTATAGTGTTCAGTCCACTTCCTTTTATTTACCACCATTATCCTATAAAACCTTTGATAGTATGGTGTTTAGCCCATTTCTTTTTGTTTACTATCGTTAACCTAACGGACCTTTGATAGAATGGTATTAAATCCACTTGTTTGGTTATTCACTATCGTTATCCTATCAGATCTTTGATAGTATGGTGTTGAGTCCACTTCTTGTTGTTTACCATCATTAACATATCATACCTTTGATATAATGGTGTTGTACCCCAAAATTTTCCCTCCCATATTTCTCAAAACATTGCAAGAAAAATCTCCAAGTTGCCCAAGGTTGCTCAAGAGTTGGTCAGACAAGCTCTCTCCTAAGGCAGTCTACCCCAAATTAGGGTTTTGTGTTGCATCAAGATCCTTGATTCCAAATGACCTAAAGTGCTCCCCAATGTCCTAATATGTTCTCAAGATCATCCATGTCAAATTTCAAGCATTGCAGAGGAAGTTTGCTCAGTCAATTGCTCAAAGGTCCAAAAATCGACTGTGTTAGGGCAAAAGTCAATTATGACCCAAATACAGTAAAACTTCAAGATTTTTTGTCAACATTCTCATTCTGAAGGATATTTAATAATTTTATCAAGGGTTGATCATGATTCATCAAGGATTGCTCAATATTCATCAAGATTCAAAAGTTGCTAAATTAGGGTTTTGTAGGAAAAGTCAACTCAACTTTGACCAAGCATAACTTTCTCATACTTTATGATAAATGACCCATACAAAGCTCATTTTGAATAGGATGCAATTCCATACAATCCATCTTCATACCCCAAGATCAAAATATTCACTCACAAGAAGTTATGAATTTGGACATTATAGGTCATTTTTGAAAGTCAACAAAAACACCTTTTTTATCAAAGCTTCTAACTTGAGCATGGAATATCAAAATGAGATTAGACCAAAAGGGTTGGTTATAGGACATCTCAAGATTTCTAAAAAGTCCAAGAACACCTCCAAAAGTTCAAAATTGAATAAGTTATGCATTGTTGAAGTTGGACTTTTTTGCAAAATTGCCAAAAGTCAACTATCCCAAAAACTTCAAATTTTGCCAAATGGGCCCATTCTTTTTCACTTGTTTTAAGTTTTCCTTGTATCCCACGTGCTCCAGCCTTGGCCATGTGTTCATATCATTTCTTTATTAATTATTTTGATTTTATTTGAATTAATTTGATTTAAATCAAAATAAATCAAATAAAAATCCAAAGGCATTGATAACAAAGATTTTGTGTTGATTTCAGGTTCCATTATACAGCTTGCCATCATCAAATTCGTATCAAATCAATTGTGTGCAAAAAATATTGAAATCAAGCCAATTTGGAAAGTTTGTAAAAGCAAATCAAATCCACATCAAGAGCATTGATAGAGCAAGATTTGGACAAAGAAAACAACCCTAATGTATTATACAATACATAAGTAAGCGAAACACACAAGAATCAGGGTTAGAGATCACTGGTAGAGGCAGAACAAAACTTGCAAAAACAAAGAAAAAGTGTGGGATTGAAATCAAGGTTAGAGGAGTTTCCAGGGCTTGGCAAGCATCACAATCACTTCCTGGAAACCTCCACAAGCAAAACCAATCATAACCAGGCATTTTCAAGCTTCCATACGCACTGTAAGTCTCACGCGAGGTAGCCCTATTCTTGATTTCGTATTTCCAGATTTAGGCATTGTTAACATGAAATAACTGCATATTCTTAACCCTCACATCATTTGCAAGCTTTTCACAATAACCAATTGCATTTATCTGACCTGTATGAAGATCCACCATTGTTAGGGTTTGGTTCTTGTTTTTGGGGTTTTTTGTTTCAGGAAAAATTGGCCATGATAATGGCTATAGTTATGATCAGCAGGTTGAGACGAACACAACCATGTTCTTAGAATGCATTTTCATGGCCTATGCAAGATTTTGGAATGAACATGGGTTGTAGCGACGGACCTCTGTCTGTAGGTATAGCCATTGGAACTTTTGGCAACGGTTCAGGGACAGGGA
The DNA here is from genome assembly GCA_948472305.1 of Vicia faba. Taxonomy (NCBI): domain Eukaryota; kingdom Viridiplantae; phylum Streptophyta; class Magnoliopsida; order Fabales; family Fabaceae; genus Vicia; species Vicia faba. Next base: position 1,092,299,892 of record OX451738.1, read on the forward strand.
TGATGATTTGTCATCCATCCATAGGGCCATTCAAATAACGCGTGTTTTTTTTTCCTGGCAATTAATTTTGTTTTTTATATATTATATTTCATTTGCATGGTAATAACAAAAGCAATAAAGCAGCCCAGTGGTGGACACCTCAGCGCTTAAGGACCCAAAGGCTGGAGGTCAGGGGTTCGATCCCTGCCTCCAGCAAATTGCATTTTCTTGTTATTTTTCAGGAAATCATGTGTATGCTTAAGCTTGAGATCTACCATAGACACTCACGATCAAAGCGCCAGATGGCCAAATGGCCAGATCTGGTGGTCAAGCAGTGGAGGTACACCATGGAATCAGTCAACACCAATGCACTGGATTGCAAAAAGTCCACATGGATCAGCATGTTTGGGCCAACAAAAAATACTCTCTACACCTCCAAAAAGGCCCATTCTCTCCTTCTCTTTATATTTTATTTATTTAATTTAATTGTTTTATTTTAATTAACTTCTAACCAATGGATTAATTTTCTTTTTTATCACAAAATCACAAAAAAATTACTTTTTAATTCAGAATTTTATTTTTTTATTAAATACTAACTAATTAATTAGGTTTTTAATTCTAGGAAACTTTAATTTATTTTTGTAAATAAATAAAATTAATTAGAAACTATTAAGTTTTAACTAATTTAATTATTTTAATTTCTTTCTTAAATTAACAAAAAAACCTAAAATATGTCATTTATTATTTTTCACCAATTAATTTATTTTATAATTAATTTAATATTTAATTTAGGATTTAGTTCTTTTCTTAAAATAAAAACAACAAAAAAGGCATTTTCTTTTAAAAGGGTCAAAACCCTAATTCGCATTCGATTTAATTTCGCGTCGCGCTTTATTTCTTTCATCCAATTAATGTATCTGCTTCTGGTATGTAATAGTTAATTAGGACATTTAATTATTTTACCGCTTTATTTATTTTTCAAAGGGTTGTTTTTGGCGATGTAAATACCCGACGCCTTGTAATAATTAGTTTTAATTTCCGCATTTTAATTCTGCAAATTATAACTGCTAGATGTTTGATAATAGGGCTTGCATGATAAGAATGAAAGTTTAAACTTAAAATCAAATTAGATCATCCTTAACATGTGCAAAGATAAAAAAAACTGAAAACGACACACTCGCACATGCGCACTCTTAGGGTACACCCCACTTGGTTGCCTTCGTACACGGTCATTGAGTATAGGTCATTTTAGAGGTCGCCCTCTTGTCTAAAGATCATAGTTGCCTCGAAACGGTTGCCTCGGATATTGTTGCCTCAAATAAATGATCTAAGACATTAGGGTTGCCGCTAAGGCGTCCTAACATTGCTTTAGTGACCGTATGTCCCTCATTCGAATTGACCCTCAAAACTCCAACGACGGTGCTACCTACTCATTAATAGTGGGATAGCATTGTCTAAAGGAAATTAGCATAGAACGATACATTTTTCGAGTAGGTAGATAGTTCTTAGATACTTGCTCATCCAAAACAAAACTTTTTCTCACACTTACACTTTTTCAAACAAAGTTTTCAAAAACACTTCATTACACCCTTGAGGACAGAAGCAAGAGTTAAATCGAAGTTAAAAACAAAAACTTTTCCCAACCCACAAACACAAAGAAAACAATTTTGAAAATGATGAACAAGTACCTAAGAGCCCGTAGATAACTACGGATAGGAAGGGTGCTAATACCTTCCCTTTCTATAATCTACCCCCCGTACTCATAAATATCCCAAAAAAGGAATTTTTATGTGCTTTTTTCCTTTTCTTGTTGGATAAAATAAAAGTTGGTGGCGACTCTTGCTTACCGCGACATTTGCAAACAAAAAATGCAAACCAGTATTAACAGTCAGTTCTGCCACCGTATCATAGAACTGGCGACTCTGCTGGGGAAAGAATAAGTGGGGTGTACCTAAGGAATAGTTCATAATATTGTTTTCAATTGTTTGAATTGTTTGATTTATATTTGTGGGCCTTGTATTGGAGTTACATTAGATCCTAACACGGATCTGGGGGACACCTTTTAGGTAAGTAGCAATAGACTGTGAGGGAACTGTACAGCGTAGACCGGTACGGTTGAAGCAGTAGCTACGTTGATGTGACACATTAGTTGGTACCGATACCCCTTGTGGAGCAATAAGGAGAGTATGGGGTTGCTAATGAGTCATTAAGCATCAACTGACCTTAGAACCTATAATTGACCAACTTGGCCATATAAAAGTAGCAGTATGCTACACTCATTGAGACCATACTCTCGTGATGATTTCGTCCGCAAGAAAAGGTTGCTAAACTGGAATTATGATCGATCGAGGATGGTCAGTGATATTGAGAACCTCTAGAACCCGGTTACTATTACTAGGATAGGTTGAACCAACTAAACTGAAAGAGGGTAATACCTAGACCCCATGCAAGCCTAAACTTAAGGTTGTTTGTGTGACTTGTGTGCTTTCAAACTTGAACTACTTGCACATTTTTGTTATCTGACAACATGAGTTCCTTGCAGATTTTGTTTACAGTCCTTATCCAATAACTTGGATTTCTTGCCGGATTTACTTACTTACATCACCTTGTATTTACTTAAACGCATAACATACACATCATAATATCATTCCTTAACATTTCCTTAACCATTTCAAGGATCTCAAAGATTTGTGATGCGGTTTATGGTAAATCAAACGTCTTGCAAGGGGCAAAGGGGATTTATTTTCCTCTAGCCAATGTCATCTAGAGATCAAAACACGATAATTTGAGTCAATGGCTATGACCCACTCGATATGGTGAGCTTGACTCTTGAAGAAGGACTCTCAACAAACGCGAAGTTTCTTCAATCAAATTCTAACAGTTTCTTGTTTACCCCGCGAGATCCTTGAAAACATTGCATATATATATCATACATATCATTGCATTACAGGTACCATTACAGGTTTCTCATCTTCTTCGCTATTTAATTCTGCAATCATGTCTTCTGAAACACCTACTGATCAAGCCATCAAGGCTCTTCAAGCTCAGAATGCTCAGTTTCAGGAAATGTTCTTGAACTTGGCCAAGAGTCAACAAGATTTGAAGACTCTTATCTTGAAGGACAAGAAGAAGAAGAAGAAGAAGAAGAAGAAGAAGGTGGTCCTCTTGAATATGGGTCGCAGATTCGGGAACAATTTGCGACAAGAGACTGATTTGTCCCATTCATCTGGAGGGGGAGAGAATCAAGAGGAAAGAAAGGGTCCTAGCCCTGTGGTTTCTGACAATGACACAGACTTTGATGAAGACTAGTATCCTCCTGCTGAGGATAGATATAAGCAACTTGAAGACCGGCTCAGTGCAATGGAAATTCAGAAGATACCTGGGTTGGACTTTGGAGATCTGGGATTGGCATCTGGGGTGGTGATCCCTCACAAGTTTAAAGCTCATGTCTTTTCTCAGTATGACGGGGTATCCTGCCTGAAGCTACACCTCCGCTCATACGTCAGAAAGATTCAACCCTATACTGCTGATAGAAATCTATGGGTTCATTTCTTTCAAGATAGTCTGTCAGGGACTAAACTTGAATGGTTCTGTCAACTAGAAGGAGCTAACGTCCGCAACTGGGAGGACCTTGCTGCTGCTTTTTACAAGCAATACCAGTATAATGCCGACCTTGCTCCCACACGTACTCAGCTTCAGGGTATGTCTATGGGTACATGCAAAGGCTTTAAGGACTACGCTCAGAAGTGGAGAGGTCTTGCTGGAAGAGTACAACCCCCTCTGTCTGACAGGGAGTTGGTGGATATGTTTCTTGGGACTTTGTCTGGTCCCTATTTAAATCATTTGATCGTCAGCTCGTCAGTAGATTTCACCGAACTGATTCTGACTGGAGAAAGAGTAGAAGCTGGGATCCTGAGTGGTAAGATCCAGAAAGATACCTCTTCGAGTACAGAGAAGAAGTCATTTGGTGACAAGAGGGAAGCCAATGCTGTGCACGGCCAGAAGAGGCATAGCCAGGCAGACTACCACCAATCTGTGGGGGCAGTGTTAATCTCTAATTCGGCACGCACACAACGACCACAACAACAAAATAATCAGCCAAAGGGGGAAAGACTTCAAAGGCAGTTCACCCAAATCAACATGCCATTGTCACAAGCAATGCAGCACATGTTGAAGATGAATCTGATTACGGTGATAAACCCTCATCCGAACCCTAAGACTTCTTCTCTTAACTACAACCCAGATGCAAGGTGTGCTTATCATTCCGGTAGCCCGGGGCACGATACTAAAGATTATTGGGCGCTGAAATACAAGATTCAGAATATGATTGACGCTAAGGAGATCAAATTCGACCCTCCTGAGACTCCCAATGTGATCACTGCTCCCTTGCCAAAATATGGCTAGGATTAAAAGCACTTTTGTTCATTTGAATTCTGAAGTTGTATTTTTCTTTGCTTATTCAAACAATTATTGTCATGTCAAACTTTTTTATTTCATTAATGCATTACACGTGTCTGTTTTGAATTAATTGTTTTCACTATGCTTAAATTGCTTCATATTTCCTTTTTGTGATGTTCAACTCTCGATTAAAAAACTCTAAGCCTTTAGAAGGAGGATGACGAAAATGATATCAAAAACTCTACAGTATGCTTTTGAACAGACCCTGCTGACGATGTACAGGAGTTGTTTCAAATCCTAAACAATGGAGTTATAAGGAAGATAATCCATAGTCAACCCCTTTGAGCCAAAGAAGTTGGAGTTTTTCTTATCACACAAATTAAAACCCTTAATCACAACCTAGGGCAGGGTAGTTTCTCAGTTAATTCGGGTGCACAATGAATGGCATCAAAGAGGTCCTTCCAAAATAAAAGATGGTGATGGTTCCTTATAATCGTCAGGACAGGCAGTCATTATCTCTCAAAAATAAAAGCCCATTAAGTCAAAACCTATGAAGGAGACTTACAAAACTGGGGCATCTCGCTGACTGTAATCACAAAAGAAACAGTTCAGGCAAAAGACAGGGATAATAAAATCAAAAAGAAAGAGATCCTACAAACTCTCAACAAAAATGACTGCCTGGTCAAAATAAACTGTCAGTATTCGAAGCATCATTAGAATATCAGAGCAAAGACTCAAACAGGATCTAAATACACAATTAGCTGAGTTTAGGATCTAAGAACATCACGAAGAATGGGTGGGTACAAATAAAATTTAAGCCTTTATCCTTTGTTTTCTTGAACCGTGAACCAGGCCACGTTATAACCCTTAAAAGTCCTAGCTGAAGCATGGGTTAGTTCGAAAGTATATTGTTACAAAAGGTATCCTGACACCTGTAGGGCTTGCTGTAAATCCTGAGTTGACATCACATTTTACAAAAATTCGCTTGTTTTATTGAAAACTGCATTATCAAAGAACTTCAAAATAGACATAAGCTTTGCATTCTTAAAATAACATTGTTTGCATATGACTATTTGTTCAACAACAGAGAAATTCGCACGACGAATATCTAGTGAATAAAAATATTCTCAATAAAAAGGATCACCTCAAGTGGAAAAAACACTTCCAACCAAGGGGCATGGCATGAGCATTGTCTATCATCTGGAGAAGTCAAGTCAAGATTCAAGGAGTCTCTCAAAGATGCCAAATAGCCAGGGGCAGATCTCCATCTGAATCACTTGGGGCATTGGACATGAATTCCAGCAACGAATCTTGTATGATCAAACGAACATCTTCTGGTAGTATGGCAATACAACACTACCGACAATGATAACTCCCTACACCCTAAGAGCGTGGACATAGTCAGAAAATACTGCGCATGAACAAAGACCCGCTAGGTTGACAGGCCTAGGAAAAAATAAGGGCATCCCTATGAACCAAAAGGGTTCGGGCAAAAATTAGGGATAAAAACAAAAAAAAAGATTTGTACACCCGGTAAGTCGAAAACCTGAAAAGGCGGCTTGGGCAAGAAAGGGTATCCCGGTGGACTGAAAATCTGAAAAGACAGTCCAGGCAAAAGTTAGGGATTAAAGCGTACGAGTATGTCCCGTCATCTCGTCACTTGCCTACCAGAAGAAGATTTTTCATTTCAATCGGCAATTACCAAGCACCTCATAGGTTGGAAAAATACTCGATCCACAAGGCCTCCGCAAGCACCTTCTCCCACAGATACAGGGGCAAAAAAGTCTCGATGCAAAGTCATTGTCATATCCTCAGCCCGCGTCCCAGTAACATCTACACTCCCCGCAGCGTAAGAAAAGGACAGTGGTGTTAATTCTCCCCAGTTGAGGCTCGCAACCACGAATGGGTCGGTAAGATTCTACCCAAGCAGAGTTTATTTATCACCAGCACTGGAAGATTATCCCCAATAGAGTCTGGAAGATTATCCCCAGTAGAGTCTAAAATATTATCCCCAGTGAAGTCGCCATTGGAAAATCATCCCCACGGAGTTCATTCCTTTCACAGACAGAAATTCAATCCCCAACAAGGTTCACTGTTACCAGCAACAGTAATTCATCCCCAACTGAGTTTTATTTCTCTAAATCAGCAGATCTTCTAGTAGAGTATATACTCCCCACAGAGTCATTTCCTCGTCAGCCCATTCCCCAGCGAGTTATTCTCTTCTGCAGGATTATTCTCCCAATCATCTTCGGTCGTTATCTCCAGTGAGCGAAACTCTTTATTCTCCAACAACAGTCAGGGATTTATTTTCCCAAACTCGGACGTACCACAATAGTATTTCATGTTCATATATCATGACGTGCGCATACATATTGCATACAACATAATTTCATTTATTTTGAGAACATCATCATACAATGCATGTCATGCATCATATACGATTAATCATGTACCTTTTCAAGAAAGATGGTTATCACCAACAACTTCCAGCAAGTTCAAGATTAACTCCGGAAACTAAACAGAGTAATTATCTGCACAATCAAATGCAGCTTTACACGGGTTTGTCACGAAGAAATCTTACACGGGTTTCTCCTAAATGCAGCTTCACACGGGTTTATCCTGAAAAATCTTACACGGGTCCTTTCTCATATATTTCTGAATAAAGTTTTACAAGAACTTATCACAAAGTAACCTTACCCAGGTTCCTCCTGAAGTTTTACACGAACTTATCACAAAGTAACCTTACCCAGGTTCCTCCTGAAGTTTTACACAAACTTGTCTCAAAGTAACCTTACCCCGGTTCATTCTGAAGTTTTACACGAACTTATCATAGAGTAATCTTACCCAGGTTCCTCCTGAAGTTTTACACAAACTTATCCCGAAGTAACCTTACCCAGGTTCCTCCTTACAATTTCCCGATGTAGTTTTACCCAGACTCATCCTGAAGCAACCTTACCCAAGTTCCTCCTTACAATTTCCCGATGTAGTTTAACCCAGACTCATCCTGAAGCAACCTTACCCAGGTTCCTCCTTACAATTTCCCGATGTAGTTTCACCCAGACTCATCCTGAAGCAACCTTACCCAGATTCCTCCTTAAAATTTCCCGATGTAGTTTTACCCAGACTCATCCTGAAGCAACCTTACCCAGGTTCCTCCTTACAATTTCCCGATGTAGTTTTACCCAAACTCCTCGCAAAGCAACCTTACCTAGGTTTCTTCCCGGTTCAGCTGCAGTTTTACCTAAACTCCTCATGAAGCATCCTTACCTAGGTTTCTTCCCGATTCAGATGCAGTTTTACCTAAACCCATCATGGAGCAACCTTACCTAGGTTCCTTCTCAGTTCAGATGTAGTTTTACCTAAACCCATAATGGAGCAACCTTACCTAGGTTCCTTCTCAGTTCAGATGTAGTTTCACCTAAACCCATCATGGAGCAACCTTACCTAGGTTCCTTCTCTTTCCCGATGTAGTTTCATCTAGACTCATCTTGGAGCAACCTTACCTAGGTTCCTTCTCTTTCCTGATGTAGTTTCACCTAGACTCATCCTGAAGCAACCTTACCTAGGTTCCTCCTCAGTCCTGATGCAGTTCTACCCAAACTCTTCACAAAGCAACCTTACCCAGGTTCCTTCTCGGTTCAGACGCTATTTTACCCAAACTCCTCACAAAGCAACCTTACCCAGGTTCCTTCTCAGTTCAGATGTAGTTTCACCTAAACCCATCATGGAGCAACCTTACCTAGGTTCCTTCTCTTTCCCGATGTAGTTTCATCTAGACTCATCTTGGAGCAACCTTACCTAGGTTCCTTCTCTTTCCTGATGTAGTTTCACCTAGACTCATCCTGAAGCAACCTTACATAGGTTCCTCCTCAGTCCCGATGCAGTTCTACCCAAACTCTTCACAAAGCAACCTTACCCAGGTTCCTTCTCGGTTCAGACGCTATTTTACCCAAACTCCTCACAAAGCAACCTTACCCAGGTTCCTTCTCGGTTCAGACGCAGTGTTATCCAAACTCCTCACGAAGAAACCTTACCCAGGTTCCTTTTCATAACCCTACTATCCAGGTTTCTTTTCTCTTATCTTCAGACAGCAGTCCACAACACTATAAGACCCAGACCTATCAAACACGATCGGTTTCACCTTTCCCTAGTAGGTCGCGGTGCAGCCTGTACACAACTAGATACACATTTCACTTCCGCTTCCTCAAGCCGAAGTTAATTCCTCAATTGAATAACGGATGACTGAAGTTCCTAAATGTCAGCAGAGATGATTCCTCAGTTGAATAACGGATGACTGAAGTTCCTAAATGTCAGCAGAGATGATTCCTCAGTTGAACAACGGATGACTGAAGTTCCTAAATATCAGCAGAGATGATTCCTCAGTTGAACAACGGATGACTGAAGTTCCTAAATGTCAGCAGAGATGATTCCTCAATTGAACAACGGATGACTGAAGTTCCTAAATGTCAGCAGAGATGATTCCTCAGTAGAGTACGGACGACCGAAGTTCCTAAAATTCAACAGAGATGTTTCCTCATTGGAATACGGACGACCGAATATCCTAAAATTCTACTTCTCTCAACAAAGATCAGCCCTCCCCAGCGGAATCTTCCTCAATAACAGGTATATAAGCTCTCACTAAGGAATCTCTTATGCGATCAACACTCCTTCAGATGGCATCTTTAAGCCCATCCCCTCGTCAGCAATCTCCAAATTACATCTGTAAGCCCATTCCCGACATCACAAGACCATTACCACTTCATGTGAGTGCAAATTTCTGGGCACTCTAGTGTTCAATCATCTTCCACCTTCGGATCACGAAAGGCACCAAAAGCCAATCTACATCCTCAGGTTTAAGAAGATTGAACAGGGGCATCTGTTGTACCCCAAAATTTTCCCTCCCATATTTCTAAAAACATTGCAAGAAAAATCTCCAAGTTGCCCAAGGTTGCTCAAGAGTTGGTCAGACAAGCTCTCTCCTAAGGCAGTCTACCCCAAATTAGGGTTTTGTGTTGCATCAAGATCCTTGAGTCCAAATGACCTAAAGTGCTACCCAAAGTCCTAATATGTTCTCAAGATCATCCATGTCAAATTTCAAGCCTTGCAGAGGAAGTTTGCTTAGTCAATTGCTCAAAGGTCCAAAAATCGACTGTGCTAGGGCAAAAGTCAACTGTGACCCAAATACAGTCAAACTTCAAGATTTTTTGTCAACATTCTCATTTTGAAGGATATTTCATCATTTTATCAAGGGTTGATCATGATTCATCAAGGATTGCTCAAGATTCATCAAGATTCAAAAGTTGCTAAGTTAGGGTTTTATAGGAAAAGTCAACTCAAATTTGACCAAGCATAACCTTCTCATACTTTATGAGAAATGACCCATACAAAGCTCATTTTGAAGAGGATGCAATTACATACAATCCATATTCATACCCCAAGATCAAAATATGCACTCACAAGAAGTTATGAATTTGGACATTATAGGTCATTTTTGAAAGTCAACAAAAACACCTTTTTTGTCAAAGCTTCTAACTTGATAATGGAATATCAAAATGAGATCAGACCAAAAGGGATGGTTAAAGGGAATCTCAAGATTTCTAAAAAGTCCAAGAACACCTCCAAAAGTTCAAAATTGAAGAAGTTATACATTGTTGAAGTTGGACTTTTTTGCAAAATTGCCAAAAGTCAACTATCCCCAAAACTTCAAATTTTGCCAAATGGGCCCATTATTTTTCACTTGTTTTAAGTTTTCCTTGTAGCCCACGTGTTCCAGCCTTGGCCATGTGTTCATATCATTTTTTATTAATTATTTTGATTTTATTTGAATTAATTTGATTTAAATCAAAATAAATCAAATAATAATCCAAAAGCATTGATAACAAAGATTTTGTGTTGATTTCAGGTTCCATTATACAGCTTGCCATCATCAAATTCGTATCAAATCAATTATGTGCAAAAAATATTGAAATCAAGCCAATTTGGAAAGTTTGTAAAAGCAAATCAAATCCACATCAAGAGCATTGATAGATCAAGATTTGGACAAAGAAAACAACCCTAATGTATTATACAATACGTAAGTAAGCGAAACACACAAGAATCATGGTTAGAGATCACTGGTAGAGGCATAACAAAACTTGCAAAAACAAAGAAAAAGTGTGGGATCGAAATCAAGGTTAGAGGCGTTTTTAGGGCTTGGCAAGCATCACAATCACTTCCTGGCAACCTCCATAAGCAAAACCAATCACCACCAGGCGTTTTCAAGCTTCCATACGCACTGTAAGTCTCACGCGAGGTAGCCCTGTTCTTGATTTCGTATTTCCAGATTTAGGCATTGTTAACATGAAATAACTTCATATTCTTAACCCTCACATCATTTGCAAGCTTTTCACAATAACCAATTGCATTTATCTGACCTGTATGAAGATCCACCATTGCTAGGGTTTGGTTCTTATTTTTGGGGTTTTTTGTTTCAGGAAAAATTGGCCATGATAATGGATATAGTTATGATCAGCAGGTTGAGACGAACACAACCATGTTCTTAGAATGAATTTTCATGGCCTATGCAAGATTTTGGAATGAACATGGGTTGTAGCGACGGACCTCTGTCCGTAGGTATAGCCATTGGAACATTTGGCAACGATTCAGGGACAGGGATGATGATTTGTCATCCATCCATAGGGCCATTCAAATAATGTGTGTTTTTTTATTTTGCTGGCAATTAATTTTGTTTTTTATATATTATATTTCATTTGCATGGTAATAACAAAAGCAATAAAGCAGCCCAGTGGTGGACACCTCAGCGCTTAAGGACCCAAAGGCTGGAGGTCAGGGGTTCGATCCCTGCCTCCAGCAAATTGCATTTTCTTGTTATTTTTCAGGAAATCATGTGTATGCTTAAGCTTGAGATCTACGATAGACACTCACCATCAAAGCGCCAGATGGCCAAATGGCCAGATCTGGTGGTCAAGTAGTGGAGGTACACCATGGAATCAGTCAACGCCAATGCACTGGATTGCAAAAAGTCCACATGGATCAGCATGTTTGGGCCAACAAAAAATGCTCTCTACACCTCCAAAAAGGCCCATTCTCTCCTTCTCTTTATATTTTATTTATTTTATTTAATTGTTTTATTTTATTTTAATTAACTTCTAACCAATGGAATAATTTTCTTTTTTATCACAAAATCACAAAAAAAATACTTTTTAATTCAGAATTTTATTTTTTTATTAAATACTAACTAATTAATTAGGTTTTTAATTCTAGGAAACTTTAATTTATTTTTGTAAATAAATAAAATTAATTAGAAACTATTAGGTTTTAACTAATTTAATTATTTTAATTTCTTTCTTAAATTAACAAAAAAACCTAAAATATGTCATTTATTATTTTTCACCAATTAGTTTATTTTAGAATTAATTTAATATTTAATTTAGGATTTAGTTCTTTTCTTAAAATAAAAACAACAAAAAAGGCATTTTCTTTTAAAAGGGTCAAAACCATAATTCGCATTCGATTTAATTTCGCGTCACGCTTTATTTCTTTCATCCAATTAATGTATCTGCTTCTGGTATGTAATAGTTAATTAGGACATTTAATTATTTTACCGCTTTATTTATTTTTCAAAGGGTTGTTTTTGGCAATGTAAATACCCGACACCTTCTAATAATTAGTTTTAATTTCCGCATTTTAATTCTGCAAATTATAACTGCTAGATGTTTGATAATAGGGCTTTCATGACAAGAATGAAAGTTTAAACTTAAAATCAAATTAGATCATCCTTAACATGTGCAAAGATAAAAAAAACTGAAAACGACACACTCGCACATGCGCACTCTTAGGGTACACCCCACTTGGTTGCCTTCATACACGGTCATTGAGTATATGTCGTTTTAGAGGTCGCCCTCTTGTCTAAAGATCATAGTTGCCTCAAAACGGTTGCCTCGGATATTGTTGCCTCAAATATATGATCTAAGACATTAGGGTTACCGCTAAGGCGTCCTAACATTGCTTTAGTGATCGTATGTCCCTCATTCAAATTGACCCTCAAAACTCCAACAACGGTGCTACCTACTCATTAATAGTGGGATAGCATTGTCTAAAGGAAATTAGCATAGAACGATTCCTTTTTCGAGTAGGTAGATAGTCCTTAGATACTTGCTCATCCAAAACAAAATTTTTTCTCACACTTACACTTTTTCAAACAAAGTTTTCAAAAACACTTCATTACACTCTTGAGGACAGAAGCAAGAGTTAAATCGAAGTTAAAAACAAAAACTTTTTCAAACCCACAAACACAAAGAAAACAATTTTGAAAATGATGAGCAAGTATCTAAGAGCCCGTAGGTAACTACGGATAGAAAGGGTGCTAATACCTTCCCTTTCTATAATCTACCCCCCGTACTCAGAAATATCTCAAAAAAGGACTTTTTCTGTGCTTTTTTCCTTTCCTTGCTGGATAAAATAAAATTCGGTGGCGACTCTTGCTTACCGCGACATTTGCGAACAAAAAACGCAAACCAGTATTAATAGTCAGTTCTGCCACCGTATCACAAATCTTATTCAATCCACCTGTTTGGCTGTTCATTACCATTATCCTATCAGATCTTTGATTGTATGGTGTTTAGCCTACTTCTTGTTCTTTACCATCGTTAACCTATTAGATCTTTGGTAGAATGGTACTCAATCCACCTATTTGGTTGTTCACTACTGTTATCCTATCAGATCGTTGATGGTATGGTGTTCATTCCACTTCTTGTTGTTTACCATTTTTAACCTATCAAACCTTTGATAGAATGGTATTGAATCCACTTGTTTGGTTATTCACGATCGTTAACCTATCAGATCTTTGGTAGAATGGTACTCACCTCCTGTGACATATACTACCCATTTAGGATTTTATCCTCAATAGGGTTTGTATTACCTTCTCCTCATTGGACTTTATCCCAATAGATTTGAGCTTTTAACCGTCATCTCTGAGTCAGTATTACCCTTATTTATTGAGATGATGTTATCTTTTTTCCTTGATCTCCTCATTGGACTTTACCCCAATGGAGTTGAGTTCCCTTGTCCCCTAGCGGGGTTGATTTTCCTCCAACAAAGTCAAATTTATTTCCCCAGTCGAGTCGGTAATCCTTTCAAAGGTTACTACCTTGTCAGTGCCACATTTTATTGGAAGTGGTATAGCGGCAAGCAACAAAAGTTTTAGAAATATTTATCCGAGAATTTTTCATGTCCACAGAGATTGGTTATTGAATTGTCATTCGACAAATCTCTCGTTAATGAGTTTGGGGATAAATGGGTTTGTAAAGAAAATGTTATCAACAGAAAATAAATGTAAACAAAAGAAAAAACTGAGGAAGAACTTATCAAGCCTGCATATAATCTACTCATCACAGACTTAAATCTACCGACCAGTTACATTCAACCTAACAATACTCATCAATGTCACTACATATCACTCATAACCTAAGTCATTTCTAACTCAATTGAAAGACCGACTGTATCACCAAGGAAATGATCTCTCTACCTCATCAACAACACAGAAGAAAACTATGTAATCGCACTAACGATATCTCAGTATAGCACAACCACACAGAGGCATTAAGCTTTCATACCCAATTAGATGTTAGCTCTAAATATATCTCTAGAGTTCAGAAACTAACAGATAATCATCCTAGATAAGAATCTAAGCAGTATATGTCTATAACAACTCAAATCCCTAGAACAGAGCAAAAATCTAAGACAATAATCCACAAAGATTTGTAAAGCAAGTTTAATATAACATCATGGGCGACAAATATACATGAGTTCAGAGTAAATACATGTACAAAATCAACACATAAAGAATACACAAAGAGGAAGAGAAATGAACCACAAATATACCAATTTGCCAATGCCGATTGATGAGCAATCTACCTCGGATCATCTGTATGCAAGCTTCAATGTTGTTTTCTAAGCTCTAACTATCAAAAAATGAAGGATGATGGATTTGGGGTCAAAAATACCCAAACCATACCCAAAAAATGTGTTTTTACACCTAAATGCACATTTCTGATTGTACAGCATCGCCCGACGACCAAAACAACATTTTTCCCACGCTACATCTCGCCTAGAATCGCCCGGCGACCAAAAAGTGTCGTCCGGCGACGGATGACAGAAAGTTGAAAAACCAGCACATCATTCTGCATTATTTCGGCCATAACTTTTGAACTGTAACTTTGATTCGCGCCCAGTTCAAAGTGTTGGAAAGCTTATTCAATGATCTTTCTAACAATGTATAAATATCAAAGCTTGAATACCTACAAAAATGAGATAAAATCAATTAAACTCAATAATATTTATATAATAACGCAATAAATACACTATAACATAAACTATACCGAATATACACTAAAGTTGAGGTTTATTGACAAAAAACAAACGAATTAAGCCGATGAGTTCTAATTATTCACACTCAAATTCACAATAATTTATCACTCATCACTTGCTTCTTGCATTGTTAAGGATTCCCCTAGTAAAATTCTTACTTTGCATTATGTTCTTTTAACGGTGACGTTGGCTTTCCCTATTCATTAGTTATCCCCAGAGTCGTATCATTCCCCAGTGATTTATTTTTCTGGTTGAACTCTCCTCCTTAGTGTGTCTACATTATTTTTGTTTTTTTCCAGTGGTGTCTTGTTTCCCCTGTGGAGTTCATGTTTTAGCATGCATAATCATGAGCATTACATGGCATCTTAGGGCCAAAAATAGGGTTTATTTTTGTATTAAAGTATCTTCATTCGCGTTGAAACAAAGGTTTTAACCTTCGTATCTACGGATAGAAGATACTTAAATAAGGGCAACTATTATACCTCAATTTTCCCCCTAAGTCCTTTACTATCTCATATCATCACAATACATCAAGATCATGCATTCAGGTTGGCTATCATTTCTATCTTTAGGTTTTCCCTTGAGGGATCATCAAGCACCCTGATTGTGTATCGTGTACATATGTGTTTCATTTTTTTACTGGCCTCTAACCTATAGAACCAAAAATATATGTTTTGTTTTCTTATATATTTGTGTTTTGCAGGTACTGAGTCAAAGCATCCAACCATAATGCTTTTTTCCACTTTTTTCTACAAAAATCGGTTCCCCATATTCAAGAAACTGGTTTCCCTCATTGATTTTATGATTTAAGTCAATTCAATGACTTAGTCTCAATATTTATGTCGCTACAGTTATTGTCATCATTGTTTTTGCTTTGAGTAAATAAGAGAGAAATGGTGAAAGAGAGGTAATGTTGTCTTAATTATACCAATGTTTGAATAAAGTAATTTTGAATAAGTCAACAAAGAAATTGGTGAGAGAGTTTGGATATATTAATTTTGTAAGCTTTCGGTCTGATAGCTAGAGGATGTAGTTCATATTAGATTTTATAAATAATTTTGAATTGGTTTATAATAAATCCAATTGGATAATGTTTTAGTATTGAGACTAATTTGCTTTTCTTTTAATTTAGTTGTAATAATATGCATATAATTCAAGTTGTGTTGCTTGTTTTTTCTATTGCATTTTAATTTCAGAGTTAATTGTGTGGATGCTTGTGCGTATGATGACATAGCTTACTCTTGTGCCTTATCTGATATGTTGGGTAGTTCCTCTATGTTGTTGGTTTTGTCTGTGTGTTTCATCTGATGCAGGGATTCTCATTCATTTTGATGATTATCTGATGTTTTGAGTTTTATCTGATACCTTGAGTTTATCTGATGTACTTTCTGTTTGTGATTTATTTTCACCTGATGCATTCTTTGTCGTGATTTATTTTCACCCGATGCCTGGTATACTCTTGGTTTATTCTATGCACGTGGCTTTAATGCAAAGGATGAGAATTCTATGTTGACTATATTATTTCAAGTGTTGACTTCTTGTTTGGTAAGTTCCTTACCTTATGCTTTTAGGATAGTCTCTTCATCTCCTCAAATTCTTCAATTTTCAAAACCTTCTCATATTTTTCAAAACCTTCTTGTTTTAAATAAAGTTGAATGCTTTCATAATAAACCTTTACTTTGTCAAGTGACTTTTCAAAGTTAATTTTCTTAATAAATGCTAAACCACATGAGCATATCAAAACTCTTTCAAAAGACTAAAAACATTCAACCTCATTCAAACCTTTTTGTGCTCTCGTGTACCTTTTCTCCTTTAAAACTTTTTTCAAGATTAGACATGAGCCATTTATAGTTGATATGTCATTCTCCTATTCCTATGATTGTAAAGATGTCGACTTTTCCACTTAAGTACTAGAGGTGTGTCCAAACCCTCCCTCATGTTGGTGCATTGTCCCTCTTTCTCATACTTTATGAGCGATTAGGTGAGTCTTCTCCCTAAAAATGATGACTTGTCTCTTCATTTAAAATCAATCAACACACCAAGTTTTTTTCTTTTTTAGAAGAACTACGTGGTTCTGATTCCACTATTGCATATTTGTGGTACATAGGCACATGGCTCTCAAAGTCTTGTCGAATCAAAATAATAAAAATAATTTCCTTTCTCATCTCTCCAATCATTTTGCAAACACCTTATTTAGCCAAATACACATATATTTAAAGAGATTTCTGCGGAGTATCATATATGTTTAAGGTGTTAATACCATCCCTTTGCATAACCAACCCCCATACCTTATCTCTATTTTATTTTGATTTTTAGTCGCTCTTTTCTCATTTCCCTTTGAAAATAATAAAGTGTGGTGGTGACTTTCACTTTGTGAGTTAAGTCAATTAATGGCTTAGTCTTAACTTTTTACCGCTACACCTAAGCATTTTATTCCTAAGTTGCAGTTTAAAGTCGAGGATTTTATTTGCAATCATACATGGACCATTCCACACTCTATACAACAAATGTTCCACTCTCTTCAAACTCACTTAAATAATATGGACATACCTTTGGAGCCTAAGGATGACAGACTGGTTTGGAATCACACCATTACGGGCATTATATCTTTGCAATATGCTTACACCGTTACTACTTCTGGGTTGTTTCACCTTGTTCCTTGGGCCAAAAACATATGGAATCTAACTATTCCCCCATCTACTTCTGCTATGATGTGGCAGATTTTGCATAAAAAGATGCCAACTAATGATGATTTGGCGACTAGAGGTTGCTACTTGCCCTCTATGTGCAATTTATGCAAAGGTTGCAGTGAGAATGCCAATCATATTTTTCTCACATGTCCCTTTGCTTTGAAGTTGTGGAATTGGCTTCAAAACATCATTAGGGACCCCATAAACTTAGATTCCTTTTTATCTACTTTTGTTGTTTGTAATAGAGGCTGGAGAAAGTAATGTACTCTTGTTATCACAACTGCTATTATGGAAATTTTCAAGGCTATCTGGAATATCAGAAATCAGGCCAGATTCAGTAGCAGACAAATTAATTTCAATAGAAACACTGCTAGCATCATTGCCTCAATGTCTCTTACAGGAAAGCATCGCTCTCTTTCTATAGGACCAACTATCTTAGACTTCACTATTTTAAAGGCTTTCCATGTTCAAAATCATCATCCAAATTCACCTCAAATAAAATAAGTCATATGGATTCCTCCCTTCAGTTCTTGGACCAAATGCAACATTGATGGTTCAACTTTGGGCAATCCTGGTACGGCTTCTTATGATAGCCTGTTCAGAAACTTTAAAGGTGAGTGCATCCGATGTCTTACAAACAATATCAGTATTCTAAATTATTTCTATGCAAAGCTCATGGGGATAATATTGGCCATTGAGAAAGCTAACATTAAAAACTAGAATCGCTTGTGGATAGAAACGGATTCTTTGATTGATACCTTAGCCTTTTATAATCCTGTTATTGCTCCTTGGAGTCTTTACAATAGGTGGTGTAATTGCATTATAATCCCAAAGACTATGACCTTTATGATCTCTCATATCCTTAGAGAAGGCAACATGTGTGCGGATGGTCTCGCAAGCATAGGTCTTGATTTTCACGAATTCACTTGGTGGCATACCCTTCCAATTTCTATTAGAAAGTATCTTGTGGTGAACAAGTTAGGCATTCCAAACTTTAGATTATCTCTTTTTTTTTATTTCTCTTTTGGGCTCTTTATGGGATTGGCTCATCCCTTTCTTCTTTTTTGGATAAACAATATAATATTTTGGATAAACAATGTAACAACTTTAAATAATAATAATAAGGGTTAAATATGTTTTTTATTCCTATAAATATCTCAAATTTCATTTTTAGTTCTTATTAAGATAATGACATGTTTTAGTCCCTATAAAATTATTATGCACGTAGTTTTAGTCTTTGTTGTTAAACCAATGTGTATTTTTGAATGATTATTTTGTAGACTTGTTTAGAATGTTATAAAAAGTTCCTTGGAAAAAAAGAAATTCAAAATTTAATTTCTAAGTCGATATTTTTATTATTTTTATCAATATCTTTTGAAATTTAAAAAAACCATATTTAATTCTTTTCATTTTAAAATATTCTAAAATTTGATAAAGAAATATTTTATAGTATTCTAAACACGTATGAAAAATATTATTTAAAAATTTAAAAGTTAAGGGTAATTAAACAGTTTTTAAAATTTTAAAAAATATCAGGGATTAAAACTGGATGAACAAAAATTTTTTAGGGACCAAAATTTATCCTTTTTCTAATAGGGATTAAAAATGAAATTTAATATATTTATAAGGATCAAAAACATATTTAACCCTAATAATAATAATCATACCCCTCTATTTTTTGAATAAACCGAGATAAAAGATACACTAGTTTTGAAAATAATAAAAGTGTGGTTGTTGGGGTTCGAATTCATGTGCATCTAATTATACCCCTCAGTTTTTTAATCACCGAGGTTTTAAATAGAAACTTTTCGTGACGACCTTCGTTACCTTGCTATTTTAACCGATGTAAAACGCATTTCGCGTATGAGGTTAAAAGCATTATTTGTTTTAGTGCATTCTGCCTTTGTCTTCTTTGTTTTTTTTCTCCTTGTGATATTTTATCTGAGCATTATTAAGATTATTCGACGGGGAAGGAACTTCATAATCCTCTTCTACAGCTTTTCAAAGGTCTAAAGCTTCAAGATAAGACTCCATTTTTACCGCCTAAAAATCATAGATGTCTCCATCAAAGAGAGGAGTAGCAAGTTTTGAAAAACAAGACTATATATCCATTTGACATGTCTCTCAAGAAGAGAGCTCTTGATATCAATTATAAAATTTGATTTTAAATAAGAAAAGAAAAATGACATAGAAGGAGCATGCGGAGAGTATTGTGAATTTTTTTAAATGTTAAATATATTTATGGTCCTCCTAATTATCTCATATTTCACTTTTAGTCTCTCAAAAAAATTTCTTTAAAAAATGGTCCTCTTAAAATCTTTTACCACATTTTTTATCCCTCCTGTAACTTAGCGACGAATTTTTCCAACTTAGCGATCTTATTAGCGACTATTTCTATTTAGCGGCGGTTTTAGCAAGAGGGACCAAAATTGCGGATGAAAATTTTTAAGATCATTATTCGAAGAAAAATTTATAGGAACTAAAATCGAATTTAAATTATTTATAAGAACGGAAAACATATTTAACCATTTTTTTTAAATAACCATATTTTCAAATTATATACTCAAATAATCATCATTTCAAATTATTCACTAAAATGACCATATTTCAAACAAACAAAAAATTGCACTAAAGAGAAGACGTCGTTGATAATGACGCGTACACTAAAAAATACACATAAAATAAATAAAAAACAACTTATTTTTTAACAATAAAACAATGAAAAATGTTATTCTATAACCTAAAGTTACACATACACCGTATTTCATTGTTTACCGTATTGATGAACAGTGAAATATTATAATATTAAAAAAATATTTTAAAAAAATATTTTTTATTTTTTATATATTTTTTTAAAATTGTTGGATTAACCAACTTTATTATTTTATTAACCAACTTTTCATACTTTATTAACCAACTTTATTTTACTACTAAAAATTACTTTTAAATATTTGAGTAGCCTATTAATCAACATCATAATTTCGTTAATTAATTTTTTATATTTTATTAATCAATTTTATTTTACTACTAAAAATTATTTTTAAAATCTAAGTTTGTATTAATCAACTTTATCACTTTATTAACCAACTTTATTTCACTATTAAAAATCATTATCCACGAACAGTTCATAGATATTATTCATACACTGACGCATACTATTCATATTCTATTTACGATATTGTTCATGATACTACTCATAAATATATTTTTCTTTATAAAAATAATAATATTCACTGTATAATTACAGTGAACAGTATTTAATATAAGTATTATATCAAATTATAATATAGGAATAACATTCCTGTAAAACAATAGATATTAATATTATACCTTGACTTATTCAAACTAAAAAAATCAACCTCAAAAGACACGTTAAACACTAGTTTTTTTTTGTTGATAGAACTTAAACACTAGTTTTTACTCACTTGAGAATAGTATACAACCTTGATCTCTATTTAAGTACTTTAACTTGTTGCGGCCCTACTGTCCACAATTTATAACTTGTGAACAACCATGCACACCAAGGCATCATGGCTAATATTTGCGTATTTATTAAAACAGATTCAAATACATATTTTGACCGAGAGTTATAAAAATGAGTTCGAGAGACTCGGAATCTTTAGGTGTCGTTGAATTTGCATTTTTAGACATTATATTGATTTTTTTTTAAAGCAAAAATATATTATTCGTGTCTCTACTATAAAAAAAATCATATTTTTTTGAATAATTAATAACATTTAATTTAAATACATTAATTACTAAATAAATTTTAAATTAATTACTAAATAAATTTTAAATTAATTACTAAATAAATTTTAAATAATTAAGGTGAACAGTCTGTGGTACTTCTTAAATTATTTTTGAATATATAATCATTGTCAAATCATTATTTTTAAATAAATTTTGCTTAAAATATCCGTACTCAACCAATAATTAATAATTAAAGACCAAATAGATAATAAAATTTAAACTAAGATTTTGTTCAAAGAATAAAAACAAATAGAATATCCATAACAAATAGAATAAAAACATAGAAAATTGAATAAAGACGTGAGCACGAGTAACTATACTCATTAAAATAAATAGACGTGAGTGTGTGTATGGATATCTTAACACTTATCTGTCTCATACATTCATAATGTATATTTATATTATTTTTTTGTCAATATTATCATATAAAAAACTATGTCAATCTCTTTAAAAGAACACATAACAATTAAACTATTATGCATTTTAATATAAGTGTTCATTTATTTTATAATTCAACACTAAAATCTTTTAATTTTTGGTTAAAAATTTAAAATGATATGATATTTTTTTATTGATAGATTTATTTTTACAAGAATTGCAGATAATGGGTGTGCCTAAGGGTACTTAGGTACCCATAGGATACGAGTATGAGTATAGAGGTTGGTACTCACGCGAGTATGAATTCGAGTATGAGGAATTTTTTTCAAACTGTATGTATGAAAATGAGTACTATAATACCTTACGTAAGTCCCATCCGTTGTCATCCCTAATCATGGCCCATAGGATCTCAATAGTCTTAGCTATAATGTTAGCATCATGCTTTCTAGACAATATGCTTCTCTTAGAATTTCGATGCATGTCTATTTCAATATAACAAATCAAGCTTCAATCAAATTGCTTTATTTCAAAGAACAAAAATTAAAGGATCTACTCATTGCATCAATAATATTAACATTACTCATTATAAAACAATAAAACACATTTAGTATCTTAAAAATTGCATGCCCTTTATTTGCATCATATTTTTGGCAAGATTAAAAAGCGCAGAAGTCCAATAGCAGCATGGAGCAATATTCAGTAAATAGCAGATAAACGTCTCCCCCTTTCCCCTCCTAATAGATAATCTTTCACGTAAGCGTTATCTCTATTGTCCGGATTAATCACACGTCTGACTGCATAATGTGCCTCATCACACATGTTTGGTTACTAACCAGTTCTTCTATTCAAAAGGAGATTGCACCAATTCTCAAGTACTAAAATCACTTCCATTCAAATTCCACTTTTCACTCTCTTGTTCACTCAAGCGTTGAAGTGATAACCTTGCAGGTTCGCACCCTCCACCATATTGGAAATAACAAACCACCATAACAGACTATGAGTTCACTTTTTTCGATCATTATCTAGTTCCATAGCAGAACATTTACGCCCTTTGTGGCTGGTTTCTGCGATTTTTCACGACCTAAATTCCATTGATTCAACGAAATTCCTTATGATAGAAATCTAGATCTTCTTTGATGAAAGGGCGATCTCTAGGTTTCATTCAAATTCAAGCTTTCATCCTTCAGATCCATCAATAATGGTGGTCTCAAAAATTGTCGCTCCACCATCCAACGACAAGCCGCTGAAGCTGGGGGAAATCATCCTACTTGACCTCAAAGGGCATAAAATTAAGTCATAACAATTGTTAAATCCATTCCCCCGCGGTAGAGTTTGTCCAACCTAGAGCATATCAGGGAGTGTTTTCATCTCTTCCATTATTTTGATCTACATTGCAGTTCTATTTAGGAAAACCTTCATTCAGACCTATGTTACCACCTACTAATCTGAACGAGAAGCACTCCCTGACTTTTAACTCCTGCGGGCTAATTTTTGCTTGCTGGGAGCCAACGAATTGTTGAACAACGTCTACCAAATAGTTCAGCAGCAGAACTCCTAGGCTTTGGCGGAAAGGCTAGCTCGGATTGAGGAAAATTTACATAACACCAATCTCAGAAACAACATCGTACAATAGGCAACCATATATAAAATTGTTGTTCTAGAATCAAGGTGGGATTCAAAATGGATCCATAAGAGGTTCAGAAATTCCTAAGTCGTTAACACATGCAATGTACTATTTCCCTGGCTCTAGAGGAAAGAAAGCTAGCCATACTCCCCATGAGGTTCAACGTCCTAGAAGGAAGGAAATACATGCAAATTTTCTAGTCCAGACGTGGAATAAGAACCACATATTCGATCGCATCTTAGACAGATGAATCCCAAGATCACTGAAGAAACCTTTGAAGCTCTATAGTTATGACAGGACTAAGGTCCCTGATGAGCACGTAAAGTTGTATATGATCAGTTAGACTACTATTATGTCCACAGAGATGTCAAGTGTAAGTTCTTTTCACTAACCCTAACCAAATAAGCTCTATCATGGTACAAATACCTTTCAGACGGAAGCATAAATTCATGGATCGGCTAGGAAGAGACAACAAACTACCATGGTGGTTATTAACAGAGTCAAGCAGTGTAAGAAGAAGACTTTTTATGTGTATATTGACCACTTCACCAAGGTGGTAGTAGCTAGAGGCTCTGATGAGAAGTTAGAGTGAAAAGAGGCCTACAACTTCAAGGATTTGTTACATAGGGAACATTCGTACATCAACTATGAAGAAAATTTGTTAGCAGGTGAAGGGAGTAATATTGGATCTAATCGGGCACCACACAAGGATTTTGGGCGGTCCAAAGAGGAAAATGAGTATAGACCCCGCTCAAGGTTTGACTTGTTCACTTCAAGAGAGAGGGTCTTGAAGGAGTTCACCAACATGACGTTCAAAGAGGTTGGACTAAGGAACTTATATCTAACCAGGGAGTCTGCATAGGCTGATAAGTCCAAATATTATTGTTTCTGCAAGAGTCATGGTCACAACACCAAAGATTGCATACAATTAAAGGATGAAATTGAAGGGCTAATTAAGAAAGGGAAGTTGTCCGAGTATAGTAAGAAAGAAGAAAGAGGCAGAGAAGACTCCCCCAATAAAAATGTAGTCCCAAAAAAAATATATAAAGACTGTGGCGGTGAGAAAAGGGAAAATTGTGAGTAGTAGAGAGGTCGTAGGAAATAAGGGGAAGGACCAGTAGGTTGCTTCCATCACGGGAGGTGCGACGAGGGTAAGCAACCCTTCTAAGAGAACAATGCAGAGAAATATTGTTAAACTGATGGTCGTCAGCATGAAGGAAGGGATTAATTCCGCTGAGAGCTCAGAAAGGCATATCCTTGGATTCCAGGATAGTAAGAAGATTTGGGGGTCCCTAATGATATCTTTCCTTTGGTAATAACAGTCGCAATCACCAACTTTGATGTCTCTAGGATATTCATTGATGGCAGTACCTCCTACGACATTATATACTATGATCTTTTCAAGAAATTTGGGTTGAATAAGAAATAGTTTTGGCCTTATGAATGGTTGGATCTACACGCCTTCAACGACAATGTAACTCGTTTGTAGGGGTTGATGATCACCTTAGGGTAGGAAAGAGATATCAGGACCAATGTGTCCTAATTCATGGTTGTTTCTTTCAAGTGTTTACAAGTGCACTTTTCGATGAACCTTTGTAGAAACACTAGATATGATGACTTCCTCAGTCCATCTCAAGTTGAGGTACCATAACGTGCATTATGAGCCTACAACAATCAGCGTCGAAATTTCTGGTGCAAAGAGGATTAACAAGGCCTTGCAACAAGACTAGAAATAAAGTGAAGTTAAAGCCATGAGGATTAATGTAATTTCCTTAATTGAGCATCTAAAAGATATGGCCATTTATCCTCTTGCAAGAAGACCAAATCGCCTTAGCTAGTTAAGCAGAAGGAGATGATCTAGGAAAAATTAAGAACAACAGCCACGAATTGCAGGGCAACAAGTTGTGGTTATGCCACTTAGTTATGTTAAATTCAAATTCTTTTATGTTTGTAAAAGCAAAATAATCATAATGTATTATAACCATTTGATTAAATAAAGGAATATTTTTCACTAAGTTAACTTTTTTCCTTTGTGATTATGAAAGGTAATGGTGGATCTGGGATATAACCAGAAAGATCGAAACTCCACCATAAAGACTTAGGGGTGTTGTCACAAATGCCAAAGGCATATGGCTAAAGCAATCAGAAACCCATATGCCAACAAACACACACAAAGATAGAAAGAAAACCTAAAAATGGTAAATAACCGACTTGAACCCTCTTGGTAGGTAGCCACTCTAGAGGTCGCAGTGGATCTTCCAATATGTCGACCTTGAACCAAATTTTCACCTGGGAGAATGAGAAGGGGTACAGACCTTTGGCCAACTATGGTCCCTAGAGACGACTAATAAACTTAAAGCATAAAACTCAGAGGAAAATCTGAGTCCCAGATAAATGAACTAAAGGCCAAAAAATATCATTATAAATTAGGTATAATGGGAGTAAATAATGATCTAAGATGTATATATGTTACAAGACGAAGACGTCAAAGATACACACACGCCATATACAAGTATATTGGTAAAATAAGACACACTAGTCCTCTAAATAAACTACCTTCCCATTCTCAATGATCTGATTAAGACGAACCCAATATTGAGACATTAGAATAGTTAAAAAAATCCATTTGCTTCAAGACACTTTCAAAATCATCATTCGCGACATGAAATCCTTCTTGCAACAACTTAGTTAACTCTTTCGAAAGAGAAAGGTTCTTTTCACGCCTTGCACATAGACCATCCTTAACTTTCCTCTAACGTTCCTAAGACTTATTCAGAAACTTCTTTAATTACTCTATCTTTTTTTAGTAGAATCAGAAGATTAGCTCTCTTTCAGTAGAGAAAACTCGGGTTTAGCCAAATCTCCATTGTTCTCGGTTACGTTCAGGGCAAGTTACTTTATCTTTTCAACCAGAGCATCAAGATACTCAAAAAGAACTAGGTGAAGTTGTGAAAAACACAAGAAGGGGGTTGAATTGAAAACATGGATCTAAAACAGCTTAATGACACAGTATTTTTATCCTGGTTCATTTGATCTCAAAATACTCCAGTCCACCCGTCAAGGTGATTTCGCCTCTCTCCAACGAGGTCTTAATTCACTAATCTCAACAAGATTACAACAGCTACTTTAACAACTGTTAAAGTCTTCTTGAGTACAACCACAATCCGGTTAATCTCAAGGATCTCTTTTACACTATAATTTAAATAATATGTGTTGTTGTTTTTCTACCAAAAACGGTTTATCACAACTGTGATAAATTACACAGGTTTATATCTTAGAATAAAGAATGAATTTGCTTGAGTATGAGTATGCGTGGTTGGTAATCTTAGCAAATTTTTGTGTGTACGTACGTGCTTCATTTTGCAAGCAGACTTGTTTATATAGGCAATGTAATGATGTTGTCCATAAAGCAAGTTTAATGTCATTAACACATTTTCCTTTTGGAGAAGATTCTGTCTGAAGAAATTCGTTGGAATTAATTCTGTCTTGAATGTTCAGTAACGCTTCAGAGTCTTTTCTCCTTACTGTTGATGATGCTTCAGAATATTGATGACTTGGTTTGATATTTTCTTGTTCAGAATCAGAGTTTACTATAACAGAGCGCAGGTTCTGGTCACCAATCTTTAGCGTATAATTTGATTGCTTCAGTGTGTAATACTTTATGGCTTATCTTCTGATGCTGACCGGATTAGAACTTTTGTATACATACAACATATTTTTAAGGAGCATATTTGTTCTTTGTATTTATTCTTTGTATTTGTTATCATCAAAACTCTAACCAAGGGTTGTAGAATCAAACTATGTTCTAACAATCTCCCCCTTTTTTATGATGACAAAAACCAGATTTTTCAATTAAGAAATAAAGAATAAAAAGTTTAGAATTAAGAAGAAAAACTCCCCTGAGTTGATTACTTCCCTTAAGTTCCTTGAGTCTTTGAGCAGCAGAGTTTAACTGCATATTTTATCAGAGTTTTGTACCTGTTCAAGCTTTTCAGAAGATAGAGGTTAAGTAGTTCAGAATGTTTGAGACTTTTGTCTCAGTAAACCGTTATTGAAAATATCTTACTTTCTCCCTCTTTTTGTCAGTTATCAAAAAGGAAATCTAATCAGAGCAAAAAAAGTTGATTTATATTAAAATTAAGAAGCAATGATAAGTAGTTTAGAACAGAAGCAATGTAAAACAAACGTTACAGATAAACAGATTTTAAAACAGAAGAGAATCTAAGAGGGAGGAGGAAGGCGTGTGAACTAAGCTTCCAGCAAGCCCTTGATTTGGGTGTTATTTTCCTCTTGTTTGCTCAGAATTCTTTTGATTTCTTTGTTTATGTCCTCCTGCTTATCTAACCTTTCTTGGATAACAACATTTGATGTCTTTAATTCTTCCCGAGTTTGCCTGTCATAGGAAGGAGCTGGAGAATCTTCAGTATCTGGACGCTTCTCAGAGCATTCTGCAACTTGATCACATTGAACCATTTCCTCTGCTGAGATCATCTCTTCTGAAGCAGCAATCAGAGTGAGACCTTCTGATTCTGGTTGAACTTCATCTGAGAGACGATGTTCTGACCAGGGAGCATTATCCAGAGGGAGAATCTCCTTCTTGAGCAGATGGCTCATATCTTGGTCTTCAAAAATCGTTAGCATATCACTGAAATTTTGTTGAACCTGTTCATAGCTCTGTTCTTTTAGCTTCAATGTTTCAGAACTTAGCCAGTTTCTGAAACTTGTCCATAGATAATCAGAAGCAGCAGGATTAATCATCTCTAGACTAGCATGCTTCAAGGAGGTTATCCATTCCTGTATTCCTATTTCAAACATCAACAAACTAGTACCAACATCTGGTGTGGGTTCAGTTGGTTTTGGTTTAGGAATGGCAGTTTTGTGAGATATAGCAACTAATCGTTCCAATACAGTTAGATCAATGACCAGCCTTGCGTTGTCAGCTGGATTGCTCTTGGGTGAAGGAGTGGGAGAGTCGGGTATTATAATTGGACTGGTTAGGGAGTTTGGTGGTGTGGATTCCAGAGAAGAAGGAATTTGTGGAATGTCTAGGATGGTGAGAGGCATGCGGATGGCAAGTGGTTCAGTGATTCCTGGAATATGGATTGTATCTGAATCTGAAGTAGGTTCTTCAGATTGATTGAATGAAACATTGTGAGGTTCTAATTCAGGGGTCTCAGATGGTTGGTTCTCAGAAGTTGGAACTTCTGGTTGTGATTGTTCAGGTTGAGGTGATGGTGGATGAGGAATATCTTGTTGTGGAGAGAGAGGTAGTGGAATATCTGGTTATGGAACATTTGTGGTAGTTTTGGAGTTTGGATTATCAGGGATTTGAGGCTTTGGATTTTGTGGTGTGGGAGCTGACATGTCTTGGTCAAAAGAGTCAATATTTGACAAAACTTTGGCAAGTTCTGTTTGAGTTGGTTCAGGATTTGGATTGATAGGAAGGGAGTGAGTTTCTCTTAGACTTAGAGTTTCTGATGGATCGAACCCTATGTCAAAATCATCAAAAGTTTGTGGGGTTGGAAGTTCTGATTGGGTGGTTATGGGTTCAGATGTTGATATAGTTATTGATTCTAAAACAGTAACAAGGGAAGGATTACCTTTCTTTTTAGCATCTTTTGGAGTCCTTTGAGATGATCCTTCTGCTACTGCCTTTCTTTTCTTGGTCTTCTTCAGAACAACTTCTGGAGCCGCCTGATGCAAGTCTTGGATATTTAACCCTGGTGCAGTGCCATCAGCCTTACACGCATCCATATATCTGACAATTATCTCAGGCTTGGAGTCAATCTCAGAGAACATAGGAAAATCATCCAGAGGAATTCTTCTGGAAGTGATGGTTGCAAAATAAGTAATGTTGGGTTCCTTCTTGATGTTCTCAATAATTTTCATCTTTTTCAGTTTCTTTGCATTCAGAGGCTTCCCAGCAGTTGCTTCTAGTGAGCTAATTTCCTGTGCTTCAGTCAGATTTTCTATCAGCCTATTCTCAGTCAGAATATCTGATATGAGTCTTCCTAGGGGTATCCAGTCCCTTTTGGTACGCTCATCTTCTCTTGTCTCCTTTACACTGGTCCTCAGATGATTAAATAGCAAGTGAGCGAGATTTACCTTAGTCTTCTTGGAGATAAAGTATATCAGAAACTGTTGAGCAATGTTTATGTAATCAGGAGAGCTGGTTGGCTTCCTGTGGTTGATGCATCCCAGAATTATCTTAGCCCATATTTTGTGATGATCCTTCATATCCCTAATCTTGTTGGAGGGTAGACCTAGAGTGAATATTTCCCTTGTAATTGAAGCAACATCAGAACATCTTTCAGCCGTGTCTATACACCTGACACCTCCACCATTGTAACCGATAAGTCTTGAAATTAGGTATTCAGTGATGACAATCTTCTTCCCCATGACATACGAGGTAACTTGATGGTTTGAGGAGGAAGCATGAATCTAGAATTCTTTGACAAGAATTGGAAACGTTGGCCCTAGAAGACGGTCGAAATATTTGTTCCATCCTTGAGCATTAACCTCTTCAGAGAGATTGAAGCCATTTTCTTGAAGACTTTCAAAATCAACAATCAGTTCTGAAAGAACTTCCAGGTTGTCAATGGGCGTGAGTAGAGTTCTGTGTGGTTCTTCGTACTGTTCCATAGAGGCAGTTTCCTGAGTACTGGTGTTTTGGATGCTTGAAGAAGCCATGTTCACACAAGGAATTTGAGAGAAATGAAAGGGTTTTTGAAAGTACGAACTGGAAACAATTAGAAGGTATTGAAAGAGTAAAAGTGAAAGAGTGTAAAGAGTGAAACTTGAGTTTAAATAGATTTTTGAAAGCATAAACTGTAAGAGATAGAATCAATTAGTCATGATTATAAGCATTAATGACAACTGATTTTAGGGGATTCAGAAAGATATTGGAACGGTTACCCATGATGTGTGTCTCAATGCACCCAATCAGCGCTTTTGACCTTTCAGAAAAGTGAGCGCGTGTTCAGCCTCAGAAGGTAGCTGATGAATGGATGGAAATTGTTTGCTTACGTGAACAGCACACTTCTATCCTTGAAACGAAATGCTCAGATCTTTATGGATAGATTCTGATACAATCTGAACTTCTAAAATTCTGAAGGCAAATTGATCAGTAGTTCACAGAAAATAACTAAAATTCGGAAGGTTAAGATATGTAAATAAAACAATTTATTATGGGCAAAGCTTCATGCTGAGATGTTTCAGAATGAAGTTAAACCTATCTTCAGAAAGAGGTTTTGTAAAGACATCAGCCTATTGATGGTCCGTGTCAATGAATTTTAAGTTAAGAATCCCTTTCTGAATATAGTCCCTAATAAAATGATGTTTTATTTCTATACGCTTAGCCCTAAAATGCAAGATAGGATTTTTACTGAGAAAAATAGCAGAAGTATTGTCACAGAGGATAGGGATGTTACTCTCAAATATATTGAAGTCCTCAAGTTCACTTTTCATCCAGAGCATTTGTGTACTACATCCTGCTGCTGCTATGTATTCAGCTTCTGCTGTTGATAGTGCTATTGTGGATTGCCTTTTGCTGGACCATGAAATCAGATTTTCTCCCAAAAACTGGCAGCTTCCAGAAGTGCTTTTACGTTCCACTATGTTTCCAGCAAAGTCAGCATCACAGTATCCTACTAAGCTGTAATCACTTGATTTTCTATAAAACAAACCCAGATTAGCAGTACCTTTCAGATACTTGAAAATTCGCTTAACTGCTGTTAAGTGAGATTCTCTAGGATCTGATTGGAATCTAGCACAAATGTAAACACTGAATAGAATGTCAGGCCTTGAAGCCGTCAGATAGAGAAGAGAACCAATCATACCTTTGTAGACCTTATGTTCTACCTTTTTACTTACCTCTTCTTTTTCCAGAATGCACGTGGGATGCATTGGAATCCTTGAGGGCTTACATTCTGAGAGATTAAATTTCTTCAGAAGTTCTCTGAAATATTTGCTCTGATGAATGTAAGTTCCTTCTGGAGTTTGATTTATCTGAATGCCCAGAAAGAATTTCAGTTCCCGCATTAGGCTCATCTCAAACTCTGCCTGCATACATTTAGCAAACTCTCTTCCCAGAGAGGGTTTAGTGGATCCAAATATGATGTCATCAACATAAATCTGACAAACTAACATGTCATTCTTAACTGTCTTACAGAACAAGGTTGTGTCCACTTTCCCTCTGGTGAATTCCTTTTCTAACAGGAAGTTACTTAGTCTTTCATACCAAGCTCTGGGAGCTTGTTTCAAACCATAGAGTGACTTCTTTAGTTTGAAAACATATTCTGGATTTTTAGAACTCTCAAAACCAGGGAGTTGGTGCACATATACCTCTTCATCTATATAGTCATTTAAAAATGCACTTTTGACATCCATCTGATACAGAGTGATGCCTTTATTAACAGCAAAGGATATTAAAAGTATGATAGATTCTAACCTGGCGACTGGAGCAAAGGTTTCTGTATAGTCTATCCCCTCTTGCTGACTATAACCTTGTGCTACCAGTCGTGCTTTTTTTCTGATGACTTCACCTTGTTCGTTCAGTTTGTTTCTGAACACCCATTTTGTACCAATGACGTTGAACCCTTTTAGTTTGGGAACCAGGTCCCATACGTCATTTCTGGTGAATTGATTTAGTTTCTCTTGCATTACCAGAATCCAGTCATTGTCCATAAGTGCTTCATCAATTGTTGTTGGTTCAATCAGAGAAACCAGTCCCATGAGGGATTCTTCAGAGTTTCTGAATGTTGATCTTGTTCTGATTGAATCTTCCTTCTTTCCCAATATTGTATCTTCTGGGTGATCAATACTGCTTCTGGATAGTCTTTTCTGGAGTTGATCAACAGCAGGTGATGGATTGCTTGTAGTGACTCTTTCTGTTGTTGAAGGAGTGTCTCTGTTGAGAGCCTCTGATGAGTTGTCTTTAGTACCTGTGAGTTCAACTTCCATACCTGCAAGGAATTCATTCTTCTTTGACTTTTGAGAGTCAAGCTTATCATCAAACCTAACACTGATTGACTCTTCAACAATCTGTGTTTCTGTATTGTATACTCTGTACCATCTCGAGCGTTCAGAGTATCCTAACATAATACACTTTTATGCTTTAGAGTCAAACTTGTTCAAATAATTTTTTGTATTCAGAATAAAATATGTGCATCCAAATGGGTGAAAATAAGAAATGTTGGGCTTTCTGTTCTTCCACAATTCATATGGAGTCTTTTCTAGAATAGGTCTTATGGAGATTCTATTCTGAATGTAACATGTTGTGTTTATTGCCTCTGCCCAGAAGATCTTAGCAACGTTAGTCTCGTTGATCATGGTTCTGGCCATTTCTTGCAATGTTCTGTTCTTTCGTTCTACAACTCCATTTTGCTGGGGAGTTCTAGGACAAGAGAAGTCATGCAGAATGTCTTTTTCATTAAAGAATAATTCAAAATCTTTATTTTCAAATTCTCCACCATGATCACTTCTGACTTTGACAATTCTAAGATCCTTTTCATTCTGAACTTGGTTGCAGAAGGTGACAAACATAGAGTGTGACTCGTCCTTGTGTCTTAAGAACTTCACCCATGTCCATCTGCTATAGTCATCTACGATTACTAACCCATACTTCTTGCCCCTGACTGAAGCAATTTTTACTGGTCCAAATAAGTCAATGTGCAGAAGTTCTAATGGCTTAGAGGTGGAAACAACATTTTTGGATTTGAAAGCAGGTTTTGCAAACTTGCCTTTCTGACATGCTTCACACAGAGCATCTGAATTGAACTTCAAGTTAGAAAGTCTTCTACCCATATTGAGTTTGTTAATCGGACATATTCTTCTCATACTAACATGTCCCAATCTTCTATGCCAGATCCATTGCTCGTTGTTAACAGACAGTAGACATTTTACATTCTGACTCTTTAGTTCATAAAGTTTTATTTTATAAATGTTGTTTTTCCTCTTTCCATTAAATAGGATAGTCCCATCTTTCTGACTAACAACATTGCATGAATTTTGATTGAAGATTATATCATAACCATTATCACTTAATTGACTTATGGATAACAGGTTATACATTAATCCATTGACTAATAAAACATTGCTTATAGAGGGAAGATTTCCATTACCTACTGTTCCAGAGCCAATGATCTTTCGTCTCTGATTTCCTCTAAAGCCCACGTGGCCTCCAGGCTTAAGTTCTAGGCTTTGGAACATATGCCTTCTTCCCGTCATGTGTCATGAGCAGCCAGAGTCCAGGTACCATGATTGGTGTCTTAGCCTTGCTGCTAAAGATATATGCCACATGTATGATTTTATCCTTAGGTACCCACATTTTCTTGGGTCCTGATTTGTTAGTTTTACCAAAATTCTGATTGAATTTTGGTTTGACAGAATAATCACTACTTGTGTATTTTATGTTATGTGTGTGTCCATATATAAAATGTGAATTAAGTGGTGGGCGTTTTATAACTAAGTCCATGGAATTTTTTGGTGAAGGTACCTTACCTTGATATCCTATCCCTTTTCTGCCATTTCTGCTAACTCCATAGATCATTGAAGCCGTCTTGCTTCTGTCTATGTTTTTAGCTAGAAACTTCTGAAAGTTGTGATCATACTCTTTGATGATCTCATTAGCATTGCTGGGAGTTTCAGAGATTGTTTCCTTCTGAGAGTTTTGCAAATAGTTTTCTAATTTTGAAACTTTTTCTCTTAACTCAGAATTCTCCAATCTGAGACTCTCAGTCTTATCAGAGTTAGAAGCAAGATTCCTTTTCAGGTTTCTGAATTTGACTCTGATCTGCTGATACCTTTCCAGAATTTCATTTAGGCTTTCAGCAAGTTCAGCCTTAATAAAGTTTATGGTAAAGTCAGGAAATACCTCTTCAATGTCTGATTCTGAGTCTGAACCAGAGGCTTCACTGTCTTCTGATACGTTTTCCATGAGAGCTATGTTTGCTCTTTCATCATCTGATTCTGAGTCAGCTTCAGATGTGTCAGAATCATCCCATGTAGCCATGAGGCTTTTCTTCTTTTCCTTGAGAAACTTCTTTTTGGGCTTTTCCTTCTGAATCTTTGGGCAGTCACTTTTGTAGTGTCCTTGCTCATTAAATTCATAGAAGATGATGTCTTTGTTGTTTGGCTTTCTGTATCCTGAAGAACCTTCAGATCTTCTGTGTCCAGAGGAGGATTCTGACCTTCTGTATCTGGAGGAGGATTCATTCTGATTTTCTGATCTTCTGGGATTTCTGAACTTCCTTTGTCTCTGCTTCCACAGTTGGTTCACCCTTATGGAGAGAAGAGACAGTTCATCTTCTTTTGATGAGGATCCATCAGAGGTTTCTTCTACAGCCTGCAAAACTTTGGAGTCAGATTTTCTGTTAGATTTTAAAGCTAATGGCTTACCTTGCTTTTGAGGTTCGTCTTCTTGTAGCTCTATCTCGTGACTTCTGAGGGAGCTAACAAGTTCCTCCAGAGAGATTTTGTTGAGATCTTTGGCTAGCTTAAGTGTTGTGACCATTGGCCTCCACTGTTTGGGCAAGCTTCTGGTGATCTTTTTAACATGACCAGCAGTAGAATACCCTTTGTCAAGAACTTTTAGTCCAGCAACAAGAATTTGAAATCTTGAAAACATAGTTTCTATTGATTCACTATCTTCCATCTTGAATGCCTCATACTTCTGAATGAGCGCAAGGGCCTTGGTTTCTTTGACTTGAATGTTGCCTTCATGCGTCATTCTCAGAGAGTCAAACATATTCTTGGTAGTTTCTCTGTTTGATATTTTCTCATATTCTGAATTTGAGATGGCGCTAAGGAGAATTGTTCTGGCCTTGTGGTGGTTTCTGAATTCACACTTTTGCTGATCAGACATCATTTTCCTGTCTATCCTCTGACCACGTCCATCCACAGGATGCATGTATCCATCAGTCACCATGTCCCACAGATCAGCATCATGGGCCAGAAAGAAACTCTCAATTCTGTCTTTCCAGTAGTCAAAGTTTCCTCCATCAAAGACTGGAGGTTTACCACTGAATTTGTCCCTGTCTTCATTGTTGTCATTGCTGATGATTTGGCTTGGTCCCACCATAGTGTTTTTCTGATGCTTGGATCTTGTACTGACACGGTTAAGTGTTTAAGCTCAGAACCAGGTGCTCTGATGCCAATTGAAGATGTGAAAAACACAAGAAGGGGGGGTTGAATTGAAAACTTGGATCTAAAACAGCTTAATAACACAGTATTTTTATCCTGGTTCGTTTGATCTCAAACTACTCCAGTCCACCCGTCAAGGTGATTTCGCCTCTCTCCAACAAGGTCTTAATTCACTAATCTCAACAAGATTACAACAGCTACTTTAACAACTGTTAAAGTCTTCTTGAGTACAACCACAATCCGGTTAATCTCAAGGATCTCTTTTACACTATAATTTAAACAGTATGTGTTGTTGTTTTTCTACCAAAAGCGGTTTATCATAACTGTGATAAATTACACAGGTTTATAGCTTAGAATAAAGAATGAATTTGCTTGAGTATGAGTATGCGTGGTTGGTAATCTTAGCAAATTTTTGTGTGTACGTACGTGCTTCATTTTGCAAGCAGACTTGTTTATATAGGCAATGTAATGACGTTGTCCATAAAGCAAGTTTAATGTCATTAACACACTTTCCTTTTGGAGAAGATTCTATCTGAAGAAAGCCGTTGGCATTAATTATGTCTTGAATGTTCAATAATGCTTCAGAGTCTTTTCTCCTTACTGCTGATGACGCTTCAGAATATTGATGACTTGGTTTGATATTTTCTTGTTCAGAATCAGAGTTTACTATAACAGAGCGCAGGTTCTGGTCACCAATCTTTAGCGTATAATCTAATTGCTTCAGCGTGTAATACTTTATGGCTTATCTTTTGATGCTGACCTGATCAGAACTTCTGCATACATAAAACATATTTTTAAGGAGCATATTTTTTCTTTGTATTTATTCTTTGTATTTGTTATCATCAAAACTCTAACCAAGGGTTGTAGAATCAAACTATGTTCTAACACTAGGGAGGACTACATATCTACGAATGAATTAGAAGCATCTCAAACCTCCTACAGATATCAGTTTCGCTTAACTTTAAGATCTTCAATATCTTGTTTGAGCTTATCCCTTTATTGATGAAGGAGGTCAAATAAGCAAGCTTAACTTTAAGATCTTCAATCTTCCATTTGAGTCGAACACTAGAATAGTTGATTCCTGGCGAGCGTGATAGCCTTGTTCGGCCAATTTCCTTTGACGTACTTCCTCAAAGAGGCTCGAGAAGTTAGAATAACCTTTATCATAAATTGAAGAGAAAAATTCTCTATTCATCCTTGGACTTGGAAGGACCGATAAAGCATGGATTATATCCACCTACATGGAAGCCCATCCACCTGCCAACATAGGCCAAAAATCCTTATGAAGAGGACTCTCAACTAGAATCTCATCTAACTTAGGAATGTAGGCCAACCTTTCTTGCCCCCTTTAACAAAGAGAAGGTGAAACTTCATCTACTACAACATGATCAATGGAAACTTGATTCTCGTTTTGAGGTGGAGGAGGTGTAGTTTAAAGGATTTACCATTGTTAGCTCCTAAATTCGAAACCCACAACAAATTG
The DNA here is from genome assembly GCA_948472305.1 of Vicia faba. NCBI lineage: Eukaryota > Viridiplantae > Streptophyta > Magnoliopsida > Fabales > Fabaceae > Vicia > Vicia faba. The sequence continues at coordinate 1,092,336,703 of OX451738.1, forward strand.
GCCTTATGGGCCAAAAATAGATTGAACAAATATATGCTGGAAATACTTCGATAGATTGGAAAAATACTTAGAGAAATTTCTGAGTTAAAATGAATCTTCGACCAGAAGGTTCTTACGGCCTTCGACTGAAAGGGATCCAGGGCCTTCGACTAAAAGGAAACCTCGTATCAGCAACAGGTGATTTTGAATCTGAAGAAAGGAGGGAAAAGCAGTTCGCTTAGCAGTTGAGGAAAGTAATGTGGCATGAAGATAGAGGTCGAATCACATGCAGAAGACACTTGTCCTCATCCTAGAGCAAAGTAACTCCTCGATGATTACCTAGTTTTAGTATAAATATAGGAAGTTTATGTAGATTTATGTGTGTTCAACTAACTGAACAAGTCATTCAATACAATTCGAGTACCCGCTGCGTGAGAAATAATACTGAAAATGTACGTTTGAAACACCACATTTTATAATCAAAGTCTTTTACATTTCTCTTTACATTCCTTTCCTTTTTATCTTGCTTGCAAACATCTATTTTCCCTTGCACTTTACTTGCACTTTTTATCAGATTCCTGCACTCGAACATTTCCCAAACCCTTTTTTCTATTCACTTTATACACTCAAACTCGTCTCAAACCTCAACCTTTCTCAGTCAAACATGTGTTATTTATTTACATTAGCATTTATATCCAAACAACGTCAAAAATTAGCATATGTCTTAGGATCAAACTGATCGATCCTGCGAGTAACCAAACATTTACCCTTTTTGGAAGATCAGCGGTTGATTACCGAAAAACACGGTGAACAAAATGGCACACCCGATGGGACGTTGCTAATTTTTTATATCTTGTTTTTTTGTTTTATTTGTTTACATTAACATAAATGCTTTGCATAATTTCCTTTCTTTTACGAAGTCTTGTATGCTATTAATAAGTGGTAAATTAACCACCAATGAGTGTACAACTAGAAGGAGAAATAGTGAAAGCAATATGGCTAATCATCCAAATAATGGAGAAATACCTCCACCAATTACTACGAGAACAGCAGTTATACCAACCTTTAGTGAAACGGTCTCGTAAACCGTTGGTTCGGCACCAACATTAACAGCAACTCAAATAGGACCAATACTTTAGTATGCAGGTCCCAGAGGTCCAGCAGGAACACCCCCACCAAGGGTGAATCCAGGATCTCGACCATACGTTCCCCCTGGATTTTCGACAGCCTGGATGGGTCGAGACCAGCCTTATGGCATGCCAACTACTGAAATGGCTAGTCTTATGAACGATGCGTCTACATTTTCAAAACCTTTGGTAAGTGCGTCTTCGCCATTACAGGGATCTGGAACTGGTATGGCGAATTTGGGTAGAAACCAACTCTTAGGAGGCGCATCCCATGCAATACCAAGCCTCACAAACGCTTCCATAGCAATTTTGAGGCAACAGATGGATGAAAGCAACCATGATATGGTATAAATGTTGGCCCAAACTTTGAGTACAGTGTTGAACCCTCTAATACAAAATACCACCCAGTCGAATCAACAAATGTCAGCGCAGATGGTGCGCATGGCTGAATTTTTTGTGGTTCCCCAACCTATTCGACAACCCCAAAGAGCACCAATAAGAGAGAATCAAGGTATAGTCTTAGAAGAAGATGTAACCATTAACCAAAACCCACAGCTAGATAGGAGGAACCACATAGTGGAAATCGAACAATCTAGGGTCGAAATACCCAGATTTCCCCCACAGATCCCTAGAGATGCTGATCAAGGTTTAATGGTGGTAAATAGAAACCAAAATGTTGACGAACTGATACAGCAAGTTCGACACCATAATTATGGAACAGATAATAATCTGACAACCATGATCGAAAGAATCATGATACAAAATGGAATGAACATTGGCTTTCATAGGCCAAACTTTACATCCCCATTGTCAGAATATATCTTGCAAACAGATTTACCCCCTAGGTGGAAAGTTCCAAAATTCACTAAGTTTTCAGGGGATACGACAGAGTCCACTGTCGAACATATAGCGAGATATTTGATAGAAGCTGGGGAAATATCAAATAAAGAGAGCCTTAGGATTAAATACTTCCCAAGTTCTCTAACTAAAAACGCCTTTACTTGGTTTACCACCCTCCCAGCCAAATCGATCCACAATTGGAATCAATTGGAGAGATTGTTCCATGAACAATTTTACATGGGACAAACCAAAATAAGTCTGAAAGAACTGGCTAGTGGGAAAAGAAGAGTCACCGAGCCAATAGATGAATATCTAAATAGATTTTGACTGCTCAAAGTCATATGCTTTACACAAGTTCCTGAACATGAATTGGTCGAAATGGCAGCAAGGGGCCTAGATTATTCTATCAGGAAAAAAATTAGATACCCAATACCTGGGAGATATGGCCCAGTTGGCCGATAGAGTTCGACATGTAGAACGTCTTAAAATTGAAAAAGCTAAAGCAACTAAGACTCATCAAAGAGAAAGGGTAGCCTATGTCGAAATGGATGATGAAGATCCAGAGACATCTAGTGATCCTATAGTCGTTGAAGAAAGCGAAATAGATTCAGCGGAGTTAAAACAAGGGCCCCCATACTCTTGTAAAGTGTTAGTGCCCTCAGATGGGAAGAATCCTACTGAGTCTGAAAAGAACAATGATAGATTCCCAAAGAAAATATATAGTTTCGACATCACAAAATGTGACGAGATATTTGACTTGTTAGTTAAAGATGGCCAAATGATAGTGCCCCCAGGGGGAAAATGCCTCCTTTAGAACAAAGAAAGAAAAGAGGTTTTTGTAAGTATCATAATTTTTTGGGCCATAAAACTTCACAATGTTTTCTTTTCAAGGATCTCGTTCAAGGAGTGATCAAAGAAGGCAGGCTCAAATTTGTTGACAAACCTCCAATGAAAATCGATGCAAACCCATTACGAGTTGATGCCCAATATGTTGAACCAGCAGGCATCAACATGGTCGAAGCTTCTGAAGACTTCGTCAATAAGCCGGTTTTTGGCAGTTTCACTGGGAACATCTCCAGAAAGACTGTCGAAGGGGTGACAAAGGCTACTGAAGTCCTAAACAAAAAGGCTATTGAAGGACTAAACAAAAATGCTACTAAAGGCCTAAACAAAGGGGCTACTGAAGGCCTAAGCAAAGGAGTTACTGAAGACTCAAACAAAAGGACTACTGCAGGTTCTTATTTGGTTGCCATCAAGAGTTCAATAGAGGACCTTGAAGCCAAAATGCAAAAGATGAATCTCGCTGCCAAAAGCAACGTGGAAGCCAATATGGTCGAAGTATCTGAGGGAAAGGCTTCAGAAGAGGCCATCGGGAAAGAGGAAGTGAATAAAACTGCATTTTCTAAAGAGAATGAGAATCTGGCTGATTTTCTGCAACGATGCCAGAAAAAGAAGTCTGGAGTTATGCGGTGTCCAAGGTGCAGCTCCATCTTCGACAAAAAGGTTGCCGAACACATATAGGACATAAGGACAGTAAAGGATAAATGGGACACTAGTGTCCAACCCAACATGGTTTCTGAGGTTAGATATGATCCCATAAGAGGATATCAGAAAGGACCAATGAACCAGGCGAAGAGGACATTAACTTTCATACCTCCAACAAATATCCCCGTGGACACTTGGCTAAAAATAGCAAACAGGAAAAGGCCAAGTGAGGAGAAATGGCAAACATTCGATGTGCCAATAGGGTCATCCTTGGCATATAGGAAGGAGTTCAAAACTACAATAACAAACAAAGTGGCTCATGTGTCAAGCAACTATAAGGGGAAAAACCCCATGTCTCGCTCCCAGTGGAGAAGATATCAAAGATGGCGAAAAGCCGAGAGAGAGGCTACTGAGGAGCCTCAACCAGAGTCAAGCACCAACATACCACAAAGAATGGACAAAGGCAAACAAAGAAATCCTTTGGAAAGGAAACCAATTGCTAGAAGATTGGAGTGTCCAGATCAAGGTGAATTAGATGAAGAAGGTAATTCTGAATCTGATGCTACTTTAGATATTATGGTGAATGTAGTATCAGTACTACCCAGAGAGTACGACCGCCAAGGCGAAGTCGAAGAGACTGACTGGGAGGTCGAACAGGAAATGGCCAAACATAGTCCAGTGTGTTATTATGTGATGAATAATGGTTGCGTCAAAGAGCAAAATGCTTTCTTTGAACCACCTACTGAGGCGATGAAAAATCACCTCAAACCCTTGTTCATAAGGGCAAAGATAGGGGAAATAACAATCAACGAGATTCTGGTTGATTGTGGGGCTACAATAAATATAATTCCCCAATCTATGCTGAGGAAAATGGGCAAGGGAGATGGAGATATCAAACCCCACAACATGGTTCTATCGAACTATGAGGGAGGTATTGGAACTACTATGGGGGTGATACAATTAGACCTCAAGGTGGGAACAATACTTCGACCAACTATGTTCATGGTCATTTCAGCGAAGCCCAACTATAATCTACTCTTAGGTAGATAGTGGATACATCGAATAGGTGTAGTGCCATCTTCGATGCATCAACGGGTTACAATTTGGCATCCTGATGGCATCATGGAGAATATCGAAGCCAACCAAAGTTATTACTTGGGTGAAGTTAACAATGTTGGAAAAATAGCTTCGACAGAAACTTGGCTCACATAGGGCCATGCAATCCTCCTGAGTTCGATTTGGCACTAGCACCAAATGCCTTTTGCTCCCTCTACCTGCATTCCGACCATGGTTTTCAGTGGGATAGAGAAGATTTATCAAACATTAACTATGGAGGAGTTGATGACATACGACCAATGGGCTGGGGAAGTGAATTTGGTGATGATGACTGAATCACAAGCTTTACAAAATATTTTGGCATATGTATCCGAAAGTAGAATAATAGTGGCCTTAGAGGCTAAAGTCAAGTATATGGCTCTTGAAGCCAATGAGCAAGTATTTCTTCTAGAAGGTCCTGGGAAAGACTTTGAACCAGAACCACCTGACGCGAAAGAGGAAGAAATGCAAAACCAGAGGCTAGATGCCATCTATGATGATGAGCCTTTGGGTTTTGAAAAGGATCCATTGGAAAACACTGTTAAAATGCTAGCGCAAGATCCTCTGGAAGAAATAGACCTGGGTGAAAGTTTGGTAAAAAGACCAATGTACATTAGCACGAAGATAGATCCAGAGCTCAGGATCGAAATAATCCAATTGTTGAAGGAGTTCAAAGACTGCTTTACATGGGACTATGATGAAATGCCTGGTCTTGACAGGGAAGTGGTAGAGCTTCAACTACCAATAAAGCCTGGAAAAAATTCTGTCAAGCAAACTCCAAGGCGTTTTGCACCAGAGATCTTGTTGAAGATCAAGACGGAAGTCGAAAGACTTATGAGATGAAAGTTCATCTGAATAACCAGGTATGTCAAATGGATTGAAAATATAGTACCTATTATAAAGAAAATGGTACCTTAAGGGTGTGCATCTATTTTAGAGATTTAAATGTTGCACCACCCAAAGATGAATATCCAATTCCTATGGCGGAAATGCTTGCCGATTTTGCTGCTGGCTTCGAATACATGAGTATGCTTGATGGATACTCAGGGTATAATCAAATTTTCATTGCTGAAGAGGATGTGTCGAAAACAACATTTCGATGTCTTGGGGCTTTAGGCACCTACGAATGGGTAGTGATGCCTTTTGGCCTAAAAACGCGGGGGCAACATATCAAAGAGAAATGAATTCTATCTTCCATGATTTTATTGAAACTTTTATGCAGATTTATATTGATGATATTGTTTTCAAATCTGTTTCAGGGAAGAATCATATAGACCATCTTCGACAGTCCTTCGAAAGGATGAGACGCTATGGTCTGAAAATGAATCCTCTAAAATGTGCTTTCAACGTAAGATCATGGGACTTCTTAGGCTTTGTGGTCCACAAGAAGGGAATTGAAGTAAACCAGAACAAGACCAAATCCATTTTGGAAGCGAAATCTCCAACTAACAAGAAGGAATTTCAATCTCTACTTGGCAAGATAAATTTCCTGAGGAGATTTATATCCAACTTAAGTGGAAAAACGCAAGCCTTCTCACCACTACTTCGACTCAACAAAGGAGGATTCGAGTGGGGGCAAGAACAATAGGAGGCTTTCGACAAGATCAAAGAATACCTCGCCAAGCCACCTATTATGGTACCTCCTTGTATAAATAGGAGTATGAGATTGTACATAGCTGCATCTAATAAAACTTTAGGAAGCATGTTAGCTCAAGAGGATGAGAATGGTGTCGAAAGACCCATTTATCACCTTAGTAGAGTTTTAAACGATGCAGAAACTAGATATAGCGAAGTTGAAAAATTATGTTTATGTCTTTACTTCTCGTGTATAAAACTCAAGCAATATATTAAACCAGTTGATGTTTACGTATCGTCTCATTTTGATGTTTTCAAATATATGTTGTCGAAACCCATCTTGCACAGTAGAATTGGAAAATGGGCACTTGTATTAACTGAGTATTTATTAACCTTTATGCATCTTAAGGCTGTAAAAGGTCAAGTGGTAGCAGACTTTATAGTTGACCACTCAATAAATGAAGAATCAATCAATTACCTGGAGATCGAACCCTGGAAGTTATACTTCGACGGTTCTAGTCATAAAGATGGAACTGGAGTAGGAGTTCTGATTATTTCTCCAAATCAAATTCCAACAACATTCAAGTACATGATCGAAGGTTCTTGTTTGAACAATGAGGCTGAGTACAAAGCTCTAATTGTAGGCCTTGGAATCTTGTTGGAATTGGGGGCAACTCGAGTCGAAATAATGGGCGACTCAGAGTTAGTTATAAAGAAAGTTACAAAAGAATACAAATGCATAAGATAAAATCTTATCATGTATTTTGTAATAGTCAATTGTTTGTTGAAAAACTTTGAAAAGATCAACATTTGACATATACCAAGATTGGAAAATCAAGTGGCTAATGACTTAGAACAGATTGCATTTGGGTATAAAATTTCGAAAGAGAAATTACAACAAGTAATCGAAGTTAGAGGAAGAGTAACATTAACCAAGTTATCTCCAACAGATTTGAAAACAACAAAACTGGGGTACGCTGACCACAAAAAATTCGAAATTTCGTTCATAGATAATCTAACAGAACAAGATTGGAGAAAGCCTATAGTGGATTATTTGAAAAATCCAATAACTTCGACAGAACGAAAAATAAAGTATAGGGCGCTAAGTTATACCCTAATAGGAAACGAGTTATTTAAAAAGATGCCTGAGGGGGTGTTATTAAAATGCCTAAGTGAAACAGAAGTATACATAGCCCTTTCAACTACACATGCTGGAACATATGAAGCACATCAAGTAGGCCATAAAATGAAATGGTTATTGTTTCGACAAGGACTATATTGGCCCACTATGTTGAAATATTGTGTTGAGTTTGCAAAAGGATGTCAGGAATGTCAAGTACATACAAGTATCCAGCACGTACCTGCAAGGGAACTCCACTCAATTGTGAAACCTTGGCCTTTTAGAGGATGGGCTTTGGATCTTATTGGAGAGATTCGACCAACATCATCTAAAATCCAGAAATACATATTGGTGGGCATTGATTATTTTACTAAATGGATTGAAGCAATTCCTTTAGTCAATGTAGACCAGGAAAATGTCATTGAATTCATTCAAAAGCACGTTATATACAGGTTTGGAATCCCTGAGACAATAAAACTGATCAAGGGTCGGTCTTTATTGGTCGAAAAATGCAAGAGTTTGCTACATAAATGGGGTTCAAACTAGTAACATCTACGCCTTACAATGCACAAGCTAATGGTTAAGTCGAAGCAGCAAACAAGGTAATAATCAGCTTAATAAAGAAGCATGTAGGAAAGAAGCCAAAGAATTGGCACAAGAGTTTAGATCAAGTTTTATGGGCTTGTCGAACTTCTCCTAAAGAAGCTACCAGAACGATACCTTTTCGACTAACTTATGGCCATGACGCAGTATTGCCAGTAGAAATTTGTCTGCAGTCAACAAGAATTCAGAAACATCAAGAAATCCCTTCTGAAGCTTACTGGAATATGATGTTAGACTAATTGGTTGATTTGGATGAAGAAAGACCGAGAGCTTTGGATCTCTTAAGGTTACAAAAGAAGAGAGTGGAAAAATCTTACAATAAAAGAGTAAAACCAAAAACATTCTTTCCTGAGGACCTGGTATGGAAAGTAATCCTCCCAATGGATCGAAAGGATAGGAATATTGGAAATGGTCTCCTAAATGGGAAGGACCTTTTAAAATCATCCAAACATTATCTGGTGGCACATATGAGGTCGAAGAATTAAATGAAGATCAAAGGCTCTTGAGGGTAAATGGTAAATATTTGAAAAAGTATAGACTTGTACTTCAAGAGGTTAGAATAACCAATGTTTAATCTCAATCAAGTTAAAAAGACAAGATGGAAAATGTATTACAAAGCCAAAATGGATAAAAGTCATTACAAAAAGTACATAATACTACAAATAAAAAACAAAGTCGAAATCAAAATGGGAGGTTGGCTTTGATTTAGAGGTATTTTATCTTCTGCAGCTCCAAACATCTTTTACACAAAGCCTTTGACTGATGAAGAGTTTCGATTTTGGCATCCAATGCTTGGGCTCGTTCAGCATATGTTAATCCCTGGTTGAGTTCCTCTTGAATCTCAAAATCATTGCTGATAGCGAGAAGTTCTTCCTTTCGTTTATCATTAGCAGTAATCTTAGCCTTTAACTCTCTGATCTGAGCCTTCATACTGGCTGTATTTTGGTCGAGTTCTTCTACTTCTTTCTGCCTAGCCTCTTGTGCCTTCGAAATCTCCTTTAACTTTGAAGTTGATTCAGCAGCAGCATCCCAGGAAGCAACTACATGGCCATTGGCCTCCTCAATTTTGCGATTTAGAGTCCTTCGACGATCGTAGTCAGCTGAAACCTGGTCGGTGATGGAAATCAAATCCAAAATAACATTGGCAATGTCAGGTGAGGCAACAAGAAGGTCGACAACTCTTAAAGTAGTCTTCAGAAAGGAAGGAGCAGTAGGTTCTCCCTCTAAGGTCAGCATTAAATCTCTTTTGAAAAGATGCGCCTTAACCTTTTGAAGTGCCTCTTCAAGAGAAGATGTTGAAGTAGATTTACCAGACGCAGTCGAAGCACTCTGATCAGAAGAAATTTCTCTACCCTCGAGAATGGAAGTCAAGTAGCCAAGAGGATTTTTCTGTTTCAGTAATGCCAAATCTTCCTTAGTATGAGACCCAATCGAAGTAACCCTCTCATTTGCAACACGAGTCACATTTGCTCCGACAGATATCTGTACAGGTGCACCTTCAACATGCGTAGAGTTTCCTGCTCCCCCTGTAAGGTTTTCTCTTTCATCATTCGCCGGAATATCCTCATTCTGATTCCCTCCCGCTGGTGTGTCTTCCCTCTAAGTTTTGATTACATCATCAGCAACCTCCTCTTCTTCGTCCTTTTGTCCATCATCAATAGCCTACGGAGTCCCAAGATTCGCCTGTTCCTCACTAGGAACTTCTTCATTAGGCTTCCCAATAGCTTCATCTCGATGCCCAGAGGTTTGGTTCACCTTGCTAGAAGAGCTCACAAAGGATCCCATTGTTGAAGAAGGCCTATAAGTAGGATCACCCTCACTGTTTATTAAAGTGACAAATTCTTCTACAAGTATAAGGGCCTGTTTAGAAGTCCCAGTGTCCTGAGGATTATAAGATTGTTATCAGAACTATTGAAAAAAGGAAAGAGGAGGCTAAGTCAATAAAAAATCTTGAAGGTTCGAAGTAATTACCTTATGCGGAACTTCAGCACCAGGACTGGAATTATCGCTTTCATTGGGATTATTCAGCCTAGTAGCTATCTCTTGTTCCGTTGGCTCTTTGATGATGACGAGAGGAGGTCTCGACCCAATAACTTTAACCTTGGTTTTTGTACGAGGATTAGGAATAGGGGCTGGTTTCTTTAATTTGTGCCTCTGTAGAGGGACAGGGGGAGATTCTTCTTCTTTATCACTAGAAATTTCAATTTCTTGAACTTTCCTTTTCTGTGGATTAGTTTTAAATACCCAGAAAGAAAGGAGTCGAAGGCATCAGCGTCAATAGTAATATGTTGAAAAGAAAGATATAGTATAAAGTGTTTACCTTTGGTGAAGGTTTTACAAAAGAATCTCCTCCCTTTGCGCTTTCAGCGACTTTCTTGGTAATGGTCCTCTTGAAAGCTAGAAAATAAACAAGTATAATCTAGATGTCGAATGATTAAATCAAAGACGATAAGACATTTGCTTTGAAAAGAAAGATTACCCTTTTTGATCTTGTTAGAGACCAGCATAAACTCCTCTTGAAGGTGATCAGCGAAGTCTTTTTCATCGAAGAATTCTTTGTTATAATACTGCTTCCACCAGTCTTCAAAAAGAGGCGAACACGGGAAATTGAGTTTGAAGTCGAACAAAGTTAGTACGGTTCGACCAACGTACCTACCAATATGCTTGGTAGTAGCATCCTCTGAATAGTCTGCATTATAAAACAGCATAAGCTTTTCTCGGGAATATATTGGTGAAGGGAGCGTCTGGATGATGCCAAATTATCGAGAGATAAGATTCGGTTGATAAGCAATCAAACTAAGTTGATTCTTCGAACTCTTGAATCTCAGTGGCATGATTCTTGGGCGAAGAAACGACTCCCAGATATCCACATATTCATCCACATGGTCATCTTCATCAGATGAAGGATATGGTCGAATAAACCATTTCGGACCAACCTTTCTACTAGCAAAAGGAGCCATGGTCAAAACAAATTCCTTACGATTTGCAAACATCATTACAAAGCTAATAAACGCTTTCTGGAATTGTTGACCTTTGTCAGTTGGAGTCAATAGGACTAATCTAGTCCCTTCGACCCTTCTGTTTAGGACTTCTGGGGCCCTCTCATTAATCTTATTCTTCTGAGGAAGAAAAGACTCAAAAGTGGAATTGAGCCAAAGTTGAAGAAGTCAGAAGGGGCCGGAAAGGAGTAAAGTTGCCTTGTCTCCAATAACCTTAAGCTGAGTCACACCATTATTGATGGACTCATACAGGTTTGCTAAAATCAACTCATCCAGACAAAGGGGATAGCCATGATGAAGCTGCATTGCAAGAGTGAGCATCTTCTTATTCACTTGAAGTGACTTAGTGCAGAAAACGAAGCGAGATAACCACAAAGCTAGGAAATTTATGTGTTCCACTTCAGAGACAATACTACTAGATTTGTCATGAAAATGGTTAACAAATATGGTGTATGTGGGTTTCGTGGCCAAAAACTCGATAGCATCTTCCGACAAATCCTCAGGGTCGAAATAGTCACCAGTTGGTCGAAGACCAGTAATGGCGGCTATATCAAAAAGAGTTGGGGTTACCATTCCACAGGGAAATGGAAGGTGAAATGCGTATTATCCCAGAAATACAGTGAAGATACCAACATGAGAGGGCAATAATATAACCCAGTCTTCGACAGCATGATCAAGTCATAGATCCCCATATCCTTTCAGATCTGGGCCTGCACTTTTTCCATCTTACTAAGCCACTCTGAGTATTCTGAAGTAAGACTAGGGCAAGATCGAAAGATCATATTCCCTTTGTTCATGAACTGAAGGTTGATGTCTTCCTTCGTTTGAGAATGTTGCTGGTTAGCAGGGGTTACATCCTCAGGATCATTCCTGGGTTTCTTCGCGCAACCTATAGGCTTAAGCCTAGGGTGAGTTGGGAAGAAGGTATTATTTTGTTTTGGGTTCTCAAAGCATGTAGATAGTGGGCCAGACATGGCATACATGTGCCCATGATACTTAACGAGAATGAGTAGCTGAGATTCATAAGCTTCATGCCATTCTTTGGTCATGGGTTCAGATACAACCCTTTGCTCCTCAATCGAAACAGGTACAAGGCTAGTGGAAAAAACCTCTGGTTGTCTTTGTAGGTCAGAAACGTTCTTAGTTTTGGGGTTATTTGGTGCATTTGAAAGGAAATCCATGGTTGAAGGTAGTGAAATAACGAATAAGATGAAGTTCTTAAGACTTTTTCTTTGCAAGGAAATAAAGAGTACTAGGAGTTGTAAAAGAATTCCAAAGAAAGGATTCATATATTTATAGTGTTCAGGGAAGAGTGTTTTCCCTCAAGACCATTTAATGTTGCAGAGTTAGTGGGGCACATGGCGAATGTTGAGGTAGTTATCGTACAGGTAATGGAAACGTTTGCCATGTTTTCCTAGGTTGTAGGGATAATGGCCATCATGGCAGCATGGTAACGGCTGATTGACAGCGACGTGTTGGGAAAAAAGGTAATGATGACTCTGAATACCAGCAGTGGTTGGTAGAAGGCGAAAAGCGCATAAGTGATTTCTGTGGTAAAAAAGAAGACAAGTGGCGAATGGGAATCTCAAAGAATGATTATTTCTTCTTGCGTCGAAATTGACATTCTTGGGGGGGCAATTTGTTAGCTCCTAAATTTGACACCCACAACAAATTAGCCTTATGGGACAAAAATAGATTGAACAAATCTATGCTGGAAATACTTTGACAGATTGGAAAAATACTTAGAGAAATTTATGAGTTAAAATGAATCTTCGAACAGAAGGTTCTTACGGCCTTTGACTGAAAGGGCTCCAGGGCCTTCGACTAAAAGGAAACCTCGTATCAGCAACAGGTGATTTTAAATCTTAAGAAAGGAGGGAAAAGCAGTTCGCTTAGCAGTTGAGGAAAGTAACATGGCATGAAGATAGAAGTAGAAGCACATGCAGAAGACACTTGTCCTCATCCTAGAGCAAAGTAACTCCTCGACGGTTACCTAGTTTTAGTATAAATATAGGAAGTTTATGTAGATTTCCGTGTGTTCAACTAACTGTACAAGTCATTCAATACTATTCGAGTATCCGTTGCATGAGAAAGAATACTGAAAATGTACGTTTGAAACACCATATTTTATAATCAAAGTCTTTTACATTTCTCTTTATATTCCTTGCCTTTTTATCTTGCTTGCAAACATCCATTTTCCCTTGAACTTTACTTGCACTTTTTATCAGATTCCTGCACTCGAACTTTTCCCAAACCATTTTTTCTATTTACTTTCTGCACTCAAACTCGTCTCACACCTTAACCTTTCTCAGTCGAACGTGTGTTCTTTATTTACATTAGAATTTATATCCAAAAACGTCAAAAATTAGCATATGTCTTAGGATCAAACTGATCGATCCTGCGAGTAACCAAAAATTTACCCTTTTTGGAAGATCAACGGTTGTTTACCGAAAAACACGATGAACAACCATGTAACCAGGATATAGGGTGTCTCGACTAGCGTACCCAAGCAAGAATCTCCCCTAAGGGAAGGCGTACTCAGAATACCCATTAAAGCAGCAACGACACAAATCTCCTTCCTGAGTCTTCAGATGTCATTTTCGTTTTCCATTAAATCTACACAATCAATAAATGAGGTGTCAGGGAATATTCAAGGATATGTAACAAAAAACAAGAACTTGAGTCCACTGACCAAAGAATTTCTTCCTTTCCTCCTTTAATTTGGCCTTTACCACACAACTGGTATGAATACACCTTTTTAAACTAGTTTCTTGACGTTGCATCGGAGGGGACAACCCCACCAACATAGCCAAGTTTCTATCATAAGGCTGCCAATTAATTATTCAATAATGGTTCCTCTCAGAACAGGTCCTTTTCCTGGTAGTGATACATCCTTACTCATCTCAAGTACTGGCTTTGAGTCTAGTATTTGCAAAAGATATTTGTGCATGCAGACAAAGGACATGGCTCTAATTTACATATCTTTGGATGAACCTCCTCGGTAAGAGGAAGCACCGGGAAAAAGTGATCCTAAAAATGTTTCACACTATCATAATGAGTTTCAAAATATCAGATGATTTGCCTAAAAGAAATCAAATTGAAGCTATTCGCATAATTGGTAGTATTTCGAGTTTTGAAAAGGTGGAAGAACAATATGAGATTTGGCTTACTCCCCTTTTATTCGCACCAATGCTGGAAAAATTTAACAGACGCCAAACTCACTGGATGCAACTACAAAAGGGAAATAAGAAGATGATTCAGTACACCAACTTCAAACTACTTAAATGGAAGGTGGTACCATATGAGACAAAACAAGCATTCATGGAAAAGGATCGTGTAATCGTCATATTGAATGCATATCCTTTTATCCTTGTTTGAGGGAAAAACTCCTTAGTTAGTCGTAAGACCCACATCAGTTATCCCTTGGTCGAATTTGATCTTGCACTTGAACAAAAAGCATTCCAAAAAAATGCTAAAAGAAGAAACAATATTTTACATGTCAACAACAAATGTAAAGATAAAATGGCAATTCAAAATTCTTATATACCTTATTCGAGCATCGCAAATGGTAAGATTTCCCACCATTATCAACGGTTAAGATCTCCTAAAAAACACGTTGAATGGCACTCGAGCACTCTAAGGTAAGAGAATTGTCATTACTAACCAGTCTAGAGAGATATGCCAATCATTCCTGACACCATAATACGTATTACGAAAGAAGCATTTAATGTGTTCATTCTCGAGAGCGCCAATGTCCTATCAAAGGTCTTTGTATCCTTAGAATTATTGATCGTGTAGAGACATATGTCACAAACCATCGCCCTACAAAGACAAGGGATTGATGGGCAACTATTATGGACCACCCGCATGGTCCAAAAAGCATATAAGCCCAATAGTAGGATGAAGCAAAATTCAACGAAGAGCACATGAACCTCTTCTCCCCTCCGAATAGACAATCTCACTCGTAAGAGTTATCCTTATTGTCCAGATTGATCAAACACATGAACGCATAAAGTACCTAATCACACACGTTCGGTTGCTAACAAATTATCCCATGTAAGGGGGAGATCATACCATTTCTTAGGTATTCAAATCTTTTCCATTCAAATTCTGTTTTTTATTCTCTTAGTGACTTGAGCATTTAAGTGTTAAGCTTACAAGTCAATTCTCTCTCCACCACATTAGAAACAACAAATCACTGTAACAGACATATGAATCTATTCTTTTCGATCATCATATAGTTAGAGTGTAGACTAATTTTGTGATATAAAGTAGCTATTTATAATTGAGTCTTCAAATCAATGTTAGTTAAATTGTTGATGCAAGACTTGTAAGTTTTTCTCACATTCAATATAAAGTACTAAGAAAATTGAAGATGCAGAACTTGTAAGTTTTTCTCAAATATATTTTTAAGAATAGTCAATTATTACATTTGAACATGGCATAAACTCAAATAGCATAGTGACTTTGTATACCTCTCATTTTTATATGATTCTTAGACAGTTTTCTCGAATTCGTACCGTGTAAGGAATTGCAAATTGTGTGGCTATAATTTCATGTATACATTTTCTTGTTTACAAAAATTTAGGACAGTGTGTTTTGAAAGTTCATAAGAATGAATCATAGAAAGTCTAAGATTCAAAAAGATATTTAATATGTTCCTACTCAAGAAATCCTTCATCTACATCAAATTCAAGCTCAAATAATTGTAAGACACTTCTGATTTGTCTGCCTTATGAGTTGTCTATCTTCTAAGCTCCATGCCTTTTAGACTAAACACTTCTAAGTTGTTTATCTCCTAACTTACCTATCGCTTGGATCAAGATACTTCTGGCCACCAATGTTTTGGATAGTGATAAGATATTGGGCTTGGATGATCCAAATATCTTGTTGAACCTTATAGTATAAGCATCTCTTTTAGACCAAATCATCGAGTTAAACAAGATTTAATATCCATACAATTTTAAGAATATTTTGTTAAAAACACTAAATAAAACTTCAAAATAAATAATAAAAACTTTCATAAAATAAAATTTAAAAGTAATAAAAAACTAAAATCCCAACAAACAAGCTTTTATATCTATTCATGAAAGATAAAATTTAAAAAAGGGTTAATATGCGTGAAAAACCAACTTAATCTATGATTTTTTTTACATTTTTTAAATATCATGCCTTTTTAAGAATGTTTTAAAGACCAAACCATCAAGTAAAATAAAATTTAAAATTGTTTTATATGAAATTCAATTTACAATTAAGGATGGTGGATATTTGGATGATAGTTTGATGGTAGTGTTGATGAGAATCTCGTGGTGAACTCTAGTATCATTAATGTCTTGATGTTTTAGTTTGACATGTGAGGTGGTACCCGCAAACATATTGACGCTTAAATCTAAAGTTATTAGAGGTATGCGATATTTTTAGGCCACCTCTATTGTGGATTAGAACACTTTTAAGTTGTTTTTCTCCTGACTTACCAGTTGGTTGGGCTGTGATACTTTTGGATTGGGACAAATAGTAATAAGATATTAGGTTTTGATCACCCCAAATATTTTTGTTAGACCTTATAGCATAAGCATCTCGATTAGACCAAATCATGGAGTTAAACAAGATTTAATACCTATACAAGTTTTTGATTTATGTTACTAAATCATCTTATTTTATTAAAGTCACAAATATAGTTCAACTTCTAACTCTTTGATTTGACGACCTACTCATCGACTACATAACCTTAATGGAAGAAAGGTGATTTAAATAGTTTTAATAATGTGTTAATAGTTTACCATCCCCATCTTTATCGAAAGTTTAGACCCACCAGATTAATTACTAGAATATACGAAGTAGCAGTTCGTTCATTCACTCTAACTTTTTCAAGTTCCTTTAACTAAACAAATGATATCCTACCATATTCAGTTGTACTTCTAACCGCTATATGGATAAGCATTAATCAAACACAGTAATAGTACATGTGCATCGCAACAATTATTAAAACCATAAAACCTGTTCTTTATTTCTGGTAGAATATAGTAATAGTACACTAGTTAATGCCTTGCTATCAGTATCATGTGTCTATAATTAGCATCATAGTAAATATAATATCACCAATAAAACAACACAACATTCAAGTTTCAATGTGGTCCTACACTCCTACCAGTTACACTCATCATTACATTACACACGTGACATACGCGTGCTAACCCACCTAACGTGCACATTACAATATTCACATTGATTCACTTTGTCAACCAAACACAGTGCCATCATGTTTGTGTGCTCAGAATATAGTAACTTGTGTCACATCGTCTACTTTAAGAATGAATGTCTCATATTAATGTCCCTTAAACTCTTCACTTAGATCAGCTCGATAAGTTAGATTCAAAAAAGAAACGGTAGAATATCAATATAAGAAACACAACAAACAAGGGACAATTTAACATGAAATCCACTACTACATAGTACAGTGATTAAACCATTCACAAACAAACAAATCCACATCCTAAAAACATACTGTCCCACCAAATTATGAGTCAAACTACTATACTAACTTGGAAAATGGGACTTTAAAGGTCAAACACAATCCTTTATGAATCTCTTTTCCTTCACTTTTTTGACTCTACAATCACTATCATATTACATTATTGAACAGCTGCTGGTAGTATTGTCATCACCGAACATGTCTGCTGCAGAGTTTTGATCCTCACTGGTATTTGCATAAGAGTAATTTGCAGGAATGTAGTTATTGTAATTGTAGTAGTAGCCAGTGTTAGGAGGAACAAAAGGTGACCGGTGATACATCATTTGAGGCTGTTGTTGTGGCATCATCATACCATGCCTTGCTTGTTGCATGTTCATGTTCATGTTCAACAATGGAGATGAATGGTTGTTGAAACCATTCATGTTCATCAGCATAGTTGGTGGAAATTGTCCAGTAACAAAACCACCGTTTGGAATAGCCCCGGAGTTTCCACCTAGAATAGTAGTAGCACTACCAACACCGTTGTTGTTGTTATTGTTGTTATTATTACCGTTAAAACCTGCTAAGTTCATCATAGCACCAATGTCACTACCCCGTTTGGATTCTCCGAGGTGGAGGGTTTCACCATTACCAACCAAATGAGCATTGTTCATCTTCATAGCTGCCACTGTTTTCTGATCAACCCCGTTCGCACTTTCCTTCATTCCCATATTCTGATTCGAGCCTCCTTTCTTGCATCCATTATCATTGCCATTGCAAGCATTGTTCATCTTAGCTCCAATCCCTTTCTTCACATTACTTGCATCAGCTGCATGTTGTCTGATCATATGAATTTGATTCGCTTTCTCCCTAACGATCCGCATCTCTTCATCTTCTTCCTCTTCATCATCACCGTAGTTGTAGTATTCTTCGCCCTCTTCAGAAATAAAAGCAGGGAACTTCTGCTGGTTTTTGAAGGCTTCAAGCCCTTTAACCAGCACTTGTTTCTGTCCTTTGTTCTTGTCATCTTTCACAACATTGTTGTTTTTCTGCTTTTGATTCTGATTATTGTTTGTTTTCTGAGACCAAAGCTCAGCATATTTTCCAGATCTTAAAAGCTTCTTGATCAATGTTTCAGCATCCACACTTCCTGAAACTGTTACCTTCTGCTGTTCTCCATCTATTTGAACTTGATAAACACCTAAACAACAAAACACCCAAAAAATATAAAAATTCCATGCACATAAAAAATCTTCTAATCATTAAAAAAGGCAATTTTTTTCATTATTCTAAACATTTTATGAATTATGTTCACATTATCCGTGTAATACATCATGTTCAAACTGTGGCCTTTTTCAGAAGGAAAATAAATAAAATAAAATTAAAAGTTATAAATACCAAGCTTTTTACAGCGTGAAATTTTCGATGAAGCTATGAAAAGTAGCTTTCATGTTCAGTTGAATATAGGCAAAAAAAAAAATTCAAATTTTATGTTTACCTTAAACTCACTACTTACAAAAGGAACCACATTATTCTGAGTAAACTAAAGTTTGAGAATGATTCTGAAAGTCTCACCTTCAATTCTTTGAAGGAGTTTCTTCACTTTCTGCTTACAACCATCACAGTGAATATTCACTTTGAGAACACAAGTCTGTAGAAGAAGAAAACACAAAGCAAACAACAAAATAAAACACAGAAAAGGTAGTTTTTTTAGTGAAAAGACCAAAAACCCAAGTATGTTATGTTAATAGGAAGCTAAAAAACCAAAAAGAAAAAAGGGGTGTTAAAAGAAAGAACAGAAAGCATTATTTATTTTAAGGATAATGTTAACAAGGAGAGAAAGAAGTACCTGGATTTTAAGTAGCTTAAAGTCTTCTTCTTTAGTCATTTCTTCAAAGTGCTGTTTGGAATGAAACAAGAGTTCTCTTTTTTCTCTCTTTTTTTTTCTTTTTGCAACCAAAAGAAAAAGGTCTAAGTTAAGCAAGTTGTTTCTAGTTTGTTTTTGTGAGACTCTATGTACTATTGGTATGTAGTAGTAGGAGTACAAGGAGCTAGTGTTGTTCTTCACAAGTTCTCGAGAGTATACAAAAACTGAGGCACATGGGTTTTACAGAATAAATAAAAATTTAAAGTGGTGTGTGTGTGGTGGAAGAGTAAGAAGTAAGAATGCAAAGGAAATGGAAAAGTCAGAGAGAGAGGGAGAGAGAGAGGGTCTTGGAAACTGAAGTGATGTGATTTAACGTTAAAAAGATATAGTGAGATGAAAAAAACAATAAAAGAACAACAGCGACTTGACATGGCGAATTCATACTCTGTGCACTTTGTCACATCTAACGTACTACTACTCCACATAAGGAGTTTTCAAATTCTAGTATAGTTTTTGCATTTTATGAGAGCTATGAACCAGTCTACATATTTTAAATTCACATCTAGGTGGGGGAGGAGATTGTCTCCCGTGAAAATTATGTGCAGTGGAATCTCACCCTTTCAAATTTTTTCAATTAAGTAAGATAAAGGTATTTTTTTTTAAATCAATGGTATAGATGGACATTTTACTATCCCATCAAATTTTCATTTGAGACAATTCTCATCCATCTAAGGAGAGTGAGTTAAAATCATTGTGTTAAAGTTTTTACATATAAATTAAAGAATATAATTATGTTGTTATAAAATATTACATTTTTATAAAATTAAATCTATTAATATATTGAAAGCAGTATAGAGAGTAAAAAGTAAAAGATACAATTGAAAAAATAGTAAATATTACTATATTGAAAAGTGAAAATAATAATTATTTTAAAATAAAATTTATTTGTTAAAACGACAGTTATTTTAAAACGGATGGAATAATACAAAATATATAAGAATTTTTTTATATAACTTCTCATACATTGATAGAAGGAAAGGTGATAAAAAAAATTAAGTTAGCCCATCAATAATAAGAAAATTTAAAGAAATGTATGTTTAATTCCTTTAAAAAATCACTCTTAATTTTAATAGGGATAGAATTTAAAAAAAAATTGTAGAATTTGTGTTGAGGATAATATTTGCACAAAAAAATCGGCACAAATGTTCACTTCTATAATATATGAGTAATTAAGATGTTGCTGTTAGTTGGATTGAGTGATTCCATCTATGGAGGATAAGAAATTAGTAAAGTGTGGAAGCGAGACAGGTATGCAAGGTTCGCGTTCTAAGGCTCGAATTAATAAGAGAGTGAAAGTGAAATTTAAACGGAATATGAATTGTATCTTAAAAGTGTTGCGTGTGCTCTTTTTTAAAAATGGCATAAATTGTTGATAATTGCATGTGAGTAAAATGCAGTTGATCGTTGGATCGTTTCTAGGAGATGATTCTTGATGATTTCCTGAAGAGGATTCTATTGTATGGAGGGAAAATTGGATTGCATACTTCCATCGTGACCACTCATCATCCCATTATTATGCTTTATCCACTGGGTCTTGCGATCGGCCCATAATGGTTATTCCGCAAGCCCTTGTGCTTGGTTGACAATGCGACAACTTGTAATATATTTCGCCATCCGCCTAGGGAGCTCACGGGCGTGGATACCCTGGATGGGACACACATAATCATTGGGGAAAGGTACATGAAATGTTATTCTTTGAAGTCGTGTTATGGTGCTTAGGGAAATTAACACGTCTTCGTTGGGTGGTGGTGAGATGACTTCTCTTTTTAGAGTCATTAGTTGTCTCTGGATCACTTTTCGAGGAAATATCCATCTTCGGGCGAATATTGTTGATTGAATGGCCCTTTAAGGGCTTAGATAAAGGGTAAAGGTTTCTTATTTGAGCTTGAAATCCCCTTTCTATTCACTTTTGTGTTTTTTGAGTAAAACATAGAAATCATTCAAATTTGTTCATCCTATTGTGCTTGTGTCAGTTCTATTAAAGATATATTTTATGCATGGCAACGATGTCGATTTCAACCAAAATGGATGACAATGATATTTCAGGCAATTGAGCAGATCCTGATACACTAGGGGTTACTTTTGCCTTTGTTTGTGAAAAGGTTTTTTATCGAGCTTTGAGAGATACAGATTCAAATACTGATTGGAGTGTGTTTCCACCACCTTTATCTCGGTCGTCGCTTCATTTTAATACGGTCTTGACATCTTGCGATATTTTGAGTCTCGAACTTTTTTTTGGAAAACCTGAGGTATGGGTTATGATCTTTTCTAAACTTGATGATTAGAAATGTGGATGGCTCCCCCCTCATTCGGTTTCCTATGTACAATATATCTTTTTTAGGATTACAATATTTTGTGAGCAACCATTTTCTTTGAGTAGTTTTGTATGATAGCAAATATGTGTGATATAAGTATTAATGAATGTTTATTGTGTTTGATCTCTATGTGTGCATGATATGATAATAGTGTAGCATGTTCTAAAAGGGTCAAAAATTTGTTTTACACATGTATCATGATTTTAGGTCAATACAAAATGCTTTGCATCGACACATACTTAAGCTAAAATCACAAAAATAATTGTTCTTCGGTATGAGTCGACTCATTCGCACTTTGCATCGATACATGTCAAGTTCATGCTTCTAGAAAACGTTTTAAAAAACCTTTATGCATCGACACATGCACTTATGCATTGATACATATCACTTCTTGTTTCTGGAAATCAAAACCAACTCAGTATGAATCGACATATTCGCATTTTGTATCGACTCATACGAAATTAAAGGTTCTAGATTCTGCATAGACAACAATTCGTATCAATACATAATGGTTTGCGTCGACTCATTTCTTGGTTGCATCGACACATTCGTGTTTTCCATCGACTCATACACATTTTGTCTCTCTGTAATATGTCTTGATAACAGTATGTATTGATACATAATGCACTGTATCGACTCATCCCATGTTTTGTAACTAACATGAGTCGACTCATATGAGATATGCATCGACTCATACTGCGGTTTTACTTCTAACATTTTTTTGTTACATATATAAGTCAATTTTACAATTCAAGAAAAACATACAAGAAGGTGTCACAAATTCATTTGGTGTACATCTACTTTTATGAGCATTAAAAACCTGAAAGATACACCGTCTTCATCATCTTCTCAATCATCTTGGTTCAATAACATTGAAACATAATCATCTTTGTTCATCGAATCAAGGGATCATAGAGATAACGTCCAGTGGTACGATCAGTGATCTTAGCTGAGTTGAAGATTCAGAAGGGGGTTTCGAGGAAAAACTAGAGGGTTTATCCTTCAAGAACGGGTGTGTTCTTGCGGGTTTATCAGTCACGATTGCACAGGTCAGATTCAGCCGTAGCGTAGGTGTGATACGGTGGCAGAATTGACTGTTAATATTGGTTTGCGTTTTGTATTCGCAAATGTTACAGTAAGCAAGAGTCGTCACCGACTTTTATTTCATCCAACTAAGAAAAGGAAAAAGAACAGAAAAAACCTTTTTTCAAGAGTTTTTGAGTACGAGGGGAGGGTAGATTATAGAAAGGGAAGGTGTTAGCACCCTTTCCATCTGTGGTTTTCCACTGGCTCTTAGGTACTTGCTCATTTTTGAAATTGCTTGTGTGTGTTTTTCCAAAAGTTTTGTTTAACTTTGTGATAACTCTTGTATATGTTCTCAAGAGTGTGACGAAGTTGTTTTTGAAAACTATTTTGAAAGTGTTTGTGAAAAAGAGTTTTTATTGTTATGAGCAAGTATTTAAGAGTTTCTACCTACTCGAAAAAAGATTATTTGTTCTCGTTTCCTTTAGACAATGTTATCCTACTATCAAGAAGTAGGTAGCCCTATCGTTGGAGTTTTAAGGGATGTTCGAAGGGACGAAATGGTCACTGAAGGCAACATGTGAGGATACCTTAGCGTCTCAAAGGGACTGTCATCATAAGATCATTTCTCGTAGGCAACTCGAGGGACAATGAGGGACTATGATCTTTATGACGACTTTGAATTGCGGGTCATTGCTAAGATATCTCTATGTTCGAGGGACATGACCATTATTTCTGAGGCAACCAAGTGGGGCAAAACCTAGGAGTGAGCATGTGCATGTGTGTTTTTTTTTCAATTAATTATCTTTGCACAATTAGGGTTATCTACCTTTTTATTGTTGGTTTATCTTTCGCACACAATCTTAATGTCCATACATCTAGCAGTTTAATAGTTACGAAAATTAAAGAGTGCGAGAAATTAAAGTCCTAACTATTACAAGGCTTTTGGGCAGATACAAATATTTGACTGAAAATAAAGATGCGGAAATTAAAACCCTAATTAATCTATTACAAACTTGAAACAATTACAATATTTTGAATTAAAAGAAAGTAAAGGCGCGCGCGACGAATTAAATACAAGAATTAATTATAAGCCTAAAAAAACTAATTAATTAAAAAAATATTTTTGTGTATTTTTTATTGAGAAAATAATTTGAATTAAACCTAATTTTTCTAATTAATTTTAATTATGAAAATAATCAAGTCAATATCATTAAATTAATTAATTTCCAAAAAAACTAATTTCAATAATAAAAAAAAAACTAATTCTACATTTTTGTGGTTTTCTTGATTTTATGATTTAATAAAAAAGATTTTTGAAATAAACAAAACAAAAATAATTAAAACAATAAAAGAGAAAATAAAACCAAAGAAAAGTATAAAATGGGCCTGATATCATAAGTAAACTGGGGGTGTGAAGTTGAATTGCTGAAGCCCAGAAGGATAGGCCCAGCTGCCTTGTGCGTGATCCAATGCTCCCTGCTCCTAGGGGTCCACCATGTTCTGTGCTTGCTGGATGCTAGATCTGATCAAGGGACAATCTAATGGATGAGATTTGGAGACGCATGGGGTGCGCGCTAGGAGGCAATGTATTGGATCTGCAATATGAACATCAGAAAAACAAAATGGTTGGACCTGAGATTGAACCCAGGTCCTCCCTTTCATATGCCCACTCCCTTGCCATTTGCGCTAACTAATTATTCATGAATATGATAACTCAATAACATTATATATAAAATAAGTAATTAAATCTCAGTCAGCAAAAAATAAATGCGTCAGCAATTCAAGAACCAATCATGTTATACGAAACTGCCACGCCAGGTCTTCGCCTGAGAAAGAAGAGTCAACGACGCCGGAGTTGAACTCCGATCATCTTCTCCGGCCAAGCAAAACGGCTAACCTACAATTTCATGAGATTTGAAGCATGTAAAGAGACATATTCCCTGTAAAATCACCCCCTGAGTTCAAATTCGGGCTTGGTTTTAATGGATCATGGCTGTATCAAGAGCTTCGAGCACGTTTTCAGGTCGTGCCCTAAAAATGGCATATGGTGGTTTCTGCGTGCATGCTTGCAACTAATGATTCAAAAAACTTTAGAACAATATTATGAACACATATCAATGTAAAAAATCGATTTATATTGCATGATTCAAAAGTTTGAAGCTTATGAATTTTACCAACTCGTGGAGTATTGGAAAGGGTAATCCTGGGTGCTTTGGCCTTCAAGAGCAGATGGAATGAGATGCTGAGATCTCCAGGAGGGTGCTAGGATGCTTGGAAAAGATTGAAATTGGCTGTATTGTGTGCTACAAGATTGCTCCTCTCTTGAATATTTTTTGGAACTTTTCTTTCTCTCCAGCGGCAGGTTACCCGTGTGTATCCCCTCTTAGGGTTGGAATGACTTGCTTAAGTAGTGAATCAACATTAGGTTAACATATATGGACTAGATCAAATGAATTGAATGAGTTTCAAAACAATTCCAATGTTTCCTATTTTGAATATTCTCTTCCTTTTCCATGGCATAGCACGATTTCTTGCTATGTCACAACATATATGGCCATTCATTAAATGAAAAATAATCTCAAAACCAATTTGTATAATTTATTTAATTTAATTTGATTTTTTAATGATTAAAATAAAAATAAATCAAATAAATGAGAAAATAAAGCATGGATGGTTTTATGGGTCGTGGACCATGTTAGGAATGAGTTTCAAACATAAAACGTTAGGCCCATTTGGAAAAAATGCAAATTTGGTCAATATTGGCTTCATGTAATTTTCCAAAATTTGTCAACTTTGATAATGCATATCTTCCTTAATTTTGACCCTAGGAGTGTGTTATTGGGATTTTTAGAAAGATTAGGATGTCCTCTAAACAACCCTTTTGTTATCATCTAAATTGGATCTTCCATGTTCATGTAAGAAGCTTTGACCCAAAAGGTATTTTTGTTGACTTTTTGAAATGACCTGTAATGTCTGAATTCATATCTTTTCATGAGTGAATTATTTGAACTTGAGGGTTGAATATGAGTTGTAAGGAATTGCATCCTCTTCAAAATGAGCTTTGGATGGGGAATTTCTGATAAAGCATGAGAAAGTTATGCCTGGTCAAAGTTTGGTTGACTTTTCCTATAAAAAGCCTAATTTAGCAACTTTTGAGTTTTGATGAATTTGGGTCATTCCTTGAGGAATCATGATCAAAACTTGATCCAATGATGGATATTACTTCAAAATGTTGATGTTGACCAAAAATATTGAAGTTTGACTATATGTGGGTCACAGTTGACTTTTGACCTAACATAGTTGATTTTCAGGCATTTGAGTAGTTGACTGAGCAAATTTCTTGTGCAAGGCATGAAACTTGACATGGATGTTCTTGAGGACATATTAGGACCATGGGAAATATTTGAGACCTTTGGATTTCACCCATCTTGATGAAAATGGAAACCCTAATTTGAGGTTCATTGTCTTATGAGAGAGTTTGTCTGGTCAATCCTTAGGCATCCTTGGGCAAGTTGAGGATTTCAATGAGCATATGTTGAGTAAAATGAGAGAGAAAATTTTGGGGTACAACAGTAGGGTTTGGAAATCAGGGAGATTTCGCAAACAGGTCATGGAGCGGAGGATTGACTGTGGATCTTGCAGGTGATATCTTGATCAGCTCATATCAAGTGAAGGTTCATACAAGAAGAAGAAGATCTTAGTGATTAGGTTTTATCTTTGTATTGTAACCTTATAAACAACATTCAACACATTGAATAACAAGTTTCAATTTTAGTTTGGAATTGAGAGGGAGACGTACCCACACGCGAGGATAACAATGGGGAACTTCCTTACCAAACTGCATGTGTATCATTTTCTTTCTCTCTTTCTCTTTACGTTTTCTGCACATTTGTGATTCAATTGGTCTACTAGTTTTTCTGTTTAATGATACAATAGTGGTACAAACTCTTTTTCTAAACCACCATTATTGTTAATCATCGAACAAGCATACGTCAATTGTTCGAAAAAAGTGCTTGCAAGTTTTTGTTCATTGGAAATAGCATTCTTGCAATAAGCGCATTGAAACGTACATTGGCTTATGTTAAATTTCATCTATTTCATCTTAATAAAAATTCAACAAGTTTATCCGGTTTTCTAGTAGTCAGTTCAAAATAGATGGAAGTCGATTCGGGACCGTGTTTTTTTGTTGTTTTTAATCAACTTTGATAAAAGATTTGAAATCCTTAAATAATAAGGAGGTGATCTATCCACCCTCCTCTCGATCACTTTCCACACCGTCTAACAAGTGGTATCAGAGTGCTGGTTCGCTGGTGCTTTGTGTGTACTAGTAACGCTATGGCTTTTGAGCCAAATGGGGCATATAATAGAGCACCTATTTTCAATAGTGAAAACTATGGCTACTGGAAAGACTGCATGCAAGTACACATAAATTCCATTGACATGAATGTATGGACTTCCATTCAAAATGGTCCTTTTCGAATTACCATGAGGAATGATGCAGGTGCTATGGTACCTAAACCTGAGGATCAATGGGATGAAATAGATGAAAAGAAGTGGTCGAGCGATTGAAGAGGCCGAAATATGATAATTTCAACACTTGGTGTTGATGAGTATTATCGGGTGTCTCATTGCAAGATTGCTAAAGAAATATGGGATTCTTTAGAAATTGCCCACGAGGGCACTACTGAAGTTAAACAGTCCCGCATTAACATACTCAATCAAGAGTTCGAGCTCTTTCGCATGAAACAAGGAGAATCTGTCTCTGACATGCAAAGGAGATTCGTTCGTCTCATCAGTCGTTTGAATTCACTTGGAAAACCTGTTTCCAATGAAACTGCTACTAACAAAATTCTGAGATGTCTTAGCAGGGAATGACAGCCTAAAGTAACAGCTATCAAGGAAGCCAACGACCTCACTACGCTTACCATCACAACTCTGTTTGGAAAACTGGAAGAACATCAATAAGAATTGGAAAGTCTTAAAAAGCATGAGAACAAGAGTAAAAAGGAGAAGAATAGAGACAAGTAGGGTGAGAAGAAGTCAATAGCTCTTATGGCTTCTAGCTCCAAGTCCTCACACATGGAGAAAAATGATAGTGACTCAAGTAGTGAAAAAGATTTGGATGATGAAGAAATGGGACTCTTTGTTCGGAGATATAATAGGTTTATTCGAATGAATGGAATCAAGCACTATGATAAGAATCTCATAAAGTTTCTAAAATAGTCCAAAGGGCCAAGACAAGAAGAGAATAATAAGCATAGAGGTAAAAGTTCTTGCTTCAATTATGGTAAAGTTGGGCATTATAAACCAGAGTGTCCAATGATGAAAAAGGACAAAGGAAAAGCTCCACCAAAGAAGTTCAATAGACAAAGAAGACCTTACATTGTGTGGGAAAGAAAGAGTGATTCATCAAAATATGACAACTCAAGTGATAGCGATGAGACTGCAAACTTATGTCTCATGGCGCATACCAAAAATCAGTCCTACCACAAGAAGAACAACCACGACAAAAAAGTAAGACAAGCCTACTATAACAATTTTTCTTTTATGTCTTTTTTTAAACTAGAAATAGCTTTTGAAAAACTGCATAATGAAGTTGTAGACGCTTTTAAGAGGCTATCCTCCGATAAACAAATATTTTCCTTTTTGGAGGGTAAAGTCTATAAAGCTGAAAAAGACTTAGAGTATATAAAAGCTAGTATTGCAGAAAGTTCATAAGATAAGGATGTTAAAGAATGTATTCCAAGAATGGAGTGTGAATTTTGTCATATTTGGCAACAAGAGGTTAGAACTCTTAATGCCAAATTGGAAAAAGCTTTACAGCCCAAGGTTACTTTAGCCGTTGATCCTATCCTTTTTAAGAAAACTTTGAATCCACCATATGCAAAATATTCTTTTGTAGAAAATATTCCAAAGGATTCAATAGCAAAATTAAGAAAATCCATCATCATGGTTTATGTCATTATTATTGTCATGCTGGTCACACCATTGAGAAATGCAAGTTTAGGAGATTTCTTGTTCCTAAGGGAATTTACCAATAGAGGCCTAAAGGCAACCATGTTACCACTTACCCACACGGGCCAAATGAAAATTGGGTACCTATCTCTCTCTTTTGATATTGCAGGTTAAGTGTCTTACATTCGTGGATAGAAGATGGTTTCTAGACAGCGGGTGCTCAAGGCATATGACAGGTGACATATCGCTTTTCATTGACTTCAACGCAAAGAAGAAAGGATATGTTACTTATGGAGACAATAACAAAGGAGCAATACTCGGTAAAGGTAGTGTAGGTAATCCATCTACCACTACTATTTCTGATGTCCATTTAGTAGAGAGGCTTAAACACAATTTGTTAATTATTAGTCAATTGTATGACAAGGGTTATAAAGTTAATTTCACAAACACGTGTTGCATAATTGAACATATTGAACTGAATACCGTGTTTAAGGGTATTACAGTAAACAACATCTATATGCTTAATCTTTTTTATGTATCATTAACAATCACTAAGTGTTTAGTCACCTTGAATGATGATTCTTGGCTTTGGCATACACAGCTAGTGCGTGTTAACTTTTATTTGCTTAATAAGGTTGTATCTAAGGATCTAGTAGTCGGTTTTTCAAAAATAATATTTTCAAAAGATCACCTATGTGACGCGTGCCAAAAGGGAAAGCAAACAATGGTCTCTTTCAAATCTAAAAATGTGATTTCTACTTTACGACCCCTTGAGCTTCTCCATGTGGACCTCTTTGGACCTTCTAGGACAAAGAGTATAGGTGGAAATTACTATGGTTTTGTAATTGTTGATGAATATTCTATATTTACTTGAACTATATTCCTTCGTAGCAAAGATGAAACCTTTTCTGTTTTTAAGAGTTTTGCAAAACTGTCCCAAAACAGAATGGAATCAAAATTAGTTACAATTCAAAGCGATCATGGAGGTGAATTTCAAAACCATCTCTTTGATAAGTACTATGACAAGCATGGCATTGAGCATAACTTTTCAGCCCCCCGAACTCCACAACAGAATGGGGTTGTGGAGCGTAAAAATCGCGTTTTAGAGGAGTTGGCAAGAACAATGCTCAATGAAGGTGGATTACCAAAATACTTTTGGGCTGATGCGATTAGCACAACTTGTTATGTTTTAAATAGAATATTAATTCATCCTATTTTGGATAAAACCCCTTATGAGCTTTTAAAAGGAAGAAAGCCAAATTTGTCACACCTTCACATATTCGGTTGTAAGTGTTTTGTTTTGAATAACGGTAAAGAAAACCTTGGGAAATTCGATGCAAAAGAGGATGAAGGTATATTTCTTGGATACTCACAATCAAGTAAAGCATATAAAGTGTATAATAAGCATTTACTTACTGTTGAGGAGTTTGTCCATGTTTCTTTTGATGAGTCTTATCCAAAAGATGTCAGAAAAGGTATTTCTTTTGATGGTGCATGAGGAGGAGGAAGATACTAATCATGCAAAAGATGAGGAAGAAGGGCCAGTGGAAGTAAATGATCTTCCACCAGCTTGGAAATCCTCAAAAGACCATCCTATAGACAACATATTTGGAGACATTTCAAAAGGAGTGATGACTCGCTCTAAGATAACTAATTTATGTTATCACTTCGCTTTTGTTTCACAAGTAGAGCCTAAAAATGCTAAAGCGGCCTTGATTGATGAATTTTGGCTAATGGTCATGCAAGAAGATCTTAATCAATTTAATAGAAATGATGTTTGGGAACTTGTCCCTCGTCCGTGAGACCATCATATCATAGGTACTAAGTGGGTTTTTAGAAATAAGCTTGATGAAAACAGAGTGATAACCTGGAATAAATCACATTTAGTGGCAAAAAGGTATAACCAAGAGGAGGGCATTAACTATGAGGAGACTTATGCTCCAGTTGCTCGCCTTGAGGCTATACGTCTCTTGCTCTCTTATGCGTGTGCTAGGAATTTTAAGCTTTATCAAATGGACGTAAATAGTGCTTTTCTAAGCGGTGTCATAAATGAAGAGGTATACGTCTCATAACCTCCTGGTTTTGAGAGCAATGAATATCCAGATTATGTTTTCAAATTAAAACGAGCATTGTATGGTCTTAAGTAAGCCCCTCGGGTTTAGTATGAAAGACTTAGCAAATTTTTGCTTGATCATGGATATTTAAGAGGTAAAGTGGATACCACTCTCTTCATTAAACGTAAAGTAAAGCATATTCTTTTAGTTCAAGTATATGTAGACGATATCATTTTTGGTTCATCTAACATACATTTGGTCGAAGAGTTTTCTAAGTTTATATAGGGTGAACTTGAGATGAGTCTCATGGGGGAGCTAAAGTACTTCCTCGGTCTCCAAATAAAGCAGCTCGATGAGGGCACAACCGTGTGTTAAACAAAATACTCCAGAGAGTTGCTTAAATGGTAATAGTGTAGATGTCAAGAAGTATAGAGGTATGATTGGACACGGTAATAATGTAGATGTCAAGAAGTATAGAGGTATGATTGGATGCCTCTTGCATCTTACTGCATCTAGGCCTGACATCATGTTTAGCATTTGTATGTGTGCACGATATCAATCAGATCATAAGGAATCCCACTTAAAAGTTATCAAGCGTATACTTAGGTATCTTCATGGTACATCTAAGTATGTGCTATGTTATTCCAAGGGAAGCGATTGTATCTTAGTAGGTTACTCTGATTCTGATTTTTCTGGCTGCAAATCAGATAGGAAAAGCACTAGTGGCACATGTCATTTGTTTTCAAACTCCTTAGTGAGTTGACATATCAAAAAGCAGGTTTATGTTGCATTGTCAACCGCTGAGGTTGAATACGTTGTAGCTGACAGTTGTTTCGCCCATACTTTGTGGCTAAAGCAATAACAACAAGATTTTGATATCCAATTAAAACATATTCCAATAAAATGGGATAACACAAATGTTATAAACCTAACTAAGAATCCTGTTTTACATTCACGCACTAAACACATAAAAATTAGGCATCACTTTCTTTGCGATCATGTTGAAAAAGAGGATGTTGTATTTGAGCATGTTGATACTAAAAATCAACTTGCTGATATTTTCACAAAACCACTAGCAACAAAACCTTTCTTCAACATTCGTCGTGAGTTAGGGATTTTAGATCTCTCTTACTTGATGTCTTAAGCATGCATGTACCTTAATTATATATATATATATATATATATATATATATATATATATATATATATATATATATATATATATATATATCACCATGCTTTTGAGACGTGTTCTAGATTTCGTACGTGCGTCTTAACTGTTCATCAACTAAGGTAATATTGTTCCTTTCTCTATCTCGCTGGAATTTTATGCTTACCTGTATATTTTTTTATAAATGTTCCATTAATATTGTACATATGTTTTCTATGCATCAATTGTTTGAACTTTGACATAAGCTAATTGCATTGCACCATTATGGATGCATAATCATCATTAGATGACTCATATTGCATAAACATATAGTTGCTAATGGGTCTCATATCCAATTGTCCATCAAAACCTGTTAAAAACTAAGTTTTTTTTTAGTTTTACTGATATGAGTCAGCTCATACATGTATGAGTCGACCTATATTGAAGAAAATTGTTAAAACAGAAACTGAGATTGATTTCAAGTCGATGCGTAAGTGTTTGAGTCGACACATATTGATAAGGATTGTTGAAACAGAAACTACCATTTGTTTCTGGTTGATACATTCGACATTTGGGTCGATACGTAATTTTTTATAATTCGTTTTTTTAATTGTTTCAATATGTGTCGAGAAATTCGTGTTTCATGTTGAGACATGTTGCTTTCTAAAATCATTTTTTGTGATATGTATTGACTCATATAGTTTCACATCAACTCATACTGACTATTTCTTTTTTAATTTTTTATTCGGTTGGATTTGGGTCGACCCATCAACCCACTTTATGTCTTGTAATCATTCTAAACATCTCATACATCTCATAACTACTCGAATAACCCTAATTCTCATCCATCATCTTATTTATCTATCATGCATCATCTACTTCATATCCCACTACATTCATATCAAGTTCCTAGCACACACTTCTCCATCAATAATCATTCCTCCTAAGACAAAGGGAAATGGAAAGGTTGGTGCAGGCCCATCTGGTTCTGCATAAACTCCACCTCCTCTAGAAATCCCTCCAAATGCCTTAATAATTATGCATCCTGCTACAGCAGAGGAGTTTGAAAAATCATTCAAGACAAGGTTAGTAATGAAGCCTCACATATTTAACAAGGCATAGGTCCTATCTCTTTACATCACAGATGTCTGTGATCTTCTTGATGCTCAACGGTTAGGATCGTTCTTAACTGCTAAAGAGGATTATCATGAGGATTTAATTCGAGCATTTTATGCTAGTTTAGAGACAAGTCGAGGTTGTTCGTTTAGGGTATGAATTGGAACTAAGAGGCACGTGTTTGTGGCTAACGATTGGAAAAATGTGTTTGGTATTCTGTTTGGTAGGGCGGTGTTGAAAAGCTGTCATGATCAGAGTCTTGATACTGATTTTAAAGAGGAAGCCTTCCTAGCATCAATTCTGAAATTGGAAAGACCTCTTGGTGAAAATGAACATATCACAACTGGAGCGATCAAGAGCATTCCTAGAATGCTTCATTGGATCGTTTCACACATTTTGCATCCAAGATCTGGTGGTCATTCTAGGTTAGATAGAGCAGATATTCACTTCTTACATATTCTTCAAAATCAGGTTGCACTAAATTGGCCCAACTACTTTGTCAAACGCATGTTCCTCATGTGCAATAACCAGAAAAATACTACTCTAGGGTACACGACTCAGATAATGAGGATTATCAAATTCTGGAATGTGGAAATACCTCATGTCCCTCTAGTTTCTCCCACTACTTCCCAAGAATTCAATAGGGCCACTTTGTCTCACATGGGATATCGGTGGGATAAGAATTGTCAATGCCTCTATTTCAAAGAGAAAGGCTCCAACACAAGGGTGTATAACTTTGATGTGCCCTCTGAACAAGTGTATATGGATGAGGAACCTATCGACGAATAAATGCATGATATTAATGATGATGCCCAACCTGAGGCAAATTCGGATGGTGCTAACACCGGTTGGGGTAACTGGGTCCCAAATATGTGGTCTCTGACCAACTATCAGTATGATCCATCTGTCCCGCCTTACACTGCTGCTGCAAGTTCTTCCTTGGTATCTCCTGCTTATCTTACTAAGATGTTCCAACAAACGGAACTTGCAAATCAAGCTCGCCATGAGGAGGCACGAAGTTGGCACATCCAGGAGAATGAGTGGCACAAAGAACACCAAGAATGGCATGAGGAGCACACTCAGATGTATCACATCCAACACTCATGGCATACTGATTTGGTAAAGTGGTATCAAGTGTTCTATAACGAGATGGTAGGTTTTATGGGTGATTGTCGCGATAACCCTGGCATCATGAATAACTTCAGAAATGATGATGTCCAAAAAAAGTTTCGGCAATACATCTTCATGGGTCAGAATCCATATCAAAATCCACCTCCGCCACCTCCACGATACAATTTTGGAGATGTTGATGAATCCTGTGATGTCCATAACCCTTGATCATATCATCTCATCCATTGCATAAATTTGTATTCATGTTCTTAGTTCATTTGTATTCTTGTTCAAACATTGTTTGCTTTTGATTTAGCTTATGTAATTTGCAACTTTCTTAGTTAATGCTTTCACTTTGCTTATTCGTGTTTATTCTTGTTTACTCATTATTGCCTATATTTGTCACTCTTTGTGAGTGTGCTTTTGTGATTACCATGCTAAACTTCATTCTTTGTGAATGTCGTTGGTTTTCGTTTCAATTCTACTGAGTATGCCATTAAATTTTATTTTGTGTATCTTCAACTGAATTTAATTGATGAAAAATAGTTCTTTTTCTTTTTGATGTTGACAAAGGGGGAGAAGAAAAGACGATTTTAGAGAAGGAGACTTATTGGTATTGTTATGCACAAACTCAGGGGGAGCGACTCATTCATTTATGCTCCATCATCACACGTCTTGCAAGTATTTGCCATCATAAAAAAGGCAGAGTTTGTGAGCAACCCTTTCCTTTGAGTAGTTTTGTATGATAGCAAATATGTGTGATATAAGTATTAATGAATGTTTATTGTGTTTGATCTCTATGTGTGCATGATATGATAATAGTGTAGCATGTTCTAAAAGGGTCAAAAATGTGTTTTACACATGTATCATGATTTCAGGTTAATACAAAATGCTTTTCATCGACACATACTTAAGCTAAAATCATAAAAAAAATTGTGCTTCAGTATGAGTCGACTCATTCGCACTTTGCATCGATACATGTCAAGTTCATGTTTTGGAAAACATTTTAAAAAACCTTTATTCATCGACACATGCACTTATGCATCGATACATATCACTTCTTGTTTCTGGAAATCAAAACTAACTGAGTATGAATCGATACATTCGCATTTTGTATTGATTCATACAAAATTAAAGGTTCTGGATTCTGTATGGACAATAATTTGTATCGATACATAATGGTTTGCATCGACTCATTTCTTGGTTGCATCGATACATTCATGTTTTGCATCGACTCATACACCACTACGCCATATAAGGGAATATACAATGTTTTTTTTACCATAGACAACGCTTATAAGCGCTTCCTATTCCTGCGATGTTGTAACCATAGGCAACACTTTTATCTATGTGAAAGTGCTGCTTAATATAGACCTTAGACAGCACTTTAATGAATAAGCGCTTTCTGCGCTGCTATAAAATATTAAAAAAAGAGAGAAAAAATACATTAGACAGCGTTTTCTAAAGTGTTGTCTAAAGTGAAAGCACTTCTAAAGGCCCCTATAGGCAGCACTTTCAACAATGTAAGCGCTTTCTATAGTGTGCCTATAGCAGCGCTTTCACTTTAGACAACGCTTTAGAAAATGCTGTCTAATGTACTTTTTTTTTTATATATATTTTATAGCAACGCTTTTACTTTAGACAGCGCTTCAGAAAGCGCTTTCTAATGTATTTTCTCTCTCCTTTTTTAATATATTTTAGGCAGCGCTTTATTTTGAAGCGCTTTCTAATGTCCCCTTTTAGGCAGCGCTTGTTATTTCATAAGCGCTTTCTATTCCCCATCATAGGCAGCGCTTTTTGGTTTAAAGCGTTGTCTAATGTTCACAGATTTGTTAATATATTCAGCTTATATTTTAAGCGCCCTATATACATAATCATTTAAAATTTAAGCGTTGTCTTTCAAATTTGCACCAGATTTTATAAATTTGAAGCTTCAATCCAATAAATATGCACCAAATTTACATATTTATATATACAACTTTAATCCAACAATTTATATATACATAAATACAACTTAAAGAATTCAATAATTTATATATACATAGATTTAAATATTTACATATACAACTTTATAAACAAATAAATATGCACCAAATGTACATATTGTTATCTTCTAGAGCTGCTATATTCTCTACTATCTTTTCTACAAACAATAACAATGAATAATCCTAAATGAATCTATATATCTTCTACATATGCACCTACCTGAAACAAAACCAACAAAGACGTGTATATCAGAACCAAGCTATATATATAACACTTAAATCTTATAACTATTATAATTTAATACAAATCAATGTAACAAAAACAAATCAAGAATCCGTTATAATCCACCATTAAAAATTCCCCGATTCATACCATGATACAAACAAAATTTTGTTTAAATTTAAATCCAATACCATCCTAACTAACCTTCCACATAACAACCACAATATTGCAATAATTTACCACACTATGACGACATAGTATCTCATTAACTCAAACTTATATATACTCAAAATTCTCATCAATAAGAGTGTCACAATACCTTATAAAATTCTCATCTCAATAATATATTGACACTAATCCTTCTTAATTTCGTCCAAATGATCTTTCGAATAAGTAGAAGCCTTGTATTCATCAAAGTACTATAATATAACATAATATGATTTAGTTAAAACTAATTAATTAGATGAAATATGTTAAATATATTAAAATAAATCATAAGTTAGAAACTCATACCATGGATGAAATCTCTATTTGATTCAAAAGAATAATTTCTTTCATCAACCTCAATATGAAATAACCGCAATCTATACCATTGCACCGACGAGGACACTACACATGGAAAAATATACAAATATATATCATCTCATATAATTTAACTTGTTTTATCAAGTAGCATCACTAATATGATTAAAATTATGAAAATATACCTGCACTCTAATCCATGTAATGTTGTTTGCCTTACTCTTTGGTACTTGAATATTTCTTTGTGATCTAAAAATTTGTATAACCCAAACAAAATATAAACGATGATTTAGAACAATCTCACATAAAAAAAGTATACAAATAAAGTTTTAGAACAATCTAACTTACGTATGAACAATCTCCTTCATGTTTGGGTATTGTGTCCAATCGCCTTCTAACGAATCCAAATAATATACAACCTCTCTTATTGGATTGATCGCAACCAACAACCAGTGTCTACTGTAAGATTAACAAAGGTTAGATTGAATTTTTCTACAAAACGGCAAAACACGTAAAATTATAATAGATGAAGTTTGAATAAAAATCTTACCCATTGGCAGTATTAAATGAAAAAAACAATTTTTTCGTATCTTTGTTGGCCATAAATGTACCGACAAAATACTCTTTGACATCATGTGGTCGTTGTTGGATTAATAGTGCGTTGATATTGTTTGGAGATAAGAAGGAGAATCTTTAGTCCAATTGACGCGGGCGCATCAAGTTGGCATACATGAAACTTAAATAAAACATCATTAACATTAAGACCATTCATTGAAATTAGTAGATAAATTGTTCAATAAAAACGAAATAAAGTTGATCGGAGAATACTTGATGTATATATTGACAACATCGAGGCCTAATTCTTCATGTCTAAGAATTTGATCCACATTCTCTCTATTTATTGTTTCGTAATAGGAAAAACCAAAAATACCTTCCTCCATAGGTATATTATGAGCACATCCGTCGGCCAAATCTGAAATTCCCATTAATGTCTGAAGGCATGACCTATACCGAGAAGTAGGTTTTTTCTAGACACAGACTTTGCCACATCCTTTTTTTGTGCGGACATGTTACTCATATGGACTTGTTGCATGTTGTGATATGGTGGGAGAACTAACTTGGGATGTTTTGCGTTTGATCACAATTGTTGCAGTTAGCAAGAGTCACCACCGACTTTTCTTTTATCCAAAAGGAAAGGTGGAAAAGAACACGAAGGACCTTTGAGATTATTTCTTGAGTTCGGGGGGTAGATTATGAAAAGGGAAGTTGTTTGCACCCTTTTCATCCATAGTTATCTATGGGCTCTTGGTTGCTTTCTAGATCACTTGATTTTGTTTGAAAATGTGCTTTGTGGTGGTATTAAAAGTATTTTGAAAATGCGCCTTTGTTTAGGTGAACTTTGTAATGATTCTCGTTTCGGCGAAAATGTATATAAAGTGTTGGACTTTTGAAAATATTTCATGGAAAGTGTTGGTGTATTTGTAAAGATGTTTGTCTTTGAAAATGTTTGGTGTGTGTTTGTTTTGAAAGTGAGCAAGTAACTAAGAACGTTTCTACCCACTCAAAAGTCTTTTGATCATTTCTCTCTTCCTTTGATATTGCTATCTTACCATTGATTGGTAAGAAGCCTTATCGTTGGATGTAAAGGCACCGACGTGGGTCATTGTATAGTCACGATAGCAATGTTGTGAGATATCTTAACATTTCTCTTTGAGGGACTAAGATCATTTGAAAGGCAACATTTGAAGCGTCATCGAGGGACTATGATCTTGTATTTTTGATTGTTTTTGCTAAGACATCCCACATGTATAACATGACTATTTTTTAGGCAACAAGTGGAGTTAACCTTAAGGGTGCATGTGTGAATAGTGTTTTGTATTTCATGCTTGATTTATCTTGGATTTAGGGTTTTCTATTTGTTGATTTTATCTTTCTATACAAACCCTAATTTACTAGCATTCATATGAAAGCGATAAATTGCGGAAAGTAAATTTACTATGCTATTACTTCATTTTGGGATGGGGTATACAAATTTACAAACGGGGATTGCAAGAAATTAAAGTCCTAATTATCTATTACAACCATATTGAAATAATGTACAAGAATTGAAAGGAATATAATGCACAAGGATATGAATGGAAAAGAAATGGATTTTTGTTTGGTTTTGTTAAGAAAAATGGTTTTAACCTAATTATCTATAAAAAAAATAATTAATTAAAATAAGAAAAATTAAACCCTAATTTAAAATAAATACAATTAATTAAGAAAACATTTTTAGGTTTTTTTAGAAAAGGTTTTAAGTTTAATCAAAATAGTATGGAAATTAATTAATTAAAGAAAACCTAAATTCTAAGTTAATTTTAATTAAAAAAGAGAATAACTAAACCTAAATCTAATTATTAATTTATTAAGAAAAAGAAATTAAGTTTGTTTAAGAAAATATTTTTTGTCTTTTTTTCAGTTTATAAAAAAAGGAAATAAAAATAAGAGAAAAATAAGTATATTAGTTATATAAATAAATAAACTATTTTTTTGGATTTTTTTATTAATAAAAAATAATAATAATAATAAAATAAAGTAGAAAAAAATAAAACATAAAAATAAAATTTAGGGGGTGAAAATGGCATTTAGGGTGTTTAGTAGTAAAAATAGTTTTTTTTAGTCTTGCCCATTAATGATTTTGTTTGGAAATCAGAAAAGAATAAAATAAAATAAATGGGTTATGCTGTGCAATGAAATGGGGGTGTTGCAGTATAAAATGGGAAGGCCCATTCAGGAAGGCCCAAGCGCGCTGACTTGTAAAAAAAAAGAAAATCTTGAAAAATGAAAAAGTGGCAGCGCTTGGGCTTGAACCCACGCCCTTGACTATAAACGCGCGTTGCCTTACTACGGGGGTGGATATACATCCGTTAACTTAAACAAAACCATAAATATATAATACAAAACATTTCCATGACCTGAACTTCATCTTCAATCTCACGCCAACCAGACCACATGTATCTCATTCATTTCTCAACCAAAATGGAAAATGCAAACATGAAAGTTTTGTAAAATCTCATCACGATTTCAAAAGTATAACTCATTAAAACTATAAGTCAAAGATGAATGAGAATTTTGTTGGCCCTAATCTGAACCCTAATTTTTCCATAAATTTCAAATTCAAAATTCCCTAAACTCAGGCAACATAAATGAAAACTATGGACATGGTTAGCTTCAGGGCAATGATGTCTACATTTTATCTTTGAAAATGGAAACTTAACAATGCATGTATGAAGAGTTTGAAAAACAGAAAACTTACCTTGCAAGTAGGGATCATGTTTTGAATAAGAGAAACTTTCAAGGTGTTATGATGATCTGTTTAGCTTGCCTAGACCCCCTTGAGTGTGTTGCAATCCTTACTTTTCCTCGTGGATGGTTGAAACTCCCTACTCAAGTCAAGTTGCAAGCTTGAGTTTTGAAAATGGTGAATGGTGCAAAGGGAGTTACAGTCCAGAAACAAGGGCCTGTATCACTTTGATATGATGTATATTAAGTGTTTGGATGGTTAAAACTCAATACGCACGAGTGGATTTGGAGATGGTTATGTGAAGCTCAAAACTGTCAAGTTATGGTAGATTTTGAGTTGCAGAATGCTTGGGAGTGTTTTGGGGTGCTTGAGCTCGTGTGATATGTTGCAATAGACTTGTGTATATGTATGGAAAAGGTTAGAGATCAAATGCACTCAAGGTTTCTGAATTCTAGCCTTTTGGCTCTATAACTTGCTTTTGAAGAAAAGTGAGAAGACAAGTCTCAAAGTGTTGTACAAGCATGGTCTGAGTTGGTAGAGGCCTTACACGTGTTTCTTTTGGTTTTGAATTTACTTGTATGCAGAGAAAACAATTGAGAGGCTCAAGAAGTTGACAATTGAAAAAGTGATGCTTTATCAAAATGGAAATGGCAACTTTGTGCCATAAATGGAAAATCATTTTGGACAAAGATTAAATCAAGTGGTTCATAGCTCAAAAGCTTGTGCAATCTTCTTATTAAGGATGGATACACAAGTTAGAGGGCCTGAAAAGTGGGATTATGCAGCATTTCTTGGAATTGGATCAAATGTTCATCATGAAAATGACTTGAAAAACAAGTTTGAAACCCTAACTTCTTGCCTTCGATTCTCTTAGATCAAGTATGGTCTTGATGAGTTATTGGACATTTTGGAAATCTTGTAACATCCCGTACAACCTTCATGTTGGACATTTTTGAAAATTCAATTTGGAACTAGGTGAAAAGTTGCCATGAAGTTAGGTCAAAAT
This sequence comes from Vicia faba, assembly GCA_948472305.1. Classification (NCBI taxonomy): domain Eukaryota; kingdom Viridiplantae; phylum Streptophyta; class Magnoliopsida; order Fabales; family Fabaceae; genus Vicia; species Vicia faba. The sequence continues at coordinate 1,092,377,652 of OX451738.1, forward strand.
CCGGACTAGCTAGGGAAAAATTTCACTAAGTCTTTTAATTTCATGGTGTGATACGATGGGAGAACTGACTTGAGGTTTACGTTTGTGTTCACAAATGTTGCGATTTAGCAAGAGTCGCCACCGACTTTTCTTTTATCTAAAAAGGAAAGGTAAAAAAAGCACAGAAAAGACCTTTGAGATTGTTTCTTGAGTTCGGGGGGTAGATTATGAAAAGGGAAGGTATTAGAACCCTTTTCATCCATGGTTTTCCATGGGCTCTTAGTTACTCGCTAGATCACTTGATTTTGTTTGAATGTGCTTGTGGTGTGGTTTTTGAAAGTATTTTGAAAATGTAACTTTGTAATGATTCTCGTTTTTATAAGAAGTATACAAAGTGTTTGTTTCGAAAATAGTTCAAAGATGAGAGTGTGGGTGTATAAAAATGTTTTTTTTGTGAGCAAGCTAGTAACTAAGAGCGAACCTACCTGCTCAAAAGGTCTTAGATTTTCTTTTCCTCCTTTAGATGTGGCTATCTTACCATTGATTTGGTAAGAAGCCCCATCGTTGGATGTGAAGGGACGGACGTTGGGTCATCATATGACCATGATAGCAATGTTATGAGATTACTTAGCATTTTTCTTTTAGGGACTAAGATCATTTCGAAAGGCAACTTTGATAGCGTCATCGAGGGACTATGATCTTGTATTTTTTATTTGTTTGTGCTAAGACATCCCACATGCATAACATGGCCATTTTTGTAAGAAAACAAGTAGAATAACCCTAGGGGTGCTAGTGTGCATGTGTATTTGATTGCATGCATTTTAGTCTTGATTAGGGTGATCTATTTGTTGATTTTCATATCTTTCCATACACACCCTAATTACTAACAATATATGAAAGCAATAAAAGTTCAAAAATGTAAAGTCCTACGCTATTACAATATTTGGGGATGGGGTATACAAATTTACAAATGGGGATTGCAAGGAATTTAAGTCCTAATTATCTATTACAACCATATTGAAATGCATAATATAAGAAAGAAATGGACTTTGTTTAGAAAATGTTTTTGTATTAATGAAAAAAGAAATAAATTAATTAATAAAAGAACATATTTTATGTCTTTTTATGTTAATATTAAAAATGATGAAAACGGAAATAAATGAAAGGCAGAAACAGCGTGCTACTGCAAGCAAAATAAACAAGGATCAGAAGTTCTGAAGCTAGGCGCCTGATGGCTCAGAAAGGAACGTCAATGGAATCAGAAGTTCTGATTGGTACACTCTGAGGTCCTGCAAGAAATGTTAGAGGACAGATACAAAAATTCTGGGTTGCATTCAGACAGTGGGCCACAAGTCAGAAGTTATGTATTACACTAAAATAGTGAGTAAACTTCAGAAGTTCAGTGTATTGTCAGCATGTGAAAATCAGAAACTCTGAGTGTCTGAAAACAATGAATGGAAACATCAGAATTTCAGTGTATTTGACATGTAAGGAGAACTCAGAAGTTATGTGTTGTGTTAGAACAGTGAGTGAATCAATCAGAAGTTTTGTATTGTGCTAAGCCAGTGGGTGAACATTAGCAGTTCAGTGCGTTATCAGCATGTAAGAATCAGAAGTTCAGTGTGTGTTAACAGTGAGAATAATCATAGAAGTTATGTGTGTTAAAACAGTGAAGAGAACTCAGAAGTTCTGCGTGCTTAAACAGTGAGAAAATCCTAGAAGTTCTGTGTGTTAAAATGGTGAGTGAAAAACAGAAGTTCTGTGTTACATTTTGACTTTTAATCAACACACCAGCAATTTATTCAGTTCTTATTAAACAACAAATCAGAAGGATAACAACATAACAACTTATATAAGTTCTAATCCTAAATCTGAATCTAGCCCTAATCAAGAAACTCTGATCCACAGTTTTTTCTACTTATGTAATGATATGAACAACATCAATACTATGATATTTACATGTTTAATGATGTTCTGAATGAAAAAGATGCAAAGTCATAAACACTTACCTTGAACCTGGAATGTGGCTTGGAGCTTTGAGCTGTTACCTTTGGATGTTCTGGAATCAGCAAGAGTAACGAAAGAGGAAGTGCCAAGATCTTTGATTCAAAAGGAAGAACAAAGGTTTGGTTTTCTGTTTGGGATTTCTGGATTTTTTATGAAGGTTTCAACTTCCTTTTCTCTCCCTTTTTTACCAATCTCTCTTCCAAAGCTAGACTCTCCCTCAAAGCCCAACCCCTTGAACGTGTGATGGAGAAAAGTATTTATAGGTGAATTTATTGTGATTTGGGGGGAGGGGGGGGGGGGGGGGGGGGGAACAAATGGGATTTTAATCAATTTGGCATCCTGCTCCCTTGCTTTTTCATCACTGTTTTCGTATGCTAGTTTGGTGCAATTATGGGATGCCGGCGTAGGCTGAATTAACTGTTGGTCATAGGTCTGCAACGGGTTGTATAGACAAGGTTTTTGGGATTTGGTCAAGTTATGACCAAAGCGTTGAATATAGCCTTTATATGCTAAAGCGCTGCCTTGTTCTTGAAGTAAGCATGGTGGTTGTCAGCAGGAAATAAGGAAAAGCAAAAGCAAAGCATGGGCCTAGTACCAACGTTTGCTATCCCAAGACAGCAGAGGTACACGTGGTGAAAATCCTTTGGATAAAGACTCAGAAAGTGGTTGTGAGCATTAAATGATGATGAGACTTATCACAACCAGAAATCCTGCAACGTGAGATTCTACACCATGGCTTAGTTCTGGATCAAAAGTTCTGCTTCAGCGTAGCATCCAACCTCTGATCTTTGTATCTTCTGGCTCCAGCATGTTCTGAAGGAGTTTCCAGACTTTCCAGGAAATTTGTAACACGCTTTGTAAACCTTCTTTGAACTGCCCTTGCAAGCTCTGACTGAACCTTTGTGAAAACTGGCCCAGAAGTTCTGACCAAACTCTGTCTTGAGAGTATCCAAAATTTGCTGAGTGTTTCAGTTTCATGGACGTGTCTTTGAGAAGTTATGACTTGAAATCCCATCATTTCTAGGAGAAGTTCTATTCTGCAATGTTTCAGATCTTGTTGAGATCTAAAACTCTTGTGTCAGAAGTTGATCCAGAATCAGCTTGCATCATGGTGATAACCCGATCAGAAGTTCTGAGCTTGTCATATTTCTTAAACACTTAGAAAAATTCTAAGTATTTTAGAATTTTGACTTTTCCAAAGTAATTTTGACTTTTGAATTTCTTGACGAAACAAATCTCACATTCAAACATGTCTTGATGAAATATGGTTCTTGAAGCTTGATTTTAATCCAAAAGTCAAATTTTGACTTTTCAGTATGCAAATGACCATTTTGCCCTTGTGAATGACTTTCTTGGAAAATTGATAATTCAAGGCTTGGAATTGGATGGAAGCAAACCTGAGGGTCCAGGGTGATCCTTTGAGAAATGAGAGGGCAAATTTTGGGGTACAACACATGGACATATCTTCATAAATTTATAACTTGAAACCCAAGCATTTCTAGAAAAAGTTATGCCCTAAAATGTATTAGATCTCATTGAGATCTACAACTTTCATGTTGGAAGTTTTCCTTGAATCATCTTGCATCATGGTAGAAATTTGGCACAAAGTTATGAAAAAATGTTAACTTTCTAACACTTGGAAAAATTTCTAAGTCTTAGAATTTTGACTTTTCAAAGATAACTTTGACTTTTCAATTTCTTGATGAACATACTTCATATTTTGACATGTCTTGATGAAATATGATTTTTGAAACTTGATTTTGATCAAAAAGTCAAAGTTTGACTTTTCAGTGTACATTTGACTTTTCATCAATTGACTGAAGTTCACCTGTCAATCCAAATGATCTTGAGAGGTGATTTGAACTATGCAATTAGGTCAATATGGTGCATTTGAAGCCTTGAGATCATGTCTTAAACCAATAAGTCATTTTCCTGGTCAAAAGTCAAGAACTGAGCCTTCTCAATCAAAACCCTAATTTTGACCATTTTGACCTTTTGGTGTTCTGATCAAATTTATTTGAGGAATTATGATCCAACTTGATCAATTGACATATATGAGTTCATAATGTTGATATGGATCCAAAATCTTGAAGTTTGACTGTAGGTTGACCACAATTGACTTTTTATCCAATGTAGATGATTTTAGGTCATCTAATCAAATGACTGAGCAATTTTGTGATCCAAGACTTGAAACTTGACATGAGAAATCTTGAGGGTTCCTAATGATCCATGAAAGTAATTTGAGGCCTTGAAATTCAAATTGTCCTTGTGAAAACTCAAACCCTAATTTTGAGTTGTCATTGTTGAGGAGGTGTCTTGAGCTGATTAAACTTTGTGTAGTCTTGAATCAATGGAGATATTATGAGAGATTTCTTGAGAAATAAGAGGGAAAATTTTGGGGTACAACAGCTTCCCCTGTAAATCTTCTTAAACCTGAAGAGTTAGATTGGCGGATCCACCATTCGTGACTTGAAGGTGAAAGATGATTGAACAATAAAGTGCCCAGAAATTTGCACTCGAAAATGTATTGGGAATGGGCTTATAGATGCCATTTAGAGGAATAATGGTAAATACTGGAAGAAGTATCAACTCAAATCTTTGGTCGATTTATACTAAAACTTGATGTTTTACCTGTGGGAAAAAGGTTAGTTAAATGCAGATGTATGCATGGCATTCTGAAGATGAATGAGATTGTGCTAAATGTGTTTCGTATGTATATACTATGGTGTATGAATATGGAATGCATATTTGTCCGGGAAAATAAATCCCTGACTACTACTGAGGAGTTCTGGGAAGCTGAATCTCGGATTGCTATTGGGGATGAAGAATATACATATCTTCAAATTTGTTAAAAGAATGCTTCCGCTGGGGATTATCTCTTGAATGTTAGCTGTTATTTGGTCGAATCCAGGCTTCACAACAACTTGATGAGGATGAGGAAATCAACTGCTATCTGGTCAGATTCTAGGTTTTACAGTAACTTACTAGGGAAGAATAAATTAACTGTTATCTGGTCGGATTCCAGGCTTCACAAAAAATTTCTTGAAGTTGAACTGTTATCTTTTCGGATCCAGGCTTCCCAATAACTTGTTTGAAACTAGTTGCAATCTGGTCGGATTCCAGGCTTCACAACGAATTTCTAAGGGGAATAAAGTTAATCGATGTCTGGTCGAATCCAGGCTTCACAATAACTTACTTGAAAAGATGAAGTTGAACTGATATCTGGTCGGATCCAGGCTTCACAATAACTTGCTGGGATAGAGGCAAACTCTACTGGGGAAAATAAGTTAAACCCTTGTCTGGTTGAGTCCGAGTTCTTCAATATCTCGAAGAGTTGAACTATTATCTGGTTGGATCCAGGCTTCATAGTGTCTTGAGAAGTTAACTAATATTTGGTCGGGTCCAGACTTCATAGTAATTGAAAATTGTATTATTATCTGTTTGGGGCCAGGATTCATAGTATCTTGAGAAGTTAACTATTATTTGGTCGGGTCCAGGCTTCATAGTAACTGAAAATTATACTATTATCTGGTCGGGGCCAGGCTTCATAGTATTTGAAAAGTTACACTATTATCTAGTCGGGTCCAGGCTTCATAGTGACTGAGAGTTGTACTATTATCTGGTCGGGTCCAGGCTTCATAGTATTTGAAAAGTTACACTATTATCTGGTCGGGTCCAGGCTTCATAGTGACTGAAAGTTGTACTATTATCTAGTCGGGTCCAGGCTTCATAATGTTTTGAATGAATGAAGTTGACTATTATCTAGTCAGATTCCAGGTTTCACAGCAACTTTCAGAGATAGCAATGACTTTGTTGGCGACTTTACTGGGGATTAGGGGTTATGGCCCTCTAATTTGTAATAGTATGAGAGGCAAACTCAAGCTGGAGAGGATAGACTCAGCCAGGACAGACAGATTTAGCTGGGGAAATAAACCCTGTTGGGGAAATAAACCATGTTGAAGAAATAAACCCTCTTGAGTAATACTTGACGAACTGCTGATGAGGTGAGTTCACAAGGCTTCTTCTTTTAGGACTAACTTAGCTTGGGAGAGAGCTGTCAAGAGATTGAGACTCTGGCTAGGGATCAACCTATGCAAAGAGACTTTGTGGGCAACTCCATTGGGGGAAAGGTTTATTGTAGCTGGCCCGGTGGGGATAATGCTAATGAAATAACTCTGTGGAGATATCCCATATACATTAAAGAGATGATTGCTGCTGCTTAGCAGGACACATGTGCCAAATAGTTTTAATCATGCTCACATGCATATGTTTGTTCAATTTTAGTCATTGGACTTTTTTGTATTCAAAACAAAAACAGAAAGTTTGCACTTTAAAGTATATTTGTATTGATATTTTTCCCATTAATAGGCGTTTTTGTACAAAGAGACGGAGATCCTAGTAAGAGGAAACTCGTCGAAAGGAAAACAAAAATAATAGCCATGTGGAAGTGATCTTATTGTGTTCCAACCCTACAATTGCCCCAATGTCTTCGAACGTCCCTTACCGTTGACAGAAGTTGATTGGATTGATCTTGGACCGTTTGAACTCGGACCTTGGTAATAAAGTCGATTATGGTCATTTCCACGGGACATAGTCATATGCTTTTAATCCTTAACTTTTGCCTGGACCGCCTGTTGTACCCCAAAATTTGCCCTCCCATATTCTTCAAGAAATTGCCAAGACATGCTTCAAAATTCCCCAAGGGTTGCACAGTTCAAGAGCCTCCTGAACAGTCAAAATTAGGGTTTTGGTTCTGATCAAGAAAATGAAGTTTCCAAGGGTCCAATCAAGTCCCACATGCCTATAAACATGGTCAAGCATCCTCATACAAAGTTTCAAGACTTTCAGCACAAAATTGCACAGTCAAAACCCTAATTGCACTACAGGCAACTGTAGGGGCAAAATGGTCATTTGACAGTCAAAAGTCCAAATTTTTGGTCAACATCTCATTTCGAAGCCACAAACATCATTTGATCAATGCTTGATCATGATTCTCAAAGCTTGGCTCAAAAATCATCAAGATGCAAAAGTTTCCTTATTTGGACAGCTGAAAAAGTCAACTGTAAATTGACCAGGGCATAACTTTCACATGGATTATCAGAAAAATCCCATCCAAAGCTCATTTTGAAGAGAAAGACATTTCCTACAACTCCTCTTCACACTTAAAGTCCAAGAAATTCTCTCACAAAAAGTTATCAATTTCAACATTATAGGTCATTTTCAAAAGTCAACAAAAAGGGACTTTAAATCAAAGACCATAACTTGAGATTGGTAAATCAAAATGACATGGGACCAAAGTCATTGGTTAAAGGACTCAAAGACCTTTCCAAAATGTCCAAGAACATGAGCAAAGCTTAAAAATTGAGCAAGTTATGCCTTGTGGAAGTTGGGATTTTTTGGATATTTTGAAAAGTCAACATTGATTCAAATGACCTAAAATTACTAATGGGCTTCTTTTTCTTCCACAATTCATCATCCAAGGCATGTGCACGACCATTTGGCCCAAAGGGAAGTTTTTATCATTTTTTTTATTTATTTGGATTTTTATTATTAATAATTCATTTAAATTAAAATAAATACATGAAAAATACTAAACCTAGGTTTTAAATCTTTTTATGCATATTATATACTCAATATTTCGTGCATATCTAGATTTGGAAAGAATTGAAGAGAATTGGCCATGATTTGTACAAAATAGCATGAAAAAAGATTGAAAAAGATCTTGAAAAATCAAATCTTACAAACCATGAATGCAAAGGTTTTGGATCAATTTCTTTAACCCTAATCATTCACAGGTACATATATATGCTAAAACTAATCCTAAAAACCACTCAGCTGCGCAAGAACCTGAAGATCAAACTCACACTTTTGGCCTAAAAACTTCAAAACTGAAAACAAGGTTAGAGGTGGATTCAGAGCAAGAAACCCATTGCAAAAGCTTCCTCGTGTCTCACTGAAGCTAACTGGATAACTTTCCAACCCTTACACGCCCAGAATTGGTACAAGGGGTTCAAACCGTTTCAAATTATATGCATAATCGTATTTCCATATTTAAGCATTTTCATTGCGTTTCTTTGATGAATTCATACTAATTGATATGTTCTGAAGCTAACCATCTACTTTGATTGAGTTTTTGTGTGCTATATATGATTCCACCATGGTTGTCTTTTAGGGTTCATGAAGCTTTAAATTGGGTTTTTTTAATTAAGGAAAAATTAGCATTCAAGACTTAGACCACTGAATCAAGCATGATTGGACGATCACAAAGCCACCCTCGCGCTCAATTTATGAGCATCCCTGGGCTAATCGCTATTTTTTAATAGGGTGCCTAAGGGAACGATGTAAAAACCGTTGCCAATGTTTTTATGTTTTCAGGAAAAAATAAGCCAAGGAAGGGGATGATTAGGTGGCTACCAACGATTGGAGCGTTTAAAATTTCGCGCGCAAGGAGCACTAACGTGTTTGTTTTATTTTATAATATTTGTTTGTTAGTCAATATGCAGAAAACGCGCTTGGATCAGTTGGCAAGGCATTGTAGTGGTAACGTTCAGGACCTGGGTTCGATCCCAGGTCCTCACCCCTTTCATATTTTTCTTCATTTAATATTCATATGCAGACTCAACATAGTGGACCACTGTACGCCCTCAAAATCAAGCTGGCCACGCGTCCCAGGGTATTCAATCAAAGGCCAGGATCTGGGGAACGTGATGCACTCTGGTCAACGCTTGGGTACGTGAGTGGAAAAGTCAGCCAGGCCATGAATAATTGGGCTCAAATTGCTGGGCTTTCACCTCCACTTTGGGGACAGATACCCCCCTAGGTTTGAATTTTTATTTCTTTTCTTTATTTTACTTATTTCAAATATTATTTTTTTTAATCAGTTTCTTTAACTTAATATTTTCACAAATAATATAAAAAACACATAAAAAATCAGAAAAGATGAAAAAATAATAAATATCTTATTTTAGTATTTTTTTTAAAAATAAATTGCATTAATTAATTTTAGTTATTAGGTTTAATTGTAATATTTTCTTAATTAATTTAAAATTGGTAAAACTAGGGTTTAATTAATTTTTTATCCCTTCTTCTTTTCTTCCATAATAATTAAATATTAAATATTTATTTTTGTAATTAAATTGCATGTAAATTAATTAGGGTTAATTTTAGGTTAAACTTTAACATATTTTCATAATAAAATAAAAATTGTAGAATTAGATTTAATTGCATTTAATTCTTTTTTCCCATTTAAATCTTAAAATACCAAAAACAAATTTCTTTTCATTTTAATTTTATCAATTTAATAATTGTTTAATTTAATTAAAAAGGGTCCAACGCCCTCGTTTCTAATTTAAGTTCCAATTCGCATATTTATTTCGTTTTTTTCTTTTAATATTTATGTATCTCTCCCAAAGCCGTGTAATTAATTTCTCGCACTTTTATTTTCTTTACTTTCTTTATTTTTTCTGTCAAATCGGGTTCAAGAAATTTTGGCGATGTGGACCCGCGCCTTCTGTAATAGCTTAGAACTTTACTCTTCTCGCACTTTTAACTGTTAATCAAGGCATGCAAGAATGAATGGACAAACATAAAAACAAACGCTAGATCACCTTTAACATGAACAAGACAATATAAATGAATCTGACACACAAAATCACACACCACCCCTAGGGTACGCCTCACTGTTGCCTTGCCTCGAAAGGTGATCGTCGAGTAGAGGATGTCTTAGTAAGTCCTCATGATCCGGGAACCTGGCATGAGGGTAGCTTCTAAGGTGTCTTCCCATTGCTCTGGTGATCACCATGTCCCGAACACCTCCAACGGTGGTGCTACCTACCTCTCAATGGTGGGATGGCACTACTTTAAAGGACATTTACACAGACGAATTCCTTAGGGTAGGTAGACGACTCGTGGATACTTGCTCTAATTCAAAACAAAACAAATCAAAAAATACTTTTCACACTAACACATTTTCAAAAAGCTTTCGAAAGCATTTTTTCAAACACTCTTGAGGACCGATACAAGAGTCGAACTGGAATTTTCAAAGAAACTTTTTAAAACCCACAGTTGAAAAGCAAACAAACCTTTTGAAAACACGAATGAGCAAGTATCTAAGAGCCCATGGATAACCATGGATAGAAAGGGTGCTAACACCTTCCCTTTCTATAACCTACCTCCCGAACCGAGAGCAATCTCTTTAAGGAATTTTTCTGTGCTTTTGTCCTTTCCAATTGGAGAAAATAAAAGACGGTGGCGACTCTTGCTTCCGCGAAATTTCGCGAACCAGCGTTAAACAGTCAGTTCCAGATCCACCGATCACAGAACTGGCGACTCTGCTGGGGACCTTATAAAGTGAGGTGTACCTTAGGACTAAGATCACTGTGTTTTCAATTGCTTTCCTTGTGTGCTTTAAATTGTGGGTTGCTTGGGAGTTCTATAGATCCTAACCCGGATCTGGGGGATACCTTCTTAGAAAGTAGCAACAAGACTGTGAGGGAACTGTGCGGGGTATACCGACATGGTTGAAACAGTCTGCTACGTTGATGTGGCACTTTGGTGTGTACCGGTAACCCTTGAGTTCAGTCAAGGAGAGTACGGGGCCTCCACGTGGTGTCGTGAAGCATCAACAGACCTTAGGAACCTAATTGAACTATCTTGGCCTCTTTAGGGTAGTGAGATAATTGACTTTGGTGCAGTCCGAGGTTGGTTGATACTCGATACTACACTCAATTGAGGGTTGCTTTCCTGGAATATTTCGGTCGCCAGTTCAGTGGCTAAATCGAAACGATGAACAATGAAAGCAATCCCGTGATATTGGGACCCTTAGAACCCGGTTACTTCTAATAGGACAGGATGAACCCACCAACTTCAAGAGGGTAATACCCAGACCTCATGCTGGCCTAAACTTTAGGGGATTGTCTTGTGTGACTTGTGTGCCTTCCAACTTGACTATTTGCATGCTTGTTATCTGACACTTGAGTTCCCTGCAGGTTTCGCCTATAGTCCTTAATTGGGACTCATGACAGGGTTTACTAAGTTTCTTGCAGGTTTTGGTTTGCAGTCCTTAATTGGGACTCATAACAGGGCTACTCACATTACCCCATGCATACCATAACATCATACCATTGCATACATCCTAACCCATTTCAAGGATCTCAAGGGCTTGTGATGCAGGTCATGGTGAATCAACTATCCCAGCAAGGGGCAAAGAGGATTTATTTTCCTCTAGCCAAGGTAGTCAGGGGCTATGACCCACTGGATATGGTGAGCCTTTGACCCTTGAAGAAGAATTCTCAATAACATGGGTTTCCTTCAATCAAGCTACCAGACCCAAATTCTAATAAATCTTCTTGTTTACCCCACGAGGTCCTTGAAAACATTGCATGCATATCATACATATCATTGCGTAACAGGTACCCATTCTCCGCAGGTTGCTTACCTTCTTCGCTGTTTATTTCAGCAGTCTCGTCATGAATCCTGAGTCCTCAACCGAGCACACTATTAAGGCCCTCCAGGCTCAGAACGCCCAGTTCCAAGAGCTGATCGTGAATTTGACCCAGGGGCAACAAGATCTGAAGACCCTGCTCTTGAAAAAGAAGAAGAAGAGGACTGTTTTGTTCAGCCCTAGACGCAGATCTGGGAACACACTGCAGGATGAAGCTGAGAGGACAACTCCATCTATGGGGAAAGGCAGTCATCAAGAGGAAAGGGTTCCCAGTCCAGTGGTCTCCGACAATGAGACAGATTTCAACGACGAACAGTACCCTCCGGCTGAGGATAGGTACAAACAGTTGGAAGACCGGCTAAGTGCTATGGAGATACAAAAAGTGCCTGGCCTGGACTTCGAGGATCTAGGTCTGTCTTTTGGGGTAGTGATCCCGCACAAATTCAAGGCACCTGCCTTTGCAAAGTACGACGGGGCATCCTGTCCAAAGCTGCATCTCAGGTCATACATGAGGAGGATCCAGCCCTACACGGCCGACAGGAACTTATGGATCCACTTTTTCCAGGAGAGTCTTTCAGGGACTCAGCTTGACTGGTTCTATCAACTGAATGGAGCCAACATCTGCAGCTGGGAGGACTTGGCCACTGCTTTCTACAAGCAGTACCAGTACAACGCCGACCTTGCTCCCACGCGCACTCAACTTCAAGGAATGTCTATGGGTGCAGGCGAAGGTTTCAAAGAATATGCTCAAAAGTGGAGGGACCTTGCTGGAAGGGTACAACCACCTCTAACCGACCGCGAGCTCGTCGATATGTTCTTAGGGACCCTGTCCGGTCCATTCTTCAACCACCTGATTGGGAATTTTGCTGTTGGATTTACAGATTTAGTCTTGACTGGGGAAAGAATAGAAGCTGGCATCAAGTCAGGGAAAATACATAATGATGATTCCTCGAACACTAAGAAGAAACCATCCAAGAGAGAATCCGGTGCGGTCAACGCAGTAGCTATTGTAAAGCCGGCCGGTGCTCCTCAGCGTCACCGTCAACAAAGGGAAGAAAGACCTAAGAGGCAATTTACTCCCCTCGGTATGACCTTGTCACAGATATTGCCACAGCTGCTGGAAACCAAGTTGGTAACTCTCATGGATCCCCCGAAGAATCCTAACAGGACACCTTCAAGGTACAATCCCAATGCTTGTTGCGCCTATCATTCTGACAGCCCGGGGCATGCTACAGATGACTGTTGGACTTTGAGAAATAGGGTTCAAGATCTGATTGACACAAAGGAAGTCCAGCTCGACTCCCCAGAGGCTCCCAACGTGATCACTGCCTCCATGCCGAAACATGGCTAGGATAGAAAGCACTTTTTTTGTTCATTTGAATTCAAGTTGTAATTTTCTTTTGATTGTTCAAACATTTACTCATGTTAAACATTGTTATTTCTTTAATGCATCGCATATGTCTGTTCTGAAACAATATATTCGTATTCACTAAATGCAAATTATTTTCATATTTCTTCTGATGTCAACTCTTGATCTAAAATTCTAAGCCTCTTGAGGGAGGATGACGAAAACGATACCATAATCTACAGTATGCTTTTGAACAGACCCCGCTGATGAGGTACAGGAATTGTTTCAATCCCTAAACACTGGAGTTATAAGGAAGATAATCCCTCGTCAACCCCTCTGAACCAAAGAAGTAGGAGTTTTTCTTTTCGAAAATTAAAACCCTTAATCATAACCCGGGGCAGGGTAGTTCTCTCAGTTGATCCAAGTGCATAACGAATGGCACCAAAAAGAGGTCCTTACAAAAGACAGTGATGGTTCCAAATGATCATAAAGACAGGCAGTCATCATCTCTCAAAATAAACGCCCATTAAGTCAAAACCTATGAAGGAGACTTACAAAACTGGGGCATCCCGCTGACTGTAATTCCAAAAAGGAAACAGCTCAGGCAAAAAATAGGGACAACAAAATCAAGAAAGAAAAAGAGGTCATGCAAACCCTCAACAAAAAAGGAAATGATTGCCCATTCAAATGAATTGTCAACATCTGAACCATCACCGGAAAATCAGAGCAAAGACTCAAACAAAGGTCTAACGTATGATCAACTGAGTTTAGGTTTGGAGAACATCACGAAGAGCGGGTGGGTACAAATAATTTGAGCCTTTATCCTTTGTTTCTTAAACCGTGAACCAGGCCACGTTATAACCCTCAAAAGTCCTAGCTGAAGCATGGGTTAGTTCGAAAGCATACTGTTGCGAAAGGTATCCCGACTCCTTAAGGCTTGCGGTAAAATAACGAGTTGACATCACATTTTACAAAATTTTCTTGTTTTACTAAAAGATGCATCTTCAAAAACTTCGAAACAGACGTAAGCTTTGCATTTTTAACATAACTTTGTTTGCATATGACTTTTTGTTTGAACAGCATAAGAGTTCGTACGATGAATGTCTAATGGACAAAAGCTCTTCCAACCAAGGGGCAGGCATGATCATGGTCCATCATCTGGGGCAGTTAAGTCAAGATCCAGAGAATCTCTCAAAGAGGCTAACCAGCTTGGGGCAAATCTCCGCCTGAATCACTTGGGGCAGTGGAGATGAATTCCCGCAACGCATCTTGCATGACCAAACATCTTCTGATAGTATGGCAACACAACACTATCAACAGGGGCATCTCCCTACATTCTGAGAACGTGGACATAGTCGAAAAAATACTACGCATAATCAAACACCCGCTAGGTTGACATACCTAGGCAAAAATAAGGGATGAAATGAAAAAAATCTGTATACCCGGCAAGTCGAAAACCTGAAAAGGCGGCTTGGGCAAAAATGGGTATCCCGGTGGACTGAAAACCCGAAAGGGCGGTCCAGGCAAAAATTAGGGATCAAAGCGTACGACTATGTCCCGGTATCTCGTCACTTGCCTACCAGAAGAAGATTTGTCAAACGGCAGTCATCAAACACCTTCACAGGTACCTTCTTCTCCAACAGAAACTGGGGCAATAATGAGTTATCTAAATGATCCGGTTGCCCTGTCCACCGAGGTGCCAAGGTAAGTTCAGCTGAAGAATGCAACCAAGATACCTTCACTCCCTGCAGAGCGAACGCGTCTCCCCGGTTTTATTCAAAGGTTATTTCTCCACCAGAGCTTATAACTGGATTATCCTCAGCTAAAAGCCACGGAAAGATCGTCCTCGGCAAAGTTCTTCTTATTCCCCAGCGGAGTTCATCAAAACTTCCAACAGAGCACAACAACGGTATCCCCAGCAGAGTTATCCTCATCAACCTCAGCAAAGTACCTCTCTTTCCCCACAGAGTTACCTCCCCGCAGAGTAATCTATTCGCCAAGTTTATTCCCCAACGGAGTTATCTTCTCCTACCGATATTCTTGCAATCATCATCCCCAACGGAAACGAAGAATCTCACTCTTCAACAACAGCCCAGGATTTGACTTCCCGGCATCCGTCAAGGATCTATTTTCCTAGACGAAGATACATTCATAAACATCACATTGTTATACATCATGATACATGCATATACGCATCATATTATACAATCTCATGTGCTGAAAAATATTATTGCTTGATCCATATCATGCAATGCATATGGCTGACCTTTACCTTTCAGGCAGGATACAGTTAAAAGATCAGCTATGTAGACGAATACAGTCAAAAGAGACCAACCCAGTCAAAGAATACAAATCCAGTTAAATCAATGCCTAAAGATTTCTCTGATACAACCCGCCGTTATAGACACCCGTCGTTATAGACACTCGTCGTTATAGACACTCGTCGTTATAGACACTCGTCGTCATAGACACCCGTCGTTATAGACACCCGTCGTTATAGACACCCGTCGTTATAGACACCCGTCGTTATAGACACTCGTCGTTATAGACACTCGTTGTTATAGACACTCGTCGTTATAGACACTCGTCGTTATAGACACTCGTCGTTATAGACACTCGTCGTTATAGACACTCGTCGTTATAGACACTCGTCGTTATAGACACTCGTCGTTATAGACACTCGTCGTTATAGACACTCGTCGTCATAGACACTCGTCGTTATAGACACTCGTCGTCATAGACACTCGTCGTTATAGACACTCGTCGCCATAGACACTCGTCGTTATAGACACTCGTCGTCATAGACACTCGTCGTCATAGACACTCGTCGTTATAGACACTCGTCGTTATAGACACTCGTCGTTATAGACACTCGTCGTTATAGACCACCCGTCGTTATAGATCGCTTTAGACAACTCATTATTGCCACTGTTTCTAATGCCACCTGTAATTAGTCCTTTGTTTCGCATGCAAATATTTATGAGTTATCAATTAATGTCAAATGCATATATCAAAAATGAACATTGGACGTTCTTCGCAAGACAAAACAGAAAAAGGAAAAAAATTGGCAATTTGTATGGAAAAGTTAATTTGTATTGATTTTTGGAATTTGCCTGTAAATAGGCGTTTATATACAAGAGGCTGACGTCCTAGTAAGAGAACGCCGCCGAGCAAAATAGAGTTTATACAATTTTGTGAAAAGGAAACAAAACAGCTATGTGAAAGAAATAATCCCACTGGGTTCCCACTCTGCTATCGCCTTTATGTCTTCAAGCGTCTCATCACTTTGCTGCTCCGTTGAAGATGAAGCTGATTGATTGATGCCGTCTGAACCTGATAGTTGATGTCAAATTCTGGATGCAAGGTGATCCAATGAGACATAGTATTACGCTTTATCCCTAACATTTGCCTGGACCGCCCTTTCGGGTTTTCAGTCCACCGGGATACCCATTTTTGCCCAAGCCGCCTTTTCAGGTTTTCGACTTGCCGGGTGTACAGATTTTTTTTCATTTCATCCCTTATTTTTTCCCGAACCCTTTTGGTTCGCCGGGAAGCCCTTATTGTTGCCTAGGTGTGTCACCCTAGCAGGTCTTTATTCATGCGTAGTATCTTTTTACTATATCTGCATTGGAAGGGTGAGGAAGGTCGTCACCATCCATGGTGGTTAGAATCATAGCTCCTCCTGAGAAGATATGTTTAACCACAAATGGCCCTTCGTACGTAGGGGTCCATTTGCCCCTGGGATCACTTTGAGGAAGAATGATGCGCTTGATTACCGGGTCTCCGACTTGATACTCTTATGGTCTGACTTTCTTGTTAAACGCCCTGATCATCCGTTTTTGGTACGTTTGACCATGACAAATAGCGGTGAGTCTCTTTTCGTCAATTAGATTTAATTGATCAAGTCGAGTCTGGATCCAGTCATCTTCGCTCAAACCTGCATCCTTCATTATCCGGAGAGAGGGTATCTGAACTTCGATAGGCAAGACTGCCTCCATGCCATAGACCAAGGAAAAGGGTGTTGCCCCTGTTGACGTCCGTGCTGAGGTACGGTACCCATGAAGAGCAATCTTCTTGATGTTCTTATTCGCTGCTTCTACAACCCCATTCATCTTCGACCGGTAAGGAGAAGAGTTGTGATGCCGTATCTTGAATTGCTCGCAGAGCTCAGTGATCATCTTGTTGTTAAGATTGGTACCATTGTCCGTAATGATCCTCTCAGGGACACCGTAGCGACAGATCAGGTCATGCCGAATGAATCGTGCCACGACGTTCTTGGTTACCGTAGCGTAGGAAGCTGCTTCAACCCACTTTGTGAAGTAATCAATCGCTACCAGGATGAAGCGATGCCCATTGGATGCCGTCGGTCTGATCTCGCCGATCATATCAATGCCCCACATTGCAAAAGGCCAAGGTGTTGTCAAGACGTTCAGAGGAACTGGGGGAACATGCACCTTATCAGCATAGATCTGGCATTTGTGACACATCCGAGAATGTTGGTAACAGTCAGCTTCCATTGTGGACCAGAAATATCCTGCCCGAAGGATTTTCTTTGCCATGGTATGTCCACTGGAATGTGTTCCAAAGGTACCTTCATGCAGCTCTGCCATGATCCTTTCTGCTTCAGTCTTATCCACACAACGCAGTAAGGTCGAATCATGGTTTCGCTTGTATAGAATGTCGTTGCTGAGGAAGAACTTTGCCGTGAACCTTCTCAGGAACTTCTTGTCATTAACAGATGCACCCTCGGGGTATTCTTGAGCTTCCAAGTACCTTTTTACTTCATGATACCAAGGTTTTTCAGTTACCTCTTCAGCCTCAAGATCACAGCAATATGCAGGTTCATCCAACTTCCAAATGATGATCCAGGGACCCTCGTTGTCCCATTTGACTTTGAACATAGAAGACATCGTAGCTAACGCGTCTGCCAACTGATTCTCCTCTCTTGGGAAGTGTTCAAAAGTTATCTTCGTGAAATGGGGGATCAACATCATCATACTCTTTGTAAGGAATAAGATTTGGGTGTTTCGTATCCCACTCGCCTTTGATCTGACTGATCACGAGAGCAGAATCTCCGAAGACCCTCAGAAACTTGATCCTTAAGTCAATTGCAGCTTGAAGACCCATGATGCATGCCTCATACTCCGCCATGTTGTTGGTGCAGTTGAAACATAGCCGAGCAGTAAGTGGAGTATGAGTGCCTTTTGGGGAGATGATCACAGCACCAATACCGTTACCCAAAGCGTTTGAGGCTCCGTCAAAGTGCATGGACCATCGGGATCCTTCCTCAGGTCCTTCATCCGGTCTAGGTACTTCACAATCAGTCACTACCATGATGTTCTCGTCTGGAAATTCAAAGTTCATAGATTGGTATTCGTCCACTGCCTGGTGTGCCAAATGGTCTGCCAACACACTTCCCTTGATTGCTTTCTGAGTCGTGTACTGGATGTCGTATTCTGTAAAGATCATCTGCCATCTTGCTATTCTTCCGGACAAGGCAGGCTTTTCGAAGATGTACTTTATTGGATCCATTTTTGAAATCAACAAGGTAGTGTGAGTCAACATATACTGTCTCAGCCGGCGAGCAGCCTATACCAAAGCGCAACAAGTTTTCTCGAGCAGTGAGTATCGGGTCTCACAGTCGGTAAACTTTTTGCTAAGGTAATAAATGGCATGCTCTTTTCGGCCAGACTCGTCATGCTGCCCCAGCACACACCCCATTGAGCTGTCAAGTACTGTCAAGTATAATATTAGAGGTCTCCCCTCAACCGGTGGCATAAGAATGGGTGGTTCTTGGAGATACTCTTTGATTCTGTCGAAAGCGGCCTGACATTCATCGTTCCAACGTACTACTTGATCTTTCTTCAGTAGCTTGAAGATTGGTTCACAGGTAGCAGTTAGATGTGAGATGAATCGGGCAATGTAGTTCAGCCGTCCTAGAAAGCCTCTGACTTCCTTCTCTGTCTTGGGAACTGGCATCTCTTGTATGGCTTTCACTTTGGCAGGGTCCACTTGAATACCTTTGTCGCTCACGACGAAGCCTAGCAGTTTTCCAGATCTCACCCCGAAGGTGCACTTGTTCGGGTTCAACCTCAGCTTGTACAACTTCAGACGGTCAAACAGCTTCTGCAGATGGTCAAGGTGTTCCTCCTCAGTTTGGGATCTTGCAATCATGTCGTCGACATATACTTCTATCTCATGATGGATCATGTCATGAAATAAAGCAACCATGGCACGCTGGTAGGTTGCCCCAGCATTTTTCAACCCAAATGGCATGACCTTGTAGCAAAAGGTGCCCCACTGAGTAACAAAAGTGGTCTTCTCCATGTCTTCAGGAGCCATCTTGATTTGATTATAACCGGAGAAACCGTCCATGAAGGAAAACACCTTATGCTGAGCAGTATTGTCAACCAGAACATCGATATGAGGCAGAGGGAAATCATCCTTGGGGCTCGCCCTGTTCAAATCCCTGTAGTCAACGCACATTCGGACCTTACCATCTTTCTTCGGCACTGGGACCACGTTGGTGACCCACTGAGGGTAAGAAGTTACTGCTAGAAACCCGACATCAAATTGTTTCATAACCTCAGCCTTGATTTTCTCGGACATCTCTAGACGCATACGACGGACCTTCTGTTTTACCGGAGGGCATTCTTCCTTGGTAGGCAGGTGATGAACCATAATGTCGGTATCCAACCCAGGCATGTCTTCGTAAGACCAGGCAAAGATTTCCACATAATCATGCAACCTCCGAATCAACCGTTGTTTCACACTGTGCTCTAAATTGGCACCAATCTTGACTTCCTTTATGTCTGTCTCAGTACCCAGATTTACCGTTTCCACTGGCTCTTCATGTGGCTGAATGGCCCTCTCTTCCTGGAGTAACAGTCTTGCAAGCTCGCCAGGCACTTCACAATCATCTTCACCTTCGTCTTCGGCTAAGTTGATCGTATTTTCGAAGTCATAACTGGCAGTAGCAGAGTCGTTACCAGTGAGATCCAGAGTGGATTGGAACCTGTATAGGTGAGTGTGTGTAAATATAGCTGTTTTGCAATATAATAAAGAAAGAAAGGGAGCGCAAGATTTGAAATGCGAAAAACGTCCAATGCTTTTATTCATGATATATGAAAATGACAAATAATAAGCCCTCACAAATGAAGCCACGGTGTCCCGGGTAAGACACCGGGCCATAAAGTTTCAAATTATTGTTCGTTACAAATTTAAAACAAAGGAGTTCATTACTGAGTGACAAAAGTAATAGGTATGAAGTCTTTCGTAGTCCAGTTGTTTGGTCCACCGTTGGTCCTTGGGTAGATCCAACTGTCGAATTCAGATTCTTCCGCTTCGTCTTTAATAGCATTCACTCCCGGGTAGATGATGAGCACATGAGGTCTTCCAATTCTTGCCTTGCGAACAACCCTCTGAGCTTCTGCAGTGAAACCCAGCCCAAACTTGTCAGTCTTCGAAGTGAAATCAGGAAGTCGGCCCCAGTTTGCATACTCACCCTTTTCAATCACAGCCCGGGTATCCTTCAAGGAAGCCATCTTCAAAGGAGAGTCTTCTTCAGTCACAGTCTCTGCCGACGCCAATGTCTGAGGCACCTCTTCAAAATGTTGAAAGGGGGTCTCAATGAACTCCCCATCCATCTCTATGTACCAGAACGAATTAAGATGGCTGACCATATATTCTTCCTCCCCCTGCACTGTAACGATCTTCCCTCTGACCGGGTACTTAAGCTTCTGATGTAATGTGGAGGTCACAGCCCCGGCCTTGTGGATCCAAGGACGACCCAACAAACAAGAATAGGAGGGACGAATCTCCATCACATAGAAAGTAGAATCAAAGACCTGAGAGCCAACTCTGATTGGAATGTCAACTTCACCATGTACCATTCTCTTCGACCCGTCAAAGGCCCGGACAACAATGTTACTTGGCTTGAGCTCTAAACCCTCACAATCCAGCCTGTCTAGAGCCTTCTTGGGTAATACATTCAACGAAGAACCGGTGTCTACTAACACATGGGCAAGAGTAGTGCCCCTGCATTCAATAGAGACATGCAGGGCGTCATTATAGTTCTTTCCTTTGGCGGTCAGATCAGCGTCAGAGAAACCCAACCCATTATCAGCAGTCAAGTTGGCCACACAATCGGTAAATTGATCAGCGGACGTCTCTTGTGGCACGTGGGTCGTCTTCAGGAAGGTAATCAGGGCCTTGGCATGGGCCTCTGAACACAACAACAGTGATAACATAGAAATTTTTGATGGGGTGTGCCCCAGCTGCTCGACTACATTGAAATCACTCTTCTTAATGATCTTGAGAATCTCTTCCATCTCTTGCTGGGAAGCTTCAACATTGGTTGTCTTGGGTGCCTCCGTCAGAGCAGGCAAATCAGTAGCAATCCCTTTGCCCCGAGCGTCAGATGACTCGGCAACAGGGGTAGAAATAGGAACTTGGTCAGGAAGGGAAGCAGGCACACTGGCAGGTGTGATAATAAGAGGTCTCTGAATAACTGGTAGCGCAATATCTAGTGAGAACAGCCTACCACTACGAGTAACCTTGGCAGGCCCGGTGATGTTGGTGACGCCGATACTAGTATCAAACTCTTGCTTTACTCCGAGCACATAAACATCTGCCCCATAGTGCCACGGGACAGCTTTGTCAGATATATAGGGGAGGGGCCCCGGAACAGTAATGATGATAGGAGCAATCTTATGAGTAGACATGATTTGGACAGGTTTCTTTGAGGGAGCCTTAGGAGGGTAAATAGTAACAATAGACACTTCTTCAGTAGGGACAGCAGGAACGGCAACCTTTTCGAACAAGATCTCTTTGTTATCCATCAGGTTTTGGACGCTTGACTTCAACAAAGGACAACCAGCAGGGGAAGCAGCACATAGATGGCAACCTTTACTACAACCCGAAAATAAACCGGCTAGCAACAGGTTCCTTTTGACAGTCAACAACGGAGTAACAATATCTTCCACAGAGGCTACATACCGGTCTTCTTCCACAGCAGTCACTCCATGCTGGGGCATGGGAGCAGTCACAACATTGGGCCTCTCGGGCGCCTCAAACTGTATTTCTTTAGCATCAATAAGGTCTTGAACCTTATTCCTTAGAGCCCAACAATCATCGGTAGTATGCCCCGGGCTATCAGAGTGATAAGCGCAGCGGGCATTGGGGTTGTATTTTGGAGAGGTTGTATTCACTACCTTCGGAGCTTCCTTGATAGTTACCAGATTGGTTGACAGTAGTTGCAGCAAGATCTGAGACAAGGTCATACTAAGCCGAGTGTACTCTCTTCTGGGTCTCTCACCCCTTGGTTGGTTATATTGCCGTGGAGTGGCAGCAGGCTTTGAAATTACCACCGCGTTGACAGCTTGGCGGCGTTCCGGTTTATTCTGTTTCCTCGACCCATAAACAACACTAGCTTCCTTTTTGAAGGGCTTCTTTTCAGAACTTGAGGATGCACCTTTCTATATCTTCCCCGACTTAATACTAGCTTCGATCCTTTCTCCAATTAAGATCAGGTCTGTGAACCCAGCAGAAGAATTACCAATCAGGTGGTTAAAGAATGGACCAAACAGGGTCCCTAAGAACATGTCCACAAGCTCACGGTCAGTCAGAGGTGGCTGCACCCTGCCAGCCAGGTCTCTCCACTTTTGCGCGTACTCCTTAAAACCTTCTCTCGATCCTAGCAACATACCCTGGAGTTGGGTACGTATAGGAGCGAGATCGGCATTGTACTGATACTGCTTATAAAATGCAGTAGCCAAGTCCTCCCAGTTTCGAATACTGGCTCCATCCAGCTGATAGAACCACTCGAGTTGAGCCCCTGAAAGGCTATCCTGGAAGAAATGGATCCATAAGTTCTTGTCTGCAGTATATGGTTGGATCTTCCTTACATAAGAACGGAGGTGCAACTTAGGGCAGGAAGCCCCGTCATACTTCGCAAAAGAAGGTGCCTTGAACTTGTGTGGGATCACCACCCCAGAAGATAAACCCAGATCTCCAAAATCCAACCCAGGCACCTGTTGAATCTCCATGGCACTCAGACGGTCCTCTAGTTGTTTGTACCTGTCCTCAGCAGGAGGGTACTGCTCATCATTGAAATCTGTCTCGTTGTCGGAGACCACAGGACTAGGAACCCTTCCCCCTTGGGGACTGTCTTTCCCTACAGAGGAAGTAGCTTGATCAGCCTCATTCTGCAGTGTATTACCAAACCTCCGTCCAGTGTTGAATAGTACAATTCTCTTCTTCTTCTTCTTCACCAGCAGAGCCATCAATTCCTCTTGACCTTGGGCTAAGCTCATGACCAGCTCTTGAAAATGGGCGTTCTGGGCCTGGAGGGCCTTGATAACTTGTTCATTGGATGATTCAGGATTCATGATGACTGCGGAAATAAACATCGAAGAAGATTAAGCAACCTGTAAACAAAGAGTACCTGTTATGCACATGATGCATGATATGCTATTTATGCAATGCATTCAAGGGTTCGAAAGTTCAAATTTATTGTAGACAAAAAGGAACACACGTTATATTAAGAAATAATATGTTCAATACATCAGGGCCTCATGGGCAAAGCATTACAAAATAATTAATCCCAAAAGACACTGCGCATCCTCTTTGGAGCGATGTAAGTGTTGAGAGTCTTTTCCTTGTGCAGTAGACGGGTGAGCTCCAAGACTTTCTTCTCACTGGCATATAGACTGGTTTCAAGAGAATTCTGTTCTTCCTTGAGTTGGATCCAGCTCTTTTGCATTTCCTCCCAAGATGTTGGCATGTCAGGATGTTGAATGGTGTAGGGCACCTCTCCTTCCAAAACAGGCTTTTTGATCACGGGGAGAACATGAGGATATGGCATCACAAGCTTCTGGGAACGGGCTCGTACCCACTTGAGATAAGGCTCCAGGGGGATGGAGTTCTTATGCCCCAGTGTCTTGCTATCTACCCTGTTGGGCATCCTCCAAGCTCTGATGAATCTCTGGCGGAGTCCTTGTGCATCGTTGTCGAAGTCAAAAACTATGTCAGGAATCAACATATCATGAGGGCCATCCCTCCGAGCATATCCAAACTGTCTCAATGCCAGACACGGGTTGTAAGTAATGCCTCCTCTGATTCCAAGTAAAGGAACATTAGGGAACTCTCCGCAACGATCAATGATAGTGACATTTTCTCTGGACCGAGAACACCAATGTATATCAGCATGTGTAAGAGTCATTAATCGTTGTGACCATCTTAGGCCCCGCTCGTTCTTCAAAACTGATTGCGGAAGGTGCAAAATAAACCACCTTGCCAGAAGAGGAGTGCAGCACATGAGAACACCTCTTTTTCTCATGGTTCGAGTGTAACATGAGTGGAGGATGTCCCCAAGCAACGTAGGTATAGGATTCCTGGACATGAAGATCTTAACAGCATTGATATCTATAAGCTGATCCGGATTCGAGAACAACACCAACCCATAGACAAGGAGTGCCACAACTTCTTCAAAGGCTTGTAGGTCAAGCGGATTCCAACATTCTAGTGCCTTCTCAAATAGGAACTTTGCCAAGAATACTTTGATACCACTTCTAACTTCCCAATGTCCCTTGATGTCAGATGGTTGTAAGCGTAATGCTTTAGCAACCTCTTTAAGTTTTGGTTCCCTTTCCGTACCGTTGTAGGGTAGTTGACTAAGGATAGGAATCTTCAGAAGTTGAGAAAACTCTTCCAAAGTAGGCACCAACTGATAATCCGGGAAGGTAAAACAGTGGTGCAGAGGGTCAAAGAACTGGAACAACACTTTCACCATATCCTCTTCAATGTTAGTATTGACCAAGCTGATGAGTCTACCATGCCTTTAACTGAAGGACGAGTTCTCGGGAATCCTGGATGTAAGCTCCTTAAGCTGAGGAGGGACCCTTACAAGGTTGATCTGAATTGTCTTTCTGCGGGTAGTTTCCATGTCCTACAAAACAAGAACAAAGATGAAGATTCGAACCCTTGAAGTGGTTAGTAAATGCATATGATGCTGTATGATGTTATGATGTTATGATAAAGACACACCACGAGTATTCACAAAAGGCAAACATGATAAGGCACACAAGTCACACAAGACAGCCCTTAGAGTTTAGGCCAGCATGAAGTTTGGGTACTACCCTCTTGAAGTTGGTGGGCTCAAAAACCTGTCCTATCAAAAGTAACCGGGTTCTAAGGAGCTCAATATCATTGGGTTGTTTTCTATGTTCATTGTTTTGATTTAGCCACTGGACTGGCGATCAAAATATTCCAAGAAAATAACCCTCAATGAGTGTAGTATCGAGTATCTACCAACTTCGGACTGCACCAAAGTCGGTCATCTCACCACCCCTAAAGAGGCCAGGATGGTCAAGTAAGGTTCTAAGGCCAGTTGATGCTTTACGACACCACGCGGAGGCCCCGTACTCTCCTTGACTTGACTCAAGGGTTACCAGTACTCACCAAAGTGCCACATCAATGTAGCAACTGCTTCAACCGTGTCGGTATACCCCGCACAGTTCCCTCATAGTTTGTTGCTACCTAAAAGGTATCCCCCAGATCCGGGTTAGGATCTATGTAACTCCCAAAACAGGCCCACAATATTAAAGCAATCAAAACAGGCAACTGAAAACATAAGAGTGGTCTAATCCTAAGGTACACCTTACTTATTATTATATTCCCCAGCAGAGTCGCCAGTTCTGTGATCGGTGGAAATAGAACTGACTGTTTAAAGCTGGTTCGCGAAATGTTGCGGTAAGCAAGAGTCGCCACCTTCTTTTATGTTCTCCAACATGGAAAGGACAAAAGCACAACAAAATTCCTTCTTTGAGAATGTCTCTCAGTTCGGGAGGTAGATTTATAGAAAGGGAAGGTGTTAGCACCCTTTCTATCTGTGGTTATCCACGGGCTCTTAGGTACTTGCTCTTATGTTTTCAAAAATTGTTTGCTTTTCTTGTGTATGGGTTTTGAAAAAAGTTTCGTTTGAAAAATTTCTAAGTGACTCTTGTATCTGTCCTCAAGAGTGTATGAAAAATTTGTTTGAAAACTTTTTGAAAGTGTGAGGTGTGAAAAGTTGTTTTGTTTGTTTTGAAAAGAGCAAGTACCTATGAGAATCTACCTACTCTAAGGAATTAGGCTGTGTAAGAGTCCTTTAGATAGTGCTATCCCACTATTGAGAAGTAGGTAGCACCATCGTTGGAGGTATTCGGGTCAATTCGATTATTAGGGACATGTGTGGTCACCAAAGCAATGGTAGGACACCTTAGAAGTAACCCTAATGTCCTAGATCCTTTTTTATCCGAGGCAATCGTTTCGAGGCAACAGGATCTTTAGACAGGAGGGCGACCTCTAAAACACCCTATACTTGACGACCACGTTCGAGGCAACCAGTGAGGCGTACCCTAGGAGTGGCATGTGCATGTGTGTTTTTTCAGTTAATGTTTATCTTGTACATGTCACTTGTGAGCTACGAGTTGTTTTTAATTGTCATTCAGTCTTGCATGCGTATTAACAGTTAAGAGTGCGGAAAATAAAATGCGGAAAGGTAAATCTACGCTATTACAAGGCGCAGGTCTATACATCGCCAAAAACATAACCCGTTTTGGAAAATAAATGCGGAAAGTAAATAAAGCGGTAAACCTAATTAACTATTACATCCTTTGAGCAGATACATAAATAATCAAATAAATAATAATGCGCGAAAGAAATTAAATCAGGACGTCCTAGGGTTTTTGACCCTTTTGAGAAATAAAGAAATTTTTAGTCCCTTTTTTGCAATTAATTAAACATTAAACCTAGTACTAATTAATTATTTAATTAAAAAAAGAAAAAAAATGTTTTTTGTGTTTTATGTTTTTTGATGAAAATAAAAAGAAAAAGAATTAAAAAGCTAGTAAACAAAACCCTAATTCTAAACTAATTTTATTTATTGTAAAAAGAAATTAAAATTACCTAATTAAACTAATTAATTTAATTTACATTTTATTTACAATAATAATAATTAATAAATTATAATAATAATTAATGAAAGTATTTACATTTTTTATTCTCTGAATTTTATTAAAAATATTAATTTATTAGTTAATAATATTAATAATTAGTAATTAAAAGAAAACAAAATAAAAATAAGAAGAAAAGAAGTAATTAACCAGGGGGGTTTGATGACCCAAAGGGAGGTTTACTTTGCAGATTTTAGGCCCAACAACACAAAGCCCTTGTTGACTTTCTGGATTGGCTATGCACGCTTTGACTGGAGAACATGGTGGTCAACCATCCCTGGCCTTTGGATTGAGCTTCATGGCCACTTGGCAAGCGTGGAGGTGAGATACATGGTGAAATACATTGAATGGCCTGTATAGAATCATGTTATGAAAATAGAAATAAATATTAGGGTGGACTTGGGAATCGAACCCAGGTCCCAACAATTGCCAGACATGCCCCTTTCCACTGAGCCAGTTGAGCGCTTTTGTTATAATACTGATCAAGAAATAATATATTAAGAAACCAAACAATTATGCAATAAAGCAAAATGCGCGCATATTTTTTGAATTATCCAGTCACATGTTGCCAGCACGTCATCTTCTTCGTTGGCCTGTAAGAAAAACAAACAAATAGCGGGGGTTTTAAACCCCCCACAAAATAAAACTGCCAATAATAGCGATTAGGTCTACATGTAATATAAAAAGGGTGCGATGGTTGGGTTGAATTCGTCTGGCCTTGACGAATTCAACCATATGCGTTATGAGGTCCAATTTTGCTGTATGTGGAAAGCCCTAATCTGAGAGCTCTGAAACCCTAGATTTCATTAATGGTGTTTTGCAATTCTGGGCATTATAATGCAATTATTGTATACCAAAAGCTTCGTTCAATCCCTATGAATACAAAACAAACAACAAAATACGTTAATGATGCATGAATCAAAGGATGCGTTTATGGAAAAAAATTCAAACTGTGAAACTGTTATCTCAGGATTCCTTGAGTGTTAGCGTGTGATTTTAATTGCAAAAGGTTTCTGGGAATCCCTGCAATAGGTTTGAATAAAAAAAAAAGCTTTGAATCGTGCTGGGAGATGGAATTCAGTTTTCAAATTTTTCTTGAAGTTTTGGAAGTTGGCTATGGTTCTTGCAGCAGTTTTGCCCGTCCAAGGAATTAGGTTTGGCTTCAGCATATATAATATGATGGAATTAGGGTGAAAACTAGGTCAAAGATCCATGGCATTATGTTTTCAATCTTTGATTTCCAATCAAATCTTTTTGCATATTTTTGATTGATAAAGCTTGCCAAACATGGAGTTTTTTGCCTCTTTGATGGATGCACGAAATTGCCAGCTTGCCCTGATCTTATTTGCTTCACAAAAGATTTGAAAATCATATCTTTTGAATTTTCCTACAATTAAATCAATTAAATGAATTATTAATCAATTAAAAATCCAAATAATTAATAAAAATAAGAAAATAATTCAATTTAATCTTAATGGGTCGTGCATAGGCCTTGGGCAATTATTCAAGAAGAAATTTGAGGCCCATTAGCAAAAACAAGGTGTTTTAGGCAAAGTTGACTTTTGCAAATTCCCAAAAATTTCCCAAATTCTCCAATGCATATCTTGCTCAATTTTGAAGCTATGAACATGTTCTTGGACATTTTGTAAAGTTATTGAAGTCCTCTAACCAATGCCTTTGGTCCCATGTCATTTTGATTTACCAATCTCAAGTTATGGTCTTTGACTTAAAGTGCCTTTTTGTTGACTTTTGAAAATGACCTATAATGTAGAAATGGATAACTTTTTGTGAGAGCATTTCTTGGACTTGGAATGTGAAGATGAGTTGTAGGAAATGTCATCCCCTTCAAAATGAGCATTGGATGGGATTTTTATGATGAACCATGAAAAAGTTATGCCTTGGTCAAGTTACAGTTGACTTTTCAATTGTCCAAAAATAGAAACTTTTGCATCCTTGATGATTTCTGAGCCATTCTTGTGGAATTATGATCAGGACTTGATAAAATGATGATTGTGGCTTCAAAATAAGATGTTGACCAAATTTTTTGACTTTTGACTTCCAAATGACCATTTTGCCCCCTACAGTTGATTGTGAACCAAATGAAGCTTTTGACTGTGCAACTTGATGCTGTGAGCTATGACACTTGGCATGTAGATGCTTGAGGATATGTGTAGGCCTATGGGACTTGATTGGACCATTGAAAACCTCAAATTCACTGAGGGAATCAAAACCCTAATTTGACTGGCTTATGAGGCATGTTTGAACTGTGCAATCCTTGAGAGATTTTGAACCATTTGAAGGTTGATCTTGACAAATCTTGAAGAATATGGGAGGGAAAATTTTGGGGTACAACAACCGGGATACCCTTTTTTGCCCAAGTTGCTTTTGTAGGTTTTCGACTTGCCGGGTGTACATATTTTTTTGTCTTTATGCCTAATTTTTGCCTGAACTCTTTTGGTTCACCGTGATGCCCTTATTTTTGCTTAGGCCAGTCAACCTGGCGGGTCTTTATTTAAACGTAGTATCTTTTCACTATGTCCGCATTAACAGGGTGAGGAAGGTCGTCACCATCCATGGTGGTCAAAATCATGGCTCCACCGGAAAATATGCTTTTGATTACAAATGGCCCTTCGTATGTGGGAGTCCATTTGCCCCTGGGATCACCTTGCGGCAGTATGATGCGCTTGATTACCAGATCACCCACTTGATACACTTGACGTCTGACCTTTTTGTTGAAAGCCTTGATCATCCGTTTTTGGTATATCTGACCATGACAGACAGCAGTAAGCCTTTTCTCATCAATCAGATTTAGTTGATAAAGTCGAGTTTGGATCCAATCGTCTTTGTTCAAATCCGCATCCTTCTTGATTCTCAAAGAAGGGATCTGGACCTCAATAGGTAGGACAACCTCCATACCATATACCAAAGAATAAGGTGTTGCCCCTGTTAACGTATGTGCTGAGGTGCGGTAACCATGAAAAGCAAATGGTAACATCTCATGCCAGTATTTGTATGTTACCGTCGTCTTTTGTATGATTTTCTTTATATTCTTGTTAGAAGCCTCCACAATGCCATTCAACTTCGGCAGGTAAGAGGGAGAATTATGATGCTGGATTTTGAATTGTTTACAGAGCTCGGTGATCATTATATTATTGAGATTTGTACCATTGTCCATGATGATTCTTTTTGACACACCATACCGACAAATCAGGTTATGCTTGATAAACCACTCCACCACATTCTTGGTAACAATAGCAAAAGAGGCAGCCTCAACCCACTTCGTGAAGTAATCAATAGCCACTAGGATGAAGCGTTACCCATTGGAAGAGGTAGGCCTAATCTCTACGATCATGTCAATGCCCCACATTGCAAAGGGCCCGGGAGCCGTCAAGACATTTAAAGGAACCAGAGGTACATGCACTTTATCAGCATATATTTGGAATTCGTGACAAGTTCGGGAGTGCTGATAATAGTTTGCTTCCATAGTGGACCAATAGTATCCTGTCCGTAGGATCTTTTTAGCCATGGTGTGTCCACTAGAGTGGGTGCTAAAGGTGCCTTCATGTAAATCTGCCATAATCCTCTCTGCTTTGCTCTTGTCTACACACCGAAGTAAAGTAGAGTCATGGTTGTGCTTATAAAGGATTTCATTGCTGAGGAAGAACTTTGCGGAGAACCTTCTCAGAAACTTCTTATCATTGACAGATGCCCCCTCGGGATATTCTTGAGCCTCGAGATACCTCTTCACTTCATGAAACCAAGGTTTTTCTGCTACTTCTTCAATGTCAATCTCATAGCAGTATGCTAGTTCATCCAACCTCTCAATAGTGATGCGAGGAGCCTCGTTGTCCCACTTGACCTTGAACATAGATGACATAGTAGCTAGCGCGTCCGCTAACTGGTTCTCTTCTCGTGGAAAATGTTCAAAGGTGACTTCTTCAAAGTGTGGGAGAAGTGTCAGCACATGTTCTTTGTAAGGGATCAGATTCGGGTGCTTCGTGTTCCACTCTCCTTTGATTTGACTTATTACCAAGGCTCAATCTCTGAAAATGCTGAAGAACTTGATCCTCAGGTCGATAGCAGCTTTGAGACCCATGATACATGCTTCATATTCCGCCATATTGTTGGTACAGTTGAAACATAATGTGGCGGTGAAAGGAGTATGACAGCCCTTGGGGATATGATTATAGCACCAATGCCGTTTCCAAGCGCATTAGAAGCTCCGTCAAAAACCATAGTCCATCAGGATCCTTCCTCACATCCTTCATCTGGTCTAGGTTCTTCATAGTCAGTTACTAACATGATATTCTCATCTGGGAACTCAAAATTCATGGACTGGTAGTCATCCACAGCCTG
The DNA here is from genome assembly GCA_948472305.1 of Vicia faba. NCBI lineage: Eukaryota > Viridiplantae > Streptophyta > Magnoliopsida > Fabales > Fabaceae > Vicia > Vicia faba. The sequence goes on from OX451738.1 coordinate 1,092,408,778, forward strand.
ATGATCCAAATGATCAGCTAGTACACTTCCCTTGATTGCTTTCTGGGTCGTGTATTAGATGTCGTATTAGGTCAAGATCATTTGCCATCTTGCTATTCTTACGAAGAGAGCGGGCTTCTCAAAGATGTACTTGATCAGATCCATTTTAGATATCAACAAAGTAGTGTGGGTCAACATATACTGTCTTAATCGCCGAGCAGCCCATGCCAAAGCGCAACAAGTTTTCTCTAGCAAAGAGTATCTTGTTTCACAGTCGGTAAACTTTTTGATAAGGTAGTATATTGCATGCTCTTTTAGACCAGCCTCGTCATGCTGCCCCAACACACACCACATTGAATTATCTAGCATTGTTTAGTACATTATCAAAGGTCTTCCTTCAATCAGAGGCATCATAATTAGAGGCTATTAAAGGTATTCCTTGATTCTCTCGAAGGCAGTCTGGAACTTGTCATTCCACTTTACCACTTGATCTTTCTTTAGGAGTTTGAAGATTGGTTCACAAGTAGCAGTTAGAGGGGAAATGAACGTGGCAATGTAATTCAGGCGTCCCAAGAAACCTCTAACTTCCTTCTCTATGCAAGGAGACGGCATCTCTTGTATAGCCTTCACTTTTGCAGGGTCTACTTGAATACCCTTGTCACTGACAATGAAACCTAGGAGTTTACCCGACCTTACCCTGAAGGTGCACTTGTTTGGATTTAACCTCATCTTGTACGTCTTTAACCTATCAAACAACTTTTGTGGATGATCAAGGTGCTCTTCTTCAGTTTGAGACCTGGCTATCATGTCATCAATATAAACCTCTATTTCATGGTGGATCATGTCATGAAATAAAGCTATCGTGGCTCGCCGATAGGTTGCCCCAGCGTTCTTCAACCCAAATAGCATCACTTTGTAGTAGAAAGTGCCCCATTACGTGATGAAGGTTGTCTTCTCCATGTATTTAGGTGCCATCTTAATCTGATTGTAGCCATAGAAACCGTCCATGAAGGAAAAGACTTTATGCTGCACGGTGTTGTCAACCAGAATGTCAATATGGGGAAGCAGAAAGTCATCCTTGGGGCTTGCCCTGTTCAAATCTCGGTAGTCCACACACATTTGTACCTTTTCGTCCTTTTTAGGCACCGAGACTATGTTAGCAACCCATTGGGGATAAGAGGTTACAGCCAAGAACCCAACGTTGAACTGTTTCATAACCTCTTCTTTGATCTTCTCTGACATTTCAGGGCGCATGCGACAAACCTTCTGCTTTACCAGAGGGCAATCTTCTTTAGTTGGCAGACGATGAACCACAATATTCGTGTCTAGTCCTGGAATGTCTTCATATGACCAGGCAAAGATCTCAATGTAATCATGCAACATCTGAATCAAATGTTGTTTGACACGAAGCTCCAAATTTGCACCTATCTTGACCTCTTTTCTGCTCTCTTTTGTGCCTAAGTTTATTATCTCAATTGGCTCTTCATGAGGCTGTATAGCCCTTTCTTCCTGCGGTAACAGTCTGGAAAGTTCTCCAGGTACCTCATAATCTTCCTCACCGTCGTCCTCGGCTTGGTTGATCGGATTTTCAAAGTTATAACCGGCAATAGCAGAACTGTTATCAATGGGATTCAGAGTGGATATGGATCTGCAGTTTGATACGTGAGTGTGTGTAAGAGCATAACTGTATAGACAAAGTAAAAGCAGAAAAGAAAAACAGAGAGCGTAAAATTTGTATGCAATAAACGTCCAATGCTTTATTAATGCCATATGAAAATGAAACATGATAACCCTCATAAATAAACCATTATGCCCCGGGTAAGACACATGGCCATAAAGTTTATATTGTTTATTACATATCCAAAAATAAGAAAGACAATTACTTCTGAATGAAAGTAATTGGTACAAAGTCCTTTGCTGTCCAGTTACTGGGTCCACCGTTGGTAGTAGGGAAGATCCAGCTATCCATGTCATAGTTACTGTCAACATCTTCTGTGGCGGAGACCACATCAATAGCATTGATTCCCGGGCCATGCTTGGGCATGGGTACAATCCGGATTTTGGGAGTTTCTGGAGCATCAAATTCAATCTCCTTTGCCTCGATCAGATCCTGCACCTTGTTCTTCAAAGCCCAACAGTCATTTGTGTCATGCCCCAGAGTCTCAGAATGGTAGGCGCATCGAGCATTTGGATTGTAACAGGGAGATGAGGTGTTGGGATTCTTGAGAGCTTCCCTCAGAGTTACCAGATTGGACTTTAATAACTGTGGCAAAACTTGAGACAAAGTCATATTTATCCGGGTAAACTGTCTTACTGGCCTTTCTTTTCTAGGCTGATTATTTCTTTGTTGAATAGGTGCAGGTTTAGAGATCATAACAGCCCCTAGCGCTGGATGGCGTCCGATTTTGTCCTTATTCCTCTGGCTATAAGTGGCACTAACCTCTTTCTTCCCAACAAATGGCTTCCTTGATGCACTGGAGGATGCATCCTTTTGGAACTTACCACTCCTAATTCCAGCTTCCACCATTTCTCCTGTCAAAATCAATTTAGTAAAGTCAGCTCAGGAGCTTCCAATCAGGTGATTAAAAAATTGACCATACAGGGTACCAAGAAACATATCCACTAGCTCCCTATCAGACAGGGAGGCTGGACTCTTCCTTCTAAGTCCCTCCATTTATGAGCATAGTCCTTAAAGCCCTCACTCAAACCCATAGAGATATTTTGGAGTTGAGTACAGGTGGGAGCAAGGTCTGCGTTGTACTTGTGAGCAACCCCTTCATAATTTATTTTGAATGATTGAAAATATATGTGAAATAATAAATACATGTGTGCATTACAAAAATATAATATAACGTGTTTAAAATAAGCTAAAAATGTATTTTACTCATAATGCATCATTATGAGTCGACATAACATGTTTTGCATCGATACACAACTTACTGAAGTCCCTAGAATACTATCTCAAACTATTATGCATCGATACAAAAGCTTATGCATCGACACATAAACACTTTGATGCCCCTGTAATGCAAACTTAAACTTGCATGCATCGATACAAAATCTTCTGCATCGACAGATAACATTTTGATGCCCCTGTAATGCAAACTTAAACTTGCATGCATCAATACAAAATCTTATGCATCGACACACAACACTTTGATGCCCCTGTAATACAAACTTAAACTTGTATGCATCGACACAAAACCTCATGCATCGACACATGACATTCTGATGCTCCTGGAAAACATTTTTGAATTTATATCCGTCGATGCATAACACGTATGTGTCGATACATACTGATTGTAATTTTAATTTTTGAACATAAAACGTGGTATGAGTCGACACATGATATTATGTATCGATGCATATGAATTCAAAATTACAGGAAATCAGTGCTCTCTCTTTTGATATTGCACGAAAAGTGTCTTACATCCATGGTTAGAAGATGGTTTCTAAACAATGGGTGTTCAAGGCACATGACCGGTGACATATCGCTCTTCATTGACTTCAAAGCAAAGAAGAAAGGATTTGTCACTTATGGAGACAATAACAAAGGAGCTATACTCGGTAAAGGTAGTGTAGGCAATCCCTCTACCACTACTATTTCTGATGTCCATTTAGTAGAGGGGCTTAAACATAATTTGCTGAGTATTAGTCAATTGTGTGACAAGGGTTATAAAGTTACCTTCACAAACACTTGTTGCATAATTCAAAATACTGAAAAGGATATTATGTTTAAGGGCATTAGAGTAAACAATGTCTATATGCTTGACCTTTTTGATGTATCCTTAACAAGCACTAAGTGTCTAGTCACCTTGAATGATGATTCTTGGCGTTGGCATAGACGTCTAACGCATGTTAACTTTGATTTGCTTAATAAGGTTGTATCCAAGGATCTAGTAGTAGGTCTTCCAAAGATAAAATTTATAAAGGATCACCTATGTGATGCATGCCAAATGGGAAAGTAAACAAGGGTCTCTTTCAAATCTAAAAATATGATTTCCACTTCACGACCCCTTGAGCTTCTCCATATGAACCTCTTTGGACCTTCTAGAACAAAAAGTATAGGAGGAAATTATTATGGTTTTGTGATCGTTGACGACTACTCCAGATTTACTTGGACTATATTCCTTCATAGCAAAAATGAAACTTTTTCTTCTTTTAAGAGTTTTGCAAACTATCTCAAAACAGAATGGAGTTGAAAATAATTGCAATTCGAAGTGATCATGGAGGTGAATTTCAAAACCATCTCTTTGATAAGTATTGTGACAAGCAAGGTATTGAGCATAACTTTTCAGCACCTCGAATTCCACAGCAGAATGGAGTCGTGGAGCGCAAAAATCGCGTCTTAGAGGAGTTGGCGAGAACAATGCTCAATGAAGGTGGATTACCAAAATATTTTTGGGCTGATGCAATTAGTACAACCTGTTATGTTTTAAACAGAATATTAATTCGTCCCGTTTTGGATAAAACACCTTATGAAATTTTAAAAGGAAGAAAGCCAAACTTGTCACATCTTCATGTATTCAGTTGCAAATGTTTTGTTTTGAATAATGGAAAAGAAAATCTTGGAAAATTTGATGCAAAAGTAGATGAAGGTATCTTTCTCGGATACTCACAATCAAGAAAAGCATATAGGGTATACAATAAACATTTACTTACGGTTGAGGAGTCAGTTCATGTCACTTTTGATAAATCTTATCCGAAACATGTCGGAAAATGTATTTCTCTTGATGGCGCAGGTGTATCTACTGAAAATATACTCAAAGAAACTGTTGAGGAAATTGTTCAGTCCAAAACAGTTGATGATGAGGAAGAAAAAGATACAAGCCTTTCAAAAGATGAGGAAGAAGAGCAAATGGAAGCTAATGATCTTCCACTAGCTTGGAAGTCCTCTAAAGACCATCCCACTGACAACATATTGGGAGATTACACAAAAGGAGTAATGACTCGCTCAAAGATAAGTAATTTTTGTTATCATTTTTCTTTCGTTTTACAAGTAGAACCTAAAAATGCTAAAGAGGCCTTGATTAATGAATTTTTGCTAATGGCCATGCAAGAAGAGCTAAATCAGTTTAAAAGAAATGACGTTTGGGAACTTGTCCCTCGTCTGTGAGACCATCATATCATAGGCACTAAATGGGTTTTTAGAAATAAACTTGATGAAAATGGAATGATAACCCGCAATAAAGCAAACTTAGTAGCACAAGGGTATAACCAAGAGGAGGGCATTGATTATGAGGAGACTTATGCTCTAGTTGCTCGCCTTGAGGCTATACGTCTCTTGCTCGCTTATGCGTGTGCAAAATATTTTAAGCTTTATCAAATGGACGTAAAGAGTGCCTTTCTTAATGGAGTCATAAATGAAGAGGTGTATGTCTCACAACCTCCTGGTTTTGAAAATAACGAATATCCAGACCATGTTTTCAAATTAAAACAAGCTTTATACGGTCTTAAACAGGCCCCTCGGGTCTGGTATGAAAGACTTAGTAAATTTCTACTTGATCATGGTTATTCAAGAGGTAAAGTGGACACCACTCTTTTCATTAAACATAAAGTAAAGCACATCCTTTTAGTTCAAATATACGTAGATGATATTATTTTTGGTTCAACTAATCTACACTTGGTCGAGGAATTTTCCAAAGTCATGCAGGGTGAATTTGAGATGAGTCTCATGGGGGAGCTAAACTACTTCCTCGGTCTCCAAATAAAGCAGCTCAATGAAGGCACAATTATATGTGAAACAAAATATTGCCAAGAGTTTCTTAAACGATTTGGGATGAACAACTCAAAACCAATTGACACCCCCATTCCTACCAACGAAAATTTAGACAAGGATGAACATGGTAAGACTGTCGATGTCAAGAAATATAGAGGTATGATCAGATCCCTCTTGTATCTTACGACATCTAGGCCTGACATCATGTTTAGTGTTTTCATGTGTGCATGATATCAATCAGATCCTAAGGAATCCCACTTGAAAGCTGTTAAGTGTATACTTAGGTATCTCAATAATACATCTAAGTGTGGGCTATGGTATTCAAGGGAAGCGATTGCAATTTAGTAGGTTACTCTGATTTTGATTTTGCTGTCTGCAAACCAGATAGGAAAAGAACTAGTGGAACATGTCACTTGTTTTCAAACTCTCTAGTAAGTTGGCATAGCAAAAAGCAAGTTTCTATTGCTTTGTCAACTGCTGAGGCTGAATACATTGCAACTGGTAGTTGTTGTGCTTAGATCTTATGGCTGAAGCAACAATTACAAGACTATGATATTCAATTAAAACGTATTCCAATAAAATGTGACAACATAAGTGCTATAAATCTCACTAAGAATCCAGTCTTACACTCACACACTAAACACATAGAGATTAGACATCACTTTCTTCTCGATCATGTTGAAAAGGAAGATGTTACATTTGAGCATGTTGATACTAAAAATCAACTTCCTGACATCTTTACAAAACCACTAGCAACGGAACTCTTCTTCAACATTCTTCATGAGCTAGGGATTTTAGATCTCTCTTACGTGATGTCTTAAGCATATATGTAGTTGAAATATATCTATGTCTCACCATACTGTTGAGATGACTTTTTCAGCTTTAGTACACGTGTCTTAACATCTCATTAAACGAGGTAATACACTTCCTATCTACTTTCTCAATTACTTATAAGTTGATTTTAATGTTCCATTGATAATGTCTACATATATCTCTTTTACATATATTGTTTGAACTTGACATATGCAATTTGCATTACATTATTACGCATGCATAATACTCTTCAGATGATTAATTTTTTCATAATCATTTAAATTGGAATTGGGTACCATATCCGTCTGTTAACAAGAACCTGTGAAAAACTGCAATTTTTGTTAAAATCTGTGTTATGAGTCGTGTGATACAGTGGCAGAACTGACTGTTTTGAAAATGCTGGTTTGGGTTTTGCGTTTGTGTTTGCAAAATGTCGCGGTAAGCAAGAGTCGCCACCGACTTTTATTTTATCCAACTGGAAAGGAAAAAAGCAGAGAAAAATTCCTTTTTTCGAGATCTTGAGTACGGGGGGTAGATTATAGAAAGGAAAGGTGTTAGCACCCTTTCTATCCATGGTTTTCCATAGGCTCTTAGTTACTTGCTCATTTTGAAAATTTCTTGTGTGTTTGTGTTTTGAAAAGTTTTTGTTTTACTTCGTTTTAACCCTTGTTTCTATTCTCAAGAGTGTTACGAAGTGTTTTTGAAAACATTGTTTGAAAAGTGTTTGGTGTGAAAAAGTTGATTTGAGCAAGTACCTACTAGCATCTACTTACTCGAAAAAGGATTATTTCTATTCTCGTTTCCTTTAGACCGCGCTATCTTACTATTAAGGAGTAGGTAGCACCGTCGTTGGAGTTGTAAGGGTCAATTCGTAAGGGACGTACGATCCCTAAAGAAATGTTAAGACGTCTTAGTAATAGCCCTAATGTCTTAAGATCATATTCGAGGCAACATTTTCGAGGCAACATTTTCGAGGCAACATTTTTGAGGCAACATTTTCAAACGGGACATTTGATCTTTGTTTAGACAGGAGGGCAACCACTAAGACACCCTATACTTAATGATCGTTTACCAAAGGCAACCGAAGTGAGAGTATACCCTAGGAGTGCGCATGTGCGAGTGATTTGATTTCAAGTTATTATCTTTGCACATTAGGGTTTTCTAGCCGTTTTAAAATTGTCATGCAATCTTGTCATACAATCCTATTAACATATATCTAACAGTTAATATTTGCGAGAATTAAAATGCGGGAAATAAAACCTCTGCTATTACAAGGCTTCGGGGTAGGGATTAATTACATAGCCAAAAACCCATAAAAAAAACGATAAAGAAAGACAATCCTAATTTAAACTATTACATACCAAGAGCAGTTACATTAATATTGCAAAAATAATAATAAATGCGCGCGATGAATCGAAAACGAGGGATTTAGGGTTTTGACGCCAACTACCTATTTATAATTAAAAATAAAAATCATTTTTTGTGGTTTTTGTGCTATTTGAGAAAACAAAGTTTAATAGAATAAATAAATAAAAAAACCTAATTACTAATTAATTTAAACCTAAGAAAAATAATTAAATTAACCTATTTTTGTATTTTTTTATTTTGAGAAAGAACCTAATTAATTAAACTAATATTAAATTAAATTTGATAAAATAAAATAAAAACCTAATTCTAAATTTGTGAGACTTGATTTTATGATTTTTTTTGTGAAAAAGAAATTAATTGTGTTAGAAAATAATTAAACTAATTAAATAAATAAATGAAATAAATAAAATAAAAAAAGGAATGGGCCTGGTATCTTAGCAAGAAGGGGGTGTCGTTTGCAAATCTAAGCCCAATAGTTCCTGGCCCTTTTGACTTTGCCAGATTCTGTGTGTACACTTGACTCCAGCACATGGTGGACCCTCATGTGAGAAGCCTTGGATCGGGTATGTTGATGATCTGATTGGTTGGATGCTGATGATGTATGGTGGATGCAAGGGGTACCAGCGCACCTGATTATGCAAAGCAAAATAATATGAAACCAAGGTTGGGACCTGGGGATCGAACCCAGGTCTTTAAGCATTCCTCCACTGCGCGCTTGCCAGCGGAGCTGGTTGTGTTAGTTGTACAAATGATGACAAACAAACATTATATGATAAAATAAATGGTTAAACTCAAACCACGTGTGAAATTTAAAACTGGCCATTCACCACCTGCCACGCTATCATCTTCTTCGTTGCCTCCGCCGTTATAGACAAAAGACCTTTACCTACGGACACCAGGCGTAGGTACAACCCTGTGCATTTCCAAAACCCCGTGCAAGCATGATAAATCACAACCAATGGTACCAATCAACTCGTTGCAACCTCACGAGCATCATGGTACCATTATCCATGTCTAATTGTACCTGTACAAGAAACCCCTAAAAACAAAGCAAAAACCCTAACCATGGCACTTTCATGTTCAATCAGCAAAACCGCAATTAAATATAACCATTAGCTTGCAAACATCACAAGGTTTAAGAATATGGCAATCAATCATGTTAAGGATGCCAAAATTAAGATTTTCGAATTCAAGAAAAGTGATAAACCGTATGAACCTTACAACGTGATTCTGAGTGTGAGGAGGCTTGCTAGCAATTGAATCTTGACCCTGGGGAGTCCAACAATCGATTGGGATGACTAGAATGCCTTGAAGTGATCTGAAACGTGGAAATCAGTTTGCCACTTTTCTTGAATTTTTTGAAACTTGTTTTCTCTCTTGCACGCCTCCAACCTCTTTGTTTTTAATCTGCAATTGTTCCTTATGTATCCAAGAATGTATTAGGGTTACAATTGGTTTCAAATCTTCTCCAATTATGAATATTGATTCATGATTTGATCCTTGTACCAAATCTTGACAAATCAAGCAAATCCAATCTTTTTCTGTCTGTGATACGGTGGGAGAACTGACTATGAATTTTGCGTTTTTTATTCGCAAATGTTTCGGTTGAGCAAGAGTCGCCACCGACTTTTTAATTTATCCTAAGGAAAGGTTAAAAAGCACAGCAAAAACCTTTTGAGATGTTTTCTTGGGTTCGGGGAGTAGATTATAGAAAGGGAAGGTATTAGCACCCTTTCTATCCATGGTTATCCATGGGCTCTTAGTTACTTGCTTAGATCACTTGCCTTTTGTTTTCAATTGTTTGAAATGGTGCCTGTGTGTGTGGGTTTGAAAATGTTTTTTGAAAAGAAGCCAATGTGGTGGCAACCTTTGTAATGATCCATGTGGGGATGTGTACAAAGGTGTATGTCTTTTGAAAAGGTTTTCATTTGTTTTTGAAAGTGGTTTTTTGAAAGTGTTGTGAGGTGTGGTTTAAAAACAGGCAAGTGTTTTTGTTTTGCAAGTTGACAAGTACTTAAGAGCGATCTACCCTAAAGTTCTCAAAGATTTTTGCTATGTTTTTTAACCCTTTTAACAATTTTGTTCCACCATTGTATTTGGTGGGCAATCTTGTGTTAGGATGTGAAAGGAACGAGCGCGGGTCATCGTTTGGACCATAATTGCAATGGTGCCAAGTATCTTTGGGCATTTTCTTTTAAGGGACTTGATCATTTTGTTTTTGGCAATATTTTGAAAATGTTATCGAGGGACTATGATCATTTGATTTGTTTGTTTTGCCCAAAGAGACCTAACATGCAATATGGCCTAATTTTGAAAGGCAACAAGTGGATGTAACCCTAGGGGTGTTAGTGTGCAAGTGTGTTTTGTTGCATACAAGAGTTTTTCTTTGAATTAGGTTTTTCTATTTCATTGATTTTATCTTGTCATACATGTCCTAATTACTAGCAATAAGAAGCGGAAATGTAAAATCCTACGCTATTACAACAATTAGGGGGGGGGGGGATACACATTTGTACATGGGGGGTTCAACGAGAAAAATAGACAAAAAAGAAAATAGCAGAAAACAAGATATATATATAGAGAGAGGGAGCCCGCGCGCTGCTGGGAGGTCATCAGAAGTTCTGACCCAGATCCGCTGCCAGATGATCAACCTGTTAGTGAAACTGGATGAGTCAGAACTTCTGACTCTAGAACCTGCAAAACAGAACCCTGTTAGTGGGGAAATCAGAAGTTCTGATTTCCCTGCGCTGCAAGACAGAAGTTTGTCAGTGGAGAAACCAGAAGTTCTGATTCTGCTGAAAAGGCAATAATTCTCAGAGGTTCTGATATCATTGACAGCAGAACAGGCTTCAGATGTGCTAACGTCAAAGTCAGCACTTGGCTTTTTCCTGTACTAATCAGAACATCTGCAATCCTGCTGTTACTCCACAAAACAGGAAACATATTTGGAACAGATCCAGCAAAATAGCAAAAACGTTTCAGAGGTCAGAATTACCAAGGTCACAGGCAAGTCCTATACTGGCTCAGAACGTTCTGAGGTATGAGAGTCCTCAGAACATAAACAGCAATAACATGAATATTTACATTATGTTACTTGAATATGTACAGCTGATGATGCTTAACAGTGTGATGAGGGTCAGCAGGTGCTTACCTGACTGTTTGGAAAAGTTGGTGAGTGAAAGTTTTAGCTTTTGATTCTGGTGGTGTTCTGGACAGATTTTGAAAAGGGGAAGTAAAGGTGTATACGTGTATAGGGTCAGAAGTTTGGAAAGAGTGTTTTTGGTTTACAGAAAAGAGCTGGATATTTGATGAAGTTGAAGGTGAGAAACTTAAAGTTATGAAACAAAACTGGAGATTTTGGCAGAGTTTCAGAATGCTGTGTTGCTAGGAGTTTTGTTTCTCTCTTAGCAATTTCTGTTTCTTTTCTTGGACCCCTTTTGCAGTGGTGAAAGCTCTCTATTTATAGGCAAAATTCTTGTGGATGCCTTGAACATTTAAGGCGCCAACAGAGCTTGAATTTGTTCTTTGACAGAAATTCCTGGGAAGTTGTGATAACAGCTAGCTTTCAGCCTAGGTTGCAGCAGCAGGCATAGATTGGGGAGAAGTGACCTCTGAAGTGGGCGGTGGCGTGAAGACCCATGCCAGAATCTGTGCAAAAGCATTTTCCAAGCCACACGTGAGTGCTCAGGAGTGGTTGGAAGCATTAATGGGCATTAAATGGTGACAAGACCTGTCAATACCAACGTTCTGGTAATGAAAACCAGCGTTGAATCAGCAGCGTAAACCATGCTCTGGCCTTGGCTACCTGTTGCCTTAGTAAGCTCTGGAGATTCTCCTAGTTTTCTGGTACGTTCCTTGGATTTACTTCTGGACAATCTGGACTTAGAGATTCTGTATCAGTGTAACACTCATTCCTCTGACCTTTCATCTTCTGATTTCAACCTGTTCTGTAGGAGCCTTCAGACTTTCCTGCTTCTCTTGCATTCCTTTAGCAAATTCTGACTGAGCTTGTGTAACTGCTGAAGAGCCAACTTCTGACCACGCTGAGCCAAGCTTGCAACTTCTGACCGTCTTCATCTGGAATGGGTTCAGAAGTTCTGAAGCGCTGATTTTTCTAAAAAACACTTATTTTAGAGAAGCATTCTAAGTACTTAGAATTTGATTATTTTTTTCAAGATAAAAGCGTTGCCTCTGGAGTTCGTGAGATTATCTTGCTCTTGCAAGCGGCTTGCTCGGGCAAAGGGATATCTCAGGACTTGGATTTGTTTCAGAGGGACCTTGAAAATCCAAGATGGTTTCTTGAAGAAAGGGAGGGCAAATTTTGGGGTACAACAGTTACCCCTGTTCAATCTTCTTGAACCTGAGGAGTTAGATTGGCAAGTTTGCCTTTCGCGACTCGAAGGTAAAAGGAGATTGGACACCAGAGTGCCCGGAAATTTGCACTCGCATAGTAGAGTATCAGCAATGTGATGGCGGGAATGGGCTTATAGATGCCATTTGGAGAGGTGGTGGATAGGGAGATGGGCTTATAGATGCCATCTGGAGATGTGACAGATCTTCGTCGGGAATGGGCTTACAGATGCCATTTGGAAGTGTTGATCGCACAAGAGATTCCTTAGCGAGAACTTTATGTATCTGAGAAAGGCAGATGTTTTCCTGGCTTGTTACAGGTGTTTGATCTTCAATCTCCTTATGCAGATATGCCCTGGCTGGATACAGGTATCGAATCTTCGAACTCTTCAGACGTGCCCTGGCTAGATACAGGAATCGAGTCTGGAAATGTTGTAGTTGATAGATATGCCCTGGCTGGATACAGGAATCGAATCTTCGAACTCTTCAGACGTGCCCTGGCTAGATACAGGAATCGAGTCTGGAAATGTCGTAGTTGATAGATGTGCCCTGGCTGGATACAGGAATCGAATCTTCGAACTCTTCAGACGTGCCCTGGCTAGATACAGGAATCGAGTCTGGAAATGTTGTCGATAGATGTGCCCTGGCTGGATACAGGAATCGAATCTTCGAACTCTTCAGACGTGCCCTGGCTAGATACAGGAATCGAGTCTGGAAATGTTGTCGATAGATGTGCCCTGGCTGGATACAGGAATCGAATCTTCAAACTCTTCAGACGTGCCCTGGCTAGATACAGGAATCGAGTCTGGAAATGTTGTCGATAGTTGATGGTAGTTGTCTTTGGGATTGTCTTTTTTTTCTGAAAAGGCAAAACATAAGTTGCATGCAATGTTATGATGTATGATATGCGTGATGTTTTAACATGAGACAGCGTTGTATGCACTTTATCATGTATGTAAGCGAGATGTATGAAAGTGTGAAATGTTTATGAATGTGACTTCGTCTTTAGGAAAATAGATCTTCGATGATTGGCCGGGGAGTTGCCTTGTGGCCAAGATACTTTGCTGAAGTGTTGATGAGAGGCCTTCTGAGGACTTTAATGATGGATCCTGCTGGGGATAAAAAACTCCGCTGGGAAACACCAAAGGTAGACTATGCTGGGAAATACCAAAAATAGACTCCGCTGGGGATTGAAAGATACTTTGCTGGGGGCGATCTTCCGTGGCGGTCAGCTGAGAGTAACCCAGTTATAAGCCCTTGTGAGGAATAACTCTGAACAAAGCTCGGGAGAGATGTCCGTATTCTGCAGGGAACAAGCTTCCAGAATCTTCTGGGGATAAGCTTTTAGACCTGCCGGGGAAAGTTGACGACTTCACTGGGGGAAGTACTGCTGAATCCTGCCTTACTCTGCGGGGCGTTGAGATGATTTGGTCACATCCTTCAGTCGAATCTACCTGGGTACCTTGGCGGGCAAAGCAATCAGACTGCATCAAACAACTTCACATTGCCCCTGTTTCTGATGTCACCTGTAATTAATCTTTCGTTTCAGGTGCAAATATTTATGAATCATCAATTTAATGTCAAATGCATATATCAAAAATGAACATTAGACGTTCGTCGCAAGACAAAACAGAAAAAGGAAAAACGATGGCAATTTGTATGGACAAGTGAATTCGTTTTGATTTGAATTTTTGCATGTGAATAGGCGTTTTTTGTACAAGAGGCTGACATCCTAGTAAGAGGATGCCGCCGAATAGCGCGGAACTTACAAATTTTGAAAAGAAAACAAAACAGCTATGTGAACAATCCTACTGGGTTCCAACTCTGCTACCGCCTTTATGTCTCCAAGCGTCTCATCGCTTTGCTGCCTAGTTGAAGATGAAGCTGACTGGTCAATGCCGAAGTCTGAGCCAGATAGTTGATGCCGAATTCCGGATGCGAAGTGATCCAATGAGACATAGTATTACGCTTTATCCCTAATTTTTGCCTGGACCGCCCTTTCGGGTTTTCAGTCCACCGGGATACCCATTTTTGCCCAAGCCGCCTTTTCAGGTTTTCGACTTGCCGGGTGTACAGATTTTTTCTTTCATTTCATCCCTTATTTTTGCCCGAACCCTTTTGGTTCGCCGGGAAGCCCTAATTTTTGCCTAGGTATGTCAACCTAGCGGGTCTTTTATTTATGCGTAGTATTTTTTCACTATGTCCGCATTGGCGAGGTGAGGAAGGTCGTCACCGTCCATGGTGGTTAGGATCATGGCTCCTCCTGAGAACACATGTTTAACCACAAATGGCCCTTCGTAAGTAGGGGTCTGTGATCGGTGGATCTGGAACTGACTGTTTAACGCTGGTTCGCGAAATATCGCGGAAGCAAGAGTCGCCACCGTCTTTTATTTTCTCCAATTGGAAAGGACAAAAGCACAGAAAAATTCCTTAAAGAGATTGCTCTCGGTTCGGGAGGTAGGTTATAGAAAGGGAAGGTGTTAGCACCCTTTCCATCCATGGTTATCCATGGGCTCTTAGATACTTGCTCATTGTGTTTTCAAAAAGTGTTTGCTTGCTTTTCAATATGGGTTTTAAAAAGTTTCTTTGAAAAATTTCAGATCGACTCGTACGTCAGAGTGTTTGAAAAATTTGCTTTGAAAGCTTTTGAAAAGTGTTCGTGTGAAAAGTCTTTGAATTTTTGTTTTGAAGAGAGCAAGTATCCATGAGTCGTCTACCTACCCTAAGGAATTCGTCTGTGTAGATGTCCTTTAAAGTAGTGCCATCCCACCATTGAGAGGTAGGTAGCACCACCGTTGGAGGTGTTCGGGTCAATTCGAGTTTAGGGACATGGTGATCACCAGAGCAATGGGAAGACACCTTAGAAGCTACCCTCATGCCAGGTTCCCGGATCATGAGGACTTACTAAGACGTCCTCTACTCGACGATCACCTTTCGAAAGGCAACAGTGAGGCGTACCCTAGGGGTGGTGTGTGCAATTTGTGTGTCAGTTTCATTGATAATTTGTCTTGTCATGTTCGTTGGTGTTCTATGCGTTTGATTTTAATTAGGACATTCATTCTTGCATGCATATTTAACAGTTATAAAGTTTGCGAGGAAAAATAGAGATCTAAGCTATTACAAAGGCGCGGGTCCACATCGCCAAAATTAAACCGGACCCGATTTGACGGAAAAAATAAATAAAGCGAATAAAAGTGCGAAAAGTATAAATTACAATGCTTTGGGACATGTACATAATTATAATAAACGACATAAAATAAATGCGCGAAATTAAATAATTAAAGCGACGGGCGTTGGACCCTTTTACAAACAATTAAGATTAATAAGGAATTTAAACTTAAAATTAAATGTTTTTGGTATTTTGTGTTTTTAAGATTTAAAAGAAAAAAGAATTTTTTAGAATGAAATTTGAAATGCGAACCCTAATTCTAATGTTTTTTAGTTTATTGTAAAAATATTAAATCTTAACCTAATTTAAATCTAAGTTAATTTACATGCAAAATTTAATTATAGAAAATAAATAAATTAAATATTATTATTGAAAAAAAAAGGAAATTAAAAAGAATTAAAAACCTAAATTCTACATTTTTTATATTTTTTATGAAAAGAATTAAAGTTAAACCTATTTTACTAAATTGATCTACATGTTAATTATTTACAAGAAAATATGGACATTAAATATTTTATCATGTTTTTATCTTTTTCTTTGATTTTTTGTGATGTTTTTATATTTTGTAGAAAAATAATTAATTAATTAAAATAATAAAAATAACTAACATAACAATTAACAAAAAATAAAATATGAAAAGAAAAGCAAACCAGGGGGGGTTCAGGCCCCAATTTAGGAGGTATAGGCCTAGCATTCTGGCCCATAAAGCCTGAGATTCGTTGACCTTTCCAGGATCATGTATGATGCATTGACTGGTGTTTATTGTGCTCCTTGGATCTATGCCTTTGGTGTGGTCGTCTGGGACACGTGTGTGCTTGGATCAGGATGGCATATGGTACGTCTCCACAGAAGCGCTGCATGGAATAATGATTGAAAAAATAACATGAGAAATATGTGAGACCTGGGGTTTGAACCCAGGTCATGAGAGTCACAAGCGTGTATACCTGCCAGCTGAGCCACTAAGTTTCAATTAATATAATATAGTAAACAAATAACAAAAAGAAAAAACCAACGCGTAGTGGTTAGACGCGCGAAATTCAAATGCAACCAATCCCTGCGTGCCACGGAGTCGTCTTCTCCACCATCCCTGTAAACAAAACATATAGGCAACGGTTTTCATCGCGTTGCAGAAAGGGGTCTATTGGAAAATAGCGATTAGCGCTATATGGATCATAAATTAATCGCGAGGGTCAAGGTCTCTTCGTCTTGATGTGCTGATTTGAATGGTAATAATCTTGAGGCGTAATTTTCCCTTGGGCGAAAAGCCCCAATCTCAAGCTCTGCAAACCCTAGTATTCAAACATGGCAGATTCGCATATATGGCACCAAAATGCAATTGAATGGGTTGGTTAGCATCAAAACATTATCATGAGTATGAATTAATGACTAAATTTCAGAAATAACGCATGGAATGTGATAGACAAATATGAATTTTTCTGGATGCAGTTCGTGTGCAATATACCAATTCGTGGAGTTTTTGTTGTTGTTTTTGATTGGAATATGACCAAGGAGACTCCAGGAAACTATTGAGACAAGAATGGTGCCTTGAATCGACTCCTAAAGTTGATTTCAGTATTTGAGTTTTTCAAGCAATTTTCAAGTTTGTAATGGTTTCTTATGCGCAGCTTTCAGTCCAATGTAATTAGGTTTGTGTTCAGGTACTTGTATGGAAGCATTTAGGTTAACAAAAGTAGAACAAATCCATGGCATTGATAGTTTTCAATATTTGATTTTCTTAAGATTTTTTCAAATCTTTTCCATGTGCATTTTGCTCTCAATCATGCCAATCAGCTTCAAATCTTTCCCCTTTTGTATTTACACGAAATATTGAGTCCAAACCTGCATAAAAAGATTTGTTTTCATTAGGTTTGTATTTTTTATGCATTTTATTTAATTAAATGAATTATAAATGATAAATAATCCAAATAAATAAATAAAAATGGAGAAAAACTTCCTTTTGGGCCTAATGGTCGTGCATGTGCTTGGCATGAAGAAACTTGGAAGAAAAATGGGCCCATTAGCAATTTTGGATCATTTGAAGTAAAGTTGACTTTCAAAAATTTCCAAAAATTTCCCAACTTCCACAAGGCATAACTTGCTCAATTTTTAAGCTTTTCACATGTTCTTGGACATTTTGTAAAGGTCTTTGAGTCCTTTAATCAATTCCTTTGGTCCCATGTCATTTTGATTCACCAATCTCAAGTTATGGCCTTTGACTTAAAGTCCCTTTTTGTTGACTTTTGAAAATGACCCATAATGTTGAAATTGATAACTTTTTGTGAGAGCATTTCTTGGACTTGGAATATGAAGATGAATTGTAGGAAATGTCTTTCTCCTCAAAATGAGCTTTGGATGGAATTTTTCTGATAATCCATCTGAAAGTTATGCCCTGGTCAATTTCAGTTGACTTTTTCAGCTGTCCAAATATAGTAACTTTTGTATCTTTGATGATTTCTGAGCCAAATTTTGAGAATCATGATCAAGCATTGATCAAATGATGTTTGTGGCTTCAAAATGATATATTGACCACAAATTTGAACTTTTGACTGTCAAATGACCATTTTGCCCCTACAGTTGACTGTAGGGCAATTTAGGGTTTTGACTGTGCAATTTTGAGCTGAATGCCTTGAAACTTGATATGAGGATACTTGACCATCTTTGTAGGCATGTGAGACTTGATTGGGCCTTTGAAATCTTCAATTTCTTGATCAGAACACAAACCTTAGTTTTGACTGTATAGGAGACAGTTGCCCTGCACAACCCTTGGAGAATTTTGTGACTTGGCTTGGCAATTTCTTGGAGAATATGGGAGGGCAAATTTTGGGGTACAACAGTTGCCCCTGTTCAATCTTCTTAGACCTGAGGATGTAGATTGGCTGACGTGCCTTTCGTAATCCGAGGGTAGAAGATGATTGGACACTAGAGTGCCCAGAAATTTGCGCTCACATAGTAGCAGTGATGATGGGGAATGGGCTTATAGATGCCATTTGGAGATTGCTGGATAGGGTGATGGGCTTATAGATGCCATCTGAATGTTGATCGCGTAAGGGATTCCTTAGCGAGAACCTGCATACCTGCAAAAGAAAAATGAGTACCTGACACGTTGCAGGAGCTGGTTTTAGATGCTTGGTATAGATATGTCCTGACTGGTTACAGGAGCTGAGTCTGGAGTTTCAAACGCTGATGAATGAACCAGAGATGGTTACTGCCCTATCATGAATGATAAGAGAACCTTGGGTGACTTTAATCTCAACAACGCTCGTTGAGAAAATCTGGGTGGGAAATACCCTCTTCGCAGGATCGGGAAGAGAGCCATAAGCAAATTATAATCTGAAAGGAATGATCACCTCACACTCATCGTCGGAGAGGGAAACATCTTGAAAAAGGAATTACTACCTCACACACCGTCGGAGAGGGAAACATCTTGAAAAAGGAATTACTACCTCACACACCGTCGGAGAGGGAAACATCTTGAAAAAGGGATTACTACCTCACACACCGTTGGAGAGGGAACCATAGGGAGAATATCACCTCACACTCATCGTCGGAGAGGGAAACATCTAGAAAAGGGATTACTACCTCACACACCGTTGGAGAGGGAACCATAGGGAGAATATCACCTCACACTCATCGTCGGAGAGGGAAACATCTAGAAAAGGGATTACTACCTCACACACCGTTGGAGAGGGAACCATAGGAGAATATCACCTCACACTCATCGTCGGAGAGGGAAACATCTAAAAAGGACTTCTGGAAGCAGTATCAGAACGTCACC
The DNA here is from genome assembly GCA_948472305.1 of Vicia faba. Lineage (NCBI taxonomy): Eukaryota > Viridiplantae > Streptophyta > Magnoliopsida > Fabales > Fabaceae > Vicia > Vicia faba. The sequence goes on from OX451738.1 coordinate 1,092,427,951, forward strand.
ATATCTGGATCATATCTGAAACTATATCGAGAAGGAATTCTGGAAGCAGCATCAGAACGTCACCATATCTGGGTCATATCTGAAACTATATCGAGAAGGAATTCTGGAAGCAGCATCAGAACGTCACCATCTCTGGATCATATCTGAAACTATATCGAGAAGGAATTCTGGTAGCAGCATCAGAACGTCACCATCTCCGGATCATATCTGAAACTATATCGAGAAGGAATTCTAGAAGCAGCATCAGAACGTCACCATCTCTGGATCATATCTGAAACTATATCGAGAAGGAATTCTGGTAGCAGCATCAGAACGTCACCATCTCCGGATCATATCTGAAACTATATCGAGAAGGAATTCTGGAAGCAGTATCAGAACGTCACCATCTCTGGATCATATCTGAAACTATATCGAGAAGGAAATCTGGAAGCAGCATCAGAACGTCACCATCTCCGGATCATATCTGAAACTATATCTAGAAGGAATTGCGATAGTTGATAGTAGTCATTTTTGTATTGATCTTTTTCCTGAAAAGGCGAGACATAATTGGATGCAAAATCATGATGCATGAACTGTATGTCTTCAAAATCAATGAGATTCGTGTAGTATGATGCATATGCATGCTATAATGATGTATGTGACGTTTTATGAATGTATGTTTGGTTTAAGAAAATAAATCCTTGACGGGTGCCGGGAAGTCGTATCCTGGGCTGGTGTTGAAGAATAGTTGCAAGAATTCCAATAGACGAAGATAACTCTATTGGGGAATAAACTTGGCGAATGGAGGATTCTGCGGGGAGAAAAAGATATTCTAGCGACCATGCTCGGAAGAAATACTCTGTGGGGAGATGCTTTTGCTGAATTGTTGAGGATGACTCGCTGAGGATACCTTGCTGCATTGGAAGTATGAATGGACTTCGCTGGGGATAAGAAGATTCTGTCGACGACGCTCTTTCTGTGGCTTTTGGCTGAGGATAACCCAGTTATATCCTGTTAAGGAAATAACTCTTTAAATCAAGCCGGAAGACGCGTTCGTGCTCCGTGAGGATAAGCTTCCCGAATCGTCTGGGGATAAGCTTACTGCTTGGGGGAGATGTATTCCAACTTTCCTGGGGAAGCTGGGTTGGACTCTCCCGGGGAGGTATTGAACTGTATTGGTTACGTTCTTCAACAGGACCTACCCTGATACCTTGGAGGACAGAACAATCAGACTGCTCGGACCAACCTTTATTGCCCCTGTTTCTTGTGGAGTGCTGATAGTTGTTGGCGGACAAACCTTCTTCTGGTAGACAGATGACAAGAAGACGGGACATAGTCGTACGCTTTAATCCCTAACTTTTGCCTGGACCGCCCTTTCGGGTTTTCAGTCCACCAGGATACCCATTTTTGCCCAAGCCGCCTTTTCAGGTTTTCGACTTGCCGGGTGTACAGATTTTTTCATTTCATCCCTTATTTTGCCCGAACCCTTTTGGTTCGCCGGGAAGCCCTTATTTTTGCCTAGGTATGTCAACCTAGCGGGTCTTTGATTTTGCGTAGTATTTTCCGACTATGCCCACGCTCTTAGAATGCAGGGGGGTGCCCCTGGCTGTTTGTGTTGCCATGTTACCAGAAGATGTCTGATCGGGCAAGATTTGTTGCTGGAGTGCCCCAAGTGACTCAGGCAGAGACTTGCCCCAGGCTTTTTGGTCTTTTGAGAGATTCTCTGGATCTTGACTTAACTGCCCCAGATAATGGACCATGATCATGTCTGCCCCTGGATTGGAAGTACTTTTGTTCATTAGGCATTCATCGTGCGAAGTTCCGTGCTGTTCAAACAAAAAGTCATATGCAAACAAAGTTATGTTAAAAATGCAAAGCCTATGTCTGTCTTGAAGATTTTGAAAATGCATTCTTTTTCATAAAACAAGTGAATGTTTGTAAAACGTGATGTCAACTCCGTATTTACCGTAGGCCTTAAGGAGTCAGGATACCTTTCGTGACAGTATGCTTTCGAACTAACCCATGCTTCAGCTAGGACTTTTGAGGGTTATAACGTGGCCTGATTCACGGTTTAAGAAACAAAGGATAAAGGCTCAAATTATTTGTACCCACCCGCTCTTCGTGATGTTCTCCAAACCTAAACTCAGTTGATCGTGCGTTAGACCTTGTTCGAGTCTTTGCTTTGATTTTTCGGTGATGATTCGGATGCTGATAATTCATTCTGAATAGGCAGTCATTTTTTGCTTTGGTTGAGGGTTTGTGAGACCTCTTTCTTGATTTTTGTTATCCCTATTTTTTGCCTGAACTGTTTCCTTTTTGGATTTACAGTCAGCGGGATGCCCCTGTTTTGTAAGTCTCCTTCATGGGTTTTGACTTAATGGGCTTTTCATTTATGAATTCGATGATGACTGCCTGTCCTTTTGATTGTTCTGAACCATCATGTCTTTGTTCGTTTTGTAAAGATCTCTTTGGTGCCATTCGTTATGCACTTGGATCAACTGAGAGAACTACCCTGCCCCCAGGTTATGATAAAGGGTTTTAATTTTCGAAAATAAAAACTCCTACTTCTTTGGCTCGGAGGGGTTGACGAGGGATTATCATCCTTATAACTCCAGTGTTTAGGAATTGGAACAATGCCTGTACCTCATAAGCGGGGTCCGTTCAAAAGCATACTGTAATGATTGCGGTATCGTTTTCGTCATCCTCCCTCAAGAGGCTTAGAACTATTAACCGAGAGTTGACATCAGAAAAAAAATATGAAAAGAATTTTGAATATAATGAAAACAATTGTATTAATTTCCAAAACAGACGTATGCGATGCATTAATAGAATAAAAGAGTTTGCTATGACAGTAATTGTTTGTATAAGCAAAGAAAAATACAGCTCAAAAATTCAAATAAACAAAAGTCTTTAATGACTGGGCAACGGAGCAGTGATTATGTTCGGAGTCTCTGGAACTTCAAACTGAATCTCTCCAGCGTCGATCATATCTTGAATCTTATTCTTGAGAGGCCAGAAATTGTCTGTAGTATGCCCCGGGCTATCTGAATGATATGCGCACCTATCGTTGGGATGATAGTTGGGTGCAGAAGTGTTCGGATTCCGAAGAGGAGCCCTTAAAGTGATCAGCCCTGCCTTCAACATTTGTTGCAGTGCTTGATCCAACGACATGTTGAGTTTGGTATACTGCCGCTTCTCCTTTCGCTGCTGCCCCTGTCCTTGTTGAGCAGGTCCGGGATTGGAGATTTGGATTGCCCCTACCTCATGACGGCTCTTTTTACCGTGCACAACATTGGATTCTTTCTTTCCATGATGAGGCTTCTTATCAGAAGGTGCAGCCTCTTGAATTTTCCCAGACCGGATACCAGCTTCTATTCGCTCTCCAGTCAAGATAAGATCTGTGAATCCAGCAGACGAATTCCCAATCAGGTGGTTGTAGAACGGACCAGACAGGGTCCCCAAGAACATATCGACAAGTTCACGATCAGTCAGAGGTGGTTGTACCCTTCCAGCAAGATCCCTCCATTTCTGCGCATATTCTTTAAAACCTTCGCTTGATCCTAACGACATACCCTGGAGTTGGGTACGCGTAGGGGCAAGGTCGGCATTATATTGATACTGCTTGTAGAAAGCAGTAGCCAACTCCTCCCAGTTACGAACCTTGGTCCCATCCAGCTGATAGAACCATTCGAGATGAGTCCCTGAAAGACTCTCCTGGAAGAAGTGGATCCATAAATTCTTGTCCACCGTATATGGCTGAATCTTCCGAACATAGGACCTTAGATGCAGCTTGGGGCAAGACGCCCCGTCATACTTAGTAAAGGATGGTGCTTTGAACTTCCGAGGAATAACCACACCAGTTGACAAACCCAAATCTCCGAAATCCAGCCCCGGTACCTGTTGAACCTCCATAGCCTTCAACCTATCCTCCAACTGTTTGTACTTGTCCTCAACCGGAGGGTACTGTTCGTCGTCGAAATCTGTTTCATTCTCAGAGACCTCTGGACTGGGCACCTCTCTCTCATGGTGACTGCTTTCCCTTACAGATGGGGTAGTCCTCTCAGTTTCAGTCTGCGGTGTATTCCCAGATCTGCGTCTAGGGCTGAACAAAACAGTCCTCTTCTTTTTCTTGTCCTTCTTCAAGAGCAGAGCCTTCAGATCTTGTTGCCCCTGAGTCAAATTAATGATCAGCTCTTGGAACTGGGCGTTCTGAGCCTGGAGGTCCTTGATAGTCTGCTCGACTGATGATTCAGGATTCATGACGATCGGCTGAAATAAACAGCGGAGAAGGGTAAGCAACCTGTCAAAGGGATACCTGCAATGCAATGAGATGTATGACATGCATGTAATGTTTTCAAGGTCCTCGCGGGATAAACAGAGAAATTGTTAGAGTTGAGAACCGGTAACTTGATTGAAGGAACTTCATGTTGTTGAGAGTCCTTCTTCAAGGGTCAAAGGCTCACCATATCCAGTGGGTCATAGCCCCTGACGACCTTGGCTAGAGGAAAATAAATCCTCTTTGCCCCTTGCTGGGCAGTTGGTTCATCATGACCTGCATCACAAGCCCTTGAGACCCTTGAAATGGGTTAGGATGTATGCAGGATGCATGCAATGGTATGATGTCATGCTATGCATGGGGTGATGTAGGTAAACCCTGCTATGAGTCCCAATTAAGGACTATAAACAGACCCTGCAAGAAATTCAGTAAACCTTGTCATGAGTCCTAGTTAAGGACTATAAACAAAACCTGCAAGAGATCTAGTAAACCCTGTTATGAGTCCCAGATAAGGACTATAAACAAAACCTGCAAGAAATTTGGTAAACCTTGTCATGAGTCCTAGTTAAGGACTATAAACAGAACCTGCAAGTAGTTCATGTGTCAGCTAACAAGCATGCAAGTAGGCAAGTACAAAGGCACACAAGTCACACAAGAGAAACCCTTAGGGTTTAGGCCAGCATGAGGTCTGGGTATTACCCTCTTGAAGTTGGTGGGTTCAACCTGTCCTATCAGAAGTAACCGGGTTCTAAGGTTCCCAATATCACGGGATTGCTTTCATTGTTCATCGTTTCGATTTAGCCACTGAACTGGCGACCGAAATATTCCAGGAAAGCAACCCTCAATTGAGTGTAGTATCGAGTATCAACCAACCTCGGACTGCACCAAAGTCAGTTATCTCACTACCCTAAAGAGGCCAAGATAGTTCAATTAAGGTTCCTAAGGTCTGTTGATGCTTCACGACACCACGCGGAGGCCCCGTACTCTCCTTGACTGAACTCAAGGGTTACCGGTACACACCAAAGTGCCACATCAACGTAGCAGACTGTTTCAACCATGTCGGTATACCCCGCACAGTTCCCTCACAGCCTTGTTGCTACTTTCTAAGAAAGGTATCCCCCATATCCGGGTTTAGGATCTATAGAACTCCCAAGCAACCCACAATTTAAAGCACACAAGGAAAACAATTGAAAACATAGTTATAAGCTAGCCCTAAGGTACACCTCACTTTATAAAGTATCCCCAGCAGAGTCGCCAGTTCTGTGATCGGTGGATCTGGAACTGACTGTTTAACGCTGGTTCGCGAAATGTCGCGGAAGCAAGAGTCGCCACCGTCTTTTATTTTCTCCAATTGGAAAGGACAAAAGCACAGAAAAATTCCTTAAAGAGATTGCTCTCGGTTCGGGAGGTAGGTTATAGAAAGGGAAGGTGTTAGCACCCTTTCCATCCATGGTTATCCATGGGCTCTTAGATACTTGCTCATTGTGTTTTCAAAAAGTGTTTGCTTGCTTTTCAATGTGGGTTTTAAAAAGTTTCTTTGAAAAATTTCAGATCGACTCGTACGTCAGAGTGTTTGAAAAATTTGCTTTGAAAGCTTTTGAAAAGTGTTCGTGTGAAAAGTCTTTGAATTTTTGTTTTGAAGAGAGCAAGTATCCATGAGTCGTCTACCTACCCTAAGGAATTCGTCTGTGTAGATGTCCTTTAAAGTAGTGCCATCCCACCATTGAGAGGTAGGTAGCACCACCGTTGGAGGTGTTCGGGTCAATTCGAGTTTAGGGACATGGTGATCACCAGAGCAATGGGAAGACACCTTAGAAGCTACCCTCATGCCAGGTTCCCGGATCATGAGGACTTACTAAGACGTCCTCTACTCGACGATCACCTTTCGAAAGGCAACAGTGAGGCGTACCCTAGGGGTGGTGTGTGCAATTTGTGTGTCAGTTTCATTGATAATTTGTCTTGTCATGTTCGTTGGTGTTCTATGCGTTTGATTTTAATTAGGACATTCATTCTTGCATGCATATTTAACAGTTATAAAGTTTGCGAGGAAAAATAGAGATCTAAGCTATTACAAAGGCGCGGGTCCACATCGCCAAAATTAAACCGGACCCGATTTGACGGAAAAAATAAATAAAGCGAATAAAAGTGCGAAAAGTATAAATTACAATGCTTTGGGACATGTACATAATTATAATAAACGACATAAAATAAATGCGCGAAATTAAATAATTAAAGCGACGGGCGTTGGACCCTTTTACAAACAATTAAGATTAATAAGGAATTTAAACTTAAAATTAAATGTTTTTGGTATTTTGTGTTTTTAAGATTTAAAAGAAAAAAGAATTTTTTAGAATGAAATTTGAAATGCGAACCCTAATTCTAATGTTTTTTAGTTTATTGTAAAAATATTAAATCTTAACCTAATTTAAATCTAAGTTAATTTACATGCAAAATTTAATTATAGAAAATAAATAAATTAAATATTATTATTGAAAAAAAAAGGAAATTAAAAAGAATTAAAAACCTAAATTCTACATTTTTTATATTTTTTATGAAAAGAATTAAAGTTAAACCTATTTTACTAAATTGATCTACATGTTAATTATTTACAAGAAAATATGGACATTAAATATTTTATCATGTTTTTATCTTTTTCTTTGATTTTTTGTGATGTTTTTATATTTTGTAGAAAAATAATTAATTAATTAAAATAATAAAAATAACTAACATAACAATTAACAAAAAATAAAATATGAAAAGAAAAGCAAACCAGGGGGGGGGGGGTTCAGGCCCCAATTTAGGAGGTATAGGCCTAGCATTCTGGCCCATAAAGCCTGAGATTCGTTGACCTTTCCAGGATCATGTATGATGCATTGACTGGTGTTTATTGTGCTCCTTGGATCTATGCCTTTGGTGTGGTCGTCTGGGACACGTGTGTGCTTGGATCAGGATGGCATATGGTACGTCTCCACAGAAGCGCTGCATGGAATAATGATTGAAAAAATAACATGAGAAATATGTGAGACCTGGGGTTTGAACCCAGGTCATGAGAGTCACAAGCGTGTATACCTGCCAGCTGAGCCACTAAGTTTCAATTAATATAATATAGTAAACAAATAACAAAAAGAAAAAACCAACGCGTAGTGGTTAGACGCGCGAAATTCAAATGCAACCAATCCTTGTGTGCCACGGAGTCGTCTTCTCCACCATCCCTGTAAACAAAACATATAGGCAACGGTTTTCATCGCGTTGCAGAAAGGGGTCTATTGGAAAATAGCGATTAGCGCTATATGGATCATAAATTAATCGCGAGGGTCAAGGTCTCTTCATCTTGATGTGCTGATTTGAATGGTAATAATCTTGAGGCGTAATTTTCCCTTGGGCGAAAAGCCCCAATCTCAAGCTCTGCAAACCCTAGTATTCAAACATGGCAGATTCGCATATATGGCACCAAAATGCAATTGAATGGGTTGGTTAACATCAAAACATTATCATGAGTATGAATTAATGACTAAATTTCAGAAATAACGCATGGAATGTGATAGACAAATATGAATTTTTCTGGATGCAGTTCGTGTGCAATATACCAATTCGTGGAGTTTTTGTTGTTGTTTTTGATTGGAATATGACCAAGGAGACTCCAGGAAACTATTGAGACAAGAATGGTGCCTTGAATCGACTCCTAAAGTTGATTTCAGTATTTGAGTTTTTCAAGCAATTTTCAAGTTTGTAATGGTTTCTTATGCGCAGCTTTCAGTCCAATGTAATTAGGTTTGTGTTCAGGTACTTGTATGGAAGCATTTAGGTTAACAAAAGTAGAACAAATCCATGGCATTGATAGTTTTCAATATTTGATTTTCTTAAGATTTTTTCAAATCTTTTCCATGTGCATTTTGCTCTCAATCATGCCAATCAGCTTCAAATCTTTCCCCTTTTGTATTTACACGAAATATTGAGTCCAAACCTGCATAAAAAGATTTGTTTTCATTAGGTTTGTATTTTTTATGCATTTTATTTAATTAAATGAATTATAAATGATAAATAATCCAAATAAATAAATAAAAATGGAGAAAAACTTCCTTTTGGGCCTAATGGTCATGCATGTGCTTGGCATGAAGAAACTTGGAAGAAAAATGGGCCCATTAGCAATTTTGGATCATTTGAAGTAAAGTTGACTTTCAAAAATTTCCAAAAATTTCCCAACTTCCACAAGGCATAACTTGCTCAATTTTTAAGCTTTTCACATGTTCATGGACATTTTGGAAAGGTCTTTGAGTCCTTTAATCAATTCCTTTGGTCCCATGTCATTTTGATTCACCAATCTCAAGTTATGGCCTTTGACTTAAAGTCCCTTTTTGTTGACTTTTGAAAATGACCCATAATGTTGAAATTGATAACTTTTTGTGAGAGCATTTCTTGGACTTGGAATATGAAGATGAATTGTAGGAAATGTCTTTCTCCTCAAAATGAGCTTTGGATGGAATTTTTCTGATAATCCATGTGAAAGTTATGCCCTGGTCAATTTCAGTTGACTTTTTCAGCTGTCCAAATATAGTAACTTTTGTATCTTTGATGATTTCTGAGCCAAATTTTGAGAATCATGATCAAGCATTGATCAAATGATGTTTGTGGCTTCAAAATGATATATTGACCAAAAATTTGAACTTTTGACTGTCAAATGACCATTTTGCCCCTACAGTTGACTGTAGGGCAATTTAGGGTTTTGACTGTGCAATTTTGAGCTGAATGCCTTGAAACTTGATATGAGGATACTTGACCATCTTTGTAGGCATGTGAGACTTGATTGGGCCTTTGAAATCTTCAATTTCTTGATCAGAACACAAACCTTAGTTTTGACTGTATAGGAGACAGTTGCCCTGCACAACCCTTGGAGAATTTTGTGACTTGGCTTGGCAATTTCTTGGAGAATATGGGAGGGCAAATTTTGGGGTACAACAGTTGCCCCTGTTCAATCTTCTTAGACCTGAGGATGTAGATTGGCTGACGTGCCTTTCGTAATCCGAGGGTAGAAGATGATTGGACACTAGAGTGCCCAGAAATTTGCGCTCACATAGTAGCAGTGATGATGGGGAATGGGCTTATAGATGCCATTTGGAGATTGCTGGATAGGGTGATGGGCTTATAGATGCCATCTGAATGTTGATCGCGTAAGGGATTCCTTAGCGAGAACCTGCATACCTGCAAAAGAAAAATGAGTACCTGACACGTTGCAGGAGCTGGTTTTAGATGCTTGGTATAGATATGTCCTGACTGGTTACAGGAGCTGAGTCTGGAGTTTCAAACGCTGATGAATGAACCAGAGATGGTTACTGCCCTATCATGAATGATAAGAGAACCTTGGGTGACTTTAATCTCAACAACGCTCGTTGAGAAAATCTGGGTGGGAAATACCCTCTTCGCAGGATCGGGAAGAGAGCCATAAGCAAATTATAATCTGAAAGGAATGATCACCTCACACTCATCGTCGGAGAGGGAAACATCTTGAAAAAGGAATTACTACCTCACACACCGTCGGAGAGGGAAACATCTTGAAAAAGGAATTACTACCTCACACACCGTCGGAGAGGGAAACATCTTGAAAAAGGGATTACTACCTCACACACCGTTGGAGAGGGAACCATAGGGAGAATATCACCTCACACTCATCGTCGGAGAGGGAAACATCTAGAAAAGGGATTACTACCTCACACACCGTTGGAGAGGGAACCATAGGGAGAATATCACCTCACACTCATCGTCGGAGAGGGAAACATCTAGAAAAGGGATTACTACCTCACACACCGTTGGAGAGGGAACCATAGGAGAATATCACCTCACACTCATCGTCGGAGAGGGAAACATCTAAAAAGGACTTCTGGAAGCAGTATCAGAACGTCACCATATCTGGATCATATCTGAAACTATATCGAGAAGGAATTCTGGAAGCAGCATCAGAACGTCACCATATCTGGGTCATATCTGAAACTATATCGAGAAGGAATTCTGGAAGCAGCATCAGAACGTCACCATCTCTGGATCATATCTGAAACTATATCGAGAAGGAATTCTGGTAGCAGCATCAGAACGTCACCATCTCCGGATCATATCTGAAACTATATCGAGAAGGAATTCTAGAAGCAGCATCAGAACGTCACCATCTCTGGATCATATCTGAAACTATATCGAGAAGGAATTCTGGTAGCAGCATCAGAACGTCACCATCTCCGGATCATATCTGAAACTATATCGAGAAGGAATTCTGGAAGCAGTATCAGAACGTCACCATCTCTGGATCATATCTGAAACTATATCGAGAAGGAAATCTGGAAGCAGCATCAGAACGTCACCATCTCCGGATCATATCTGAAACTATATCTAGAAGGAATTGCGATAGTTGATAGTAGTCATTTTTGTATTGATCTTTTTCCTGAAAAGGCGAGACATAATTGGATGCAAAATCATGATGCATGAACTGTATGTCTTCAAAATCAATGAGATTCGTGTAGTATGATGCATATGCATGCTATAATGATGTATGTGACGTTTTATGAATGTATGTTTGGTTTAAGAAAATAAATCCTTGACGGGTGCCGGGAAGTCGTATCCTGGGCTGGTGTTGAAGAATAGTTGCAAGAATTCCAATAGACGAAGATAACTCTATTGGGGAATAAACTTGGCGAATGGAGGATTCTGCGGGGAGAAAAAGATATTCTAGCGACCATGCTCGGAAGAAATACTCTGTGGGGAGATGCTTTTGCTGAATTGTTGAGGATGACTCGCTGAGGATACCTTGCTGCATTGGAAGTATGAATGGACTTCGCTGGGGATAAGAAGATTCTGTCGACGACGCTCTTTCTGTGGCTTTTGGCTGAGGATAACCCAGTTATATCCTGTTAAGGAAATAACTCTTTAAATCAAGCCGGAAGACGCGTTCGTGCTCCGTGAGGATAAGCTTCCCGAATCGTCTGGGGATAAGCTTACTGCTTGGGGGAGATGTATTCCAACTTTCCTGGGGAAGCTGGGTTGGACTCTCCCGGGGAGGTATTGAACTGTATTGGTTACGTTCTTCAACAGGACCTACCCTGATACCTTGGAGGACAGAACAATCAGACTGCTCGGACCAACCTTTATTGCCCCTGTTTCTTGTGGAGTGCTGATAGTTGTTGGCGGACAAACCTTCTTCTGGTAGACAGATGACAAGAAGACGGGACATAGTCGTACGCTTTAATCCCTAACTTTTGCCTGGACCGCCCTTTCGGGTTTTCAGTCCACCAGGATACCCATTTTTGCCCAAGCCGCCTTTTCAGGTTTTCGACTTGCCGGGTGTACAGATTTTTTCATTTCATCCCTTATTTTGCCCGAACCCTTTTGGTTCGCCGGGAAGCCCTTATTTTTGCCTAGGTATGTCAACCTAGCGGGTCTTTGATTTTGCGTAGTATTTTCCGACTATGCCCACGCTCTTAGAATGCAGGGGGGTGCCCCTGGCTGTTTGTGTTGCCATGTTACCAGAAGATGTCTGATCGGGCAAGATTTGTTGCTGGAGTGCCCCAAGTGACTCAGGCAGAGACTTGCCCCAGGCTTTTTGGTCTTTTGAGAGATTCTCTGGATCTTGACTTAACTGCCCCAGATAATGGACCATGATCATGTCTGCCCCTGGATTGGAAGTACTTTTGTTCATTAGGCATTCATCGTGCGAAGTTCCCTGCTGTTCAAACAAAAAGTCATATGCAAACAAAGTTATGTTAAAAATGCAAAGCCTATGTCTGTCTTGAAGATTTTGAAAATGCATTCTTTTTCATAAAACAAGTGAATGTTTGTAAAACGTGATGTCAACTCCGTATTTACCGTAGGCCTTAAGGAGTCAGGATACCTTTCGTGACAGTATGCTTTCGAACTAACCCATGCTTCAGCTAGGACTTTTGAGGGTTATAACGTGGCCTGATTCACGGTTTAAGAAACAAAGGATAAAGGCTCAAATTATTTGTACCCACCCGCTCTTCGTGATGTTCTCCAAACCTAAACTCAGTTGATCGTGCGTTAGACCTTGTTCGAGTCTTTGCTTTGATTTTTCGGTGATGATTCGGATGCTGATAATTCATTCTGAATAGGCAGTCATTTTTTGCTTTGGTTGAGGGTTTGTGAGACCTCTTTCTTGATTTTTGTTATCCCTATTTTTTGCCTGAACTGTTTCCTTTTTGGATTTACAGTCAGCGGGATGCCCCTGTTTTGTAAGTCTCCTTCATGGGTTTTGACTTAATGGGCTTTTCATTTATGAATTCGATGATGACTGCCTGTCCTTTTGATTGTTCTGAACCATCATGTCTTTGTTCGTTTTGTAAAGATCTCTTTGGTGCCATTCGTTATGCACTTGGATCAACTGAGAGAACTACCCTGCCCCCAGGTTATGATAAAGGGTTTTAATTTTCGAAAATAAAAACTCCTACTTCTTTGGCTCGGAGGGGTTGACGAGGGATTATCATCCTTATAACTCCAGTGTTTAGGAATTGGAACAATGCCTGTACCTCATAAGCGGGGTCCGTTCAAAAGCATACTGTAATGATTGCGGTATCGTTTTCGTCATCCTCCCTCAAGAGGCTTAGAACTATTAACCGAGAGTTGACATCAGAAAAAAAATATGAAAAGAATTTTGAATATAATGAAAACAATTGTATTAATTTCCAAAACAGACGTATGCGATGCATTAATAGAATAAAAGAGTTTGCTATGACAGTAATTGTTTGTATAAGCAAAGAAAAATACAGCTCAAAAATTCAAATAAACAAAAGTCTTTAATGACTGGGCAACGGAGCAGTGATTATGTTCGGAGTCTCTGGAACTTCAAACTGAATCTCTCCAGCGTCGATCATATCTTGAATCTTATTCTTGAGAGGCCAGAAATTGTCTGTAGTATGCCCCGGGCTATCTGAATGATATGCGCACCTATCGTTGGGATGATAGTTGGGTGCAGAAGTGTTCGGATTCCGAAGAGGAGCCCTTAAAGTGATCAGCCCTGCCTTCAACATTTGTTGCAGTGCTTGATCCAACGACATGTTGAGTTTGGTATACTGCCGCTTCTCCTTTCGCTGCTGCCCCTGTCCTTGTTGAGCAGGTCCGGGATTGGAGATTTGGATTGCCCCTACCTCATGACGGCTCTTTTTACCGTGCACAACATTGGATTCTTTCTTTCCATGATGAGGCTTCTTATCAGAAGGTGCAGCCTCTTGAATTTTCCCAGACCGGATACCAGCTTCTATTCGCTCTCCAGTCAAGATAAGATCTGTGAATCCAGCAGACGAATTCCCAATCAGGTGGTTGTAGAACGGACCAGACAGGGTCCCCAAGAACATATCGACAAGTTCACGATCAGTCAGAGGTGGTTGTACCCTTCCAGCAAGATCCCTCCATTTCTGCGCATATTCTTTAAAACCTTCGCTTGATCCTAACGACATACCCTGGAGTTGGGTACGCGTAGGGGCAAGGTCGGCATTATATTGATACTGCTTGTAGAAAGCAGTAGCCAACTCCTCCCAGTTACGAACCTTGGTCCCATCCAGCTGATAGAACCATTCGAGATGAGTCCCTGAAAGACTCTCCTGGAAGAAGTGGATCCATAAATTCTTGTCCACCGTATATGGCTGAATCTTCCGAACATAGGACCTTAGATGCAGCTTGGGGCAAGACGCCCCGTCATACTTAGTAAAGGATGGTGCTTTGAACTTCCGAGGAATAACCACACCAGTTGACAAACCCAAATCTCCGAAATCCAGCCCCGGTACCTGTTGAACCTCCATAGCCTTCAACCTATCCTCCAACTGTTTGTACTTGTCCTCAACCGGAGGGTACTGTTCGTCGTCGAAATCTGTTTCATTCTCAGAGACCTCTGGACTGGGCACCTCTCTCTCATGGTGACTGCTTTCCCTTACAGATGGGGTAGTCCTCTCAGTTTCAGTCTGCGGTGTATTCCCAGATCTGCGTCTAGGGCTGAACAAAACAGTCCTCTTCTTTTTCTTGTCCTTCTTCAAGAGCAGAGCCTTCAGATCTTGTTGCCCCTGAGTCAAATTAATGATCAGCTCTTGGAACTGGGCGTTCTGAGCCTGGAGGTCCTTGATAGTCTGCTCGACTGATGATTCAGGATTCATGACGATCGGCTGAAATAAACAGCGGAGAAGGGTAAGCAACCTGTCAAAGGGATACCTGCAATGCAATGAGATGTATGACATGCATGTAATGTTTTCAAGGTCCTCGCGGGATAAACAGAGAAATTGTTAGAGTTGAGAACCGGTAACTTGATTGAAGGAACTTCATGTTGTTGAGAGTCCTTCTTCAAGGGTCAAAGGCTCACCATATCCAGTGGGTCATAGCCCCTGACGACCTTGGCTAGAGGAAAATAAATCCTCTTTGCCCCTTGCTGGGCAGTTGGTTCATCATGACCTGCATCACAAGCCCTTGAGACCCTTGAAATGGGTTAGGATGTATGCAGGATGCATGCAATGGTATGATGTCATGCTATGCATGGGGTGATGTAGGTAAACCCTGCTATGAGTCCCAATTAAGGACTATAAACAGACCCTGCAAGAAATTCAGTAAACCTTGTCATGAGTCCTAGTTAAGGACTATAAACAAAACCTGCAAGAGATCTAGTAAACCCTGTTATGAGTCCCAGATAAGGACTATAAACAAAACCTGCAAGAAATTTGGTAAACCTTGTCATGAGTCCTAGTTAAGGACTATAAACAGAACCTGCAAGTAGTTCATGTGTCAGCTAACAAGCATGCAAGTAGGCAAGTACAAAGGCACACAAGTCACACAAGAGAAACCCTTAGGGTTTAGGCCAGCATGAGGTCTGGGTATTACCCTCTTGAAGTTGGTGGGTTCAACCTGTCCTATCAGAAGTAACCGGGTTCTAAGGTTCCCAATATCACGGGATTGCTTTCATTGTTCATCGTTTCGATTTAGCCACTGAACTGGCGACCGAAATATTCCAGGAAAGCAACCCTCAATTGAGTGTAGTATCGAGTATCAACCAACCTCGGACTGCACCAAAGTCAGTTATCTCACTACCCTAAAGAGGCCAAGATAGTTCAATTAAGGTTCCTAAGGTCTGTTGATGCTTCACGACACCACGCGGAGGCCCCGTACTCTCCTTGACTGAACTCAAGGGTTACCGGTACACACCAAAGTGCCACATCAACGTAGCAGACTGTTTCAACCATGTCGGTATACCCCGCACAGTTCCCTCACAGCCTTGTTGCTACTTTCTAAGAAAGGTATCCCCCATATCCGGGTTTAGGATCTATAGAACTCCCAAGCAACCCACAATTTAAAGCACACAAGGAAAACAATTGAAAACATAGTTATAAGCTAGCCCTAAGGTACACCTCACTTTATAAAGTATCCCCAGCAGAGTCGCCAGTTCTGTGATCGGTGGATCTGGAACTGACTGTTTAACGCTGGTTCGCGAAATGTCGCGGAAGCAAGAGTCGCCACCGTCTTTTATTTTCTCCAATTGGAAAGGACAAAAGCACAGAAAAATTCCTTAAAGAGATTGCTCTCGGTTCGGGAGGTAGGTTATAGAAAGGGAAGGTGTTAGCACCCTTTCCATCCATGGTTATCCATGGGCTCTTAGATACTTGCTCATTGTGTTTTCAAAAAGTGTTTGCTTGCTTTTCAATGTGGGTTTTAAAAAGTTTCTTTGAAAAATTTCAGATCGACTCGTACGTCAGAGTGTTTGAAAAATTTGCTTTGAAAGCTTTTGAAAAGTGTTCGTGTGAAAAGTCTTTGAATTTTTGTTTTGAAGAGAGCAAGTATCCATGAGTCGTCTACCTACCCTAAGGAATTCGTCTGTGTAGATGTCCTTTAAAGTAGTGCCATCCCACCATTGAGAGGTAGGTAGCACCACCGTTGGAGGTGTTCGGGTCAATTCGAGTTTAGGGACATGGTGATCACCAGAGCAATGGGAAGACACCTTAGAAGCTACCCTCATGCCAGGTTCCCGGATCATGAGGACTTACTAAGACGTCCTCTACTCGACGATCACCTTTCGAAAGGCAACAGTGAGGCGTACCCTAGGGGTGGTGTGTGCAATTTGTGTGTCAGTTTCATTGATAATTTGTCTTGTCATGTTCGTTGGTGTTCTATGCGTTTGATTTTAATTAGGACATTCATTCTTGCATGCATATTTAACAGTTATAAAGTTTGCGAGGAAAAATAGAGATCTAAGCTATTACAAAGGCGCGGGTCCACATCGCCAAAATTAAACCGGACCCGATTTGACGGAAAAAATAAATAAAGCGAATAAAAGTGCGAAAAGTATAAATTACAATGCTTTGGGACATGTACATAATTATAATAAACGACATAAAATAAATGCGCGAAATTAAATAATTAAAGCGACGGGCGTTGGACCCTTTTACAAACAATTAAGATTAATAAGGAATTTAAACTTAAAATTAAATGTTTTTGGTATTTTGTGTTTTTAAGATTTAAAAGAAAAAAGAATTTTTTAGAATGAAATTTGAAATGCGAACCCTAATTCTAATGTTTTTTAGTTTATTGTAAAAATATTAAATCTTAACCTAATTTAAATCTAAGTTAATTTACATGCAAAATTTAATTATAGAAAATAAATAAATTAAATATTATTATTGAAAAAAAAAGGAAATTAAAAAGAATTAAAAACCTAAATTCTACATTTTTTATATTTTTTATGAAAAGAATTAAAGTTAAACCTATTTTACTAAATTGATCTACATGTTAATTATTTACAAGAAAATATGGACATTAAATATTTTATCATGTTTTTATCTTTTTCTTTGATTTTTTGTGATGTTTTTATATTTTGTAGAAAAATAATTAATTAATTAAAATAATAAAAATAACTAACATAACAATTAACAAAAAATAAAATATGAAAAGAAAAGCAAACCAGGGGGGGGGGGTTCAGGCCCCAATTTAGGAGGTATAGGCCTAGCATTCTGGCCCATAAAGCCTGAGATTCGTTGACCTTTCCAGGATCATGTATGATGCATTGACTGGTGTTTATTGTGCTCCTTGGATCTATGCCTTTGGTGTGGTCGTCTGGGACACGTGTGTGCTTGGATCAGGATGGCATATGGTACGTCTCCACAGAAGCGCTGCATGGAATAATGATTGAAAAAATAACATGAGAAATATGTGAGACCTGGGGTTTGAACCCAGGTCATGAGAGTCACAAGCGTGTATACCTGCCAGCTGAGCCACTAAGTTTCAATTAATATAATATAGTAAACAAATAACAAAAAGAAAAAACCAACGCGTAGTGGTTAGACGCGCGAAATTCAAATGCAACCAATCCTTGTGTGCCACGGAGTCGTCTTCTCCACCATCCCTGTAAACAAAACATATAGGCAACGGTTTTCATCGCGTTGCAGAAAGGGGTCTATTGGAAAATAGCGATTAGCGCTATATGGATCATAAATTAATCGCGAGGGTCAAGGTCTCTTCATCTTGATGTGCTGATTTGAATGGTAATAATCTTGAGGCGTAATTTTCCCTTGGGCGAAAAGCCCCAATCTCAAGCTCTGCAAACCCTAGTATTCAAACATGGCAGATTCGCATATATGGCACCAAAATGCAATTGAATGGGTTGGTTAACATCAAAACATTATCATGAGTATGAATTAATGACTAAATTTCAGAAATAACGCATGGAATGTGATAGACAAATATGAATTTTTCTGGATGCAGTTCGTGTGCAATATACCAATTCGTGGAGTTTTTGTTGTTGTTTTTGATTGGAATATGACCAAGGAGACTCCAGGAAACTATTGAGACAAGAATGGTGCCTTGAATCGACTCCTAAAGTTGATTTCAGTATTTGAGTTTTTCAAGCAATTTTCAAGTTTGTAATGGTTTCTTATGCGCAGCTTTCAGTCCAATGTAATTAGGTTTGTGTTCAGGTACTTGTATGGAAGCATTTAGGTTAACAAAAGTAGAACAAATCCATGGCATTGATAGTTTTCAATATTTGATTTTCTTAAGATTTTTTCAAATCTTTTCCATGTGCATTTTGCTCTCAATCATGCCAATCAGCTTCAAATCTTTCCCCTTTTGTATTTACACGAAATATTGAGTCCAAACCTGCATAAAAAGATTTGTTTTCATTAGGTTTGTATTTTTTATGCATTTTATTTAATTAAATGAATTATAAATGATAAATAATCCAAATAAATAAATAAAAATGGAGAAAAACTTCCTTTTGGGCCTAATGGTCATGCATGTGCTTGGCATGAAGAAACTTGGAAGAAAAATGGGCCCATTAGCAATTTTGGATCATTTGAAGTAAAGTTGACTTTCAAAAATTTCCAAAAATTTCCCAACTTCCACAAGGCATAACTTGCTCAATTTTTAAGCTTTTCACATGTTCATGGACATTTTGGAAAGGTCTTTGAGTCCTTTAATCAATTCCTTTGGTCCCATGTCATTTTGATTCACCAATCTCAAGTTATGGCCTTTGACTTAAAGTCCCTTTTTGTTGACTTTTGAAAATGACCCATAATGTTGAAATTGATAACTTTTTGTGAGAGCATTTCTTGGACTTGGAATATGAAGATGAATTGTAGGAAATGTCTTTCTCCTCAAAATGAGCTTTGGATGGAATTTTTCTGATAATCCATGTGAAAGTTATGCCCTGGTCAATTTCAGTTGACTTTTTCAGCTGTCCAAATATAGTAACTTTTGTATCTTTGATGATTTCTGAGCCAAATTTTGAGAATCATGATCAAGCATTGATCAAATGATGTTTGTGGCTTCAAAATGATATATTGACCAAAAATTTGAACTTTTGACTGTCAAATGACCATTTTGCCCCTACAGTTGACTGTAGGGCAATTTAGGGTTTTGACTGTGCAATTTTGAGCTGAATGCCTTGAAACTTGATATGAGGATACTTGACCATCTTTGTAGGCATGTGAGACTTGATTGGGCCTTTGAAATCTTCAATTTCTTGATCAGAACACAAACCTTAGTTTTGACTGTATAGGAGACAGTTGCCCTGCACAACCCTTGGAGAATTTTGTGACTTGGCTTGGCAATTTCTTGGAGAATATGGGAGGGCAAATTTTGGGGTACAACAGGGTCCATTTGCCCCGGGGATCACTTTGAGGAAGGATGATGCGTTTGATTACCAGGTCCCCAACTTGATACTCCCGCGGTCTGACTTTCTTGTTAAATGCCCTGATCATTCGTTTTTGATACATTTGACCATGACAGATAGCGGTGAGTCTCTTTTCGTCAATCAGGTTTAATTGATCAAGTCGAGTCTGGATCCAGTCATCTTCACTCAGATCTGCATCTTTCGTTATCCGGAGAGAGGGTATCTGGACTTCAATTGGCAAGACTGCCTCCATGCCATAGACCAAAGAGAAGGGAGTTGCCCCGGTTGACGTCCTTGCTGAGGTACGGTACCCATGAAGAGCGAATGGCAACATCTCGTGCCAATCTTTATAAGTCACTGTCATCTTCTGCACAATTTTCTTGATATTCTTATTGGCTGCCTCTACAGCCCCATTCATCTTCGGCCGGTAGGGAGAAGAATTGTGGTGCTGTATCTTGAATTGTTCACAGAGTTCAGTGATCATCTTGTTGTTGAGATTGGTACCATTGTCCGTAACGATTCTTTCCGGGACGCCGTACCGACAGATCAGATTATGCCGGATGAAACGTGCCACGACGCTTTTGGTTACTGTGGCGTAGGAAGCTGCCTCAACCCACTTTGTGAAATAATCGATCGCCACCAAGATGAAGCGATGCCCATTGGATGCCGTCGGTCGGATCTCGCCGATCATATCAATCCCCCACATTGCAAAAGGCCAAGGTGCCGTCAGGACGTTCAGAGGAACTGGAGGAATATGTACCTTGTCAGCATAGATTTGGCATTTATGACAAGTTCGAGAGTGTTGGTAACAATCAGCTTCCATTGTGGACCAGAAATACCCTGCCCGAAGGATTTTCTTTGCCATGGTGTGCCCACTGGAATGTGTTCCAAATGTACCTTCATGCAGTTCTAACATGATCTTCTCTACTTCATCCTTATCCACACAACGTAGTAGAGTTGAATCATGATTCCGTTTGTAGAGAAGGTCGTTGCTGAGGAAGAATTTTGCCGCAAACCTCCTCATGAACTTCTTGTCATTGACAGATGCACCTTCAGGGTATTCCTGAGCTTCTAAGTACCTCTTCACTTCATGATACCAGGGTTTTTCAGTCACCTTTTCAGCCTCGAGATCGCAGCAGTATGCTGGTTCATCCAACTTCCATATAATGATCTGGGGAGCCTCATTGTCCCATTTAACTTTGAACATTGAAGACATCGTAGCTAGTGCGTCCGCTAGCTGATTCTCCTCTCTTGGGAAGTGCTCAAAAGTTATTTCCTCAAAGTGGGGAAGCAAAGTTGACACATACTCCTTGTAAGGAATAAGATTTGGGTGTTTCGTATCCCACTCGCCTTTGATCTGATTGATCACGAGAGCGGAGTCTCCGAAGACTCTCAGAAACTTGATCCTTAAGTCGATTGCAGCTTGTAAACCCATGATACATGCTTCATATTCTGCCATGTTGTTGGTGCAGTTGAAACACAATCGGACGGTGAGTGGAGTATGAGTTCCTTTGGGAGATATGATTACAGCACCGACGCCGTTACCTAAAGCATTGGAGGCTCCATCAAAATGCATAGACCATCGGGATCCTTCCTCAGGTCCTTCATCCGGTCCAGGTACTTCACAGTCAGTTACCACCATGATGTCTTCGTCCGGAAAATCAAAGTTCAATGATTGGTAATCGTCCACAGGTTGGTGTGCCAAATGATCTGCCAGTACACTTCCTTTAATAGCTTTCTGAGTTGTATACTGGATATCATACTCTGTCAAGATCATTTGCCATCTCGCTATTCTCCCAGACAGAGCAGGCTTTTCAAATATGTACTTGATGGGATCCATCTTTGAAATCAACAAGGTAGTGTGAGTCAGCATATACTGTCTCAGCCGGCGAGCAGCCCATACAAGAGCGCAACAAGTTTTCTCAAGCAGTGAGTAACGAGACTCACAGTCGGTAAACTTTTTGCTCAAGTAATAAATAGCGTGCTCTTTTCAGCCAGACTCGTCATGCTGCCCCAGCACACACCCCATTGAATTATCAAGCACTGTCAATTATAGTATTAGAGGTCTTCCTTCCACTGGTGGCATAAGAATGGGGGGCTCTTGGAGATATTCCTTTATCCTTTCAAAGGCAGCCTGACATTCATCGTTCCAGCGTACTACTTGATCTTTCTTCAGTAATTTGAAGATTGGCTCACAAGTAGCAGTCAGATGTGAGATGAATCGGGCAATGTAATTCAATCGTCCCAGGAAGCCTCTGACTTCTTTCTCTGTCTTCGGAGTCGGCATCTCTTGAATGGCTTTAACCTTGGCAGGGTCCACTTGAATACCTTTATCACTTACAATGAAACCTAGCAATTTTCCGGATCTTACCCCAAAGGTGCATTTGTTGGGATTCAACCTCAGCTTGTATAATTTGAGTCAGTCAAACAACTTCCTCAGATGGTCAAGGTTCTCTTCCTCAGTTTGAGACCTTGCAATCATGTCATCAACGTATACCTCAATCTCATGATGGATCATATCATGAAATAAAGCAACCATGGCACGTTGATAGGTTGCCCCAGCATTTTTCAACCCGAATGGCATGACCTTATAACAGAAGGTGCCCCACTGAGTCACAAAGGTGGTCTTTTCCATATCTTCCCGAGCCATCTTGATCTGATTATACCCTGAAAAACCATCCATGAAGGAGAAAACCTTGTGTTGAGCAGTATTGTCAACAAGAACATCGATGTGAGGTAAGGGGAAGTCATCCTTGGGGCTTGCCCT
This sequence comes from Vicia faba, assembly GCA_948472305.1. Classification (NCBI taxonomy): domain Eukaryota; kingdom Viridiplantae; phylum Streptophyta; class Magnoliopsida; order Fabales; family Fabaceae; genus Vicia; species Vicia faba. Next base: position 1,092,450,106 of record OX451738.1, read on the forward strand.
GTTCAAGTCCCTATAGTCGACACACATTCTGACTTTACCGTCTTTCTTCGGCACTGGCACCACATTGGCAACCCACTGAGGGTAAGAAGTTACTGCTAGAAACCCGGCGTCGAACTGCTTCATAACCTCAGCCTTGATCTTTTCAGACATCTCTGGGCGCATACGGCAGACCTTTTGCTTTACCGGAGGGCAATCTTCCTTGGTTGGTAGATGATGAACTACAATGTCGGCATCCAAACCAGGCATATCTTCATAGGACCAAGCAAATATCTCCATGTAATCCTGTAGCATCTGGATCAATCATTGCTTTGCGCTGAGCTCTAGATTAGCCCCAATCTTGACCTCTTTCTTATCTGTCTCAGTACCTAGGTTAATTGTTTCCACCGGCTCTTCATGTGGTTGAATAGCCCTCTCTTCTTGGAGTAGCAGCCTTGCAAGCTCACCAGGCACTTCGCAATCATCTTCACCTTCGTCTTCGGCCAAGTTGATCGGATTCTCGAAGTCATAACTGGCGGTAGCAGAGCTGTTACCAGCGAGATCCAGAGTGGACTGAAACCTGTATAAGTGAGTGTGTGTAAATATAGCTGTTTTGCAATATATAACACAGAAAGAAAAGAGCACAAGATTTGAAATGCAACAATCGTCCAATGTTTTTGATTGATGATATATGGAAATGACATACAAAAAAGCCCTCACAAATGGAGCTACGATGCCCCGGGTAGGACACCGAGCCAATAAAAGTTTTAACATATTGTTTGTTACAAAAAGAATTAATTACTGCGTGACGAATGTGATAGGTGTAAAATCCTTTGCCGTCCAGTTGCTTGGTCCGTTGCTGGTAGTCGGGTAGATCCAACTGTCAAACTCTGCTTCCTCTACATCCTCCTCAATAGCATTCACCCTTGGATTGGAGATAAACACTGGAGCCTTTCTGATCTTGTCCTTGCGCACAACCCTCTGAGCCTCTGCAGTAAAGCCTAGTCCAAATTTGTCAGTTTTCTGTGTAAAGTCAGGAAGCCTTCCCCAGTTAGTACATTCACCTCTCTGAACCACAGCCCGAGCATCCTTTAGGGAAGCCATCTTCAAAGGAACATTCTCTTCGACTGCTGTTTCTGCAGCTGCTGAAATTGGATGCACCTCCTCGAAATGCTGAAAGGGGGTTTCAATAAACTCTCCGTCCATCTCAATGTATCTGAAGGAATTCAAATGGCTCACCGTATACTCCTCTTCTCCTTGCACAGTGACGATCTTCCCTCTGACAGGGTACTTCAGCTTCTGGTGCAAGGTAGAGGTCACTGCCCCAGCTTTATGGATCCAAGGTCGACCCAGTAGACAAGAGTACGATGAACGTATATCCATCACATAAAAAGTAGAGTCAAACACCTGAGAGCCCACACGAATAGGAATGTCAACCTCTCCATGAACCATCCTTTTTGAACGGTCAAAGGCCCTGACGATGATATTGCTGGGCTTCAGTTCCAGGCCTTCACAATCTAAACGGTCTAAAGCCTTTTTTGGTAGAACATTCAAGGAAGAACCAGTATCCACCAATACATGCGCCAGAGTAGTGCCCCTGCATTCGATAGAGACATGCAGGGCATCATTGTGATCTCTTCCCTTCGCAGTCAGGTCAGCATCTGAGAAACCCAAGCCATTGTCTGCTGTCAGATTTGCTACGCAATCAGTGAACTGGGCTGCAGATGTCTCCTGTGGCACATGGGCCGTCTTGAGAAATGAGATCAAGGCCTTAGCATGGGCCTCGGAGTATAGCAATAAGGAGAGCATGGAGATCTTGGAGGGCGTATGCCCTAGCTGCTCGACAATATTGAAATCACTCTTCTTTATTATTTTCAGGATTTCCTCCATTTCTTGTTGGGAGGCCTCAGCATTTATAGATATTGGTGCCTCCATCCGGGCAGGATCCTCTTCAATCCCTTTGCCCCGAGCATTAGATGACTCGGCAGCGGGGGAAACGACTTGATCAGCAATAGGAACAGGTACACTTGTAGGTGTTATAAGGAGGGGTCTTCGAGTAGCGGGCGGTGCAATGTCAGGCGAGAAGAGCCTGCCACTGCGGGTGACCTTGGCTGGACCAGTGATATCGTAGATACTGGCGCCAGTGTTGAATTCTTGTTTGATTCCATTCACATATACGTCTGCCCCATAATGCCAGGGGACAACTTTATCAGACACATAGGGGAGAGGCCCCGGAACAGTAATAACCACAGGTGCAACAGTCATGATTTGAACAGGCTTCTTCGGGAGAGCCTTGATTGGATTATTGAAGATGGTAACCACAGAAACTTCTTCTACCGGAACCAACTGAACATCAGACTTTTTAAACAGAATCTCCTTGCTATCCATTAGGCTTTGGATTCCTAACTGCAGCAAGGGACAACCAGATAGGGAAACAGCACAGAACAGGCAACCTTCACTGCAACCCGGAAATAAACCGGCCAGCAGTAGGTTCTTCTTGACAGTCTTCAGAGGGGTAGCTAGGTCATTCACAGAAACAGCATACAACTCTTCCTCAATGGCATTTACTCTATGCTGGGGCATAGGAGCAGTTACAACATTCGGTCTTTCAGGCGCTTCAAACTGAATTTCCTTTGCGTCGATAAGATCTTGCACTTTGTTTCTCAAGGCCCAGCAATCATCAGTAGTGTGCTCGGGGCTATCAGAATGATAAGCACACCGGGCATTTGGGTTATACTTGGGAGACACAGTGTTGACGACCTTAGGAGCCTCTTTGATGGTCACCAAGTTGGTTGACAACAGTTGGGGTAAAATTTGAGATAAGGTCATACTCAGCCGAGTATACTGCCTCTTGGGCCTTTCACCTCTTTGTTGATTGTACTGCTGAGGAGCAGCAACAGGTTTTGAAATGACCAGAGCATTGACGGCTTGGCGACTTTCGGGCTTGACTCGTCTTCTAGGACCATAGACGGCACTTGCTTCTTTCTTAAAAGGCCTCTTCTCAGTACTTGTAGCGACACCCTTCTGAATCTTTCCTGACTTGATGCTAGTTTCTATTCTCTCGCCTGTTAAGATCAAATCGGTAAACCCCGCGGAAGAGTTACCAATTAGATGATTGAAGAAAGGCCCAGATAGGGTCCCTAGAAACATATCAACAAGCTCACGATCGGTTAAAGGAGGCTGCACCCTGCCAGCCAAATCCCTCCATTTTTGTGCGTACTCTTTGAATCCTTCGCCTGTTCCTAACGACATACCCTGAAGTTGGGTACGAGTAGGGGCAAGGTCAGAATTGTATTGGTATTGTTTGTAGAAAGCGGTGGCCAAATCTTCCCAATTTCGAATGCTGGTTCCTTCTAGCTGATAAAACCACTCCAACTGAGCTCCAGAAAGACTGTCTTGAAAGAAATGAATCCAAAGGTTTTTATCTGCCGTATAGGGTTGAATTTTTCTCACGTAGGACCTGAGATGCATTTTGGGAGAGGACAACCCATCATACCTCACAAACGCTGGCACTTTGAATTTTGGGGGAATCATAATCCCGACAACCAGACCCAAGTCTTCAAAATCCAAACCCGATACTCTTTGTAATTCCATGGCAGCTAATCTGTCTTCTAATCCTTTGTATTTATCATCAACTGGAGGGTATTGCTGATCAGTATAATCTTCATCCTCTTCAACCTCATCTTCTTCCGCATCAGACTCGGAAGGTACCGCCGGTCCACCTCCTTTACTGGTTCCTTCATCAGAAGTAGGAGGAAATTCAAGCACTCTTCGAGCTTCTCCGTCGAATCTTCTCCCCAAAGTAGCCACCCCGAGTCTCTTTTTCTTCTTTTTCACTGGGTCTTTGTTTCCCAATTGAGTCTTGATATCTTCCTGACCCTTAGCCAAGGTCATCAGGAGTTGCTGGAACTGTGCATTCTGAGCCTGTAGGTCTTTGATCGTTTGCTCGAGATCCATCCTGACATAGACAGCAGACAGATAAGGAAACCCGGAATGAGACCTGCTTATGCACATGATGAATGGTATGCTTATGTATGCAATGCATTCAAGGATTTAGGACATTCAAAATTGTTTTAGACAAAGAAGAGCGCACGTCATATTAATAAGAAGAAATTTGTCAGTACATAAATACCCCATGGGCCAAATATTACAAAATAAACTTCTTAAGGCAGAAAGACATTGCGCATCCTCTTTGGCGCGATGTAGGTATTGAGGGCCTCTTGCTCGTGGAGTTGGCGGGTAAGCTCTAGAACCTTCTTTTCACTGGCGTAGTAGCTAGCCTCAAAAGTATTCCGTTCCTCCTTGAGCTGAATCCAGCTTTTCTGCATTTCCTCCCACGATGTAGGCATGTCTGGATGTAGGATGGTGTAGGGAACCTCTCCTTCCTTGACGGGCCCTTTAATCACTGGGAGTACATGAGGGTAAGGCATCATTAGACTTTGGGCTCGGGCTCGTACCCACTTGAGATAGGGCTCAAGAGGGATGGAGTTCTTGTGTCCCAGAGTCTTGCTATCAACCTTGTTGAGTTTTCCCCAAGCTCTGATGAATCTTTGGCGAAGTCCTTGCGCATCGTTGTCGAAGTCAAAAACTTGGCTAGGAATCAACATATCATGAGGGCCATCCCTCCGTGCATATCCAAATTGCCTCAAAGCTAGGCAAGGGTTGTAGGTGATACCCCCTCTAATTCCAAAGTAAAGGAACATTAGGAAATTCTCCGCAACGATCGACAATGATGACATTTTCTCTGGACCGAGAACACCAATGCACATCAGAATGAGTAAGAGTCATCAATCGTTGGGACCACCTTGCACCTTGGTCATTCTTCAAGACAGACTGTGGAAGGTGCGAAATAAACCACCTCGCAAGGATAGGAGTACAGCACATGAGAACACCCCTCTTTCTCATTGTTCGTGTGTAAAATGAGTGAAGGATGTCCCCAAGCATTGTTGGTATTGGATTTCTGGACAAGAAGATTTTGACAGCATTGACATCTACCAATTGGTCAGGATTTGGGAACAAGACCAACCCATAGATAAGGAGTGCCACAATCTCTTCAAAGGCTTGTAGGTCCAATGAGTTCCAACATTCTTGTGCCTTCTCAAACAAGAATTTTGCTAAGAATCCTATGACGCCGCTTCTGGTTTCCCAATGCCCCTTGATGTCGGATGGTTGTAGATGTAATGCTCGAGCAACATCTTCCGGCTTTGGTTCCTTTTCCGTACCGTTGAAGGGTAGTTGATTAAGGATAGGAATTCTCAGGAGTTGAGAAAACTCCTCCAAAGTGGGTACCAACTGATAATCAGGGAAAGTGAAACAGTGGTGAAGAGGGTCAAAGAACTGGAATAGCACTTTCATCATGTCTTCTTCAATGTTGGTGTTGACTAGGTTGAGCAGTCTACCATGTCTTTCACTGAAGGATGAATTTTCCGGAATTCTTGAGGTGAGCTCCTTGAGTTGAGGAGAGATTCTCACAAGGTTGACTTGAATGGTATTTCTGCGAGGAATCTCCATGTCCTACAAAACAAGAACAAAGATGAAGATCCAAAACCCTTGAAATGGTTAGAGAATGCATATGATGCTTCATGATGTTTATGATGTATGCACAAAACATATGTACAAGCAAATCACACAAAACCCTAGTTTCAGGCTTGCATGGGGTTTCATAGGTAGGTACCCTCTTGAGTGTAGTTGGCTTAAAAACCTGTCCTATAAATAGTAACCGGGTTCTAAGGAGCTCAATATCATTGGATTATTTTCATTGTTCATTGTTTTGGTTTAGACACTTAACTAGCGACCAAAATATTCCAAGAAAACAACCCTCAATGAGTGTAGTATCGAGTATCTACCAACTTCGGACTGCACCAAAGCCGGTCATCTCACTACCCCTAATAAAAGGCCAAGATGGTCAAGTAAGGTTCTAGGTCATTAGTGCTTAGTGACATCACTCAGCGGCCCCGTACTCTCCTTGATTGAACTCAAGGGTTACCGGTACTCACAAATATGTCGCACTAATATAGCTATTGCTTCAACCGTGTCGGTATACCCTGCACAGTTTCCATAATGTATTGCTATCTATGAATGTTTCCCAAAATCCGGGTGTAGGATTGCAAACCCAAACAATAGAGCCAAAGTATAAAGCAAGCAAATCAAACAATTAGTCATGCAAGAGGGTGATCTAAGCCCTAAGGTTACTCCACTTTTAAAATCCATCCCCAGCAGAGTCGCCAGTTCTGTGATACGGTGGGAGAACTGACTATGAATTTTGCGTTTTTTATTCGCAAATGTTTCGGTTGAGCAAGAGTCGCCACCGACTTTTTATTTTATCCTAAGGAAAGGTTAAAAAGCACAGCAAAAACCTTTTGAGATGTTTTCTTGGGTTCGGGGAGTAGATTATAGAAAGGGAAGGTATTAGCACCCTTTCTATCCATGGTTATCCATGGGCTCTTAGTTACTTGCTTAGATCACTTGCCTTTTGTTTTCAATTGTTTGAAATGGTGCCTGTGTGTGTGGGTTTGAAAATGTTTTTTGAAAAGAAGCCAATGTGGTGGCAACCTTTGTAATGATCCATGTGGGGATGTGTACAAAGGTGTATGTCTTTTGAAAAGGTTTTCATTTGTTTTTTAAAGTGGTTTTTTGAAAGTGTTGTGAGGTGTGGTTTAAAAACAGGCAAGTGTTTTTGTTTTGCAAGTTGACAAGTACTTAAGAACGATCTACCCTAAAGTTCTCAAAGATTTTTGCTATGTTTTTTAACCCTTTTAACAATTTTGTTCCACCATTGTATTTGGTGGGCAATCTTGTGTTAGGATGTGAAAGGAACGAGCGCGGGTCATCGTTTGGACCATAATTGCAATGGTGCCAAGTATCTTTGGGCATTTTCTTTTAAGGGACTTGATCATTTTGTTTTTGGCAATATTTTGAAAATGTTATCGAGGGACTATGATCATTTGATTTGTTTGTTTTGCCCAAAGAGACCTAACATGCAATATGGCCTAATTTTGAAAGGCAACAAGTGGATGTAACCCTAGGGGTGTTAGTGTGCAAGTGTGTTTTGTTGCATACAAGAGTTTTTCTTTGAATTAGGTTTTTCTATTTCATTGATTTTATCTTGTCATACATGTCCTAATTACTAGCAATAAGAAGCGGAAATGTAAAATCCTACGCTATTACAACAATTAGGGGGGGGGGGGGATACACATTTGTACATGGGGGGTTCAACGAGAAAAATAGACAAAAAAGAAAATAGCATAAAACAAGATATATATAGAGAGAGAGGGAGCCCGCGCGCTGCTGGGAGGTCATCAGAAGTTCTGACCCAGATCCGCTGCCAGATGATCAACCTGTTAGTGAAACTGGATGAGTCAGAACTTCTGACTCTAGAACCTGCAAAATAGAACCTTGTTAGTGGGAAAATCAGAAGTTCTGATTTCCCTGCGCTGCAAGACAGAAGTTTGTTAGTGGAGAAACCAGAAGTTCTGATTCTGCTGAAAAGGCAATAATTCTCAGAGGTTCTGATATCATTGACAGCAGAACAAGCTTCAGATGTGCTAACGTCAAAGTCAGCACTTGGCTTTTTCCTGTACTAATCAGAACATCTGCAATCCTGCTGTTACTCCACAAAACAGGAAACATATTTGGAACAGATCCAGCAAAATAGCAAAAATGTTTCAGAGGTCAGAATTACCAAGGTCATAGGCAAGTCCTATACTGGCTCAGAACGTTCTGAGGTATGAGAGTCCTCAGAACATAAACAGCAATAACATGAATATTTACATTATGTTACTTGAATATGTACAGCTGATGATGCTTAACAGTGTGATGAGGGTCAGCAGGTGCTTACCTGACTGTTTGGAAAAGTTGGTGAGTGAAAGTTTTAGCTTTTGATTCTGGTGGTGTTCTGGACAGATTTTGAAAAGGGGAAGTAAAGGTGTATACGTGTATAGGGTCAGAAGTTTGGAAAGAGTGTTTTTGGTTTACAGAAAAGAGATGGATATTTGATGAAGTTGAAGGTGAGAAACTTAAAGTTATGAAACAAAACTGGAGATTTTGGCAGAGTTTCAGAATGCTGTGTTGCTAGGCGTTTTGTTCTCTCTTAGCAATTTCTGTTTCTTTTCTTGGACCCCTTTTGCAGTGGTGAAAGCTCTCTATTTATAGGCAAAATTCTTGTGGATGCCTTGAACATTTAAGGCGCCAACAGAGCTTGAATTTATTCTTTGACAGAAATTCCTGGGAAGTTGTGATAACAGCTAGCTTTCAGCCTAGGTTGCAGCAGCAGGCGTAGATTGGGGAGAAGTGACCTCTGAAGTGGGCGGTGGCGTGAAGACCCATGCCAGAATCTGTGCAAAAGCATTTTCCAAGCCACACGTGAGTGCTCAGGAGTGGTTGGAAGCATTAATGGGCATTAAATGGTGACAAGACCTGTCAATACCAACATTCTGGTAATGAAAACCAGCGTTGAATCAGCAGCGTAAACCATGCTCTGGCCTTGGCTACCTGTTGCCTTAGTAAGCTATGGAGATTCTCCTAGTTTTCTGGTACGTTCCTTGGATTTACTTCTGGACAATCTGGACTTAGAGATTCTGTATCAGTGTAACACTCATTCCTCTGACCTTTCATCTTCTGATTTCAACCTGTTCTGTAGGAGCCTTCAGACTTTCCTGCTTCTCTTGCATTCCTTTAGCAAATTCTGACTGAGCTTGTGTAACTGCTGAAGAGCCAACTTCTGACCACGCTGAGCCAAGCTTGCAACTTCTGACCGTCTTCATCTGGAATGGGTTCAGAAGTTCTGAAGCGCTGATTTTTCTAAAAAACACTTATTTTAGAGAAGCATTCTAAGTACTTAGAATTTGATTTTTTTTTCAAGATAAAAGCGTTGCCTCTGGAGTTCGTGAGATCATCTTGCTCTTGCAAGCGGCTTGCTCAGGCAAAGGGATATCTCAGGACTTGGATTTGTTTCAGAGGGACCTTGAAAATCCAAGATGGTTTCTTGAAGAAAGGGAGGGCAAATTTTGGGGTACAACAGTTACCCCTGTTCAATCTTCTTGAACCTGAGGAGTTAGATTGGCAAGTTTGCCTTTCGCGACTCGAAGGTAAAAGGAGATTGGACACCAGAGTGCCCGGAAATTTGCACTCGCATAGTAGAGTATCAGCAATGTGATGGCGGGAATGGGCTTATAGATGCCATTTGGAGAGGTGGTGGATAGGGAGATGGGCTTATAGATGCCATCTGGAGATGTGACAGATCTTCGTCGGGAATGGGCTTACAGATGCCATTTGGAAGTGTTGATCGCACAAGAGATTCCTTAGCGAGAACTTTATGTATCTGAGAAAGGCAGATGTTTTCCTGGCTTGTTACAGGTGTTTGATCTTCAATCTCCTTATGCAGATATGCCCTGGCTGGATACAGGTATCGAATCTTCGAACTCTTCAGACGTGCCCTGGCTAGATACAGGAATCGAGTCTGGAAATGTTGTAGTTGATAGATGTGCCCTGGCTGGATACAGGAATCGAATCTTCGAACTCTTCAGACGTGCCCTGGCTAGATACAGGAATCGAGTCTGGAAATGTCGTAGTTGATAGATGTTCCCTGGCTGGATACAGGAATCGAATCTTCGAACTCTTCAGACGTGCCCTGGCTAGATACAGGAATCGAGTCTGGAAATGTTGTCGATAGATGTGCCCTGGCTGGATACAGGAATCGAATCTTCGAACTCTTCAGACGTGCCCTGGCTAGATACAGGAATCGAGTCTGGAAATGTTGTCGATAGATGTGCCCTGGCTGGATACAGGAATCGAATCTTCGAACTCTTCAGACGTGCCCTGGCTAGATACAGGAATCGAGTCTGGAAATGTTGTCGATAGTTGATGGTAGTTGTCTTTGGGATTTTCTTTTTTTTCTGAAAAGGCAAAACATAAGTTGCATGCAATGTTATGATGTATGATATGCGTGATGTTTTAACATGAGACAGCGTTGTATGCACTTTATCATGTATGTAAGCGAGATGTATGAAAGTGTGAAATGTTTGTGAATGTGACTTCGTCTTTAGGAAAATAGATCTTCGATGATTGGCCGGGGAGTTGCCTTGTGGCCAAGATACTTTGCTGAAGTGTTGATGAGAGGCCTTCTGAGGACTTTAATGATGGATCCTGCTGGGGATAAAAAACTCCGCTGGGAAACACCAAAGGTAGACTATGCTGGGAAATACCAAAAATAGACTCCGCTGGGGATTGAAAGATACTTTGCTGGGGGCGATCTTCCGTGGCGGTCAGCTGAGAGTAACCCAGTTATAAGCCCTTGTGAGGAATAACTCTGAACAAAGCTCGGGAGAGATGTCCGTATTCTGTAGGGAACAAGCTTCCAGAATCTTCTGGGGATAAGCTTTTAGACCTGCCGGGGAAAGTTGACGACTTCACTGGGGGAAGTACTGCTGAATCCTGCCTTACTCTGCGGGGCGTTGAGATGATTTGGTCACATCCTTCAGTCGAATCTACCTGGGTACCTTGGCGGACAAAGCAATCAGACTGCATCAAACAACTTCACATTGCCCCTGTTTCTGATGTCACCTGTAATTAATCTTTCGTTTCAGGTGCAAATATTTATGAATCAACAATTTAATGTCAAATGCATATATAAAAAATGAACATTAGACGTTCGTCGCAAGACAAAACAGAAAAAGGAAAAACGATGGCAATTTGTATGGACAAGTGAATTCGTTTTGATTTGAATTTTTGCCTGTGAATAGGCGTTTTTTGTACAAGAGGCTGACATCCTAGTAAGAGGATGCCGCCGAATAGCGCGGAACTTACAAATTTTGAAAAGAAAACAAAACAGATATGTGAACAATCCTACTGGGTTCCAACTCTGCTACCGCCTTTATGTCTCCAAGCGTCTCATCGCTTTGCTGCCTAGTTGAAGATGAAGCTGACTGGTCAATGCCGAAGTCTGAGCCAGATAGTTGATGCCGAATTCCGGATGCGAAGTGATCCAATGAGACATAGTATTACGCTTTATCCCTAATTTTTGCCTGGACCGCCCTTTCGGGTTTTCAGTCCACCGGGATACCCATTTTTGCCCAAGCCGCCTTTTCAGGTTTTCGACTTGCCGGGTGTACAGATTTTTTCTTTCATTTCATCCCTTATTTTTGCCCGAACCCTTTTGGTTCGCCGGGAAGCCCTAATTTTTGCCTAGGTATGTCAACCTAGCGGGTCTTTTATTTATGCGTAGTATTTTTTCACTATGTCCGCATTGGCAGGGTGAGGAAGGTCGTCACTGTCCATGGTGGTTAGGATCATGGCTCCTCCTGAGAACACATGTTTAACCACAAATGGCCCTTCGTAAGTAGGGGTCCATTTGCCCCGGGGATCACTTTGAGGAAGGATGATGCGTTTGATTACCAGGTCCCCAACTTGATACTCTCGCGGTCTGACTTTCTTGTTAAATGCCCTGATCATTCGTTTTTGATACATTTGACCATGACAGATAGCGGTGAGTCTCTTTTCGTCAATCAGGTTTAATTGATCAAGTCGAGTCTGGATCCAGTCATCTTCACTCAGATCTGCATCTTTCATTATCCGGAGAGAGGGTATCTGGACTTCAATTGGCAAGACTGCCTCCATGCCATAGACCAAAGAGAAGGGAGTTGCCCCGGTTGACGTCCTTGCTGAGGTACGGTACCCATGAAGAGCGAATGGCAACATCTCGTGCCAATCTTTATAAGTCACTGTCATCTTCTGCACAATTTTCTTGATATTCTTATTGGCTGCCTCTACAGCCCCATTCATCTTCGGCCTCTATAAGCAACCCTTTTTGTCTCATCTCAATTGAGTCTTCCATGTTCATGGATGAAGCTTTGACCCAAAAGGTGTTTTTGTTGACTTTTCAAAATGACCTATAATGTCCAAATTCATATCTTCTTGTGAGTGCATATTTTGAACTTGGGAGCTGAAGATGGATTGTATGGAATTGCATTCTCTTCAAAATGAGCTTTGGATGGGTTATTTTTGATAAAGTATGAGAAAGTTATGCTTGGTCAAAGTTGAGTTGACTTTTCCTGCAAAACCCTAATTTAGCAACTTTTGGGTTTTGATGAATTGTGAGTAATCCTTGAGGAATAATGATCAACCCTTGATCAAATGATGAATAATACTTAAAAATGGGTATGTTGACCAAAAATCTTGAAGTTTGACTGTATGTGGGACACAATTGACTTTTGCCCTATTTGAGGACCTTACTTGAAATGTATTGACAGATATGGGAGGGAAAATTTTGGGGTACAACATCTGCCCCTGTTCAATCTTCTTAAACCTGAAGATGTAGATTGGCTTGTCTGCCTTTCATAATCCGAAGGTGGGAGATGATTGAACACTAAAGTGCCCCAAAATTTGCACTCGCATGAAGTGGTGCTGGTCTTGCGATATTGGGAACGGGCTTATAGATACCGTTTGGAAGTCAATGACGGAAGATGGGCTTAAAGATGCCATCAGAAGAAGTGTCGATCGCATAAGAGATTCCTTTGCGAGAACCCGTATACCTGTTGTTGAGGAGGATTTCGCTGGGGAATGCTGGTCTCTGTCTTGAAAGAAATAGAATTTTAGGAGCTTCAGTTGTCTGTTATTCTACTAGGGAACCATCTCTTTGTCGAGGAGGTGAAAATGAACTGCTATCTGGTCATGCTCCAGGCTTTTCAGGGATTTGCTGAAGATGATAAGACTACTGATATCTGGTCGTGCTCCCGGTTTTACAGTGACTTACTGGGGAGATGAGATTAAACTTACTATCTGGTCGTCTCCAGGCTTTGCAATTTGAATTTAAGGCATACTAATATCCGGTCAATTTCCGGGCTTCATAGTAATTGGCCGAGTGAACTGCTATTTAGTCGAATTCCAAGCTTCGCATCACCTTATACTGTTATCTGGTCGTGTCCCAGGCTTCAGTGTCCTATACCGTTATCTGGTCGATTCCAGGCTTCATGGTATCTTGTATTGCTATCTGGTCGATTTCCAGGCTTCACAATAACTTGCTGATGGTTAAGCTATTTTCTGGTCGATTTCCAGGCTTTATAGCTTGTATTTAAGATATACCATTATCTGGTCGATTCCAAGCTTTGTAGTATTTTGGAGAAATCAAGATATTATCCGGTCGATTTCTGGGCTTCATAGCTCGTATTTAAGACATACCACTATCTGGTCGATTCCAGGCTTCGTAGTATTTTGGAGATATCAAGATATTATCCGGTTGATTTCTGGGCTTCATAGCTTGAATTGGAATAGAAATCTTAGTATCGATTTGACTGAACCAGAAAAAACTTGTGAGAACTTGATTGTATCTTTCCCTGAAAGGTAAAGAGTTAGTCGTATGTAATGTCAAGATGTATGAAATGTATTGAGTAGTGATGTTCTCAAAATAAATGAGATTGTGTTGTATGATACACATGCGTATGCCACGATGTATGGATATGCAATGTTCTTGTGATATTCACCGACAGGGGAAAATAAATCCTGGACTGCTATTGGAGAGTATGAGGAATTAAGTTCTTCGTTCTCGCTGGGGATAGTGACCGAAGATGATTTGCTGGAGACTTGCGTCCGTTCTGCTTGAGAATATTCCACCGGGAGAGACTCTATCTGAGAACAATCCTGCGGGGTAATGACTCTGTTGGAGAGGAGATACTCTGGTGATATATCATGCTGATTTGGAGAAATAAACTCCACCGGGGATGAATTTCCATTGCTGGCGATAATGAATTCTGTTGGAGATTGAATTTCTGCTTGTGAGAGAAATAAACTCTGCTTGGGGAAAAACTTACCGACTCACTCGCGATTGTGAACCTCAACTGGGGAGAGTTGTGTCCTGTTCGAGAAAGCTAACATCATTGTCTTTGGATACTTTTTACTCTGTGGGGAGTGTTGATGTTACTGGGACGCATGCTGAGGATATGACAATGACTTCGCATCGAGACTTTTTTGCCCCTGTACCTGTTGGAGAAAGTGCATGTGGGGGCCATGTGGATTGAGTGTCATCCCAACTTATGAGGTGCTTGGTAACTACCCATTAGAATGATAAGTCTTCTACTGATAGGCAAGTGACAAGATAACGAGACATAGTCGTTCGCTTTAATCCCTAACTTTTGCCTGGATTGTCTTTTCAGATTTTTAGTCCACCGGGATACCCTTTTTTTCCCAAGCCGCCCTTTCGGGTTTTCGACTTGCCGAGTGTACATATCTTTTTTGTTTTTATCCCTAATTTTTTCCCGAACCCTTTTGGGTCACCGGGATGCCCTTATTTTTGCCTAGGCCAGTCAACCTAGGGGGTCCTTGTTCATGCGCAGTATTTTCTGACTATGTCCATGCTCTCAGGGTGTAGGGAGTTATCACTGTCGATAGTGTTATGTTGCCACACTACCAGAAGATGTTCGTTTGATCATACAAGATTCGTTGCTGGAATTCATGTCCAATGCCATAAGTGATTCAGATGGAGATCTTCCCCTGGCTATTTGGCATCTTTTAGAGATTCCTTGAATCTTGACTTGACTGCCCTAGATGATGGACAATGATCATGCCGTGCCCCTTGGTTAGAGGTGTTTTTCCACTTGAGGTGATCCTTTTTATTGAGAAGGTTTTGTGTTCACTAGATATTCGTCATGCGAATCTCTATGCTGTTGAACAAATAGCCATATGCAAACAATAATATTTTAAGAATGTAAAGCTTATGTCTGTCTTGAAGTTTGAAAATTCATTTTTTAGTAAAACAGAAATTTTTTGTAAAATGTGATGTCAACTCAGGATTTACAGCAAGTCCTACAGGAGTCAGGATACCTTTTGTAACAATATGCTTTCGAACTAACCCATGCTTCAGTTAGGACTTTTAAGGGTTAGAACGTGGCCTGGTTCACGGTTCAAGAAAAAAAGGATAAAGGATCAAAATTTATTTGTACCCGCCCGCTCTTCGTGATGTTCTTCAGTCCTATGCTCAGTTAATTGCGCGTTTAGAATCCCAGTTGAGTTCTGGAATATTGCCCTTGATGTTCCGGTGATGGTTTGGATACTGAAAATTTATTTTGAATAGGCAGTCATTTCTTTTTTGTTGAGGGTTTGTAGGACCTCTTTCTTTTTTATTTTATTATCCCTGTCTTTTTCCTGAACTGTTTCTTTTTGTGATTACAGTCAGCGAGATTCCCCAATGTTTTTTCTTAAGTCTCCTTCATAGGTTTTAACTTAATGGGCTTTTATTTTGAGAGATAATGACTGTCTGTCTTGACGATTATAGGGAACCATCACCGTCTTTTGTTTTGGAAGGACGTCTTTGATGCCATTCATTGTGCACCTGGATTAACTGAGAAAACTACCCTGCCCCAGGTTGTGATTAAGGGTTTTAATTTGTGTGAAAAGAAAAACTCCTACTTCTTTGGCTCAAAGGGGTTGACTAGGGATTATCTTCCTTATAACTCCACTGTTTAGGATTTGAAACAACGCCTGTACATCGCCAGTGGGGTCTGTTCAAAAGCATACTGTAGAGATTTTGATATCATTTTCGTCATCCTCCCTCTAAAGGCTCAGAGCTTTTGTTCGAAAGTTGAATATCACAAAAGGAAAGCAATTTAAATATAGTGAATATGAATGAATTGATTCAAAACATACATATGCAATGCATTGATAAAGTAACGGATTTTGACATGAATAGATGTTCGAACAATCAAAAGAAAATTGCAAATTGAAAATTCTAATGAACAAAAGCCTCTCTTGTCAGAACTTGTCACTTAAAATGGTGAGCCTTGGAGGATTGACAGAAACATTCCAGTTGACCATCCTGTGTGAATTCTAATGCTCCTTCATCAATCAGGGCTTGAATTTTATATTTCAACGTCCAACAGTCATCAGTATCATGCCCCAGACTATTGGAGTGATATGCACACCCTGCATGAGGATTGTAGTTAGGCGAAGAAGTCTTGGGATTCGGATGAGGTCCTATCAACGTAACCAGATTCATCCTCAACATGTGTTGTAAAGCTTGAGACAACGGCATGTTGAGTTTGGTAAACTGCCTCTTGGGGGTATCTGGCTTAATCTGATTAACCCGTTGTTTTTGGCGAGGTTGTTGTTGGACCCGTGAGGTAGTAGAAATTTGGAAAGGTCCACTCTTCACCAAACCAAACTCTTGTCTTCTTGGAAGTTGACCAATGACTTGGTCCCCGGCCTCGACTACTTGCTTCATACTATTGTATCCGTCTTGATGAAGTTGGTTGATGATGGCTTTCACCTCTTCTCCCCTTCGGGCTAGGCCTTGGATAAGAGCCATCTGCCCTAGCATCTGGGTTCTCATTGCACCTACCTCAGCTTGCAGTTGTTCCAGCCGTTCGTCCTTATTGTCTTCAGGACTTTTCTTGACCAAGTTCCCAACGAGGAGTGTCTTCAACTCTTTCTGCCCCTTGGATAGGTTTAGGAATATTTCCCTGAACTGAGCTTCTTGAGTTTGAAGATCTCTGTTGTCTTGTTTGAGAGCCATTGCTGAAATAAACAGCAAAAACATGAGAGACCTGTACTGGAAGACCTGTTATGCAATGATATGTATGATATATGTATCCAATGTTTTCAAGGATCTCGCGGGGTAAACAAGAAACTGTTAGAATTTGATTGCAGCTTGATTGAAGAAACTTCGTGTCATTAAGAGTCCTTCTTCAAGAGTCAAGCTCACCATATCGAGTGGGTCAAGGCCACTGACTCAAGTTATCGTGTTTTGATCTTCTGATGACATTGGCTAGAGAAAAATAAATCCCCTTGCCCCTTGCTAGACGTCTGATTTACCATAACCTACATCACAAACCCCTGAGATCCTTGAAATGGTTAAGGAAATGTTAAGGCAGGATGTTATGATGTGTATGCTATGCGTTTAAGAAAAAGTGAGAGGTGATGTAAGCAAGTAAACCCGACAAGAAATCAAAGTTATTGGATAAGGACTGTAAACAAAACCTGCAAGGAACTCATGTTGTCAGATAATAAAACTGTGCAAGTATTTCAAGTTAAAAGCACACAAGTCACACAAATAGCCTTAGGTTTAGGCTTGCATGGGCTTTAAGGTAGTACCCTCTTGAAGTTTAGCTGGTTCAACCTGTCCTAGAAAAGTAACCGAGTTCTAGATGATCTCAATATCACTGACCATCCTCCATCGGTCATGGTTTCAGCTCACGCAATCTTTTCTTGCAGCCAAAATTATTCTGAGAGTATGGTCTCAATGAGTGTAGCATCGAGTATCAACCAGTTCTTAGATCTACACTGAGGCCGGCTATCTCACTACTTTCTAATGGCCAAGTTAGGAAATTAAAGTTTCTAAGGTCAGTTGATGCTTAACGACACCATGCAACAGCCCCGTATTCTCCTCGTTTCTCCACAAGGGATACCGGTACCAACTAATGTGCCATATCAATGTAGCTACTGCTTCAACCGTATCGGTATACACCATACAGTTCCCTCACAGTCTATTGCTACTTACCTAAAAGGTATCCCCAGATCTGGGTTAAGATCTATAGTAACCTCAAACAAAACCCTTAAAAGTAAAGCAAACAAAGAAATCAAGAGAAGAAATTAAGATGAACTAGATCCTAAGGTATACCCCACTTATTTAACTCCCCAGCAGAGTCACTAGTTTTGTGATACGGTGGCAGAACCAACTGTTTTGAAAATGCTGGTTTGCGTTTTGCGTTTGTGTTTGCAAAATGTCGCGGTAAGAAAGAGTCGCCACCGACTTTTATTTTATCCAACTGGAAAGGAAAAAAGCACAGAAAAATTCCTTTTTTCGAGATCTTGAGTACGGGGGGTAGATTATAGAAAGGGAAGGTGTTAGCACCCTTTCTATCCATGGTTTTCCATGGGCTCTTAGGTACTTGCTCGTTTTGAAAATTGCTTGTGTGTTTGTGTTTTGAAAAGTTCTTGTTTTACTTCATTTTAACCCTTGTTTCTGTTCTCAAGAGTGTTACGAAGTGTTTTTGAAAACATTGTTTAAAAAGTGTTTGGTGTCAAAAAGTTGATTTGAGCAAGTACCTACTAGCATCTACCTACTCGAAAAAGGATTGTTTCTATTCTCGTTTCCTTTAGACCGCGCTATCCTACTATTAAGGAGTAGGTAGCACCGTCGTTGGAGTTGTAAGGGTCAATTCGTAAGGGATGTGCGATCATTAAAGCAATGTTAGGACGTCTTAGTAATAGCCCTAATGTCTTCAGATCATATTCGAGGCAACATTTCCGAACGGGACATTTGATCTTTGTTTAGACAGGAGGGAAACCACTAAGACACCCTATACTTAATGATCATTTACCGAAGGCAACCGAAGTGAGAGTATACCCTAGGAGTGCGCATGTGCGAGAGATTTGATTTCAAGTTATTATCTTTGCACATTAGGGTTTCCTAGCCGTTTTAAAATTATCATGCAATCTTGTCATACAATCCTATTAACATACATCTAATAGTTAATATTTGCGAGAATTAAAATGAGGGAAATAAAACCTACGCTATTACAAGGCTTCGGGGTAGGATTAATTACATAGCCAAAAACCAGTAAAAAAACGATAAATAAAGACAATCCTAATTTAAACTATTACATACCGAGAGCAGTTACATTAATATTGCAAAAATAATAATAAACGCCCGCGATGAATCGAAAACGAGAGATTTAGGGTTTTGACTCCAACTACCTATTTATAATTTAAAAGAAAAATCATTTTTTGTGGTTTTTGTGCTATTTGAGAAAACAAAGTTTAATTGAATAAATAAATAAAAAAACCTAATTACTAATTAATTTAAACTTAAAAAAATTTATTAAATTAACCTATTTTTGTTTTTTATTTTATTTTGAGAAAGAAATAAAAATTAAGTCAAAAGCAAACCCTTATTTTTTCTAATTGATTTTAATTATATACAAAAATTAGAATTATCCTAATTTAAAACTAATATTAAATTAAATTTGATAAAATAAAAAAAACCTAATTCTAAATTTGTGAGACTTGATTTTATGATTTTTTTGTGAAAAAGAAATTAATTGTGTTAGAAAATAATTAAATTAATTAAATAAATAAATGAAATAAATAAAAGGAAAAAAGGAATGGGCCTGGTATCTTAGCAAGAAAGGGGGTGCCGTTTGCAAATCTAAGCCCAATAGTTCCTGACCCTTTTGACTTTGCCAGAATCTGTGTGTACACTTGACTCCAGCGCATGGTGGACCCTCATGTGAGAAGCCTTGGATCTGGCATGTTGATGATCTGATTGGTTGGATGCTGATGATGTATGATGGATGCAAGGGGTACTAGCGCACCTGATTATGCAAAGCAAAATAATATGAAACCAAGGTTGGGACCTGATGTGATACGATGAGAGAACTGACTTGGGATTTTGCGTTTGTGTTCGCAAATGTTTCGGTTTAGCAAGAGTCGCCACCGACTTTTTATTTTATCCCAAGGAAAGGTCAAAGAGCACAGGAAAGACCTTTGAGATGTTTTCTTGGGTTCGGGGAGTAGATTATAGAAAGGGAAGGTATTAGCACCCTTTCTATCCATGGTTATCCATGGGCTCTTATTTACTTGCTTAGATCACTTGCTTTGCTTTCCAATTGTTTGAAATGGTGTTCTTCAATTGTTTGAAATGGTGCTTTGTGTGTGGTTTTGAAAGTTGTTTTGAAAAGAGGTCATCGTTGAGGCAACCTTTGTAATGATTCTTGTTTGAATGTATACAAAGGTGTTTTTGTCTTTTGAAAAGTTTTCAATGTTTTGAAAGTAGGGTTTTGAAATTTGTGTAGTGAAGTGTGTTTTGAAGATAGCAAGGATGTTTTTGCAAGTTTTTATCAAGTAACTAAGAATTGTCTACCCTATTTTACTCAAAGATCTTTCTTATGCTTTTAACCCTTTTAACAGTGTTGTTTCACCATTGTATTTGGTGAACAACCTTATGTTAGGATGTTAAACGAGACAGGTGTGGGTCATCGTATAGACCATGATAGCAATAGTGTCAAGTATTTTTGGCAATTTTCTTGAGGGACTTGATCATTTTTGTTTAGGCAACTCAGATAGCGTCATCGAGGGACTATGATCTTTGTTTTGTTTTTGTTTTGCCAAAGTACTTGACATGCATATCATGGCCCATTTTTGAAGGCAACAAGTGGATTGAAACCCTAGGGGTGCAAGTGTGCATTGTGTTTGTTTTTCATGCATTTTGTCTTTGATTAGGTCAAACTATTTGTTGATTTGATTTTTCGCATACAAACCCTAAGTTTAATCATGGCATAATTGAAAGCATTTAAAGGTCCTAGAATTTAAATTCTACACTATTACAACATGATATAGGGAGGGGGGGTACAAATTTGAATTGGGGATTATTTTGCAAGAAATTAAATCCTAAATTATTACAACCATATTGAATGTATAAGGCATAATATTTAAATGCACAATATTTAAATAAATACAATAAATAAATATGAAATAAAATGTATTATGCAAAAAAGTTTTTATTTGTTCATGTATGCAAAAAGTATTTTTTATGTAAAGAAATGTAAAGAACTTAAATAAAAAGTTAATTTATTTGTTTTTAGGGCAAAAAATCCTAATTCTTTAAGAAAATAAACATAATGTATTATTTATGTATAAAAATGTATTAACATGTGTAAAAATGAAATATATCCAAAAAAGGTATTTTTTTTAATATAAATAATAATAAAAATAAAAGATAATATTTTTGTGTTTTTATTTCTAAGTTTTTAATAAAACAAAAGTATATGTGTATATATATACATATTAAATATGTTAAATATGTAAAAAATAAAATAAATTATTTACAAAAATAAAATATATTCAAGAAAATGTTTTCAATGTGAATAAAAATAAGAAATGGAATAAAAGTATTATTTTCAATATTTTTAAATTTAAACAAAATAATATAAAAGTATATAAAATGTTTTTATGCTAGTAAAAATAAAAATAAATACCAAATAAATGTAAAAAATTATGAAAATATTTTTGGATTATTTTTTATGTTTGAAAATAAAATATAAAAGTCAGAAATGAAATAAAAATATAACAATAATAAAAATACAAGAAATGGGCCAGGGGGTGTGAAGCTGAAAAATGCAAGTGTTAGAAGCAAAATTAACCAGGCCCAGCCTAGAAACTTCATCTTCTTCCTCTGTTCAAACACCAAAACACGCATTTTCCACACAAACTTGTATCTCCTGATTCAGTGCTTTTTTGACAAAACTCAAAACATAAAACTTGTAGAGCATCAAACAACGAATCTAACCATATAAAAAACTTAAGCTAACTCTCAAAGACCAGAGAGAATTTCTCTGGCCTTAATTTCTAACCTAGTTTTTTCAGAAAGTTCATGGATGAAATTCTCCTAGCCCGATTAATATAAATGAAAACTAAGAACATGTATAGTTTCAGGGCTATGAATACAACATCTTTCATTCACAAACCTAAGTCTAACTATTCCTAAATAGAGAGATAGAAGTTCATGAAATACCTGTTTCAGTTGAGTTCGAGCTGGATAATGTAGCAACTTCCAATGGTGCTTGAGGTTCTTTTGAGGTTGCCTGATGTCCACTGAACCTTTCCCAATGCTTAGTTAGTTTTGAAGTGGCCTGAATCGTGCTAAAGAACTCAACTTGCAAATCTTCCAAACAAAAATGGCAATGTGTGTTAATGGAGTTACAACAACTTGTGAATGGTCTGGATAGCTCAGGTAGGTTGATTGGAATGTGTTTGAAGTAGTTTTGGACAAAACGCACGAGGGAATTTGATGGTGGTTTGCAAAATGCAGAACTGGCCCTGATTTATAAGAAAATGGAGATTTTGAGTAAGAGGAAGTTTTAGTGGTGAAGAGCTCGTGCTTCTGGCTTGTAAGGGTATGAGAAACTTGTTTGATAACTTTGCTTTAGTTAGTTTTATCAGTTATGTGAGATGCATTGTGTTTGACAAGTTTCTTCTTTTTGAAGCAAGAAAGTGGAAGTGAGGTTACAGGCTTGTACATGACATCTTATCACCCTGCATACTACCCTCTTGGCCCCTCTAATTAGTGGATTTTTTTTCTGCAAGAGATTTGGCTCTATGCTCAAGGATTAATGGTTTGACATAAAGCAATCTTTTGCAAAAATGGAAATATGCCTTTTACCATTTAGGGATTAAACTTGTGTACAATACCCTAATGACCAAGACAATGAATTAGCTCAATGGATTTGAATTAAATTATGGAGTGTGAAATGGTTTAGAGGCCTGCAAACAAGTAGAAAGCATGTTGGTTTGAAAATGAAACTTGTATGAACATGCATTGGCCATGGATCAAAGTGAGTTTTTGCCAACTTCAAGCATTCGATGCTCCCTAACCACAAAGGTGTTTGAGGAGTTCTTGGACAATTTGGAAAGCTTGTAACATGTACTATAATCCATCTTTGAAATGAAACTTGAAACTCCAAGTGTAACTATGTGAAAAATGGCCAAGAAGATGGGTCAAAATCCTGCCTAAACTAGGGCAAAATTTCTCTAAGTTAAAAGTTTTAGGTACCTTTGTTCCAAAAATCATAACTTGAGATCCAAGCTTCTTTTGAGAAAACTTTGTGAATCAAAGTTATAGACTTTGTGATGGACTACAGCTTTCATGTTATAAGTTTTTTTTAATCCATTTGCATCTTGGTGAAAATGTGGGGTAAAGTTAGGAAAAAATAAGAAAATTTCATAACTTAGAAAATTTCTAAGTTATGAAAATTTTCCATTTTAAACCCTTATTTGCATTTTTGGGTTTCTTGATGAACAAAGTTCATAATTTGACATATATTTATTAAAAATGACCCTTGGCACTTGATTTTGACCAAAAAGTCAAAGTTTGACTTTTCAATATACAGTTAAATTTTGATCAGTTGACTGAAAAATTCATCTGTCAATCCTATGCATTTGAGATCTTTTGAACTTGTTGAATGGGTCAAGATTATTTCATTGAGTAATTGAGTCCATGGTTGAGCTTTCTTTGCCCTTGGCTAGGTCAAATAGTCAAAAATTGCCTTTGTGCAGTCAAAACCCTAAAAATGACCATTTTGCCCTTTTGGTGATCTGATCAAATTTCTTTTGGAATTATGATCCAAACTTGATCAAATGGTTTATATGAGTTCATAATGTTGATGTAGGTCAAAATTCATGAGGTTTGACTGTAAATTGGCCACAGTTGAATTTTTCCCCAATACAGCTGATTTATAGGTCAACTGTCCAATTGACTGGGCAAAAATTTGAATCAAGGCTTGAAACTTGGTATGGACAAACTTGTGAGTCCAACATGAAGTATGAAAGTTACTTTGGGCATTGTAAGTCAAAACATCCCTATGCAGACTCAAACCTTAATTTAGGTCAACAGTGCAAGGAGGTGTCTTGAGCAGAGCAAACCCTAGCTTGATCTTGAGTTCCAAGAGTCTTGTGATGATAAAATGTTGATGAAATGGGAGGGCAAATTTTGGTGTACAACAGTTGCCCCTGTTCAATCTTCTTGAACCTGAAGAGTTAGATTGGCAAGTTTGCCTTTTGCGACTCGAAGGTAAAAGAGGATTGGACACTAGAGTGCCCGTAAATTTGCACTCGTCAAAATATAGCTGAGGAAATGGGCTTAAAGATGCCATTTGGAGATGGTAGAATCTTGCTGGAGATGGGCTTAAAGATGCCATCCAAGAATGTTTGTTGAATTGCAATGTGGTAGGTTAGAAGAATGAGCATCGAAATGGTATCCGTGTCTGGAATGCATTTGAACTGTATCTGGAGACTGAGTCTGTACGAGCAAAAGAATGGCGTCCGTGTCTGGAGCGTATCTGAGCTGTAACTGTATTTGATTTTTTGAATGAATATCAGAATGACTGCCGTGTCTGGAGTGTATCTGTATTGTATCTGAATTTTGAATAGGCGACAAAGAAACATCTTTGTATGGAGCATCTCTGGGCTGGGGATAAATTCCGAATGAGTGATAGAATGGAAACTGTGTCTGGAGCATATCTGGACTGTATCTGAAGTTGAGATCTGTTATGAGTAGCAGAATGACTTCCGTGTCTGGAGTGTATCTGGACTGTAACTGGGATCTAAATAAGTGACATAATAACTTCTGTGGCGACTGCACTGGGGAGAATCAAACTGCTGGTGTAAAGGCCAGAATGGCATCTGTGTTTAGAGCATATCTGAACTTGAAGTTGATAGTTGAATCTGAATGAGAGATAGAATGGCCACTGTGTCTGGAGCGTATCTAGTCTGTATCGAATTGCTGAAGTCTGAATGAGTAGTAGAATGACCGCTGTGTCTGGGGTGTATCTGTACTGTATTTTGACTTGAAATTATGAATGAGTAATAGAGTGACCGCCATATCTGGGGTGTATCCATACTGTATCTGAATAATTGTTAACGATAGCCTTTTAATCTTATCCTGAAAAGGGTAAAATGTTAGCTAAAACACAAAGTTATGTTGCATGATATGTATGATGCAGTGAACTGTATTTCATCAATGTTTATTATATATGAATGTAATGGATGTGCATGTAAGCTGAGTAGCTGTTTTGCGTAGGAAAATAAATCCTTGATAACTGGAGATAATGAAATCTTTGACTGCTGTCGGGGAAAGTAAATCCCTGACCGATGTTGAGGATTCAAAACTTGATTGTTGAATATGAGAGATCCTTGTTGACTGCTTGGGGATTAAAGATCTCTGTTTGCTAGAGAAGGAGAAATACTGGGACCACTGCTGGAGATTGAAAAATACTTGGCGATTTGTGGGGATTAACAAATCCTTTTTGACAACTTCTGCAGGGAATGGGAATCCTTCATGACTTTCCTGGGAAATAGGGGAAGTTTTTTTTTTTTGAAAATCTCTACTGGGGGGTTAAAACCTGGGAGGTTTCTGCTTGGAGAAATGAGACCGAGAATTTTCGATCTGCTGGGAGGTTACTTTGTGGGGAGAATGTTTACTCGACCAATGAAATCAGGAGTTTTGGGTTGTATGCCAAACTACTGGGGAAGCAACCAAGAAGTTAACTGCTATCTGCTTGGTTCTCAGATTTTTTAAGATGACCTGCTGGGGAAATTGAAGGAAGTTGAATAGTCGGAAATTTGAATTTGCTAGGGAAGACGATTCAGAATGTTCTGGCTCTGCTGGGGATAAGTATTTCAGGGTTTTCGGGCTCCATAGGGGATCGGGAGTTTGAACTCTTATGGGAACTTTGAAACTTAACTCAGCTGGGGAATCAAGTTTAGAACGTACTGGCTCCGCTGAGGATTTTGAAGCTTAACTCCACTGGGGAAATAATACTCCAAATGTTTAGCTTTGTTGAGGATCTGAATGATGTATTGTAGGGGATTTCCTATGAAATAGCATAAGGATATCTTCCTACACCTTCAACCTATCAGTAATTATCCTTTCTCAATTTTGTTTTATTTGTAAGCAGTGATTATATTCAAATGCATATGCATATTTAACAAAACATTGGGCGTTTTTAAATAAAACATAAGTGTAAAAAGGCAAAGAAAGGTAAACAAATTTATGCACTTTGAAGTATCTTTGTATTAGCTTTTGTAAGTATCTTTGTACAAAGGAGACAGACATCCTAGTAAGAGAATGTTGTCGTAAAAATTGAGAAAATTTTTATCCAAAAGGAAGATGGCTATGTGTAATAATTCCATGGGATTCCCATTCTGCTATAGCCTTCACAACTCTGAGTATCTTGTCCATTCGCTACTTCGTCCGCCGATGACGGGATTGATCAGTGGCTTGGAGCTTGTCGGTGAAGAGATTGTTCTTGAAGTGATCCGACGAGACATAGTCATACGCTTTAATTCCCTAACTTTTGCCTGGACCGCCCTTTCGGGTTTTCGATCCACCGGGAAACCCTTTTTTGCCCAAGTCTCCCTTTCGGGTTTTCAACTTGCCGGGTGTACAAATTTTTTTGTTTTATCCCTAATTTTTGCCTGAACCGCCCTTTCGGGTTTTCGGTTCACCGGGATGCCCATTTTTTCCCAAGTCGCCCTTTCGGGTTTTCAACTTGTCGGGTCGTTTTATGCGTAGTATCTTTTGACTATGTCTGTGTTCGCAGGGTGCGGCAAGTCGTCGCCGTCCATGGTGGTCATAATCATTGCGCCACCAGAAAAGATGCTCTTGATCACAAATGGTCCTTCGTAGGTAGGATTCCACTTGCCCCTGGGATCACTTTGCGGAAAGATGATCCGCTTGATTACAAGATCTCCGACTTGATATACTAGACGTATGACTTTCTTGTTGAAAGCCTTTATCATCTGTTTTTGGTACGTCTGACCATGACAAACAGCAGTAAGTCACTTTTCGTCGATCAAGTTAAGTTGATCAAGCCGAGTCTGAATCCAATCGTCTTCACTCAAACCGACATCCTTCATAATCCTTAAGGAAGGAATTTGAACTTCCATAGGTAAAACAACTTCCATGCCATATACCAAAGAGAAAGGGGTTTCCCCTGTTGAAGTACGTGCCATGGTACGATATCCATGCAGAGCAAACAGTATCATCTCGTGCCAGTCCTTGTAGGTGACTGTCATATTTTTAATGATCTTCTTAATATTTTTGTTCGCGGCTTCAACAACACCGTTCATCTTCAGCCGATAGGGAGATGAATTGTGATGATGAATCTTGAACTGCTCGCATAGAGCAGTGATCATAGTGTTGTTAAAATTTGTACCGTTGTCCGTGATGATCCTGTCGGGGATACCATACCGGCATATGAGATTCTACTAGATAAAGCGGGCAACCACGTTCTTTGTAACGGAGGCAAAGGAAGCTGCTTCGACCCATTTGGTGAAGTAATAAATAGCGACCAAAATGAAGCGATGTCCATTGGATGGCGTAGGCTTGATCTCTCTAATCATGTCAATGCCCCACATTGCGAATGGCCAAGGAGCTGTCAGAACGTTGAGAGGAACATGAGGAATATGTACCTTGTCGGTGTAGACTTGGCATTTGTGGCAAGTACGGGAATGTTGATGACAATCAGCTTCCATGGTAGACCAGTAGTAGCCTGCCCTTAGAATCTTCTTAGCCATCGTATGTCCACTCAAGTGGGTGCCAAATGTGCCACTATGCATCTCGGTCATGATCAACTCTGCTTCATCTTTGTCCATACAACGAAGCAGAACACAATCATGGATGCGCTTATAAAGGATGCCATTGCTTAGGAATAACTTGGCGGAAAATCTCCTTAAGAACTTTTTGTCATTGACGGAAGCTCCTTCAGGGTATTCTCTAGTCTGGAGATACCTTTTGATTTCATGAAACCAGGGTTGTTCCACTACTTCTTCGGTATTGATCTCATGATAGTGCGCAGGTTCGTCCATTCGGTCGATGGTAATTTGGGGAGCCTCGTTATCCCAGTTGAGTTTAAACATGGAAGACATTGTAGCCAGAGCATCTGTTAACTGATTTTCTTCTCGCGGGAAATGCTCGAAAGTAATCTGCTCGAAATGAGGCAACAACTTCAAGACATGTTCTTTGTATGGGATAAGATTAGGATGTTTGGTGTCCCACTCTCCTTTGACTTAACTGATAACCAAAGCCGAGTCCCCAAATATGACCAAAGATTTGATTCCCAAGTCTATAGCAGCCTTGAGACCAAATATGCAAGCTTCATATTCAGCCATGTTGTTGGTACAGCTGAAGCAAAGTCGGGAAGTGAAGGGTGTATGGCAACCTTCCGGAGAAATGAGTATCGCACCGATACTGTTGCCAAGTGAATTTGAAGCACCATCAAAGTACAGGGTCCATCGGGATCCTTGTTCAGGTCCGTCATACGGTCTGTTACCTTCAATGTTGTCCAATGTCATGATGTCCTCGTCAGGGAAGTCGAATCTCATAGATTGGTAATCTTCGACGGCTTGATGAGCTAGATGGTCAGCTAGTACACTCCCCTTTATAGATTTTTGGGTAGTATACTGGATATCATACTCAGTCAGAATCATCTGCCATCTAGCGATTCTTCCAGATAAAGCAGGCTTATCGAAGATATACTTGATCAAATCCATCTTGGAAATCAGCAAAGTGGTATGAGTCAACATATACTGCCTTAGCCGGCGAGCAGCCCATACCAAAGCGCAGCAAGTTTTCTCGAGCAGTGAGTAGCGAGTCTCACAGTCGGTAAACTTTTTGCTAAGGTAATAAATGACATGCTCTTTTCGGCCAGACTCGTCATGTTGGCCCAGTACGCACCCCATTGAATTATCCAAAATAGTCAGATACATGATTAACGGCCTTCCTTCGACGGGTGGCATCAAAATAGGTGGTTCTAGTAAATACTCCTTGATCTTATCAAAAGCAACTTAACAATCATTGTTCCATTCAACTACCTGATCTTTCTTCAACAACTTGAAGATTAGCTCACAGGTAGATGTCAGGTGAGAGATGAACCTCGCAATATAGTTTAAGCGTCCCAAGAAACCTCTAACCTCCTTTTCGGTGCGGGGGGCAGGCATTTCTTGTATAGCTTTGACTTTAGCAGGATCAACCTCAATGCCTTTGTTGCTGACGATAAATCCCAAAAGTTTACTAGACCTGACTCCAAAATTGCACTTGCTCGGGTTCAGTCTGAGCTTATACTCCTTCAATCTGACAAACAACTTTTGCAGGTGATCAAGGTATTCTTCTTCTGTCTGTGAATGGGCTATCATGTCGTCTACGTAAACTTCGATCTCATGATGTATCATATCATGAAACAAAGCTACCATGGCGCGTTGATAGGTTGCCCCTGCATTCTTCAGTCCGAATGGCATCACTTTGTAGCAGAAGGTACGCCATTGCGTGACAAAAGTAGTTTTCTCCGTGTCCTCAGGGGCCATTTTGATCTTGTTGTATCCCGAGAATCCGTCCATGAAGGAAAAAACCTTGTGTTGAGCTGTGTCGTCAACCAAGATGTCGATATGCGGCAGTGGAAAATCGTCTTTAGGGTTAGCCCTGTTTAAATCCCGATAGTCCACACACATTCTGACTTTGCCGTCCTTTTTAGGCACGGGCACAATGTTAGCAACCCATTGTGGATAGGAAGTAACAGCCAGAAAGCCATCGTTGAATTGCTTCATTACCTCAGCCTTGATCTTCTCAGACATGTCGGGCCTCATTCGACGGACCTTTTGCTTGACCGGTGGACAATCTTCTCTTGTAGGGAGACGGTGAACCACGATATATGTGTCTAGTCCCGGCATGTCTTCATAAGACCAGGCGAAGATTTCAACATACTCGTTCAAAAACTGCACTAAGCGCTCTTTGACGCTTGGTTCCAGGTTGGCACCCACTTTTACTTCCTTCCTGTCTTCCTCTGTCCCCAAGTTGATGGTTTCTAGCAACTCTTCATGAGGCAGAATAGTCCTCTCTTCTTGTTGTAGAAGTCTGGCTAACTCTCCCCGCACTTCATAGTCTTTGTCAACTTCGCACTCAGCATGATTGACCAAAATATTCAGAGTTATCGAAGGCTAAAGCAGAATAGTCACCCATGGAATCCGGAGTGAATGGGTACCTGCATTTGTGAGTGTGGGTGTGTGTAAGGGATAGCCATCCTTAAACAAAATAAAATGCAAAAGGAAAGAAAATGAACACAACAGTTTAGATGAAGACGTCCAATGATTCATTAAAACATGGCATATGATAATGAAGAAAATCAAGCCCTTACAAATGGACCTACATGCCCCAGGCAAGGCATGAGGTGAAAAGAGTGTGCGAATTGTTTAGTTATTACAGACCGAGAAATAGGAAATTGTTCAAAGATAAAATTACTGGTTGATAAAGTTGATGGGAATAAAATCCTTTGCTTCCCAGTTGCTTAAACCCCCTTCGACGGTTGGAAAGATCGAATCTGAGAAGTTGTCCTCTTCATATTCATCTTCTACAACATTAATTTCGTGGTGAGTGATCCTTACAGGTGGCCCTCCAGTCTTGGAACGACGCATAGCCTTGTGTCCTGCAGCTGTAAACCCTAGTCCAAATTTGTACGTCTTATGGGGAAAATCAGGCAATTTCCCCCATACTATACTCTTCCCTTCTTTGATTACCGCCTCTGCGTCCTTGAGAGATGCCATCCTAGGCACATGCTTGGGAACGATAGGCACCTCAACCATTGTCTTCGCAACTGCTACCTCAGGAGAAACTTCCTCAAAATGTTGGAAAGGCGTTTCGATGAACTCGCCATCCAATTCCACATAGCGAAAGGAATTGAGGTGACTTATCATGTACTCTTCCTCACCGTGCACCGTTATAATCTTACCCTTAACAAGATATTTCAGCATTTGGTGCAAAGAGGAGGTAACTGCCCCGGCATAATGGATCCACGGTCTTCCTAACAAACACGAATATGACGGATGGATGTCCATCACATAAAATGTGGAGTTGAAAACTTATGTGCCTACTTTGATAGGAATGTCAACCTCTCCATGAACCATTCTTTTGGACCCATCAAAGGCCCTAACAACGATGTTACTAGGTTTGAGGGTCAACCCTTCGCAGTCCAAACGGTCCAACGCTTTCTTCGGCAGCACATTCAAGGAAAAACCAGTATCAACTAAGACATGGACGAGGGTGGTTCCCCTGCATTCAACTGAGACATGTAGCGTGTCATTGTGTTTCCTTCCTTTAGGAGTTAAGTCAGCATCAAAAAAGCCAAGGCCATTATCAGCAGTAAGACTGGCCACACACTCCTGAAACTGGTCAGCCGAAGTTTCTTGGGGCACGTGTTCCACTTTCAAAAATTTGATCAGGGCCTTAACATGGGCCTCAGAGCAGAGTAGAAGAGCCAACATTGAAATTTTAGAAGGGGTCTGCCCTAACTGTTCCACGACGTCGTAGTCACTCTTTCTGATTATTTTCAAGATTTCATCCATTTCTTTCTGGGTGGTTTCGGGGATAACCACAGAATGAGCCTTCGTCCTGACAGGCTCTTCTAGTATCCCCTTACCCTTATTGGTAGTATCAGTAGATGGTCTAACTTCAGGAGTATCCAATTATTCAATTATCGGGTCTCGCACAGATGACTTAACAGGTGCAGAAGCTTTCGAGGGTCCGAAAACTGCTCGGGAGGGAGCAATCTCCGGAGAAAAGATTCGGCCGCTGCGGGTTATCTTGCTTGTACCCGCAATGTTCCCTACATCAGGGTTTTCTTCTTCAGAATCCTCTTGGACTGCTTCAATCTGTTTGATACCATGATAAAAGATTTCTCCTCCATAGTTCCATGGTATCGTTTTGCTAGATTGATACGGGACAGGTCCCGGCATGGTGATTTTTAATGGTACAGCTTTAGGGTCGGGCGTAATCCTGACATGCCTTTTGCAAGCCTTGGGAGGATTGTCGGAAATGGTTATGATTGCAATATCGTTGGTTGAAGTAGCAAAAGTAGCAGGAGTAACAGGAGTGAAGGTATCAACAAGGGTTTTTTGGAAGAGTATCTGTTGGGTATCCATCAGGCATTGGACACCTGATTTCAACATTGGGCAGTCAGCTCGTATGTTCAAACAAAAGTAACAGTCCTTCTCGCAGCCTGGGAATATCCCGGCTCTCATCAAATTCTCTTTAATCACTAGTAACGGAGTCAAAAGATCAGCAACATCAGTAACATGAAGGTCTTCCATAACGGCATGAACATTATGACCGTGCTTGGGCATCAAAGCATATATCATATTGGGCTTCTCAGGAGCATCAAATTCTACTTCCTTTGCGTCAATCAGGTCTTGGATATTGTTCTTAAGCGCCCAACAATTATTGGTATCGTGCCCAACACAGTCAGAGTGGTAAGCACACTTGGAATTGAAGTGGTAGTATGGAGAGGAGGTATTAGGGTTCTTTGGCGCTTCCTTCAAACTGGTCAGATTCAACTTTAACAAATGAGGGAGTACTTGAGCGGGCGTCATGTTGATTCAAGTGAACTGCCATTGTGGCCTTTCTACCCGTTGTTGATTAGGTCTTGACTGATTGTCGTGAGGTTGATCATTTGAAGAGTTTTGAATCATCACAGCCCCTACAGTTGGTCGGCGCTCGGTTTTTCCCTGACTTTTCTGAGAGTAAACAGTAGAGGCCTCCTTCTTAGCTGGGAAGATTTTCTTGACAGCGGTGGACGCGGAGGCATCTTTCTGGATCTTACCACTTTTAATACCGGCCTCGACCCTTTCGCTGGTCAGAATTAGTTCAGTAAATCCCGCGGAGGAACTCCCAATTAAATGATTGAAGAAATGGCCAGACAGGGTCCCCAGAAACATGTCAACCAACTCCCTATCTGACAATGGTGGCTGCACCCTTCCAGCCAGATCACGCCACTTCTGAGCATACTCTTTAAATCCTTCATTGGAAGCCATCCCCATACTCTGTAGTTGAGTACGAGTGGGCGCCAAATCAGCATTGTATTGGTATTGATGGTAAAAAGTAGCAGCTAAGTCTTCCCAATTATGGACCTCAGATCTCTCGAGTTGATAGAACCAGTCCAATTGTGTGCCTGACAAACTGTCTTGGAAAAAGTGTACCCAAAGGTCTTTATCAGATGAGTGGGGTTGGATCTTTCTGACATACGATCTCAGATGCATCTTTGGGAAGGACAGGCCATCATACTTAGCAAATGTTGGTACTTTGAACTTGGGAGGGATAACAATCCCAGCGACCAACCCTAGTTCTTCAAAATCTAAACCAGGTACCCTCTGTAACTCCATGGCATCCAATCTATCCTCCAGATTCTTACATTTATCATCCGCCGAGGGATATTGTTGTTCGGAGTAATCTTCGTCTTCTTCCTCTTCCTCCTCTTCAACTTCAGATTCAGACGGTATCGCGGCTCCTTTTCCTTTACCAGCCCCTTCATCAGACATTGAGGGGAACTCGAGAACTTTTCTAGCGTTGCTTTCAAACCTTCTTCCAAAAGTGGCTACTCCGGGCCTCTTCTTCTTTTTCTCTTTATTCTTCTCCAACAGTGCTTTGAGGTCCTCTTGACCCTTTTCTAAGGTCATGAGGAGTTGCTGGAATTGAGAATTCTGTGCTTGCAAATCCTTAACCGTCTGCTCCAAATCCATCTTGCTGAAATAAACAGCAGAAAGATAAGGAAACCTGGTGTGAAGACCATGTTATGCATATGATGAATGGTATGTTATTCATGTAATGCATTTAAGGATTTAGAAATTCAAATTTTTTGCAAACAAAAAGGAACACATGTCATATTAAGAAGAAATTTTTAGTACATAAGTGCCCCATGGGCAGAATATTACAAAATTCTTAATGTAAAAAGACATTGTGCATCCTCTTTGGTGCGATGTAAGTGTTGAGAGTTTCCTCCTCATGAAGTCGGCGGGTAAGCTCCAAAACCTTCTTCTCACTGGCATAAAAGCTGGCTTCAAAAGTATTCTGTTCTTCCTTGAGTTGGATCCAACTCTTTGGCATTTCTTCCCATGATGTTGGCATGTTAGGATGTAGGATGGTGTATGGAACCTCTCCTTCCATAACAGGCTATTTGATCAAAGGGAGAATGTGAGGGTATGGCATCATAAGATTCTGGGCGCGGGTTCGTACCCACTTGAGGTAAGGCTCAAGAGGGATGAAATTTTTGTGCCCCAGTGTCTTACTATCCACCTTGTTGGGCATCCTCCAAGCTCTTCTGAATCTTTGTCGAAGTCCTTGCGCATCGTTGTCAAAGTCAAAAACTAGGTCAGGAATCAACATGTTATGAGGGCCATCCCTCCGAGCATAACCAAACTGTCTTAGAGCTAAACAAGGGTTGTAGGTAATGCCTCCCCTAATGCCAAGTAGTGGGACATTAGGGAATTCCCCACAACGGTCAATGATGATGACATTTTCTTTGGACCGAGAACACCAATGTACATCAGAATGTGTGAGGTCATCAACCGTTGTGACCACCTTAAACCCTGTTCATTCTTCAAAACTGATTATGGAAGGTGAGAAATAAACCACCTTGCTAGGAGAGGAGTACAACACATGAGAACACCTCTTTTACTCATTGTTCGTGTGTAAAATGAGTGTAGGATGTCCCCAAGCAATGTAGGTATAGGATTCCTGGATATGAAAATCTTGACAGCATTCACATCTATAAGTTGGTCAGGGTTTGGGAACAAGACCAACCCATAGATAAGGAGTGCCACAATCTCTTCAAAGGCTTGTAGATCAAGGGAATTCCAGCAGTCTTGTGCCTTCTCAAATAGAAACTTTTCCAAGAAACCCTTGACACCACTCCTGGTTTCCCAATGTCCCTTGATGTCAGATGGTTGCAAGTGTAATGCTTGAGCAACATCTTCAGGCTTTGGTTCTTTTTCCGTACTGTTGTAGGGTAGTTGATGAAGAATAGGAATTCTCAGGAGTTGAGAAAATTCCTCCAAAGTGGGTACTAGTTGATAATCAGGGAATGTGAAACAGTGGTGTAGGGGGTCAAAGAACTGGAAGAGAACTTTCACCATGTCTTCTTCAATGTTGGAGTTGACTAAGATGAGAAGTCTACCATGTCTTTCACTGAAGAGAGAATTCTCTGGAATCCTAGAAGTAAACTCCTTGAGTTGAGGAGGGATTCTCACAAGGTTGACTTGAATTGTTTTCCTACGAAGAGATTCCATGACCTACAAAACAAGAACAAAGATGAAGATCCAAACCCTTAAAATGGTTAGTGGATGCATATGATGCTTTATGATGTTCATGATGTATGCACAATGTTGTACCCCAAAATTTGCCCTCCCATATTCTTCAAGAAATTGCCAAGTCAAACTGCAAAAATTCCCCAAGGGTTGCACAGTGCAAGAGCCTCCTAAGCAGTCAAGATTAGGGTTTTGGTTTTGCTCAAGAAAATGAAGTTTTCAAAGGTCCAATCAAGTCTCACATGCCCATAAATATGGTCAAACGTCCTCATACAAAGTTTCAAGACATTCAGCTTAAAATTGCACAGTCAGAAACCCTAATTGCACTACAGTCAACTGTAGGGGCAAAATGGTCATTTGGCAGTCAAAAGTTCAAATTTTTGGTCAACATATCATTTTGAAGCCACAAACATCATTTGATCAATGCTTGATCATGATTCTCAAAGTTTGGCTCAAAAATCATCAAGATACAAAAGTTTCCTTATTTGGACAGTTGGAAAAGTCAACTGTAAATTGACCAGGGCATAACTTTCACATGGATTATCAGAAAAATTCCATCCAAAGCTCATTTTGAAGAGAAAGACATTTCCTACAACTCATCTTCATACTTCAAGTCCAAGAAATTCTCTCACAAAAAGTTATCAATCTCAACATTATAGGTCATTTTCAAAAGTCAACAAAAAGATACTTTAAGTAAAAGGCCATAACTTGAGATTGGTAAATCAAAATGACATGGGACCAAAGACATTGGTTAGAGGACTCAAAGACCTTTCCAAAATGTCCAAGAACATGAGAAAAGCTTAAAAATTGAGCAAGTTATGCCTTGTGGAAGTTGGGAAATGTTTGGACATTTTCAAAAGTCAACATTACTTCAAATGACCTAAAATTGCTAATGGGCCCATTTTTCTTCCATAATTCATCATCCATGGCATGTGCACGACCACTTGGCCCAAAGGGAAGTATTTCTTCATTTTTTATTTATTTATTTGAATTTTTATTTATATTAATTCATTTAAATCAAATTAAATATATGGAAAATACTTAACCTAAAGTTTTAAATCTTTTTGTGCATGTTTTATACTCAATAATTCGTGCCTAGCCAAATAAGGAAAGATTTGGATTGATTAGATCATAATTGATACAAAAACACATGGAAAATATTTGAAAAATAAAGCTTGGAAATCAAATCTCAAAATCATGAATACAAGAGATTCTGATCAAATTTGTTAACCTAATTGATTCATTACATAAGCCTAAACATAACCCTAATGCTTTGGACCCTGGAAGCTGCACAGAAAACCATAATCAAACTTGGAATTTTGGTTAAAAAACTCAATACTGAAAACCCTTTTGCAGGTTGATCCAAGGCTTAATAGTTGTTCAAACACCTTCCTGGAGGTCCACTGAACGTTTTCCAATCGCAAACATCCATCAAAACTCAAAGAATCGTTGTACAGAAACTGACTTTTCTTGCTTTTTTTTTTACAATCGTGCATCTTCATTTATGCATTTTTAATAATTTTTAATATGTGATTCATACTCCTCATGCAATTCCAAAGCTAACCCAATGATTCAATTGTGTTTTTATGCTGTGTACGCGATTATGCCATGTTTGTTTTCTAGGGTTTACAGAGCTTCAAATTAGGGGTTTTGTAACAAGGAAAAATTAGAACCCCTGACCACCACCATTGGAATCAACGCGTTTGGACGAACAAGAACCAACCCTCGCGCTCAATTTATGAGTGTCTGAGGGCTAATCGCTATTTTCCCTAAAGATGCCTAAAGGAACGCGTAGAAAAACGTTGCCTAATGTATTTGCGTTTCAGGAACATGAAGAAGATGAACTCGTGGCAATATGTGATAAGCTGGTTTGAATCTCGCGCGCAAAGTCCATTAATGCATTGGTTTTCTTTTATAATATTTGTTATTCATTATATATTAACAACGCGTGGAATGGCTCAGTGGCGAGCGTAGCTATTGATAATGTTAATGACCTGGGTTCGATCCCAGGTCTTCACCCTTTCCATTTGTTTTTTTTAAATTAACATTCATGTGCAGCATAAGCGTTGTGGTCCACCCTACGCCTCCCAGAATCTAACATCCACGTGCCCCTGGAGATCCAATCAAGGGCTACAATATGAAGCGCATCATAAGCCTGGTCAACGCTTCAGCATGCTACCAGAAAAAGTCCAAACAGGCCAATGCTATTGGGCCGGATTTCTCAAGATTACACCTCCATATTGGGGACTGCAACCCCCTAGGTTTGTCATATCTTTTTTTATTTTATTTCTTTTAATTATTATTTGTTAATTTAATTATTATTTTCATAAAATTATAAAATACAATAAAAATCAGAAAAAAGGAAAAAATACAATAAATATTTTTGTTTTAATATTTTTCATAAATAAATTGTGTATAATTATTTAGTTTTAAATTAGGTTGTAATTTTAATTCTTTTCATGATAAAATCTAAAAAACATAGAATTAGGTTTAATTAATGTTTTTATTCCTTTTTAATTTTTCTTTTTTATAATAATATTATTTATTTTATAATTAAATTTGTATATAAAAATTAGGGTTAATTTAGGTTAAATTCTAATGTTTTCTTAATAAACTAAAATAAAATAAAATTAGGGTTAGCGTTTAATTTCAATTAATTTTTTCTATTAAATCCTAAAATACTAAAAAACACCAAAAACAATTTCTTTTCTTTTTTTTAATTAATTAATTCATGTAATTTTAATATTTTGCAAAAGGGTCCAACGCCCTCGTTCTTAATTTCTTATTAATTCGCATTATTATTTTATTCCGTTTAAATATTCATGTATCTCTCCCGAAGCCATGTAAATTACTTCTCGCACTTTTAATTCTTTATTTTCTTTACTTTATTTATTTTCTATCAAATCGGGTTCGAGAAACTTTTGGCGATGTGGACCCGCGCCGTTTGTAATAGCTTAGAATTTACTTTCCTTGCAACTTTTTAACTGTTAAACAAATGGCATGAAAGAATGTATGGACAAAATAAAAACAAACGCTAGAACACCAATAACATGACAAGATAAATGCAAATGAAAACGACACACGAATCGCACACACCACCCCTAGGGTACGCCTCACTGTTGCCTTGCCTCGAAAGGTGATCGTCGAGTAGAGGACGTCTTAGTAAGTCCTCATGATCCGGGAACCTGGCATGAGGGTAGCTTCTAAGGTGTCTTCCCATTGCTCTGGTGATCACCATGTCCCGAACCTCGAATTGACCCGAACACCTCCAACGGTGGTGCTACCTACCTCTCAATGGTGGGATGGCACTACTTTAAGGACATTTACACAGACGAATTCCTTAGGGTAGGTAGGTTCTCGTAGATACTTGCTCTAATTTAAAAACAAATCAAAAATACTTTTCACACCGACACCTTTTCAAAAAGCTTTCGAAAGCAATTTTTCAAACACTCTTGAGGACCGATACAAGAGTCGAACTGGAATTTTCAAAGAAACTTTTTTAAAACCCACAGTTGAAAAGCAAACAAACCATTTTTGAAAACACAAGTGAGCAAGTATCTAAGAGCCCATGGATAACCATGGATAGAAAGGGTGCTAACACCTTCCCTTTCTATAATCTACCTCCCGAACCGAGAGCAATCTCTTTAAGGAATTTTTCTGTGCTTTTGTCCTTTCCATTTGGAGAAAATAAAAGACGGTGGCGTCTCTTGCTTCCGCGACATTTCGCGAACCAGCGTTATACAGTCAGTTCCAGATCCACCGATCACAGAACTGGCGACTCTGCTGGGGAATGAACTTAAAGTGAGGTGTACCTTAGGGTTAGTTCATAACTGTGTTTTCAATTGTATTGACTTGTCTGCTTTATTATTGTGGGTTGCATGGGAGTTACATAGATCCTAACCCGGATCTGGGGATACCCTGTTTAGGTAGCATAAGCTGTGAGGGACCTGTCCGGCGTATACCGACATGGGTGAAGCAGTGGCTACGTTGGTGTGGCGCCTTGGTCTATACCGATATCCCTCGTGTTGAAACGGGGAGAATATGGGTCTTCCAAGGAGTCATTAAGCACCAACAACCTTAGAACCTTAATTGACACAACTTGGCCATTAGAACAGTAGCAGTATGCTACGCCCATTGAGGCTAAACTCTCGTGATGGTTCTGGCCGCAAGAAAAGATTGCGATGCTGGAGTTATGACCGATTGAGGGTAGTCAATGATATTGGGATCCTCTAAGAACCCGGTTACTTTAATAGGACAGGTATGAACCAACAAACTGAAAGAGGGTAGTACCTAGACCTCATGCTGGCCTAAACTTTAAGGGCTTCTCTTGTGTGACTTGTGCGCCTTCGTACTTGACTACTTGCATGCTTTATCTGACACATGAACTATTTGCAGGTTTTATTTTAGTCCTTAATTGGGACCCATGACAGGGCTTACTAAGCTTCTTGCAGTTTTTTGTCATAGTCCTTAATTAGGACTCATAACAAAGTTTACCAAGTTTCTCGCAGGTTTTGTTTATAGTCCTCAACTGGGACTCATGACAGGTTTTACTTGATTTTCTTGCAGGTTTCTGTGTATAGTCCTTAATAAGGACTCATAACGGGGATTATTCATATTACCCCATGCATCATGACATCATACCATTGCATACATCCTAACCCATTTCAAGGATCTCAAAGGCTTGTGATGCAGGTCATGATAAATCAAACATCTAGCAAGGGGCAAAGAGGATTTATTTTCCCCTAGCCAAAGTTGTCAGGGGCTATGACCCACTGGATATGGTGAGCTTTGACTCTTGAAGAAGGTTCCCTTAACCAAGGTTGTTTGGAAATCAAAACCAGACATGATGACTAAAGTCAGGGGCTATGACCCACTTGATATGGTGAGCCTTTGACCCTTTGAAGAAGGACTCTCAACAACATGCAGTTCCTTCAACCAAACTACCGGACCCGAGTTCTAACAAATTTTCTTGTTTACCCCGCGGGATCCTTGAAAACATTGCATGCATGTCATACACATCATTACATAACAGGTATCTTTGTTGCAGGTCACTTACCTTTCTCGCTGTTTATTTCAGCAATGGCCTTCCAACCAGATAACCAGGATTGTCTTACTCAA
The DNA here is from genome assembly GCA_948472305.1 of Vicia faba. Lineage (NCBI taxonomy): Eukaryota > Viridiplantae > Streptophyta > Magnoliopsida > Fabales > Fabaceae > Vicia > Vicia faba. The sequence goes on from OX451738.1 coordinate 1,092,489,805, forward strand.
GAGACTCGGTTCGGGGAAATCCTCCCGAATCTATCCAAGGGGCAGGAGGCGCTAAGGACACTTCTCATGGAGACCTTTGTCAGGAACAGTGCTGAGGATGAAAGGTTGAAACACCTACAAGCTGAGATGGATGCAATGAAAGCCCAAATGTTGGGGCAGAGGAATGCCATTCAAGGTTTAGCTCAAAGACAAGACGAGCTCCGGTTTCTCGTCAACCAACTACTTCAGGGTAACCAACTGGGGCAAACGTCTAAGGATAAAAAGCCAGTCACCGTTCGACCATCTTTGAGACAAAGAGGCAAGGAGAAAGCTCCTCGTATGGCTTCAGTATCACCCATTCAGTATCAACCTCACCAGCTTCAGCCAGACAAGCCCAAAAGGCAATTCACCAAGCTCAACGTGTCGCTGCCTCAAGCCTTACAACAACTGCTGAGGTTGAACTTAGTAACTCTAAAGGATCCTCCTAAGAATCCCAACAGGACACCTTCAAGGTATGACCCCAATGCCCACTGTGCTTATCATTCTGACAGCCCGGGGCATGCTACAGAGGACTGTTGGACTTTGAAGAATAAAATCCAGGATCTGATTGAGGAAGGAGCTGTGGAATTCACCCAAGATGGCCAGGCTGAGTGCTTCTACCACCCCTACAGGAGACACCATTTGAAGTGACGAACCCTGAGATTAGGAAATTTTCGTTCATTCGAATGTTCAAGTTGCAATTTTTCTTTTGTTCAAACCTTTATTCATGTTAAACATTGTTATCACATTAATACATCGCTTATGTCTATTTTGAAGCAATATATTCGTATTCACTAAACGCAAATTATTTTCATATTTTTTCTGATGATCAACTCTTGACTAATAATTCTAAGCCTCTTGAGGGAGGATGACGAAAACGATACCATAATCTACAGTATGCTTTTGAACAGACCCCGCTGATGAGGTACAGGCATTGTTTCAATCCCTAAACACTGGAGTTATAAGGATGATAATCCCTCGTCAACCCCTCTGAGCCAAAGAAGTAGGAGTTTTATTTTCGAAAATCAAAACCCGTAATCATAACCTGGGGCAGGGTAGTCTCTCAGTTGAATCCAAGTGCATAACGAATGGCACCAAAGGAGTCCTTACAAAACAAAGAAAGACAGTGATGGTTCAGAACAATCATAAGGATAGGCAGTCATTATCAAAAAAAAAAAAATCATAAATAAAAAGCCCAAAAAGTCTAAACCTACAAAGGGGACTTACGAAACTGGGGCATCCCGCTGACTGTAAATTCAAAAAAGAAGCAGTCAGGAAAAAAATAGGGACAATGAAATCAAAAAAAAGAAAGAGGTCATACAAACCCTCAACAATAACCAAAAAAGGAATGACTGCCTATTCCAAATAAATCATCAATATCCGAACCATCACCGGAAAATCAGAGCAAAGACTCAAACAAGGTCTAACGTATGATCAACTGAGTTTAGGTTTGGAGAACATCACGAAGAGCGGATGGGTACAAATAATTTGAGCCTTTATCCTTTGTTTCTTAAACCGTGAACCAGGCCACGATATAACCCTTAAAAGTCCTAGCTGAAGCATGGGTTAGTTCGAAAGCATACTGTTACGAAAGGTATCCTGACTCCTTAAGGCTTACTATAAAGAAGAAGTTGACATCACGTTTTACAAACATTTACTTGTTTTATGAAAAAGAATGAATTTTCAAAATCTTCAAGACAGACATAAGCTTTGCATTTTTAACATAACTTTGTTTGCATATGACTTTTTGTTTGAACAGCATAGAAGTTCGCACGACGAATGCCTAATGAAAAGAAGTACCTCCAATCAGGGGCAGACATGAGCATGGTCCATCATCTGGGGCAATCCAATCAAGATTCGGAGAATCTCTCAAAGGCCAAATAGCCTGGGGCAAATCTCCGCCTGAGTCCCTTGGGGCATTTCAACGACGAATCTGGCCTGATCAAACACCTTCTGGTGGCATGACAAAACACTTCTAACAGGGGCAACTCCCTACATTTTGAGAACATGGACATAGTCGAAAAGATACTATGCATAATCAAAGACCCGCTAGGTTGACACACCTAGGCAAAAATAAGGGCTTCCCGGCGAACCAAAAGGGTTCGGGCAAAATGAAGGGATGAAATGAAAAAATCTGTACACCCGGTAAGTCGAAAACCTGAAAAGGCGGCTTGGGCAAAAATGGGTATCCCGGTGGACTGAAAACCCGAAAGGGCGGTCCAGGCAAAAGTTAGGGATCAAAGCGTACGACTATGTCCTGTCATCTTGTCACCTGCCTACCAGAAGAAGGTTTGACCCTCAACAATTATCAGCATCCCACATATGCCTTCTCCCATAGAAACAAGGGCAATAATGGGTGGTCTAAGCAATCTGATTGTTCTATCCTCCAAAATATCAAGGTGAGTTCAGCTGAAGAACATAATCCGTACATCCCAATTCCCCAGAGAGTGAGCCAGCAAGTCAGTACACTCTCCTCAAGCAAACCTACATTCAGTCTTAAGGAAGTTGAGTATCCTCCAACAGATCTCAACATTCTCCAGCAGCATATATACATATATTCTCAACAAGCATCCCCGGCAATCCTGGTCTAAAGATTGTTCCCCGGCGGCATATCAAACATTCAAAGGAATCACTTCCCCCGCAGCTCAAAACTTCCCCAGGAGAGTCCAATCCAGGTTCCCCAGGAAAGTTGGAATTCATCTCCCCCAAGCAATAAGCTTATCCCCAGTAGATTCTGGAAGCTTATCCCCTCGCAGAGCACGAACGCGTCGTCCGGCTTTATTTAAAGAGTTGTTTTCTTAACAGGATATAACTGGGTTATCCTCAGCCAAAAGCCACGGAAAGAGCGTCCTTGACGAAGTCTTCTTACCCCAGCGAAGTCTATCAATACTTCCAATACAACAAGAGTATCCCCAGCGAGTTACTACTAACAACTCAGCAAAGTATCTCTCTCCCCACAGAGTATTTCTCCCCAGCAAGATCGTCATAGTATTGTTCTCCCCGCAGAACCTTCCATTTGCCAAGTTTATTCCTCAACGGAGCCATCTTCTCCTACCGGTATTCTTGGAATTATCATCCCCAGCGGAAGCGAAAGCTTATTCTTCAACATCAGCCCAGGAGTGACTTCCCGGCACCCGTCAAGGATTTACTTTCCTAGACGAAAAACATATTCATAAAACATCACATACATCATTATATCATGCATGTACACATCATATCATACAAATCTCATTTATGTTGAGAACATCATTGCTCGATCCATATCATGCATTGCATATGACTGACTTCTACCTTTCAGGGAAGATGCAGTTAAATTCTCAATCAAGACCTATACCGGTTCAGTTAATCAATTCCAAAGATTTCTTATCCAGTCCAAGGCCTTCTCTAGTCCAGCTAAATCGACCCCAAACAGATTTTTCTGATGAAGACTCAGTAGAAGTTATTTTTAGGTTTTTCTTTAAGATTATAATTTCCTATTGGTTCTCTCTCCGACGGTGCATGAGATTTCCATTTTAGGTTTTTCTTTGAGATTATATTTTCCTATTGGTTCTCTCTCCGACGGTGCATGAGATTTCCATTTTAGGTTTTTTCTTTGAGATTATAATTTCCTATTGGTTCTCTCTCCGACGGTGCATGAGATTTCCATTTTAGGTTTTTCTTTGAGATTATATTTCCCTATTGGTTCCCTCTCCGATGGTGCGTGAGGTGATAATTCCTTTTTAGGTTAATTTTCCTATTGGTTCCCTCTCCGATGGTGTGTGAGGTGATAATTCCTTTTTAGGTTAATTTCCTATGGTTCCCTCTCTAATGGTGCGTGAGGTGATAATTCCTTTTTAGGTTAATTTTCCTATTGGTTCCCTCTCCGATGGTGCGTGAGGTGATAATTCCTTTTTAGGTTAATTTCCCTATTGGTTCCCTCTCCGATGGTGCGTGAGGTGATAATTCCTTTTTAGGTTAATTTTCCTATTGGTTCCCTCTCCGATGGTGCGTGAGGTGATAATTCCTTTTTAGGTTAATTTCCTATGGTTCCCTCTCCGATGGTGCGTGAGGTGGTAATTCCTTTTTAGGTTATAATTTCCTATGATTTCCTCTCCGATGGTGCGTGAGGTGATAATTCCCTTTTAGGTTATAATTTCCTATGATTTCCTCTCCGATGGTGCGTGAGGTGATAATTCCCTTTTAGGTTATAATTTCCTATGGTTCCCTCTCCGATGGTGCGTGAGGTGATAATTCCCTTTCAGGTTATGATTTCCTATGGTTCTCTCCCCGACGGTGTGTGAGATGTAATTCCCTTTCAGATTATAATTTCCTTTGGTTCTCTTCCCGATACTGCGAAGATGGTAATTCCCACCAAGATTTTCTCAACGAGCGTTGTTGAAGTTAAAAGTCACCCAAGGTTCTCTTACCATTCATGCTAAGGTAGTAACCATCCCTGGTTCATTCAGCATCTTGTGAAGCTCCAGACTCAGGACATATCTATACCAAGCATCTGAAAACCGACTCCTACAACATGTCAGGTACTCATTTTTCTGTTTTGTAGGTACGCAAGTTCTCGCTAAGGAATCTCTTATGCGATCAACGTCCAGATGGCATCTATAAGCCCATCATCCTATTCATCAACCTCTAAATGGCATCTATAAGCCCATTCCATCACACTGCTACTATGTGATCGCAAATTTCTAGGCACTCTAGTGTTCAATCATCTTCCACCTTCGGATCACGAAAGGCACGTCAGCCAATCTGCATCCTCAGGTCTAAGAAGATTGAACAGGGGCAACTGTTGTACCCAAAAATTTGCCCTCCCATATTCTTCAAGAAATTGCCAAGTCAAACTGCAAAAATTCCCCAAGGGTTGCACAGTGCAAGAGCCTCCTAAGCAGTCAAGATTAGGGTTTTGGTTTTGCTCAAGAAAATGAAGTTTTCAAAGGTCCAATCAAGTCTCACATGCCCATAAATATGGTCAAACGTCCTCATACAAAGTTTCAAGACATTCAGCTTAAAATTGCACAGTCAGAAACCCTAATTGCACTACAGTCAACTGTAGGGGCAAAATGGTCATTTGGCAGTCAAAAGTTCAAATTTTTGGTCAACATATCATTTTGAAGCCACAAACATCATTTGATCAATGCTTGATCATGATTCTCAAAGTTTGGCTCAAAAATCATCAAGATACAAAAGTTTCCTTATTTGGACAGTTGGAAAAGTCAACTGTAAATTGACCAGGGCATAACTTTCACATGGATTATCAGAAAAATTCCATCCAAAGCTCATTTTGAAGAGAAAGACATTTCCTACAACTCATCTTCATACTTCAAGTCCAAGAAATTCTCTCACAAAAAGTTATCAATCTCAACATTATAGGTCATTTTCAAAAGTCAACAAAAAGAGATTTTAAGTCAAAGGCCATAACTTGAGATTGGTAAATCAAAATGACATGGGACCAAAGACATTGGTTAGAGGACTCAAAGACCTTTCCAAAATGTCCAAGAACATGAGAAAAGCTTAAAACTTGAGCAAGTTATGCCTTGTGGAAGTTGGGAAATTTTTGGACATTTTCAAAAGTCAACATTACTTCAAATGACCTAAAATTGCTAATGGGCCCATTTTTCTTCCATAATTCATCATCCATGGCATGTGCACGACCACTTGGCCCAAAGGGAAGTATTTCTTCATTTTTTATTTATTTATTTGAATTTTTATTTATATTAATTCATTTAAATCAAATTAAATATATGGAAAATACTTAACCTAAAGTTTTAAATCTTTTTGTGCATGTTTTATACTCAATAATTCGTGCCTAGCCAAATAAGGAAAGATTTGGATTGATTAGATCATAATTGATACAAAAACACATGGAAAATATTTGAAAAATAAAGCTTGGAAATCAAATCTCAAAATCATGAATACAAGAGATTCTGATCAAATTTGTTAACCTAATTGATTAATTACATAAGCCTAAACATAACCCTAATGCTTTGGACCCTGGAAGCTGCGCAGAAAACCATAATCAAACTTGGAATTTTGGTTAAAAAACTCAATACTGAAAACCCTTTTGCAGGTTGATCCAAGGCTTAATAGTTGTTCAAACACCTTCCTGGAGGTCCACTGAACGTTTTCCAATCGCAAACATCCATCAAAACTCAAAGAATCGTTGTACAGAAACTGACTTTTCTTGCTTTTTTTTTTACAATCGTGCATCTTCATTTATGCATTTTTAATAATTTTTAATATGTGATTCATACTCCTCATGCAATTCCAAACCTAACCCAATGATTCAATTGTGTTTTTATGCTGTGTACGCGATTATGCCATGTTTGTTTTCTAGGGTTTACAGAGCTTCAAATTAGGGGTTTTATAACAAGGAAAAATTAGAACCCCTGACCACCACCATTGGAATCAACGCGTTTGGACGAACAAGAACCAACCCTCGCGCTCAATTTATGAGTGTCTGAGGGCTAATCGCTATTTTCCCTAAAGATGCCTAAAGGAACGCGTAGAAAAACGTTGCCTAATGTATTTGCGTTTCAGGAACATGAAGAAGATGAACTCGTGGCAATATGTGATAAGCTGGTTTGAATCTCGCGCGCAAAGTCCATTAATGCATTGGTTTTCTTTTATAATATTTGTTATTCATTATATATTAACAACGTGTGGAATGGCTCAGTGGCGAGCGTAGCTATTGATAATGTTAATGACCTGGGTTCGATCCCAGGTCTTCACCCTTTCCATTTGTTTTTTTTAAATTAACATTCATGTGCAGCATAAGCGTTGTGGTCCACCCTACGCCTCCCAGAATCTAACATCCACGTGCCCCTGGAGATCCAATCAAGGGCTACAATCTGAAGCGCATCATAAGCCTGGTCAACGCTTCAGCATGCTACCAGAAAAAGTCCAAACAGGCCAATGCTATTGGGCCGGATTTCTCAAGATTACACCTCCATATTGGGGACTGCAACCCCCTAGGTTTGTCATATCTTTTTTTATTTTATTTTTTTTAATTATTATTTGTTAATTTAATTATTATTTTCATAAAATTATAAAATACAATAAAAATCAGAAAAAAGGAAAAAATACAATAAATATTTTTGTTTTAATATTTTCAATAAATAAATTGTGTATAATTATTTAGTTTTAAATTAGGTTGTAATTTTAATTCTTTTCATGATAAAATCTAAAAAACATAGAATTAGGTTTAATTAATGTTTTTATTCCTTTTTAATTTTTCTTTTTTATAATAATATTATTTATTTTATTTATTTTATAATTAAATTTGTATATAAAAATTAGGGTTAATTTAGGTTAAATTCTAATGTTTTCTTAATAAACTAAAATAAAATAAAATTAGGGTTAGCGTTTAATTTCAATTAATTTTTTCTATTAAATCCTAAAATACTAAAAAACACCAAAAACAATTTCTTTTCTTTTTTTTAATTAATTAATTAATGTAATTTTAATATTTTGCAAAAGGGTCCAACGCCCTCGTTCTTAATTTCTTATTAATTCGCATTATTATTTTATTCCGTTTAAATATTCATGTATCTCTCCCGAAGCCATGTAAATTACTTCTCGCACTTTTAATTCTTTATTTTCTTTACTTTATTTATTTTCTGTCAAATCGGGTTCGAGAAACTTTTGGCGATGTGGACCCGCGCCGTTTGTAATAGCTTAGAATTTACTTTCCTTGCAACTTTTTAACTGTTAAACAAATGGCATGAAAGAATGTATGGACAAAATAAAAACAAACGCTAGAACACCAATAACATGACAAGATAAATGCAAATGAAAACGACACACGAATCGCACACACCACCCCTAGGGTACGCCTTACTGTTGCCTTGCCTCGAAAGGTGATCGTCGAGTAGAGGATGTCTTAGTAAGTCCTCATGATCCGGGAACCTGGCATGAGGGTAGCTTCTAAGGTGTCTTCCCATTGCTCTAGTGATCACCATGTCCCGAACCTCGAATTGAACCGAACACCTCCAACGGTGGTGCTACCTACCTCTCAATGGTGGGATGGCACTACTTTAAGGACATTTACACAGACGAATTCCTTAGGGTAGGTAGGTTCTCGTAGATACTTGCTCTAATTTCAAAACAAATCAAAAATACTTTTCACACCGACACCTTTTCAAAAAGCTTTCGAAAGCAATTTTTCAAACACTCTTGAGGACCGATACAAGAGTCGAACTGGAATTTTCAAAGAAACTTTTTTAAAACCCACAGTTGAAAAGCAAACAAACCATTTTTGAAAACACAAGTGAGCAAGTATCTAAGAGCCCATGGATAACCATGGATAGAAAGGGTGCTAACACCTTCCCTTTCTATAATCTACCTCCCGAACCGAGAGCAATCTCTTTAAGGAATTTTTCTGTGCTTTTGTCCTTTCCATTTGGAGAAAATAAAAGACGGTGGCGACTCTTGCTTCCGCGACATTTCGCGAACCAGCGTTAAACAGTCAGTTCCAGATCCACCGATCACACACAAGAACATGTACAAGCAAGTCACACAAAAACCCTAGTTTCAGGCTTGCATGAGGTTTCATAGGTAAATAACCTCTTTGAGTTTAGTTGGCTCAAACCTGTCCTATAAATAGTAACCGGGTTCTAAGGAGCTAAATATCACTGGATTGTTTTCTATGTTCATTATTTTGGTTTAGCCACTTAACTAGCGACCAAAATATTCCAAGAAAACAATCCTCAATGAGTGTAGTATCGAGTATCTACCAACTTCGGACTGCACCAAAGCCGATCATCTCACTACCCCTAATAAAAGGCCAAGATGGTCAAGTAAGGTTCTAAGAGTTCATTAGTGCTTCATGACATCACTCAACGGCCCCGTATTTTCTTTGATTGACTCAAAGGCTACCGGTACTCACAAATATGTCGCACTAATATAGCTATTGCTTCAACCATGTCGATATACCCCGCACAGTTTCCACAACGTATTGCTATTTACCTATGAATGTTTCCTAAATCCGGGTAGAGGATTTCAAGCCCAAACAAGAGAACCAAATGTAAAGCAATCAAATCAAACAATATAATCATGCAAAGGGTGATCTAAGCCCTAAGGTCACTCCACTTTTAAAGTTCCCTAGCAGAGTCGCCAGTTCTGTGATACAGTGGGAGAACTGACTTGGGATTTTACGTTTGTGTTCGCAAATGTTTCAGTTTAGCAAGAGTCACCATCGACTTTTTATTTTATCCTAAGGAAAGGTCAAAAAGCACATGAAAGACCTTTGAGTTGTTTTCTTGGGTTCGGGGAGTAGATTATAGAAAGGGAAGGTATTAGCACCCTTTCTATCCATGGTTATCCAAGGGCTCTTAGTTACTTACTTAGATCACTTGCTTTGCTTTCCAATTGTTTGAAATGGTGTTCTTCAATTGTTTGAAATGGTGCTTTGTGTGTGGTTTTGAAAGATGTTTTGAAAAGAGGCCATCATTGTGGCAACCTTTGTAATGATTCTTGTTTGAATGTATACAAAGGTGTTTTTGTCTTTTGAAAAGTTTTCAATGTTTTGAAAGTAGGGTTTTGAAATTTGTGTAGTGAAGTGTGTTTTGAAGATAGCAAGGATGTTTTTGCAAGTTTTGATCAAGTAACTAAGAGTTGTCTACCCTATTTTACTCAACAATCTTTCTTATGCTTTTAACCCTTTTAACAGTGTTATTTCACCATTGTATTTGGTGAACAACCTTGTGTTAGGATGTTAAACGAGACAGGCGCGGGTCATCGTATAGACCATGATAGCAATAATGTTAAGTATTTTTGGCAATTTTCTTGAGGGACTTGATCATTTTTGTTTAGGCAACCTAGATAGCGTCATCGAGGGACTATGATCTTTGTTTTGTTTTTGTTTTACCAAAGTACTTGACATGCATATCATGACCCATTTTTGAAGGCAACAAGTGGATTGAAACCCTAGGGGTGCAAGTGTGCATTGTGTTTGTTTTTCATGCATTTTGTCTTTGATTAGGTCAAACTATTTGTTGATTTGATTTTTCGCATACAAACCCTAAGTCTAATCATGACATAATTGAAAGCATTTAAAGGTCCTAGAATTTAAATTCTACACTATTACAACATGATATAGGGAGGGGAGTACAAATTTGAATTGGGGATTATTTTGCAAGAAATTAAATCCTAAATTATTACAACCATATTGAATATATAAGGCATAATATTTAAATGCACAATATTTAAATAAATATAATAAATAAATATTAAATAAAATGTATTATGCAAAAAAGTTTTTATTTGTTCATGTATGCAAAAAGTATTTTTTATGTAAAGAAATGTAAAGAACTTAAATAAAAAGTTAATTTATTTGTTTTTAGGGCAAAAAAACCCTAATTCTTTAAGAAAATAAATATAATGTATTATTTATGTATTAACATGTATAAAAATGAAATATATCCAAAAAAGTTATTTTTTAATATAAATAATAATAAAAATAAAAGATAATATTTTTGTGTTTTTATTTCTAAGTTTTTAATAAAACAAAAGTATATGTGTATATATATACATATTAAATATGTTAAATATGTAAAAAATAAAATAAATTATTTACAAAAATAAAATATATTCAAGAAAATGTTTTCAATGTGAATAAAAATAAGAAATGGAATAAAAGTATTATTTTCAATATTTTTAAATTTAAACAAAATAATATAAAAGTATATAAAATGTTTTTATGCTAGTAAAAATAAAAATAAATACCAAATAAATGTAAAAAATTATGAAAATATTTTTGGATCATTTTTATGTTTGAAAATAAAATATAAAAGTCAGAAATGAAATAAAAATATAACAATAATAAAAATACAAGAAATGGGCCAGGGGGTGTGAAGCTGAAAAATGCAAGTGTTAGAAGCAAAATTAACCAGGCCCAGCCCAGAAACTTCATCTTCTTCCTCTGTTCAAACACCAAAACGCGCATTTTCCACACAAACTTGTATCTCCTGATTCAGTGCTTTTTTGACAAAACTCAAAACATAAAACTTGTAGAGCATCAAACAACAAATCTAACCATATAAAAAACTTAAGCTAACTCTCAAAGACCAGAGAGAATTTCTCTAGCCCTAATTTCTAACCTAGTTTTTTCAGAAAGTTCATGGATGAAATTCTCCTAGCACGATTAATATAAATGAAAACTAAGCACATGTATGGTTTCAGGGCTATGAATACAACATCTTTCACTCACAAACCTAAGTCTAACTATTCCTAAATAGAGAGATAGAAGTTCATGAAATACCTGTTTCAGTTGAGTTCAAGCTGGACAATGTAGCAACTTCCAATGGTGCTTGAGGTTCTTTTGAGCTTGCCTGATGTCCACTGAACCTTTCCTAATGCTTAGTTAGTTTTGAAGTGGCCTGAATCGTGCTACAGAACTCAACTTGCAAAGCTTCCAAACAAAAATGGCAATGTGTGTTAATGGAGTTACATCAACTTGTGAATGGTCTGGATAGCTCAGGTAAGTTTATTGGAATGTGTTTGAAGTAGTTTTGGACAAAACGCATGAGGGAATTTGATGGTGGCTTGCAAAATGCAGAACTGGCCCAGTTTTGCAAAAAAATGGAGATTTTGAGTAAGAGGAGGTTTTAGTGGTGAAGAGCTCGTGCTTCTGGATTGCTAGGGTATGAGAAACTTGTTTGACAACTTTGCTTTAGTTAGTTTTATCAGATATGTGAGATGCCTTGTGTTTGACAAGTTTCTTCTTTTTGAAGCAAGAAAGTGGAAGTGAGGTTACAGGCTTGTACATGCCATCTTATCACCCTGCATACTACCCTCTTGGCCCCTCTAATTAGTGGATTTATTTTTCTGCAAGATATTTGGCTCTATGCTCAAGGATTAATGGTTTGACATAAAGAAATCTTTTGCAAAAATGGAAATATGCCTTTTACCATTTAGGGATTAAAATTGTGTACAATACCCTAATGACCAAGACAATGCATTATCTCAATGGATTTGCATTAAATTATGGAGTGTTAAATGGTTTAGAGGCCTGAAAACAATTAGAAAGCATGCTGGTTTGAAAATGAAACTTGTATGAACATGCATTGGCCATGGATCAAAGTGAGTTTTTGCCAACTTCAAGCATTCGATTCTCCCTAACGACAAAGGTGTCTGAGAAGTTCTTGGACAATTTGGAAAGCTTGCAACATGTACTATAATCCATCTTTGAAATTAAACTTGAAACTCCAAGTGGAACTATGTGAAAAATGGCCAAGAAGATGGGTCAAAATCCTGCCTAAACTAGGGCAAAATTTCTCTAAGTTAAAAGTTTTAGGTACCCTTGTTCCAAAAATCATAACTTGAGATCCAAGCTTCTTTTGAGAAAAATTTGTAAATAAAAGTTGTATACTTTTTGATGGACTACAACTTTCATGTTATAAGTTTTGTTTGAATCCATTTGCATCTTGGTGAAAATGTTGGGTAATGTTAGGAAAAAAAAGAAAATTTCATAACTTAGAAAATTTCTAAGTTATGAAAATTTTCCATTTTAAACCCTAATTTGCATTTTTGGGTTTCTTGATGAACAAGTTTCATAATTTGACATGTCTTGATGAAAAATGACCCTTGGCACTTGATTTTGACCAAAAAGTCAAAGTTTGACTTTTCAGTATACAGTCAAATTTTGATCAGTTGACTGAAAAATTCATCTGTCAATCCTATGCATTTGAGATATTTTGAACTTGTTGAATGGGTCAAGATGATTTCATTGAGTCCTTGAGTCCATGGTTGAGCTTGCTTTGCCCTTGGCTAGGTCAAATAGTCAAAAATTGCCTTTGTGCAGTCAAAACCCTAAAAATGACCATTTTGCCCTTTTGGTGATCTGGTAAAATTTCTTGTGGAATTGTGATCCAAACTTGATCAAATGGTTCATATGAGTTCATAATGTTGATGTAGGTCAAAATTCATGAGGTTTGACTGTAAATTGGCCACAATTGAATTTTTCCCCAATACAACTGATTTCTAGGTCAACTGTCAAATTGACTGGGAAAAAATTTGAATCAAGGCTTGAAACTTGGTATGGACAAACTTGTGAGTCCAACATGAAGTATGAAAGTAACTTTGGGCATTGTAAGTAAAAACATCCCTGTGCAAACTCAAATCCTAATTTAGGTCAACAGTGCAAGGAGGTGTCTTGAGCAGAGCAAACCCTAGCTAGATCTTGAGTTCCAAGAGTCTTGTGATGAGAAAATGTTGATGAAATGGGAGGTAAAATTTTGGGGTACAACACCTGGGGATCGAACCCAGGTCCTTAAGCATTCCTCCACTGCGCGCTTACCAGCTGAGCTGGTTGTGTTAGTTGTACAAATAATGACAAACAAACATTATATGATAAAACAAATGGTTAAACTCAAACCACGCGCGAAATTTAAAACTGGCCATTCACCACCTGCCACGCCATCATCTTCTTCGTTGCCTCCGTCGTTTTAGACAAAAGACCTTTACCTACGGACACCAGGCATAGGTACAACCCTGTGCATTTCCAAAACCCTGTGCAAGCATGATAAATCACAACCAATGGTACCAATCAACTCGTTGCAACCTCACAAGCATTATGGTACCATTATCCATGTCTAATTGTACCTGTACAAGAAACCCCTAAAAATAAAGCAAAATCCCTAACCATGCCAGAATTAAGATTTTCGAATTCAAGAAAAGTGATAAACCGTATGAACCTTACAACATGATTCTGAGTGTGAGGAGGCTTGCTAGAAATTGAATCTTGATCTTGGGGAGTCCAGCAATCGATTGGGATGATTAGAATGCCTTGAAGTGATCTGAAACGTGGAAATCAGTTTGCCAGTTTTCTTGAATTTTTTGAAACTTGTTTTCTCTCTTGCACGCCTCCAACCTCTTTGTTTTTGGTCTACAATTGTTCCTTATGTATCCAAGAATGTATTAGGGTTACAATTGGTTTCAAATCTTCTCCAATCATGAATATTGATTCATGATTTGATCCTTGTACCAAATCTTGCCAAATCAAGCAAATCAAATCTTTTTCTGTCCATTTTGAACCTTGCACGATTTTATCTTGTTTCCAGCTGTGTAATGGACCTAAACATGCACAAAATCTCAAGATTTAATTAGTTTTTGATATTTTTACTATTTTATATTGATTTTATTTGATTTAATTGAAATAAAATCAAAATAAATAACAAAATTAAAATAATGACAAGTGGAAGGGCTCATGGGTCGTGGGTCACATTACAAACTCAGTGTAAGCATAAAAAGTTGGGCCAATTTAGCAAAAATTGCAATTTGAGATACATTTAACTTTTGGCAATTTTGCAAAAAGGGTCAACTTGGCCAATGCATAACTCTTTCAATTTTGACCCTAGAGATGTGTTCCTTGACTTTTTAGAAATCTTAAGATGTCCTCTAAGAAACCCTTTTTGTCTAATCTCAATTGAGTCTTCCATGTTCATGTATGAAGCTTTGACCCAAAATGTGTTTTTGTTGACTTTTCAAAATGACCTATAATGTCCAAATTCATATCTTCTTATGATTGCATATTTTGAACTTGGGAAATGAAGATGGATTACAGGGAATTGAATGCTCTTCAAAATGAGCTTTGGATGGGTTATTTTTTATAAAGTATGAGAAAGTTATGCTTGGTCAAAGTTGAGTTGACTTTTCCTACAAAACCCTAATTTAGCAACTTTTGGGTTTTGATGAATTGTGAGTAATCCTTGAGGAATCATGATCAAACCTTGATAAAATGATGAATAATACTTCAAAATGGGAATGTTGACCAAAAATCTTGAGGTTTGACTGTATGTGGGACACGGTTGACTTTTGCCCTAGCACAGTCGATTTTCAGGCCTTTGAGCAATTGACTGAGCAAACTTCCTCTGCAAGGCTTGAAACTTGACATGGATGATATTGAGAACATATTAGGACAATGGTGAGCATTTGGGATCCTTTGGACTTAAGCATCTTGATGCAAAATGAAACCCTAATTTGGGGTACACTGCCTTAGGAGAGAGTTTGTCTGGTCAACTCTTGTACTTCCTTGAGCAATTTGAGGACCTTACTTGAAATGTATTGACAGATATGGGAGGGCAAATTTTGGGGTATAACAAGTCGATACATACAGTTATGAGACGACTCATATCAAAAGTTTTATAAAAACAGAAAGTAAGAATTGGTTTCAGATCGACACATCAAGATTTGCGTCAACACATATTCCCTCCCGTCGACTCATAGAATTCTCGTGTCGATGCAATACAGTTAAAACAAAGAAAAACTGCTCTTTAACACAGGATGTGTCGACACATATGAATTTCGTGTCGACACATAAGAGTAATAAATGCCATTAATTTTAATTGGGCCTACCCATCTACCCAACTTAAACTCCCTCCAACTATCCGTCTCATCACATACAACCTCTAATCCTAATCATTATTCGCCACTCTCATCACTCTTTCATCTTCAAAAAAAAACCTCATACCCAAACTCTTAACTACCTTTCTTCTACAACCAAGAATTCCTCCAAAAACAAAAGGGAAGGGAAAATTAACTGCTGGACCATCCAGATCTGTCCCAGATATCCCTCCAAGTGCCTTATCTATCATGCATGCCGCCATCGTAGAAGAATTTGAGCAGTCCTTTAAAACAAGGTTAGTTATTAAACCTCATGTATTTGATAAGTCTGAGGTTCTACCCCTCCATATCACATATGTCTGTGATATCCTAGATGCTCAACAACTAGGGTCATTTCTTAACATTAGAGAAGACTACCATGAATACTTTATAAGAGATTTTTATGATGGGTTAGAAACAAATAAGGGCTGGTGCTTTAAAGTCAAAATCGGGACAAGAAGATATGTTTTTGAATCCATTGACTGGCAAAGCGTTTTTTGCATTCCATTTGGATGGTCAATAATGAAAAGCTACCATGACCAAAGTTTTGATATTGACTATGATGAAAAAGTTTTCATAACCTCAATTCTAAAACTTGATCGACCTCTAGGCGAGTTTGAGCAGATAACCACCGACACTATCAAAAGCATTCCTAGAATGCTTCACTGGATAACTTCACATATATTGCATCCAAGATCCGGTGGCCACTCTAGTCTAGATAGGTCAGATATTCATCTTCTGCATATTTTGCTAGTCAGGGTTCCCCTAAACTGGCCAAACTTTTTTGTCAAACGCATGTTTCTTATGCGAAACAGTCAGAAGAACATTGCCCTTGGATATTCGGCTCAAATTATGAGAATTATCAAGTTCTGGAACCTTGTTATTCCTCATGTTCCTCTCATCTCTCCAACTGCTGCCCAAGAGTTTAATAAGGCTACTTTATCTCACATGGGATACAGATGGGACAAAAACCGCCAATGCCTTTATTTTAAGGAGAAAGGGTCAAAGTAAGGGTATATAAGTTTAATATCTCCTATGAACAGATCTATGAGGATGAGGACCCTATTGATGCAGACATGCTAGATATCAATGAAAATGTACAACCTGAAGCAAATCAGGCTGGAACTGGTTGGGGTGAGTGGGTTCCAAACCGTTGGTCTCCAACAAATTATCAATTTGATCAAACCGCACAACCTCATGATGCTCCCACTGCTGCAGCAGGCTCTTCCTCAGAAGCTCCTGCTTACCTCACTGCCATGTTTCATTAAATGCAGGTTGTAAATGATTCTCGCCATGAAGAAGAAAGACAGTGGCACAACCAGCAAAATGAATGGCACAAAGAGCATGAGCAATGGAATGATGAGCACACACAGATGTACCAAAATCAGCATTCGTGGCACTTAGATTTGGTCAAATGGAACCAGGTGTTCTATAATGAGATGACAAGCTTCATGGATGACTGCCGTCAAAATCCTGGAATCATGGAAAATTTCAGAAATGTTGATATCCATACAGGTTTCGACGATATCAGTTCATGAGTCGGAATCTTGACATCAATCCACCTCCACCGCCTCCTCCACCCTACAACTATGACGAATCCTGTGATGGGCACAACCCCTAGTCTATATCTCCATGTCATACATTGCATACCATTAATTCATGTCTTTTTTTTTCAAGTAGTTGTATTAATGTCTCCTTCAAACAATCTATTTTGCTTATGTAATCTAACTCTTATCTGCAATTAATTACTTTTAACTTGATTACTTCCTGTTTACTCTATTATTTACTCAGTTATTAATAACATTATGCCAAGACATTCTGTGTGAATGCCAAGACAATTATTTGCTGAAATTGTATATCAATTTTCTTATGTGCTAAGATTGCTAAAAATATTGCTTATTCTCTTTTTGATGTGGTCAAAGGGGGAGAAGAAGATTGTGTTAGTGAAGATAGTTTTTGTGTTAGAAAGAAGATGCACAAACTCAGGGGGAGCAAGCTTATTCATCTACACTATATCACCACACATCATCAGATATTTGCCATCATCAAAAAGGGGGAGTTTGTGAGCAACCCCTTCATAATTGATTTTGAATGATTGCAAATATATGTGAAACAATAAATACATGTGTGCATTACAAAAATATAATATAACATGTTTAAAATAAGCTAAAAATGTATTTTACTCATAATGCATCATTGTGAGTCGACACAACAGGTTTTGCATTGATACATAACTTACTGAAGTCCCTGGAATAATATCTCAAACTATTATGCATCGATAAAAAAGCTTATGCATCGACACATAAACACTTTGATGCCCCTGTATTGAAAAATTAAACTTGCATGCATCGATACAAAATCTTATGCATCAACATATAACATTTTGATGCCCCTATAATGCAAACTTAAACTTGCATGCATCAATACAAAATCTTATGCATCGACACATAACACTTTGATGCCCCTGTAATACAAACTTAAACTTGTATGCATCGACACAAAACCACATGCATTGACACATGACATTCTGATGCTCCTGGAAAACATTTTTGAATTTATATGCATCGATACATAGTATCATGTGTCGACTCATACCATGTTTTATGTTCAAAAATTAAAATTACAATAAGTGTGTATCGACACATACGTGTTATGCATCGACGAATATAAAATTGTTGGTTCTATAAAATGTTATAATATGATTTTGCATCGACTCAAAACAACATGTTTCAACCCATCCTGTAACTCATAACTAACATGAGTCGACTCATGACCAACATGCATCAACTTATAATACTTTCTTTTTGGCTAACCGTTTTCTGTTACATATATAAGCAAGTATTTTTCTCAGCAGAAGCGAATTGCAACATATTAGAATTGTGTGCAAACATTTGTGAGTAACCAAAAGCCTAAAGAAACTTCATCTTCATCATCTTCTCAACCATCTTGATTCAACAACAACAAAGAAAATCAAACATCCTTGTTGAAGTAAATCAAGCGGTCAGAGATAATGTTCAACTGTGTATTGAAAGAATCTCAGCTGAGTTGAAGGTTGAAAAGGAGGCTTCAAGAAATAAAACAAGGGGTTTGTCCTTCAAGAACAAGTGTTTTCTTGAGGGTTTTGTTAGTCACGGTCGCACAAATCGGATTCAGCCGTAGCAAGGGGTTTGGAAATCGGAAGGATTTTTGCAAACAGGTCATGTAAGCGAAGGATCGTTTGTGGATCTTGCAGGAATTCTTGATACAACTCATATCAAGTGGTGGTTCTTACAAGAAGAAGAAGATCATAGGGATTTCTATCTTTCTCTGCAGTGTAACCTTATTATCAAACATTCAGCAAATTGTTATAAAAGTACTCAGTTTTAATTGTGAAATTGAGAGGGAGACGTACCCACACGCGAGGACGACAGTGGGGAACATCCTTACCAAACTGCCTACGTATCCTTCTTTCTTTCTTTCTCTTTATCTTTTTACATATTCCATAATTTTGTAATTCAATTGGCTTGCTAAGTTTTTCTGTCTAATGATAAACATAGTGGTTCAAACATTTTCATCAAACCACCACTATTAAATCATTAAACAAGCATATGCCAAGTGTTTGACAAAATTCCTAACAAATTTCTTAATTCATTGGAAATACTATTTTAATGATAAGTGCATTGAAACATTAAGATATCTGAGTTGTATATTCATCTATTTCATTTATTAAAAATCCATCAAGTTTTTCACATGTCAAGTTTTCTAGTAGTCAGTTCAAAGTAGACGGAATTGATTCAAGATGTTGATTTTCCGCTGCTTTCAACACACTTTGATAAAATAATTTTAAATCCTTGAAAAAGTAAGTGGTGATCTATTCACCCCCCTCTCGATCACTTGCCACACCGTCTAACAATACTGATACTGCTTGTAGAAAGCAGCAGCCATGTCTTCCCAATTACGGATGTTGGCCCCTTCCAGCTGATAAAACCATTCTAGCTAAGTTCCAGACAGGCTATCCTAAAATAAGTGGACCCACAAGTCCTTGTCAGCAGTGTGAGGGTGAATATTCCTCACATAAGATCGGAGGTGCATATTGGGATATGAAACCCCATTATATTTGGCGAATACAGGCACCTTGAACTTTTGTGGGATGATAACCCCATAGACCAAACCCAACTCCTCGAAGTCCATACCTGGTACCTTCCGGACCTCCATTGCATTTAAATAATCCTCCAGCTGTTTGTATTTTTCATCAGTAGGAGGATACTATTTCTCATCATAGTCAGATTCATCATCAGATTCTTTTAGACTGGAGTCTTCCCCTCTTGTTTCCTCTTCTTGACTGCCTCCTTCCTTTGATGAAGTTACCAGTTCAGAGGATCACCACACTGGTCCTCTGATCCTTCTTCCTAAATTCACTAAACCAGTTGGCTTCCTTGGCTTCTTCTTTTCGTTAACAAGCAGGGCTTTCAGTTCTTCTTGCCCCTTGGTCAGAGCCATGATCATCTGTTGAAACTGGGCATTCTTAGTCTGTAGATCCTTCACTGTTTGTTCTAGAGCCATTGCTGAAATAAACAGTGAAGAGGATGAGAAACCTGCTTTGAAACCTACTTATGCAATGATATGTATGATATATGTATGCAATGTTTACAAGGATTTCTAAGACTCAAATTTGCTTAAACAGAAAAATAGCAAACGTTAATTGCATCAAGAAGTTTTATTGCTCACGATGATGCCTCTTGGGCTTACAAAGGGAACAAAGCAACAATAAAATTTCCCAAGCAAAAGGAAGATTCAAGTTTCCCACATGCGCATCCTCTTTAGTGCAATGTAGGCATTTATATTCCTCTCCTTAGTAACCAGGTGAGCTTTAAAACCTTCTTCTCGTTGGCGTAGAATTGGGCTTCGAAAGTATCATGTTCTTCTTTAACTTGGATCCAGGATTTCTGTAGCTCCTCAAAATTAGTTGGCATATCATGATGAAGAACAACGTAAGGAGTGTCTCCTTCAGCAATTGGCTCCACAATCACAAGTAAGATGGTGGGGTAAGGCATCATAAGACATTGAGCACGAGCTCGCACCCATTTGGGGTAAGGCTTAAGAGGGATGAATTTCTTGTGTCCCAGTGTCTTGCTATCAACTCTGTTTATCATGCCCCAAGCTCGAATGAACCTCTTACGATAACCCTGAACATCATTCTCATAGTTAAATGTGATCCCTTGGACGAGTCTGTCATGAGGACCATCCCTTCTAGTATAACCAAACTGCCGTAACGCCAAACAAGGATTATAAGTGATTCCTCCCCTAATGTCTAAGAGAGGTACATTAGGGAATTCCCCACAGCGATCAATGATGGTGACACTCTCCGAGGACCGAGAACACCAATGAATATCCAAATGAGTAAGAGACATCAACCTATAAGACCATCTCATACCCTACTCATTCTTCAAAATAGATCGGGATAGGTGCGAAATAAACCACCTAGCCAATAGAGGAGTAAAACACAGAAGGGTCCCTCTTCTCTTTATAGTGTGAGTATGCAGAGAGTGTAGAATATCCCCAAGTAAGGTAGGTACCAGATTGTGAGGCAGAAAAATGTTGACCGCATTCACATCTATGAGTTGGTCTGTGTTAGGGAATAGTACCATCCCATAGATGAGAAGGGCTAACAGCTCCTCAAAATCTTGTGAATCCAGGCTATCCCAAAAATAATGGGCTTTCCCAAATAGGAACTTAGCTGGAAATCCTTGGAGAGCTTTTCTGGTTTCCCAGTTTGCCACTACATCAGACCGTTGTAAAGACAGGGCTTGAGCAATATGTCCAGGGTTTGGGTCTCTTTCCATACCGTTGAATGGTAGATGATTAAGGATAGGCACCCCCAATAACTGAGAAAACTCCTCCATAGTGGGCACCAACTGGTAATCAGGAAAAGTGAAGCAGTGGTGTAACGGGTCAAAGAACTGAAAGATAACCTTTAACACTTCTTCGTCCGAGGTTGCAGTGACCAAGTTGAGAAGTCGACCGTGTTTTTCAATGAAGGGAGAGCTTTCAGGAATCCTTGATGCCAACTCATTGAGTTGAGGATTCACTTTCACAAGGTTGATTTGGATAGTGTTCCTGCAAGCGAATGTCATATCCTACAAAATAAGACAAAGATAAGCCCTAGAAAATCCTTGAAATGGTTAGTATGATATGCCATGTTATGATGTCATGATTATGCTAAGAAATCACATATATAGAAAGCACAAGTAAATCACACCAAAACCTTAGGTTTAAGGCTTGCATGGGTTTTAAGGTTATACCCTCTTGAAGTTGGATTGGTTCAACCTGTCCTATAAATAGTAACCGGGTTCTAAGGGATCTCAATATCACTGACCTTTCCCACAAGCTTCGTTCGATAGGCGACTGACTCGCAACCAAACAAAACTCAGGAGTCAAGTCCCAATGAGTGTAGCATCGAGTATCTGCCAACTTTGGGAATACACCAAAGACGACCATCTCGCTACGTCCTAATGGCCAAGTTGTTCATTTAAAGGTTCTAAGGTCATTTGACGCTTTATGACACCATGCAGCGGCCCCATATTCTCCTTGATTAACTCAAGGGCTACTGGTACCAACCAAAGTGTCGCATAAACATAGCCATCGCTTCAACCGTGTCGGTATACCCTGTACAGTTTCCATGATCTATTGCTACTTACCTAAAAGGTTTCCCCAGATCCGGGTGTAGGATCTATAATAACCCAAACAAAACCCTTAAAAGTAAAGCAATCAAAACAAGCAAAAAAGTAATTTAAAAATGATCTAGGCCCTAAGGTAAACCCCACTTTATTATTCTCCTCAACAAAGTCGCCAGTTCTGTGATATGGTGGCAGAACTGACTATTATATACTGGTTTTGCATTTTGTATTCACAAATGTCGCGGTAAGCAAGAGTCGCCACCGACTTTTCTTTTATCCAACAAAGGAAAGAGTGAAAAGAACAGAAAATACCTTTTTCGAGATTTTCTGAGTAGGGGGTAGATTAAGGAAAGGGAAGGTGTTAGCACCCTTTCCATCTGTGGTTTTCCACGGGCTCTTCGGTACTTGCTCATTTTTTGAAAACTGTTTGTGTTTGTGTGTTTTGAAAGATTTTTGTTTGCTTTATGGTAACTCTTGTATCAGTCCTCAAGAGTGTGATAAAGCATTTTTTAAAATAGTTTTTGAAAAGTGTGTAAGAGTTAAAACTTAGGTTTGAGCAAGTACTTAAGAACAGTCTACCTACTCGAAAAAGCATGTTCTTTTCCTCCTTTCCTTTAGATAGTTATATCCTACTATTAGTGAGTAGGTAGCCCTATCGTCGGATGTTGAGGGACAATCGAAGGGACGTTTTACAATCACGAAGGTAATTTATGGAGACGTTTTAGAAATTTTCATTTAGGGACTAGATTATTTACCGAAAGGCAACTGTAGGGTCATCGAGGGACTACGATATTTTGATTTATGGGTCTTTGCTAAAGCGTTCCTGTCTCATGACTATTTTATTTCTAAAGGCAACCAAAGTGGGGTACCCTAGAGGTGTATATGTGCAAGTGTGTTAAATTCAGTTATTTATCTTGCATTATTAAGTTTGCTAATGTTTTAATTTTCAGTCTTATCATGCACGCCTAGTTACTAACAGTTAATATTTACAGAAATTTAATATGCGAAAATTTAAATCCTAGACTATTACAATGCTTTGGGACAATTACATAAAAAGTGCAAGAAAATAAAATGTAGAATTTTAAATCTAGACTATTACATCCCATAATCAGTTACGTTATTTATATAAAATGCGAGAATAAAAATAACACGCGCGAAATAAATATTACGTCTAAAAATTCTAAGTAAACAAGAAAAATCTTTTTGGTTTTATTTTTATTTATTTCAATAAAAATAATTAAACTAAATCTAAATTTAATTTAAGAAAAATAAATATTGAATGAAATTAATCTAATTCTAATATTTTTGCATTTTTTATTATGAAAACATTTGAAACATAAATTAAATCCTAAATTCTAGTTCATTTTAAAATAAGAAAGTAGTTAAAATTTAATTAATTAATTAATTAATTAATTAATTAATTAAAGCAATTCATTATTTTAATTAAAAAAAGTCTAAGCCTAATTTTTTTGAGTTTTTTTTATTATTTGCTTAATTAAGTAAAGAAGATAAAAGAAATTAAAACATTACAAAACAAATTAGATGGGCCTGAGATAGTAAAAAAAAGTGGGGGTGTGGTTGTTGAATTCGCTGGCCCATGAAGGGAGAGACCCAGATTTGCTTCTGGGTTCAATGTGGGTTGGTCTTGATGGCACATGGTGAGTGTGATACGGTGGGAGAACTGACTAGTGTTTTGCGTTCGTATTCGCACTTGTGCGGTTGAGCAAGAGTCGCCACCGACTTTTTATTTTATCCTAAAGGAAAGGTTAAAAAAGCACAGCAAAAACATTTTGAGATATTTCGTGGGTTCGGGGGGTAGATTATGAAAAGGGAAGGTATTAGCACCCTTTTCATCCATGGTTATCCATGGGCTCTTAGTTACTTGGTTTTTTAGATCACTTGCCTTGTTTTTCGATTGCTTTGAAAAATGGTGTGTGTGTGGGTGCTTTTGAAAATGTTTTTGAAGAAGATGCCTTGTCTTAGGCAACTAATGTATTTGACTCGTGATTGAGTGTTTTACAAAAGTGTGGATCTTTTCGAAAAGATGTTTCAAATGTTTTTGAGAGTTTGTTTGAAAGTGTTGTGGATTGTGGTTTTTGAAAAGAAGGCAAGTGTTTTTGCAAGTTTGATCTCAAGTAACTAAGAGTTTTGTCTACCCTATTGTACTCAAAGGTTTTTGTTATGTTTTAACCCCTTTTAACAATTTTGTTCCACCATTGAATTTGGTGGACAGTCTTGCGTTTAGGAAGTTTATTCGGGACGGGCGCGGGTCATCGTATGAACCATGAATGCAATGGTGCCAAGTGTCTTTGGCAATTTGTTTTGAAGGGACTATGATCATTCCGTTTAGGCAACACTTTGAGACTTATGATCATTTGATTTTGTTTTGCCAAAGATACTCGACGTGCAAGCATGGCCCATTTTGGAAGGCAACATGTGGGATTACCCTAGAGGGTGCAAGTGTGATTGTGTATTGATTACATGTATTTGTCTTGTATTAGGTTATCTAGCGTTTGATTTTATGTACATGCAAACCCTAGGTCTAACCATGGTATAATTGGAAAACTGTAAATTGCGGAAATGTAAAATCTATGCTATTACAAAATAGTATCCGGGAGTGGGGGTACAAGTGTATGAATGGGGATGAGACTTATAGTATCCAATAAGTTACAACCAAATCGAATTCGCAATCAAATGTAAATATCGAATATACAGATATAAGATAAACAAATGTGTATAGGGCAATGTGAATGGATTGTGTAAGTGTAAGTATGAGATGTATATGTATTGTGTGTAATTATTTACAGGTGCGAAATGTGAGATTGAAGCGTATTAGGGTTTTTGACCTAAAGAAATGTTTACTTAGTCTTTGATTTGTATATATTTTTAATATGTGCAAAAAAGAAAATGTTTTAATTAAATCGTATGTTCAAGTTTTAATTAGATTATGAAAATGATATTTTGAGAAAAAAGAGCATATTTCCATGTTTTCATTATTTATATACAAAAAGTATTTAAATGTCCAAAACTAAATTATGTATGTTAAAAAGTATTTTTTAAATTGTTATGTACGAAAGTATTAATATACAAAAAATATTAATCTTAAGAAAAATTATATTCTATGTATATATAAAAAAAGAAAAGGGAAGTTTGAGTATAGAGAAAAAATATTTTATAAATTTCTATATGAACAAAATAATAAAATAAAACAGAAAAATGTTGTTAGTGAACAAAAAAGCTGTATTTTGTTAATTTAAATATATACATAAAACGAAAATGATGTTTTTAAAAGAATTAGAAACAAATAAAAAAAAGATGGGCCTTAGGAGATACAGGATGGGCAAGGCCCGTTTGGGGGTCAGAATAATTTAGGGTTAGGGATTTGTTTGTTTAGTGAGACGTGTTAGGGTTTGAACGGCGCCGCGTTCGTATGCTCGTTCAACGTTCTTTCCATCTTCGTCTTCCTGAGCGACTCTTCCATCCGGCCACCAGTGTCACCCTCAAACCTCTCTTCCCTCCATGGCATGAACTCAGCGTCCTCTTGATACAAGGTTTGTTTCAACGTTTATGCTCTTATCTCTTTTTTTTTTACGAATTTGCGTGTGTTGTTTTAATTTGAGTTTTGATTCTTAAATTTGTACTATTATGAGGTGGTGAAGAAGAAAGGGGGAGAAGATTGGCTACCTTCGTTCTTTGGAGATAGAGGAGAGGCGGAGTGGAGGCGCTGAGGACGGCCGGGGCGGAGGAGACGTGACGCTTGCTCTTTGAGCTTTCCTGGTATCTTTTATCTTGTTCCTTTGGGTTTTGATGATGATTGACTTGTGCTGAGAACCCCTTTTTAATTCACTTCTTTATCTCTTCTACTGCGTGTTGCCCTGTGTTGCCTTGAACTGGATGCTTTTGGGATGTCTTAATGCCCAGTGATGTTCATACTGAGGGCCTAGGATTTTTGATTTGGGAATGCTTGTTGAAAACGTGTTTCTAGATGTTTGTTTATGGTGAAAGGGTTCTGAGTTCACTTCTTTCCTCTTCTCTATTGCTCATTTTGCCTTTGGATATGCTTGCCTATGATGAAGAAATTCTGAGGCTTAGGAGTTGCCTTTGCAGATTTTGTTGTTTTGCTTCATTTTTGCAGAGATGGAAAGGTTTGGTTTGTTGACATAGCAGGTTAGGCCTTTGAGGTTGAGCTTCAGGTTTTATGAGGTTTGGCCTTGGGTTTGAACTTGGTAGCAGGTTTTTGAATTTAGCCTATGTTGGTTTATGTTTGACAGTATAGTGGTCTTGGCAAGTTATGCTGTGTAGTTTTTATGTTCTGTATGTTTGCTTGGCTTGAATGGTTTAGGCGTTTGTTGATGGCTGTTCAGGTTTGAGATTATGTTAGTAGGCTGGTATGGTTTTGGTTGTCTTGACAGATTAACTGGTTTTTTGAGGTTGGGTTTAACAAGGTTTTTGTGGATTAATGCAGGTTATGGTAGTGCAGGTTCTGAGTAGTTTTTTGAGTTTGTATGTTTATGTGTTTGATAAATTGTGAGGCCTGCTTGGATTAGGCAGGTTGATGGTTGTTATGCTGGCGCAGGTTCTTATGCTGGTGCAGGTTTTAAATTGGCTTTTAGCAGGTTTGAGTCTTTGTTGGCTTTGTGACCTTAACAGGGTTATGTGATTTTAGGCTTGAGGAACTGGTTTTTGGCCTATATCAGGTTTAAGTCTTTTTGTCCTTTGGTTTAAGGTCGAATGCTTCAAGTTTTTTGTATTGTTCCTCTAGACCAAGGCTTATGCTTGCAGTAGTTTATATGTTTTGTATATTTTTTTAGTTTTGCTTGACAGTTTGTATATCTGCTTTTTCCTGCTACCTGCAAAAAGCCTCAAAACCTGCATCTTTTCCTCTTCTTTCTCTCTCTATAGTACACTTAGAAGAATTTTTAATGTTTCTTTGCTGTACTTTCTGAAAGTGGCCATTGATGGGAAGTGATGATTAAAGAATTTGCTTGCTTGCATAACTTTCCTCTGCATCTTTTTGACAGCTTTTGTGCTTTTGACATCTTTTCAAAACTTCTTTATTGATAGCTTTGGTAGCTTTGTATTCTTGACAGTAAGTTTGTACCTTTGGCTTTTGATGGAAAGTGGTAACTTGGGTTTTTCAGTTTGGTTTGAATTTGAAGTTTGAGATTGAGTTTGTGCAGTTAGGCACTTTATGCATTTTGACATTTTTGCATTCATGAATAAAATTCTTCCCTCTTTGTGAACCGGGAGAAATCCCGTGATTTGCAGAGAGGGTCAACTGATCCCAGTCAGTGGCCCTTAATGATGATTGCAAATTTTATCTGCTTTTAATTAATTCAACCGCTTTTGACTTTTCCTTTTCTTTTTGTAGATGAAAAATGGAGCACCGGAGCGAAGTGAAGAATGAAGAATTAGAAATAAATAGGATAATTTTTATTTTATTTAATATTTAAATTAATGTAAACTATTGTTTGTAATTTAAATTATAAACAACATTTGTACAAATAATTCAAATATCAATAAAATCTTTATTACCCAATTAATTCTAATTTTCTTTCTTTATTGTTTATTTATTTATTTAAAACTCTTTGAATTAAAACAATTGAAAAATAAATTTCAATCATTCAATTTAGAATAATAAATAACTTAAATAGAACAATATTGATCAAATAAACCTGTCTCTTCCAATATCCAAAGCAAAGCAGCAGTCAACCAAAATAAACTGATCAAGCGCATTCCCTCTTCACTGATTTGCCATAAACACTGTGAATCCAATACTGCATATTTCTTTTGACTGGCCCAAACAAAACAACCTGAATTCAAACCACTGTCTCCTTTACTGATTAAATCAAAACAACGCTAATTCAATCCGAATCTCGGAATAACTTGCAAAGTGCTGTGGAATTTTAACCTTTCTGAGAATATGCCCATAAAACCCTTAATTCCTGATTAAATGCCGAATAACATTCGCTTGATCAAAATTGAACCAAAAATCAACCAAAACCCTAAGCCAACTGCTTGAACTGTTCTAAGGCTACAAAAACCAGTAAAACCCTAATTTTGCTTGACTGTTAAGAAAAGTCCGTTTGTCCGATTCTCGAGCCAGTTTAAAAAAATCAGGAAATGCCTGAAGCTGAGATTGCTTGTGGAAAAATGCGAGGGCAAATTTTGGGGTACAACAGTTGCCCCTGTTCAATCTTCTTGGACCTGAAGAGTTAGATTGGCAAGTTTGCCTTTCGCGACTTGAAGGTAAAAGGAGATTGGACACTAGAGTGCCCGGAAATTTGCACTCGCATGTTGAAGTATCAGCAACGTGATGTCGGGAATGGGCTTATAGATGCCATTTGTAGAGATGGTGGATAGGTGGATGGGCTTATAGATGCCATCTGAAGACGTGACAGAACCTTGTCGGGAATGGGCTTATAGATGCCATTTGGAAGTGTTGATCGCGTAATAGATTCCTTAGCGAGAACTTGTGTATTTTGAGAATGGAAGATGTTTTCCTGGCTTGTTACAGGTATTTGATCTTCAATCTCCTGATGTAGATATGCCCTGGCTAGGTACAGGAATCGAATCTTCAAACTCTTCAGACATGCCCTGGCTAGATACAGGAATCGAATCTGGAAATGTGATAGTTGATAGATATGCCCTGGATGGATACAGGAGTCGAATCTTCAAACTCTTCAGACATGCCCTGGCTAGATACAGGAATCGAATCTGGAAACTCTTCAGACATGCCCTGGCTAGATACAGGAATCGAATCTGGAAATGTGATAGTTGATAGATATGCCCTGGCTGGATACAGGAGTCGAATCTTCAAACTCTTCAGACATGCCCTGGCTAGATACAGGAATCGAATCTGGAAATGTGATAGTTGATAGATATGCCCTGGCCGGATACAGGAGTCGAATCTTCAAACTCTTCAGACATGCCCTGGCTAGATACAGGAATCGAATCTGGAAACTCTTCCGACATGCCCTGGCTAGATACAAGAATCGAATATGGAAATGTGATAGTTGATAGATATGCCCTGGCCGGATACAGGAGTCGAATCTTCAAACTCTTCAGACATGCCCTGGCTAGATACAGGAATCGAATCTGGAAACTGATCACTCTCAGATGTGCCCTGGCTAGATACAGGTATCGAATCTGGAATTGTGACAGTTGAAGGTAGTTGTCTTTTGGATTGTCTTTTCCCTGAAAAGGCAACATCATAAGTTGTATGCAATGTCATGATGCATGATATGCATGATGTTCAACATGAGATAGTGTCGTATGCGCTTTATCATGTATGTAAGCAAGATGTATAAAAATGTGAAATGTTTATGAATGTAATTTTCGTCTTATGAAAATAAATCCTTGACGACCGGCTGGGGAGTTGCTCTGTGGAAGAGACATTTGGCCGAGGTTTGATGAGAGGCCTGTTGAGGACTTTAATGATGGATTCCGCTGGGGATAACGATGATGAACTCCGCTGGGGATCGAAGGAACTTTTCCGTGGGCGATCTTCTGTGGTTTTTAGCTGAGGATAACCCAGTTATAAGTCCTTGAGAGGAAATAACTCTGAATAAAAACTCGGGAGAGACGTCCGTATCCTGCAGGGAATAAGCTTCCAGAATCTACTGGAGAGTGAGCTTTAAGACCCGCCGGGGGGTGTTGAGACTTCACAGGATTGACGGGGAATCAACTCCGCTTGGGGAAAGTATTGCTGAATCTTGTCTTACTCTGCGGGACGTTGAGATGATTTGGTCACATTCTTCAATCGAATTTGCTTTGGTGCCTTGGCGGACAAAACAACCAGACTGCATCGGACAACTCCACCTTGCCCCTGTTTCTGACGTCACCTGTAATTAATCTTTCGTTTCATGTGCAAATATTTATGAATCAGCAATTTAATGTCAAATGCATATATCAAAAATGAACATTGGACGTTCTTCGCAAGACAAAACAGAAAAAAGAAAAGAACAATGGCGATTTGGATGGACAAGTGAATTTGTATTGATTTGAATTTTGCCTGTGAATAGGCGTTTTTGTACAAGAGGCTGACATCCTAGTAAGAGAATGCCACCAAATAACATAGAGTTAACAATTTAAAAAAAAGGGAAATCAAAACAGCTATGTGAACGATCCCACTCGGTTCCAACTCGGCTATCGCCTTTATGTCTTCGAATGTCTCATCGCTTTGCTACCTAGTTGAAGATGAAGCTGATTGGTCGATGCCGAAATCTGAGCCAGATAGTTGATGTCGAATTCCGGATGCGAAGTGATCCCATGAGACATAGTGTTACGCTTTTATCCCTAACTTTTGCCTGGACCGCCCTTTCGGGTTTTCAGTCCACCGGGATACCCATTTTTGCCCAAGCCGCCTTTTCAGGTTTTCGACTTGCCGGGTGTACAGGTTTTTATTCATTTCATCCCTTATTTTTGCCCGAACCCTTTTGGTTCGCCGGGAAGCCCTAATTTTTGCCTAGGTATGTCAACCTAGCGGGTCTTTTATTTATGCGTAGTATCTTTTCACTATGTCTGCATTGGCGGGGTGAGGAAGGTCGTCACCATCCATGGTGGTTAGGATCATGGCTCCTCCTGAGAACACACGTTTAACCACAAATGGCCCTTCGTATGTAGGGGTCCATTTGCCCCGGGGATCACTTTGAGGAAGGATGATGCGTTTGATTACCAGGTCCCCAACTTGATACTCTTGCGGTCTGACTTTCTTGTTAAATGCCCTGATCATCCGTTTTTGATACGTTTGACCATGACAGATAGCAGTGAGCCTTTTTTCGTCAATCAGATTTAATTGATCAAATCGAGTCTGGATCCAGTCATCTTCACTCAAGTCTGCATCCTTCATTATCCGGAGAGAGGGTAACTGGACTTCAATTGGCAAGACTGCCTCCATGCCATAGACCAAGGAGAAGGGAGTTGCCCCGGTTGACGTCCTTGCTGAGGTACGGTACCCATGAAGAGCGAACGGTAACATCTCGTGCCAATCTTTATAGGTCACTGTCATCTTCTGCACAATTTTCTTGATATTTTTATTAGCTGCCTCTACAGCCCCATTCATCTTCGGTCGGTAGGGAGAAGAATTGTGGTGTTGTATCTTGAATTGTTCACAGAGTTCGGTGATCATCGAATTATTGAGATTGGTACCATTGTCCGTAATGATTCTTTCCGGGACGCCGTACCGACAGATCAAATTATGTCGGATGAAACGTGCCACGACGCTCTTGGTTACCGTGGCGTAGGAAGCTGCCTCAACCCACTTCGTGAAGTAATCGATCGCCACCAAGATGAAGCGATGCCCATTGGATGCCGTCGGTCGGATCTCACCGATCATATCGATGCCCCACATTGCAAAAGGCCAAGGTGCCGTCAGGACATTCAAAGGAACCGGAGGGATATGCACCTTGTCAGCATAGATCTGGCATTTATGACAAGTTCGGGAGTGTTGGTAACAATCGGCTTCCATTGTGGACCAGAAATATCCTGCCCGAAGGATTTTCTTAGCCATAGTATGTCCACTGGAATGTGTTCCAAATGTACCTTCATGCAGTTCTATCATGATTTTCTCTGCTTCGGCCTTATCCACACAACGTAGCAGAGTTGAATCATAATTCCGTTTGTAGAGAATGCCGTTGCTGAGGAAGAATTTTGCAGCAAACCTCCTCATGAACTTCTTATCATTGACAGACGCACCTTCAGGGTATTCCTGAGCTTCCAAGTACCTCTTCACCTCATGATACCAGGGTTTTTCAATCACCTTCTCAGCCTCGAGCTCACAGCAGTATGCCGGTTCATCCAACTTCCAGATAATGATTCGGGGAGCCTCATTGTCCCATTTAACTTTGAACATTGAAGACATCGTAGCTAGGGCGTCCGCTAGCTGATTCTCCTCTCTAGGGAAGTGTTCGAAAGTTATCTCTTCAAAGTGGGGAAGCAAGGTCGACACATACTCCTTGTAAGGAATAAGATTCGGGTGTTTCGTATCCCACTCGCCTTTGATCTGATTGATCACGAGAGCGGAATCTCCGAAGACACTTAGAAATTTGATCCTTAAGTCGATTGCAGCTTGTAGACCCATGATACATGCCTCATATTCCGCCATATTGTTGGTGCAGCTGAAACATAACCGGGCAGTGAGGGGAGTATGAGTTCCTTTGGGAGATATGATTACAGCGCCGACGCCGTTACCCAAAGCATTGGAGGCTCCATCAAAATGCATAGACCATCGGGATCCTTCCTCAGGTCCTTCATCCGGTCCAGGTACTTCACAGTCAGTTACCACCATGATGTCTTCGTCCGGAAAATCAAAGTTCAATGATTGGTAATCGTCCACAAGTTGGTGTGCCAAATGATCTGCCAGTACACTTCCCTTAATTGCTTTCTGAGTTGTATACTGGATGTCATATTCTGTCAAGATCATTTTCCATCTTGCTATTCTTCCAGACAGAGCGGGCTTTTCGAATATGTACTTGATAGGATCCATTTTTGAAATCAATAAAGTAGTGTGAGTCAGCATATACTGTCTCAGCCGGCGAGCAGCCCATACAAGAGCGCAGCAAGTTTTCTCAAGCAGTGAGTAACGAGACTCACAGTCGGTAAACTTTTTGCTCAAGTAATAAATAGCGTGCTCTTTTCGGCCAGACTCGTCATGCTGCCCCAGCACACACCCCATTGAATTGTCAAGTACTGTCAAGTATAGTATCAGAGGTCTTCCTTCCACTGGTGGCATAAGAATGGGTGGCTCTTGGAGATATTCCTTTATCTTTTCAAAGACGGCCTGACATTCATCATTCCAGCGTACTACTTGATCTTTCTTCAGTAATTTGAAGATTGGCTCACAAGTAGCAGTCAGATGTGAGATGAATCGGGCAATGTAATTCAGTCGTCCTAGGAAACCTCTGACTTCTTTCTCTGTTTTTGGAGTCGGCATCTCTTGTATGGCTTTTACCTTGGCAGGGTCCACCTGAATACCTTTATCACTTACAATGAAACCTAGCAATTTTCCGGATCTTACCCCAAAGGTGCATTTGTTGGGATTCAATCTCAGCTTGTACAACTTGAGTCGGTCAAATAACTTCCTCAGATGGTCAAGGTGCTCCTCCTCAGTTTGAGACCTTGCAATCATGTCATCAACGTATACCTCAATCTCATGATGGATCATATCATGAAATAAAGCAAACATGGCACGTTGATAGGTTGCCCCAGCATTTTTCAATCCGAATGGCATGACCTTATAACCGAAGGTGCCCCACTGAGTTACAAAGGTAGTCTTCTCCATATCTTCTGGAGCCATCTTGATCTGATTATACCCTGAAAAACCATCCATGAAGGAGAACACCTTGTGTTGAGCAGTATTGTCGATAAGAACGTCGATGTGGGGTAAGGGGAAGTCATCCTTGGGGCTGGCCCTGTTCAAGTCCCTATAGTCGACACACATTCTGACCTTACCGTCCTTCTTCGGTACTGGCACCACATTGGCAACCCACTGAGGGTAAGAAGTCACTGCAAGGAACCCGACATCAAACTGTTTCATAACCTCGGCCTTGATCTTCTCAGACATCTCTGGTCGCATCCGTCGGACTTTTTGCTTTACCGGAGGGCAGTCTTCCTTGGTTGGCAGGTGATGAACTACAATGTCGGCATCCAAACCAGGCATATCTTCATAGGACCAAGCAAAAATCTCCATGTAATCCTGTAGCATCTGGATCAATCGCTGCTTCACGCCGAGCTCTAGATTGGCACCAATCTTGACCTCCTTCCTATCTGTCTCGGTACCCAGATTAATTGTCTCCAACGGCTCTTCATGTGGTTGAATAGCTCTCTCTTCCTGGAGTAACAGTCTCGCGAGTTCACCAGGCACTTCGCAGTCATCTTCACCTTCGTCTTCGGCCAAGTTGATCGGATTCTCAAAGTCATAACTGGCGGTAGCAGAGCTGTTACCAGTGAGATCCAGAGTGGATTGAAACATGTATAAGTGAGTGTGTGTAAATATAGCTGTTTTGCAATATGTATAACACAGAAAGAAAAAGAGCGCAAGATTTGAAATGCAACAAACGTCCAATGTTTTGATTGATGATTGTTGTACCTCAAAATTTGCCCTCCCTTTCTTCAGGAAACCATCTTAGATTTTTCAAAGTCCCCTGGAACAAATCCAAGTCCTGGGATATCCTTTTGCCCAAGCAAGCCACTTACAAGAGCAAGATGATCTCACAAACTCCGGGAACAACGCTTCCATCTTGAGGAAAGTCAAATTCTAAGTGCTTAGAATGTTTCTTTAAAATAAGTGTTTTTTAGAAAAAAATCAGCGCTTCAGAACTTCTGGACCCATTCCAGATGAAGACGGTCAGAAGTTGCAAGCTTGGCTCAGCGTGGTCAGAAGTTGGCTCTTCAGCAGTTATATCAGTTCAATCAGAAGTTGTAAACGTGGTTCAGAGTGTAAGCCTCAAACAGAACATGCCCCTTCAGCAGTTACACAAGCTCAGTCAGAACTTGCTAAAGGAATGCAAGAGAAACATGAAAGTATAAAGGCTCCTTCAGAACAGGTTGAAGTCAGAAGATGAAAGGTCAGAGGGATAGGTGTCACATTGATACAGAATCTCTAAGTCCAGATTGTCCAGAAGTAGACCCAAGGAACGTACCAGAAAACCAGGAAAATTTCCAGAGCTTGCTAAGACAACAGGTAGCCAAGGCCAGAGCATGGTTTACGCTGCTGATTCAACAACCAGAATGTTGGTATTGACAGGTCTTGTCACCATTTAATGCCCATTAATGCTTCCAACCACTCCTGAGCGATCACGTGTGGCTTGGAAAATGCTTTTGCACAGATTCTGGCATGGGTCTTCACGCCACCGCCCATTTCAGAGGTCACTTCCCCCAATCTACGCCTGCTGCTGCTACCTAGGCTGAAAAATAGCTGTTATCACAACTTCCCAGGAATTTCTGTCAAAGAACCAGTTCAAACTCTGTTGGCGCCTTAAATGTTCAAGATATCCACAAGAACTTTGCCTATAAATAGAAAGCTTTCACCACTGCAAAAGATGTTCAAGAAGTTCAAGAAAAGAAACAGAAAAATTGCTAAGAGAGAAACGAAACTCCTAGCAACACAACATTCTGAAACTCTGCCAAAATTTCCAGCCTTGTGTCATAACTTTAAGTTTCTCACCTTCAACTTCATCAAACACCCAGCCCTTTTTCTGTAAACCAAAAACGTTCTTTCCAAACTTCTGACCCTATACACGTATACGCCTTCACTTCCCTTTTCCCAAATCTGTCCAGAACACCACCAGAACCAAAAGCTAACTTTCACCCACCATTTTCCAGAAAGTCAGGTAAGCACCTGCTGACCCTCACCACACTGTTAAGCATCATCAGCTGTGCATATTCAAGTAACATAATGTAAATATTCATGTTATTGCTGTTTATGTTCTGAGGACTCTCATACCTCAGAACATTCTGAGCCAGTTTAGGACCTGCCTGTGACCTTGGTGATTCTGACCTCTGAGACATTTTGCTATTTTGCTGGATCTGTTCCAAATATGTTTTCTGTTTTGTGGAGTAACAACAGGATTGCAGATGTTCTGATTAGTGCAGGAAAAAGCCAAGTGCTGACTTTGACGTTAGCACATCTGAAGCCTGTTTTGCTGTCAATAACATCAGAACCTCTGAGAGTTATTGCCTTTTCAGCAGAATCTGAACTTCTGGGTTCTCCACTAACAAACTTCTGTCTTGCAGCGCAGGGAAATCAGAACTTCTGGTTTCCCCACTAACAAGGGTCTGTTTTGCAGGTTCTAGAGTCAGAAGTTCTGACTCATCCAGTTTCACCAACAGGTTGATCATCTGACAGCGGATCTGGGTCAGAACTTCTGATGACCTCCCAACAGCGTGCAGGCTCCCTCCCTCTCTCTATATATCTTGTTTTCCGCTATTTTCTTTTTTGTCTATTTTTCTCGTTGAACCCCCCATGTACAAATGTGTATCCCCCTCCCCTAACTATTGTAATAGCGTAGGATTTTACATTTCCGCTTCTTATTGCTAGTAATTAGGACATGTATGGCAAGATAAAACTCAATGAAATAGAAAAACCTAATTCAAAGAAAAAAAACTCTTGTATGCAATAAAACACACTTGCACACTAACACCCCTAGGGTTATATCCACTTGTTGCCTTTCAAAATTGGGCCATATTGCATGTTAGGTCTCTTTGGGCAAAACAAACAATTTAAAAGATCATGGTCCCTCGATAATATTTTTTTTCAAAAAAACAAAATGATCAAGTCCCTTAAAGAAAATGCCCAAAGATACTTGGCACCATTGCAATTATGGTCTAAATGATGACCCGCGCCCGTCCCTTTCACATCCTAACACAAGATTGTCCACCAAATACAATGATGGAATAAACTTGTTAAAAGGGTTAAAACATAGCAATAATCTTTTGAGAAATTTAGGAGTAGACAAACTCTTAGTTACTTGAATCAAGCTTGCAAAACAAAACACTTGCCTAAATTCAAAAATCACACATCACAACACTTTCAAAACAAACTTTCAAAAACAAATGAAAACCTTTTCAAAAGACATACACCTTTGTATACATCCCAACATGGATCATTACAAAGGTTGCCACTACATTGGCCTCTTTTCAAAACATTTTCAAACCCACACACAAAGCACCATTTCAAACAAATTGAAAACAAAAGGCAAGTGATCTAAGCAAGTAACTAAGAGCCCATGGATAACCATGGATAGAAAGGGTGCTAATACCTTCCCTTTCTATAATCTACTCCCCGAACCCAAGAAAACATCTCAAAGGTTTTTGGCTGTGCTTTTTAACCTTTCCTTAGGATAAAATAAAAAGTCGGTGGCGACTCTTGCTCAACCGCAACATTTGCGAATACAAACGCAAACCTCAAGTCAGTTCTCCCACCGTATCACAGAACTGGCGACTCTGCTGGGGATTGGACTTAAAAGTGGAGTAACCTTAGGGTTTAGATCACCATTGTTTTCAATTGCTTGCTTTGTTTGCTTTTACATTTGTGGGCTTTGTATCGGAGTTTTATAGATCCTAACCCGGATCTGGGGATACCTTCTTAGAAAGTAGCGACAAGGCTGTGAGGGAACTGTGCGGGGTATACCGACATGGTTGAAACAGTCTGCTACGTTGATGTGGCACTTTGGTGTGTACCGGTAACCCTTGAGTTCAGTCAAGGAGAGTACGGGGCCGCCGCGTGGTGTCATGAAGCATCAACTGACCTTAGGAACCTTAATTGAACCATCTTGGCCTTTTTAGGGTAGTGAGATAACTGACTTTGGTGCAGTCCGAGGTTGGTTGATACTCGATACTACACTCAATTGAGGGTTGCTTTCCTGGAATATTTCGGTCGCCAGTTCAGTGGCTAAATCAAAACGATGAACAATGAAAGCAATCCCGTGATATTGGGACCTTTAGAACCCGGTTACTTTTGATAGGACAGGTTGAGCCCACCAAACTTCAAGAGGGTAATACCCAGACTCCATGCAGGCTTAAACTCTAAGGGTTTGTGTGACTTGTGTGCCTTACCATGTTTGCCTCTGTGAAAATTGTATTTAATCATCCCATCATTACATCATACAAACATCATGAGCATTGACTAACCATTTCAAGGGTTTCGAATCTTCATCTTTGTTCTTGTTTTATAGGACATGGAAACTGCTCGCAGAAAGACAATTCAGATTAGCCTTGTAAAGATCCCTCCTCAGCTTAAGGAACTTCTGTCCAGGATTCCCGAGGGCTCTTCATTCAGTGAGAGACATGGAAGACTCATCAGCTTGGTTAACACCAACATTGAGGAGGACTTGATAAAGGTCCTGTTCCAATTCTTTGACCCTCTGCATCACTGCTTCACTTTTCCGGATTATCAGTTGGTGCCTACGTTGGAAGAGTTCTCCCGACTTCTGAAGGTCCCTATCCTTGATCAACTACCCTACAACGGTACGGAAGAGGAACCCAAGCTTGAAGAGATTGCTAAAGCCTTGCACCTACAGACATCTGACCTCAAGGGACATTGGGAAGTTAGAAGTGGTATCAAAGGGTTCTTAGCCAGATTTCTGTTCGAAAAGGCTCAAGAATGTTGGAACTCCCTTGACCTACGAGCTTTTGAAGAAGTTATGGCCCTCCTTGTCTATGGTTTGGTGTTGTTCCCTAACCCAGATCAACTTATTGATATCAGTGTTGTCCAGATCTTTATGACCAGGAATCCTATACCTACACTGCTGGGGGACATCCTTCACTCATGTTACACTCGAACCATGAGAAGAAGGGGTGTCCTTTTATGTTGCACTCCTCTCCTGGGAAGGTGGTTTATTTCGCACCTTCCACAATCAGTTTTGAAGAACGAGCGGGGTTTGAGATGGTCACAACGGTTAATGACTCTCACGCATGCAGATATACATTGGTGCCCTAGGTCTAGGGAAGATATCACTATCATTGATCGATGTGGGGAGTATCCCAATGTTCCTTTATTTGGAATCAAAGGGGGTATTACTTACAACCCATGCCTGGCTTGGAGACAGTTTGGTTATGCTCGGAGGGATGGCCCTCATGACATGTTAATCCCTAACATAGTTTTTGACTTCGACAACGATACTCAAGGACTTCATCAGAGATTTATCAGAGCTTGGAGGATGCCAAGCAGGATAGACAGCAAGACATTGGGGCACCGGAACTCCATCCCGTTGGAACCTTATCTCAAGTGGGTACGAGCCCGCTCCCAGAAATTAGTGATGCCTTATCCTCATATGCTTCCTGTGATCAA
Organism: Vicia faba; assembly: GCA_948472305.1. Classification (NCBI taxonomy): domain Eukaryota; kingdom Viridiplantae; phylum Streptophyta; class Magnoliopsida; order Fabales; family Fabaceae; genus Vicia; species Vicia faba. Next base: position 1,092,528,637 of record OX451738.1, read on the forward strand.
AGAACCAGTCTTGGAAGGAGAGGCGTCCTACACCATTCAACATCCCGACATGCCCACCTCCTGGGAAGAGATGCAGAAGAGCTGGATCTAACTTAAGGAAGAACGGAATTCTCTTGAGACCAATCTACATGCTAGCGAAAAGAAGGTCCTGGAACTCACCCGCCTACTGCACGAGGAAAGGAATCTTAACACCTACATCGCGCCAAAGAGGATGCGCAATGTCTTTTTACCTTAAGGAGTCATTTTTGTAGTATTTGGCCCATGGGGCATTTATGTATTAACAAATTTCTCCTTATTAATATAATATGCGTTCCTTTTTGTCTACAACAAATTTTGAATATTCTAAACCCTTGAATGCATTGCATACATACGCATTCCATCGCACCATATGCATAGCAGGTACCCTATTTCACAGGTTGCTTAATCTCCTTCGCTGTTTATTTTGCACAGTCATCATGAATCCAGACTCATCCAGTGAGCAGGCAATCAAGGCCCTTCAGGCCCAAAGTGCACAGTTTCAAGAGATGGTCCTAAGCCTAGCCCAAGGCCAGCAAGAGTTGAAGACTCTACTCATGAAGAAGAAGAAGAAAAAGAGGACCGCATTGTTCAACACCGGACGCAGATTTGGGAACACACTCCACAATGAAGCTGATCCAACTACCTCTTCTGCTGAGAAAAACAGTCCCCAAGGGGGAGGAGCTCCTAGTCCCGCAGTCTCCGACAACGAGACGGACTATAACGATGAACAATACCCACCCGCTGCTGACAGATACAAGCAATTGGAGGACCGCTTGAGCGCCATGGAAATTCAGAATATGCCGGGACTGGATTTCGGAGATTTGGGGTTATCTTCTGGGGTAGTCATTCCACACAAGTTTAAGGCGCCTGCCTTCGCCAAGTATGATGGGGTCTCCTGCCCAAAGCTACATCTAAGGTCGTACGTAAGGAAAATCCAACCTTACACGGCGGATAAGAACCTCTGGATTCACTTCTTCCAAGACAGCCTCTCGGGGTCACAGCTTGAATGGTTCTACCAATTGGATGGAGCTAGCATCCGACACTGGGAAGATTTGGCAACCGCGTTCTACAGACAATATCAATACAATTCTGATCTCGCTCCTACGCGTACCCAACTTCAGGGTATGTCTCTAGGAACGGGTGAAGGGTTCAAAGAGTACGCTAAAAAATGGAGAGATTTGGCTGGCAGGGTGCAGCCTCCATTAACTGACCGAGAGCTGGTTGATATGTTCCTTGGGACTTTGTCTGGTCCGTTTTTCAATCATTTGGTTGGTAACTCCTCCGCTGGGTTTACAGATTTGATATTAACGGGAGAGAGAATCGAAGCTGGAATCAGGTCAGGCAAGATACAGAAGGCTGCCTCTACAAGTGCTGAGAAGAGGCCGTTTAAGAAAGAAGCAAGTGTCGTCTATGGTCCTAGAAGACAAGTCAAGCCCGAAAGTCGTCAAGCCGTCAATGCTTTGGTCATCTCCAAACCTGTTGCTGCTCCTCAGCAGTACAATCAACAAAGAAGCGAAAGGCCCAAGAGGCAGTATACCCGACTAAGTATGACATTATCTCAAATTTTACCCCAACTGTTATCCACCAACCTGGTGACCCTCAAAGAAGCTCCTAAGGTCGTCAACACTGCGTCTCCTAAATATAACCCAAATGCCCGGTGTGCTTATCATTCTGATAGTCCCGGGCACACCACTGATGATTGCTGGGCCTTGAGAAACAAAGTGCAAGATCTGATCGACGCAAAGGAAATTCAGTTTGAAGCGCCGGAGAGACCAAATGTTGTAACGGCTCCTATGCCCCAGCATAGGATAAATGCCATTGAGGAAGAAGTGTATGCTGTTTCGGTAGATGAAGTTGTTACCCCTCTGAAGACTGTTAAGAAGAACCTACTGCGGGCCGGTTTATTTCCGGGTTGCGGTGAAGGTTGCCTATTCTGTGCTATTTCCCTATCTGATTGTCCCCTGCTGAGGTTAGGCATCCAAGGCCTAATGGATAGCAAGGAGATTCTATTCAAAAAGACTGCTGTTCATTTGGTTCCGATGAAAGAAGTTTCTGTGATTACCATCTTCAAAAATCCAATCAAGGCTTCCCCAAAGAAGCCTATTCAAATCATGACAGTTGCGCCTGTGATCATTACTGTTCCGGGGCCCCTCTCTTACGTGTCTGATAAAGCTGTCCCCTGGCATTATGGGGAAGACGTGTATATAAATGGAATCAAACAAGAATTCGACGCTAGTACCAGTATCTGCAATATCACTGGTCCAGCCAAAGTCACCCGCAGTGGCAGGCTCTTCTCGCCTGACATTGCGCCACCCGCTATTCGAAAACCCCTCCTCATAAAACCTACAAGTTTACCTAGTCCTGTTACTGATCAAGTTGTTTCCCCTGCTACCGAGTCATCAAATGCTCGAGGCAAAGGGATTGAAGAAAAGCCTGCCCGGATGGAGACACCAATACCCATAAATGCTGAGGCCTCCCGACAAGAAATGGAGGAGATTCTGAAAATCATAAAGAAGAGCGATTTTAATATTGTCGAGCAGTTGGGGCATACGCCTTCCAAGATCTCCCTACTCTCCTTATTGCTATGCTCCGAGGCCCACGCTAAGGCTTTGATCTCATTTCTCAAGACGGCCCATGTGCCGCAGGAAACGTCTGCAGTCCAGTTCACTGATTGCATAGCGAATCTAACGGCGGACAACGGCTTGGGTTTTTCAGATGCTGACCTGACCGCGAAAGGGAGAGACCACAACGATGCCCTGCACGTCTCTATTGAATGCAGGGGCACTACTCTGGCACATGTATTGGTGGATACTGGTTCTTCCTTGAATGTTCTACCGAAAAAGGCTTTGGATCGCCTGGATTATGAAGGCCTGGAGTTGAAACCCAGCAATATCATCGTCAGGGCCTTCGACGGTTCAAAAAGGATGGTTCATGGAGAGGTTAACATCCCTATTCGTGTGGGCTCTCAAGTGTTTGACTCTACCTTTTACGTGATGGATATACGTCCATCGTACTCTTGTCTGTTGGGTCGACCTTGGATCCATAAAGCTGGGGCAGTGACCTCCACCTTGCACCAGAAGCTGAAGTATCCCGTCAGGGGAAAGATTGTCACTGTGCAAGGAGAAGAGGAGTATATGGTGAGCCATTTGAATTCCTTCAGGTACATCGAGGTGGACGGAGAGTTTATTGAAACCCCCTTCCAGCATTTCGAGGAGGTGCATCCAATTCCAGCAGCTGCAGAGACAATGGCCGAAGAGAATGATTCCTTGAAGATGGCTTCCCTAAGGGATGCCCGGGCTGTGGTTCAGAAAGGCAATTGTGCACACTGGGGTCAGCTTCCTGACTTCACTCAGAAGAACGACAAGTTTGGGCTAGGCTTTACTGCAGAGGCTCAGAAGGCGGTGCGCAAAGGGAAGATCGGAAAGGCTCCGGTGTTTATTTCCAGCTCAAGAGTGAACGCTATCGAGGAGGATGTGGGGGAAGCAGAGTTTGATAGTTGGATTTACCCGACTACCAGCGACGGACCAAGCAACTGGGCGGCAAAGGATTTTACCCCTATCACATTTGTCACGCAGTAATTAATTTCTTTTGATTTCCGAATTTGTAACAAACAATATGTTAAAACTTTGTTGGCTCGGTGTCCTACCCGGGGCATCGTAGCTCCATTTGTGAGGGCTTTTTGTATGACATTTTCATATACCATCAATCAAAACATTGGACGTTTGTTGCATTTCAAATCTTGTGCTCTTTTCCTTTCTGTGTTATATATATTGCAAGACAACTGTATTTACACACACTCACTTATACAGGTTTCAATCCACTCTGAATCTCACTGGTAACAGCTCTGCTACCGCCAGTTATGACTTCGAAAATCCGATCAACTTGGCCGAAGACGAAGGTGAAGATGATTGCGAAGTGCCTGGTGAACTCGCAAGACTGCTACTCCAGGAAGAGAGGGCTATTCAACCACATGAAGAGCCTGTGGAGACAATTAACTTGGGTACTGAGACAGATAGGAAAGAGGTCAAGATTGGTGCCAATCTAGAGCTCAGCGTGAAGCAACGATTGATCCAGATGCTACAAGACTACATGGAGATTTTTGCTTGGTCCTATGAAGATATGCCTGGTTTGGATGCCGACATTGTAGTTCACCATCTGCCAACCAAGGAAGATTGCCCTCCGGTAAAACAAAAAGTTCGACGAATGCGTCCAGAGATGTCTGAAAAGATCAAGGCCGAGGTTATGAAGCAATTTGATGCCGGTTTCCTTGCAGTAACTTCCTACCCCCAGTGGGTTGCCAATGTGGTGCCAGTACCGAAGAAGGACGGTAAAGTCAGAATGTGTGTCGACTACAGGGATTTGAACAGAGCCAGCCCCAAGGATGACTTCCCCCTACCTCACATCGATGTTCTTGTTGACAATACAGCTCAACACAAGGTGTTCTCCTTCATGGATGGTTTTTCAGGGTATAATCAGATCAAGATGGCTCCAGACGATATGGAGAAAACTACATTTGTGACTCAGTGGGGCACCTTCTGTTATAAGGTCATGCCGTTCGGATTGAAAAATGCTGGGGCAACCTATCAACGTGCCATGGTTGCTTTGTTTCATGATATGATCCATCATGAAATTGAGGTATACGTTGATGACATGATTGCAAGGTCTCAAACTGAGGAGGAGCACCTTGACCATCTGAGGAAGTTGTTTGATCGACTCAAGTTATACAAGCTGAGGTTGAATCCCAACAAATGCACCTTTGGGGTAAGATCCGGAAAGTTGCTAGGTTTCATTGTAAGTGATGAAGGTATTCAGGTGGATCCTGCCAAGGTAAAAGCCATACAAGAGATGCCGACTCCAAAAACAGAGAAAGAAGTCAGAGGTTTCCTAGGACGACTGAATTACATTGCTCGATTCATCTCACATCTAACTGCTACTTGTGAGCCAATCTTCAAATTACTGAAAAAAGATCAAGTAGTACGCTGGAATGATGAATGTCAGGCTGCCTTTAAAAAGATAAAGGAATATCTCCAAGAGCCACCCATTCTTATGCCACCGGTTGAAGGGAGACCTCTGATACTATACTTGACGGTACTTGACAAATCAATGGGGTGTGTGCTGGGGCAGCATGACAAGTCTGGCCGAAAAGAGCACGCTATTTATTACTTGAGCAAAAAGTTTACCGACTGTGAGTCTCGTTACTCACTGCTTGAGAAAACTTGCTGCGCTCTTGTATGGGCTGCTCGCCGGCTAAGACAGTATATGCTGACTCACACTACTTTGTTGATTTCAAAGATGGATCCCATCAAGTACATATTTGAAAAGCCCGCTCTGTCTGGAAGGATAACGAGATGGCAAATGATCTTAACAGAATATGATATCCAGTATACAACTCAGAAAGCAATTAAGGGAAGTGTACTGGCCGATCATTTGGCACACCAACCTGTGGACGATTACCAATCATTGAACTTTGATTTTCCGGATGAAGATATCATGGTGGTGACTGACTGTGAAATACCTGGACTGGATGAAGGACCTGAGGAAGGATCCCGATGGTCCATGCATTTTGATGGAGCCTCCAAAGCTTTGGGTAACGGCGTCGGCGCTGTAATCATATCTCCCAAGGGAACTCATACTCCCCTCACCGCCCGATTATGTTTCAACTGCACCAACAACATGGCAGAATATGAGGCATGTATCATGGGTTTACAAGCTGCAATCGACTTGAGGATCAAATTTCTAAGTGTCTTCGGAGATTCCGCTCTTGTGATCAATCAGATCAAAGGCGAGTGGGATACGAAACACCCGAATCTTATCCCTTACAAGAAGTATGTGTCGACCTTGCTTCCCCACTTTGAAGAGATAACTTTCGAACACTTCCCTAGAGAGGAGAATCAGCTAGCAGACGCCCTAGCTACGATGTCTTCAATGTTCAAAGTTAAATGGGACAATGAGGCCCCCCGGATCATCATCTGGAAGTTGGATGAACCGGCATACTGCTGCGAGCTCGAGGCTGAGAAGGTTATTGAAAAACCCTGGTATCATGAGGTGAAGAGGTACTTGGAAGCTCAGGAATACCCTGAAGGTGCATCTGTCAATGATAAGAAGTTCATGAGGAGGTTTGCCGCAAAATTCTTCCTCAGCAACGGCATTCTCTACAAGCGGAACCATGATTCGACTCTGCTGCGTTGTGTAGATAAGGCTGAAGCAGAGAAAATCATGATGGAACTACATGAAGGTACATTTGGAACGCATTCCAGTGGACACACCATGGCTAAGAAAATCCTTCGGGCGGGATATTTCTGGTCCACAATGGAAGCCGATTGTTACCAACACTCTCGAACTTGTCATAAGTGCCAGATCTATGCTGACAAGGTGCATATCCCTCCGGTTCCTTTGAATGTCCTAACGGCACCTTGGCCTTTCGCAATGTGGGGCATCGATATGATCGGTGAGATCCGACCAACGGCATCCAATGGGCATCGCTTCATCTTGGTGGCGATCGATTATTTCACGAAATGGGTTGAGGCGGCTTCCTATGCCACAGTAACCAAGAGCGTCGTGGCGCGTTTCATCCGGCATAATCTGATCTGTCGGTACGGCGTCCCAGAAAGAATCATTACGGACAACGGTACCAATCTCAATAACAAAATGATCACTGAGCTCTGTGAACAATTCAAGATACAACACCACAATTCTTCTCCCTACCGGCCGAAGATGAATGGGGCCGTAGAGGCAGCCAATAAAAATATCAAGAAAATTGTGCAGAAGATGACAGTGACCTATAAAGATTGGCACGAGATGCTACCGTTCGCTCTTCATGGATACCGCACCTCAGCAAGGACATCAACCGGGGCAACTCCCTTCTCCTTGGTGTATGGCATGGAGGCAGTCTTGCCAATCGAGATCCAGATACCCTCTCTCCGGATAATGAAGGATGCAGACTTGAATGAAGATGATTGGATCCAGACTCGACTTGATCAATTAAATCTGATTGACGAAAAGAGGCTCACTGCTATCTGCCACGGTCAAACGTATCAGAAACGAATGATCAGGGCATTTAACAAGAAAGTCAGACCACAAGAATATCAAGTTGCGGACCTGGTAATCAAACGCATCGTCCTTCCTCAAAGTGATCCCCGGGGCAAATGGACCCCTACATACGAAGGGCCATTTGTGGTTAAACGTATGTTCTCAGGAGGAGCCATGATCCTAACCACCATGGATGGTGACGACCTTCCTCACCCCGCCAATGCAGACATAGTGAAAAAATACTACGCATAAATAAAAGACCCGCTAGGTTGACATACCTAGGCAAAGAAGGGCTTCCCGGCGAACCAAAAGGGTTCGGGCAAAAATAAGGGACGAAAGAAAAAAATCTGTACACCCGGCAAGTCGAAAACCTGAAAAGGCGGCTTGGGCAAAAATGGGTATCCCGGTGGACCGAAAACCCGAAAGGGCGGTCCAGGCAAAAGTTAGGGATAAAAGCGTAACACTATGTCTCATTGAATCACTTCGCATCCGGAATTCGGCATCGACCAATCAGCTTCATCTTCAACTAGGCAGCAAAGCGATGAGACTTTCGAAGACATAAAAGCGATAGCAGAATTGGAACCCAGTGGGATTGTTCACATAGCTGTTTTATTTCCTTTTTCAAAACTGTAAACTCTATACTATTTGGCGATGTCCTCTTACTAGGATGTCAGCCTCTTGTACAAGAACGCCTATTCACAGGCAAAGTTTAAATCAATACAAATTCACTTGTCCATACAAATTACCATTGTTTTCCTCTTTGTGTTTTGTCTTGCGAAGAACGTCCAATGTTCATTTTTGATATATGCATTTGACATTAAATTGCTGATTCATAAATATTTGCATATAAAACAAGAGATTAATTACAAGTGATATCAAAGACAGGGGCAATGTGGAGTTGTCTAATGCAGTCTGGTTGTTTTGTCCGCCAAGGCACCAAGGTAGGTTCAACTGAAGAATGTGGCCAAATCCTCTCAAATCCCCGCAGAGTAAAACAGGATGCGACAAATACTTTCCCCAAGCAAAGTTGGCTCCCCGTCGACCCTAAAAGGACCCAACATTCCCCGGTAGGTCTTAAAGCCCAATCAATCTCCCCAGTAAATTCTGCAAGCTTATCCCCTGCGAGGCACGAACGTCTCACCCGAGTTTATTTAGAATTATTCCCTCACAAGGACTTATAACTGGGTTATCCTCAGCTAAAAGTCACGGAAGACCGCTCTCGGCAAAGTTCCTTCAATCCCCAGCGGAGTCTATCTTTGGTATTCCCAAGTAGAGTTTATCTTTGGAATTCCTCAGCGGAGTTTATCATCGTTATCCTCATCGGAATCCGTCGTTAAAGTCCTCAGCAGGCCTCTCATCAAAACTTCGGCCAAGTATCTCTTCCACAGAGCAGCTTCCCGGCTGTTCGTCAAGGATTTATTTTCCTAAGATGAAATTACACTCATAAACATTTCACATTTTCATACATCTTGTTTACATACATGATGAAACGCATACAACATCTCATGTTGAACATCATAACATCATGCATATCATACATCATGACATTGCATACCACTTATGTTTTCGCCTTTTCAGGAAAAAGACAATCCCGAAAACAACTACCTTCAAACTGTCACAATTCCAGATTCGATACCTGTATCTAGCCAGGGCACATCTGAGAGTGATCAGTTTCCAGACTCGATTCCTGTATCTAGCCAGGGCACGTCTGAAGAGTTCAAAGATTCGATTCCTGTATCCAGCCAGGGCACATCTATCAATTGTCACGTTTCCAGACTCGATTCCTGTATCTAGCCAGGGCACGTCTGAAGAGTTCAAAGATTCGATTCCTGTATCCAGCCAGGGCACATCTATCAACTGTCACGTTTCCAGACTCGATTCCTGTATCTAGCCAGGGCACGTCTGAAGAGTTCAAAGATTCGATTCCTGTATCCAGCCAGGGCACATCTATCAACTGTCACGTTTCCAGACTCGATTCCTGTATCTAGCCAGGGCACGTCTGAAGAGTTCAAAGATTCGATTCCTGTATCCAGCCAGGGCACATCTATCAACTGTCACGTTTCCAGACTCGATTCCTGTATCTAGCCAGGGAACGTCTGAAGAGTCCGAAGATTCGATTCCTGTATCCAGCCAGGGCACACCTATTAACGACTATTTCCAGATTCGACTTCTGTATCCATCCAGGGCACATTTGTGAGCAATCAATTGTAGATTCGATACCTGTATCCAGCCGGGGCACATCTGCATAAGGAGATTGAAGATCAAACACCTGTAACAAGCCAGGAAAACATCCGTCTTTCTCAAATATACAAATTTCTCGCTAAGGAATCTCTTATGCGATCGACACTTCCAAATGGCATCTATAAGCCCATTCCCGACAAGGTTCTGTCACGTCTCCGGATGGCATCTGTAAGCCCATCTCCCTATCTACCGCCTCTCCAAATGACATCTATAAGCCCATTCCCATTGCTGATACTCTACTAGGCGAGTGCAAATTTTCGGGCACTCTGGTGTCCAATCTCCTTTTACCCTCGAGTCGCGAAAGGCAAACTCGCCAATCTAACTCTTCAGGTTCAAGAAGATTGAACAGGGGCAACTGTTGTACCTCAAAATTTGCCCTCCCTTTCTTCAGGAAACCATCTTAGATTTTTCAAAGTCCCCTGGAACAAATCCAAGTCCTGGGATATCCTTTTGCCCAAGCAAGCCACTTACAAGAGCAAGATGATCTCACAAACTCCGGGAACAACGCTTCCATCTTGAGGAAAGTCAAATTCTAAGTGCTTAGAATGTTTCTTTAAAATAAGTGTTTTTTAGAAAAAAATCAGCGCTTCAGAACTTCTGGACCCATTCCAGATGAAGACGGTCAGAAGTTGCAAGCTTGGCTTAGCGTGGTCAGAAGTTGGCTCTTCAGCAGTTATATCAGTTCAATCAGAAGTTGTAAACGTGGTTCAGAGTGTAAGCCTCAAACAGAACATGCCCCTTCAGCAGTTACACAAGCTCAGTCAGAACTTGCTAAAGGAATGCAAGAGAAACATGAAAGTATAAAGGCTCCTTCAGAACAGGTTGAAGTCAGAAGATGAAAGGTCAGAGGGATAGGTGTCACATTGATACAGAATCTCTAAGTCCAGATTGTCCAGAAGTAGACCCAAGGAACGTACCAGAAAACCAGGAAAATTTCCAGAGCTTGCTAAGACAACAGGTAGCCAAGGCCAGAGCATGGTTTACGCTGCTGATTCAACAACCAGAATGTTGGTATTGACAGGTCTTGTCACCATTTAATGCCCATTAATGCTTCCAACCACCCCTGAGCGATCACGTGTGGCTTGGAAAATGCTTTTGCACAGATTCTGGCATGGGTCTTCACGCCACCGCCCATTTCAGAGTTCACTTCCCCCAATCTACGCCTGCTGCTGCTACCTAGGCTGAAAAATAGCTGTTATCACAACTTCCCAGGAATTTCTGTCAAAGAACCAGTTCAAACTCTGTTGGAGCCTTAAATGTTCAAGATATCCACAAGAACTTTGCCTATAAATAGAAAGATTTCACCACTGCAAAAGATGTTCAAGAAGTTCAAGAAAAGAAACAGAAAAATTGCTAAGAGAGAAACGAAACTCCTAGCAACACAACATTCTGAAACTCTGCCAAAATTTCCAGCCTTGTGTCATAACTTTAAGTTTCTCACCTTCAACTTCATCAAACACCCAGCCCTTTTTCTGTAAACCAAAAACGTTCTTTCCAAACTTCTGACCCTATACACGTATACGCCTTCACTTCCCTTTTCCCAAATCTGTCTAGAACACCACCAGAACCAAAAGCTAACTTTCACCCACCATTTTCCAGAAAGTCAGGTAAGCACCTGCTGACCCTCACCACACTGTTAAGCATCATCATCTGTGCATATTCAAGTAACATAATGTAAATATTCATGTTATTGCTGTTTATGTTCTGAGGACTCTCATACCTCAGAACGTTCTGAGCCAGTTTAGGACCTGCCTGTGACCTTGGTGATTCTGACCTCTGAGACATTTTGCTATTTTGCTGGATCTGTTCCAAATATGTTTTCTGTTTTGTGGAGTAACAACAGGATTGCAGATGTTCTGATTAGTGCAGGAAAAAGCCAAGTGCTGACTTTGACGTTAGCACATCTGAAGCCTGTTTTGCTGTCAATAACATCAGAACCTCTGAGAGTTATTGCCTTTTCAGCAGAATCTGAACTTCTGGGTTCTCCACTAACAAACTTCTGTCTTGCAGCGCAGGGAAATCAGAACTTCTGGTTTCCCCACTAACAAGGGTCTGTTTTGCAGGTTCTAGAGTCAGAAGTTCTGACTCATCCAGTTTCACCAACAGGTTGATCATCTGACAGCGGATCTGGGTCAGAACTTCTGATGACCTCCCAACAGCGCGCAGGCTCCCTCCCTCTCTCTATATATCTTGTTTTCCGCTATTTTCTTTTTTGTCTATTTTTCTCGTTGAACCCCCCATGTACAAATGTGTATCCCCCTCCCCTAACTATTGTAATAGCGTAGGATTTTACATTTCCGCTTCTTATTGCTAGTAATTAGGACATGTATGGCAAGATAAAACTCAATGAAATAGAAAAACCTAATTCAAAGAAAAAAAACTCTTGTATGCAATAAAACACACTTGCACACTAACACCCCTAGGGTTATATCCACTTGTTGCCTTTCAAAATTGGGCCATATTGCATGTTAGGTCTCTTTGGGCAAAACAAACAATTTAAAAGATCATGGTCCCTCGATAATATTTTTTTTCAAAAAAACAAAATGATCAAGTCCCTTAAAGAAAATGCCCAAAGATACTTGGCACCATTGCAATTATGGTCTAAACGATGACCCGCGCCCGTCCCTTTCACATCCTAACACAAGATTGTCCACCAAATACAATGATGGAATAAACTTGTTAAAAGGGTTAAAACATAGCAATAATCTTTTGAGAAATTTAGGAGTAGACAAACTCTTAGTTACTTGAATCAAGCTTGCAAAACAAAACACTTGCCTAAATTCAAAAATCACACATCACAACACTTTCAAAACAAACTTTCAAAAACAAATGAAAACCTTTTCAAAAGACATACACCTTTGTATACATCCCAACATGGATCATTACAAAGGTTGCCACTACATTGGCCTCTTTTCAAAACATTTTCAAACCCACACACAAAGCACCATTTCAAACAAATTGAAAACAAAAGGCAAGTGATCTAAGCAAGTAACTAAGAGCCCATGGATAACCATGGATAGAAAGGGTGCTAATACCTTCCCTTTCTATAATCTACTCCCCGAACCCAAGAAAACATCTCAAAGGTTTTTGGCTGTGCTTTTTAACCTTTCCTTAGGATAAAATAAAAAGTCGGTGGCGACTCTTGCTCAACCGCAACATTTGCGAATACAAACGCAAACCTCAAGTCAGTTCTCCCACCGTATCACAATGATATATGAAAATGTCATACAAAAAGCCCTCACAAATGGAGCTACGATGCCCCGGGTAGGACACTGAGCCAACAAAGTTTTAACATATTGTTTGTTACAAATTTGGAAATCAAAAGAAATCAATTACTGCGTGACAAATGTGATAGGTGTAAAATCCTTTGCCGTCCAGTTGCTTGGTCCGTTGCTGGTAGTCGGGTAGATCCAACTGTCAAACTCTGCTTCCTCTACATCCTCCTCAATAGCATTCACCCTTGGGTTGGAGATAAACACCAGAGCCTTTCTGATCTTTTCCTTGCGCACAGCCCTCTGAGCCTCTGCAGTAAAGCCCAGCCCAAACTTGTCGTTCTTCTGAGTGAAGTCAGGAAGCTGACCCCAGTTTGCACAATTGCCTTTCTGAACCACAGCCCAGGCATCCCTTAAGGAAGCCATCTTCAAAGGAACATTCTCTTCGACTGCTGTTTCTGCCGCTGCTGAAATTGGAAGCACCTCCTCGAAATGTTGAAAGGGGGTTTCAATAAACTCCCCGTCCATCTCAATGTATCTGAAGGAATTCAAATGGCTCACCATATACTCTTCTTCTCCTTGCACGGTGACGATCTTCCCTCTGACAGGGTACTTTAGCTTCTGGTGCAAGGTAGAGGTTACTGCCCCAGCTTTATGGATCCAAGGTCGACCCAGTAGACAAGAGTATGATGGACGTATGTCCATCACATAAAAAGTAGAGTCAAACACCTGAGAGCCCACACGAATAGGGATGTCAACCTCTCAATGAACCATCCTTTTTGAACCGTCAAAGGCCCTGACGATGATATTGCTGGGCTTCAATTCCAGGCCTTCATAATCCAGACGGTCTAAAGCCTTTTTCGGTAGGACATTCAAGGAAGAGCCAGTATCCACCAATACATGCGCCAGAGTAGTGCCCCTGCATTCGATAGAGACATGCAGGGCATCGTTGTGGTCTCTTCCCTTCGCAGTCAGGTCAGCATCTGAAAAACCCAAGCCATTGTCTGCTGTCAGATTTGCTACGCAATCAGTGAACTGGACTGTAGACGTTTCCTGCGGCACATGGGCCGTCTTGAGAAATGAGATCAAGGCCTTAGCATGGGCCTCGGAGCATAGCAATAAGGAGAGCATGGAGATCTTGGAGGGCGTATGCCCCAGCTGTTCGACAACATTGAAATCACTCTTCTTTATTATTTTCAGGATTTCCTCCATTTCTTGTTGGGAGGCCTCAGCATTTATAGGTATTGGTGCCTCCATTCGGGCAGGCTCCTCTTCAATCCCTTTGCCCCGAGCATCAGATGACTCGGCAGCAGGGGAGACAACTTGATCAGTAGCAGGAACAGGTAAACTTGTAGGTGTTATAAGGAGGGGTCTTCGAATAGTGGGTGGTGCAATGTCAGGCGAGAAGAGCCTGCCACTGCGGGTGACCTTGGCTGGACCAGTGATATCGCAGATACTGGCGCCAGTGTCGAATTCTTGTTTGATTCCATTTACATATACGTCTGCCCCATAATGCCAGGGGACAGCTTTATCAAATACATAGGGGAGAGGCCCCGGAACAGTAATAACCACAGGTGCAACAGTCATGATTTGAACAGGCTTCTTCGGGAAAGCCTTGATTGGATTTTTGAAGATGGTAACCACAGAGACTTCTTTTACCGAGACCAACTGAACAACAGACTTCTTAAACAGAATCTCCTTGCTATCCATTAGGCTTTGGACGCCTAACTTTAGCAAGGGACAACCAGATAGGGAAACAGCACAGAACAGGCAACCTTCACTGCAACCCGGAAATAAACCGGCCAGCAGTAGGTTCTTCTTGACAGTCAAAAGAGGGATAACAACTTCATTTACCGAAACAGCATACAATTCTTCCTCAATGGCATTTACTCTATGCTGGGGCATAGGAGCAGTTACAACATTTGGTCTCTCTGGCGCCTCGAACTGAATTTCCTTTGCGTCGATCAGATCTTGCACTTTGTTTCTCAAGGCCCAGCAATCATCAGTAGTGTGCCCGGGACTATCAGAATGATAAGCGCACCGGGCATTTGGGTTATACTTAGGAGACGTAGTGTTGACGATCTTAGGAGCTTCTCGGAGGGTTAACAGGTTGGTGAATAACAGTTGGGGTAAAATTTGAGATAAGGTCATACTCAGTCGAGTATACTGCCTCTTAGGCCTTTCGTTTCTTTGTTGATTGTACTGCTGAGGAGCAGCAACAGGTTTTGAAATGACCAAAGCATTGATGGCTTGGCGACTTTCTGGTCTGACTTGTCTTTTAGGACCATAGACGGCACTTGCTTCTTTTTTGAAAGGTCTCTTCTCGGTACTTGCGGAAACGGCTTTTTGAATCTTTCCTGACTTGATGCCAGCCTCTATTCTCTCTCCTGTCAATATCAAATCTGTAAACCCAGCGGAGGAGTTACCCACCAAATGATTGAAAAACGGACCAGACAACGTCCCTAGAAACATATCAACCAGCTCACGATCAGTCAATGGAGGCTGCACCCTGCCAGCCAAATCTCTCCATTTTTGTGCGTACTCTTTGAACCCTTCACCCGTTCCTAGAGACATACCCTGAAGTTGGGTACGCGTAGGAGCGAGATCATAATTGTATTGGTATTGTCTGTAGAATGCGGTTGCCAAATCTTCCCAGTGTCGGATGCTGGTTCCATCTAATTGGTAGAACCATTCAAGCGGTGACCCCGAGAGGCTATCTTGGAAGAAGTGAATCCAGAGGTTCTTATCCTCCGTGTAAGGTTGGATCTTCCTTACGTACGACCTCAGATGCAGCTTCGGGCAGGAGACCCCATCATACTTGGCGAAGGCAGGCGCCTTAAACTTGTGTGGAATTACTACCCCAGAAGATAACCCCAGATCTCCGAAATCCAGTCCCGGCACATTCTGAATTTCCATGGCGCTCAAGCGGTCCTCCAATTGCTTGTATCTGTCAGCAGCAGGTGGGTATTGTTTGTCGTTATAGTCCGTCTCGTTGTCGGAGACTGCGGGACTAGGAGCTCCTCCCCCCTTGGGGACTGTTTTTCTCAGCAGAAGAAGTAGTTGGATCAGCTTCATTATGGAGTGTGTTCCCAAATCTGCGTCCGGTGTTGAACAACGCAGTCCTCTTTTTTTTCTTCTTCTTTAGGAGTAGAGTCTTCAGCTCTTGCTGACCTTGGGCTAGGCTTAGGACCATCTCTTGAAACTGTGCACTTTGGGCCTGAAGGGCCTTGATTGCTTGCTCACTGGAGGAGTCTGGATTCATGATGACTGTTCAAAATAAACAGCGAAGGAGATTAAGTGACCTGTGAAATAGGGTACCTGCTATGCATATGGTGCAATGGAATGCGTATGTTTTATGTTCTCAAAGACAAACAAGATTTCAACTTTGTAGACAAAAAAGGGAAACACACTTCATTAGATTAAAATTTTCAATTTGTTCAACAATTTGCCCTTAGGCATTACAGGAATGAAAAATACTGGAAAGGAAATAAACTATAAAGAGAAATATCCAAAGCCCATCAATGCTCCCATGGCCTCCTCTTTTCAGTGCTGATGTAGTTGTTCAGGACCCGCTCTTCCTCCAATTGCTTAGTCAGCCTCTGAATCTTCCGTTCCTGCTCGTTAAACTTCTCCCGATAGAAATCCCGTTCTTCCTTTAGCTGTGCCCAAGATCTCTTCATCGTGTCAAAATCAGCGGGTATCTGAGGAGGGAGGACAGTTGGAGGAACCCCATCTTCATCAGGAGACTCAAGGATGAGAGGTCTAACAGCTTCGTAGGGCATACCTAACTTTTGAGCACGGATGCGGACCCATTTGCAATAGGGCTTCAATGGCAGAGAAGTCTTTGGTCCCAACTCATGTGGGTCGGCTTTGTGGATTCTGTCCTAAGCTCTAATGAATCCCTGGCGTAGTTTGTCACTGTCTGCCTGAAACTCAAAATGGAAATGAGGAACCAGCATTTCATGAGGTCCATCTCCTCTGGCTCTTCCAAACTGACGGAGAGCTAAGCATGGATTGTAAGAGATTCCCCCTTGGATACCGATCAACAGAACATTAGGGTATTCTCCGCAACGGTCAATAACAGCTACCTCATCCAAACCTCTGAGAGTCCAGGTGATGTCATTATCAGTGAGAGACATTAACCTCCGAGCCCAACCTTTTCCTTCTTCATTCTTCAGCACGAACTTAGGAAGGTGCGAAATAAACCACCTTACTAGAAAAGGAGCACAACACCACGGAGTTCCCCGTTTTCGAGCAGTACGAGCATAAAGTTGTTGTAGAATATCACCCAAAAGGGTGGGTATCGGATTCCGAGACATGAAGATCCTTATGACATGGATACTGATAAAGGTGTCAGGGTTGGGAAACAATACCAGACCATAGATCAAAAGAGCCAGAACATCCTCGTACGCCTTGAAGTCCAAGTCATTCCAGAAATCATTAGCCTTGCCAACCAGAAATTTGACCAAAAAGCCCTTGATCCCATTTCTAGTTTCCCAGTTGGACAATACCTCTTCTTTGGTCAAGGGGAGAATTGCAGCAATCTCTTCAGGCCTAGGAGTCTTTTCCAAACCAGTGAATGGAGTTTGTTCCAAGACAGGGATCCCAAGTAAATAAGAAAATTCTTCCAGGGTAGGAACCAACTGGAAGTCTTGAAAGGTGAAACAATGATACAGAGGGTCATAAAACTGGGTCAGAACACTCATCAGTTGTTGGTCCCACTTTGTAGTGACTAATCCAAGGAGAGAACCATGTCTGTTGATGAAAGAAGAAGTGTTTGGAATCCTTCCAACCAAATCCTCGAGTAAAACTGGTGGTTGAACAAAGCTGAGCCGGACAGTATTCCTACGCACGGGCATCATGATGTCCTACAAAACAGAGCAAAGATGAAACCTTTTTTATCTTTGAAATGGGTTAGTCCTTTATACAGGATGCATGCAATGGTATGATGGCATGATGCTATGATGAAGCACACCACAAGTATTCACATAGGCAAATAAGGCATACAAGTCACACAAGACACCCTTAGGTTTCAGGCCAGCATGAGTTTCAGGTATTACCCTCTTTTGGTTTTGTTGGTTAAAACCTGTCCTATTGAAAAGTAACCGGGTTCTAGAGGATCTCAAATCATTGGCTACCCTCAATCGGTTATAACTCCAGCATCGCAATCTTTTCTCGCGGCCAGAACCATCTCGAGAGTTTAGCCTCAATGAGTGTAGCATACTGCTACTGTCCTAATAGCCAAGTTGGTCAATTTAGGGTTCTAAGGTCAGTTGGTGCTTAATGACTCCTTGGAAGACCCATATTCTCCCCGTTTCAACACGAGGGATATCGGTACAGACCAAGACGCCACACCAACGTAGCCACTGCTTCACCCATGTCGGTCTACGCCGGACAGGTCCCTCACAGATTATGCTACCTAAAAAGGGTATTTCCCAGATCCGGGTTAGGATCTATGAAACTCCAATGCGAAGCCCACAAATGTAAAGCAAACAAAGCAATCAATTGAAAGTAAAGGTGATCTAAACCCTAAGGTAACCCCACTTTTAAGAAAACTCCCCAGCAGAGTCGCCAGTTCTGTGATACGGTGGGAGAACTGACTAGTGTTTTGCGTTCGTATTCGCACTTGTGCGGTTGAGCAAGAGTCGCCACCGACTTTTTATTTTATCCTAAAGGAAAGGTTAAAAAAGCACAGCAAAAACCTTTTGAGATATTTCGTGGGTTCGGGGGGTAGATTATGAAAAGGGAAGGTATTAGCACCCTTTCCATCCATGGTTATCCATGGGCTCTTAGTTACTTGGTTTTTTAGATCACTTGCCTTGTTTTTCGATTGCTTTGAAAAATGGTGTGTGTGTGGGTGCTTTTGAAAATGTTTTTGAAGAAGATGCCTTGTCTTAGGCAACTAATGTATTTGACTCGTGATTGAGTGTTTTACAAAAGTGTGGATCTTTTCGAAAAGATGTTTCAAATGTTTTTGAGAGTTTGTTTGAAAGTGTTGTGGATTGTGGTTTTTGAAAAGAAGGCAAGTGTTTTTGCAAGTTTGATCTCAAGTAACTAAGAGTTTTGTCTACCCTATTGTACTCAAAGGTTTTTGTTATGTTTTAACCCCTTTTAACAATTTTGTTCCACCATTGAATTTGGTGGACAATCTTGCGTTTAGGAAGTTTATTCGGGACGGGCGCGGGTCATCGTATGAACCATGAATGCAATGGTGCCAAGTGTCTTTGGCAATTTGTTTTGAAGGGACTATGATCATTCCGTTTAGGCAACACTTTGAGACTTATGATCATTTGATTTTATTTTGCCAAAGATACTCGACGTGCAAGCATGGCCCATTTTGGAAGGCAACATGTGGGATTACCCTAGAGGGTGCAAGTGTGATTGTGTATTGATTACATGTATTTGTCTTGTATTAGGTTATCTAGCATTTGATTTTATGTACATGCAAACCCTAGGTCTAACCATGGTATAATTGGAAAACTGTAAATTGCGGAAATGTAAAATCTACGCTATTACAAAATAGTATCCGGGAGTGGGGGTACAAGTGTATGAATGGGGATGAGACTTATAGTATCCAATAAGTTACAACCAAATCGAATTCGCAATCAAATGTAAATATCGAATATACAGATATAAGATAAACAAATGTGTATAGGGCAATGTGAATGGATTGTGTAAGTGTAAGTATGAGATGTATATGTATTGTGTGTAATTATTTACAGGTGCGAAATGTGAGATTGAAGCGTATTAGGGTTTTTGACCTAAAGAAATGTTTACTTAGTCTTTGATTTGTATATATTTTTAATATGTGCAAAAAAGAAAATTTTTTAATTAAATCGTATGTTCAAGTTTTAATTAGATTATGAAAATGATATTTTGAGAAAAAAGAGCATATTTCCATGTTTTCATTATTTATATACAAAAAGTATTTAAATGTCCAAAACTAAATTATGTATGTTAAAAAGTATTTTTTAAATTGTTATGTACGAAAGTATTAATATACAAAAAATATTAATCTTAAGAAAAATTATATTCTATGTATATATAAAAAAAGAAAAGGGAAGTTTGAGTATAGAGAAAAAATATTTTATAAATTTCTATATGAACAAAATAATAAAATAAAACAGAAAAATGTTGTTAGTGAACAAAAAAGCTGTATTTTGTTAATTTAAATATATACATAAAACGAAAATGATGTTTTTAAAAGAATTAGAAACAAATAAAAAAAAGATGGGCCTTAGGAGATACAGGATGGGCAAGGCCCGTTTGGGGGTCAGAATAATTTAGGGTTAGGGATTTGTTTGTTCAGTGAGACGCGTTAGGGTTTGAACGGCGCCGCGTTCGTATGCTCGTTCAACGTTCTTTCCATCTTCGTCTTCCTGAGTGACTCTTCCATCCGGCCACCAGTGTCACCCTCAAACCTCTCTTCCCTCCATGGCATGAACTCAGCGTCCTCTTGATACAAGTTTTGTTTCAACGTTTATGCTCTTATCTCTTTTTTTTTACGAATTTGCGTGTGTTGTTTTAATTTGAGTTTTGATTCTTAAATTTGTACTATTATGAGGTGGTGAAGAAGAAAGGGGGAGAAGATTGGCTACCTTCGTTCTTTGGAGATGGAGGAGAGGCGGAGTGGAGGCGCTGAGGACGGCCGGGGCGGAGGAGACGTGACGCTTGCTCTTTGAGCTTTCCTGGTATCATTTATCTTGTTCCTTTGGGTTTTGATGATGATTGACTTGTGCTGAGAACCCCTTTTTAATTCACTTCTTTATCTCTTCTACTGCGTGTTGCCCTGTGTTGCCTTGAACTGGATGCTTTTGGGATGTCTTAATGCCCAGTGATGTTCATACTGAGGGCCTAGGATTTTTGATTTGGGAATGCTTGTTGAAAACGTGTTTCTAGATGTTTGTTTATGGTGAAAGGGTTCTGAGTTCACTTATTTCCTCTTCTCTATTGCTCATTTTGCCTTTGGATATGCTTGCCTATGATGAAGAAATTCTGAGGCTTAGGAGTTGCCTTTGCAGATTTTGTTGTTTTGCTTCATTTTTGCAGAGATGGAAAGGTTTGGTTTGTTGACATAGCAGGTTAGGCCTTTGAGGTTGAGCTTCAGGTTTTATGAGGTTTGGCCTTGGGTTTGAACTTGGTAGCAGGTTTTTGAATTTGGCCTATGTTGGTTTATGTTTGACAGTATAGTGGTCTTGGCAAGTTATGCTGTGTAGTTTTTATGTTCTGTATGTTTGCTTGGCTTGAATGGTTTAGGCGTTTGTTGATGGCTGTTCAGGTTTGAGATTATGTTAGTAGGCTGGTATGGTTTTGGTTGTCTTGACAGATTAACTGGTTTTTTGAGGCTGGGTTTAACAAGGTTTTTGTGGATTAATGCAGGTTATGGTAGTGCAGGTTCTGAGTAGTTTTTTGAGTTTGTATGTTTATGTGTTTGATAAATTGTGAGGCCTGCTTGGATTAGGCAGGTTGATGGTTGTTATGCTGGCGCAGGTTCTTATGCTGGTGCAGGTTTTGAACTGGCTTTTAGCAGGTTTGAGTCTTTGTTGGCTTTGTGACCTTAACAGGGTTATGTGATTTTAGGCTTGAGGAACTGGTTTTTGGCCTATATCAGGTTTAAGTCTTTTTGTCCTTTGGTTTAAGGTCGAATGCTTCAAGTTTTTTGTATTGTTCCTCTAGACCAAGGCTTATGCTTGCAGTAGTTTATATGTTTTGTATATTTTTTTAGTTTTGCTTGACAGTTTGTATATCTGCTTTTTCCTGCTGCCTGCAAAAAGCCTCAAAACCTGCATCTTTGCCTCTTCTTTCTCTCTCTATAGTACACTTAGAAGAATTTTTAATGTTTCTTTGATGTACTTTCTGAAAGTGGCCATTGATGGGAAGTGATGATTAAAGAATTTGCTTGCTTGCATAACTTTCCTCTGCATCTTTTTGACAGCTTTTGTGCTTTTGACATCTTTTCAAAACTTCTTTATTGATAACTTTGGTAGCTTTGTATTCTTGACAGTAAGTTTGTACCTTTGGCTTTTGATGGAAAGTGGTAACTTGGGTTTTTCAGTTTGGTTTGAATTTGAAGTTTGAGATTGAGTTTGTGCAGTTAGGCACTTTATGCATTTTGACATTTTTGCATTCATGAATAAAATTCTTCCCTCTTTGTGAACCGGGAGAAATCCCGTGATTTGCAGAGAGGGTCAACTGATCCCAGTCAGTGGCCCTTAATGATGATTGCAAATTTTATCTGCTTTTAATTAATTCAACCGCTTTTAACTTTTCCTTTTCTTTTTGTAGATGAAAAATGGAGCACCGGAGCGAAGTGAAGAATGAAGAATTAGAAATAAATAGGATAATTTTTATTTTATTTAATATTTAAATTAATGTAAACTATTGTTTGTAATTTAAATTATAAACAACATTTGTACAAATAATTCAAATATCAATAAAATCTTTATTACCCAATTAATTCTAATTTTCTTTCTTTATTGTTTATTTATTTATTTAAAACTCTTTGAATTAAAACAATTGAAAAATAAATTTCAATCATTCAATTTAGAATAATAAATAACTTAAATAGAACAATATTGATCAAATAAACTTGTCTCTTCCAATATCCAAAGCAAAGCAGCAGTCAACCAAAATAAACTGATCAAGCGCATTCCCTCTTCACTGATTTGCCATAAACACTGTGAATCCAATACTGCATATTTCTTTTGACTGGCCCAAACAAAACAACCTGAATTCAAACCACTGTCTCCTTTACTGATTAAATCAAAACAATGCTAATTCAATCCGAATCTCGGAATAACTTGCAAAGTGCTGTGGAATTTTAACCTTTCTGAGAATATGCCCATAAAACCCTTAATTCCTGATTAAATGCCGAATAACATTCGCTTGATCAAAATTGAACCAAAAATCAACCAAAACCCTAAGCCAACTGCTTGAACTGTTTTAAGGCTACAAAAACCAGTAAAACCCTAATTTTGCTTGACTGTTAAGAAAAGTCCGTTTGTCCGATTCTCGAGCCAGTTTAAAAAAATCAGGAAATGCCTGAAGCTGAGATTGCTTGTGGAAAAATGCGAGGGCAAATTTTGGGGTACAACAGTGAGCCTGCAGATGGAGTGCGCTAGATCTGATCAGATGGACATCTGATGACACATGCCTGCTGGTGTATAATGCACATCTAACTACGAGGAGCACCGGATCTGCACGAAACAAGTTAGAAAATATAAAAATGGAGCTTACTGAGGCGTTTTATGATGTTTCAGGGCTTGGTAATGATTTCAAAAACTCTAGGGAGCCTCCATGAATGTATTTGGATCTTTTGTTTGGACCGAGGAAGGCTGGAACCTAAAATGCGAATTTTACAACTTTGATATTTTTTGCAAAATTTGTAGAGCTTTTCCAGGCTATATATCATGTGTCTTAAAGCTTTCTAATGTATCCTTTATATAGAGAGGATGGAGGAGACAAGAGAACAAAGGTAATAACAACCATAAACATGTGTTTTAAAGCCATGAATGGAATTTGTAACTTTGGCCAAAAACAAGGAAACTCTTCCTTTTTTGAATTTGAATGAATGTGGACACCTTTGCATGAAATGTTATGGGCCTAGGCTGTCCAAAACATCAACCCAAAGCTCAAATCCCATTTCTATTTATTTTATACATTTTATTCTATATTTATTTGAAATAAATTAAAATAAATATGAATAAAATAGTTAGCAAATGCAAGGTATGGAAAGAATAATTTTAGAGGTCCTATATAGGTTTAGGAAGATGTTTGAAGTCCAAGAAATTAAGCCATTGACCTAAAACTTCAAGTTTGATCAATGCATAATTCTTGAAATTTCCCAAATTTTCCCAACTTGGGAAAGCCATAACTTGCTCAATTTTTATATCATGATGATGATCTTGGACTTTTTGGAAATCCCAAGATGTATACTTCAATCCATATTTTAATCAAATTTTGTATTTGAATATTTTATCTTGATGTAAATGTTCTTGACAAAAAGTTCCTTTTGTTGACTTTCTGAAAATGACCTGAAATGTATAAGCTTGTATCTTTCAAATGGTGCATTTCTTGGACTTGATGAATGAAGAGAAGTTCTAGGGAATTGGATTATCTTCAAAATGATATTTGGTTGGGGAAAAAAGGATGAAGTATGTGAGAGTTATGCCTGGTCAAAGTTTGGTTGACTTTTCCTATATAAAACCTAATTAGCAATTTTTAACTTTTGATGAATTAGGAGAATTTCTTGAGGAATCATGATAAACCGTTGATAAAATGGTGGATATCACTTCAAAATGTCGATGTTGACCAAAAATCTTGAATTTTTACTGTATATAGGCCACAATTGACTTTTGACCTAACATGATTGATTTTCAAGCATTTGAGCAATTGACTGAGCAAACTTGTTGTCCAAGGCATGAAATTTGGCATGGACGATCTTGAGGACGAGTTAGGACAATGGAGAACATTTGGGATATTTTGAACTCATCCATATTGATGAAAATTGAAACCCTAGTTGGAGGTTCATTGCCTTAGGAGGAGAATTGTCTGGTCAATTCTTGGTCAATCTTGAGCAATTGAGAACTTCTATGAGTATATCTTGTGTGAAAATGGGAGCACAAATTTTGGGGTACAACAACCATGCATCAAGAATATTTATATTATCGATGGACATCAAAAATCATCAATAATATTTATATCTGTATTATCACTAATATTTATACACCCTCAAGAATATATATTATCGTTTCTATTATATTATCACTAATATTTATATTATTGTTTCAACTTTACATTATCATCAAATAATCACTTATATTATCAACTTTACACCATTAACTATATGAGTTCTTTCAATTCTTATTTCAACTCTATGTGAAGTGTTTTCAATTTCAACACTATAAGTGTTATTACGACAACATCTCAAACCAAAATATATAGCTCGATTAATTGTATAGAAACATATTTTCTCTCAATCAATACATGCAATATTCATTGTGACATTTACACAAACACCTTACATGAAAAACTCATTGTGACATTTTCACAAACACCTTACATGAAAAAACCACATGCCACACAAAACACAACATAATGCAACACTAAATCTACACTATCAACTAAACCAAATGCAATATTATATATCAACATTATCAAATATATCAAAAATCATACCTAGAGGAGAAGAGAACCTTGGTTGTGAATGGAAGAAAGGATGAAACGGTCTTGAATGGAAGAAGGATGAGAACCTTGAAGAAAGGATGAAACGATTTTCGTTTAGAATCTAACGAAAAAACGAAACTTCGTGAAAATGGGTTCAGCGGGTTTGTACTGTGTTGGGCGTAGGGTTCATGAAAATGGGTTTATGAAAATAATAACGTTATTGTGTGATATTGGGCGTGCTTTATTATTTTTTTATAACAGGACTTTAGGCAGCACTTTCAAAAATGCTGCGTAAGCCCACCCTTAGCCAGCGCTTCTAGTAGAAAGCGCTGCTTAATCCCCCCTTTAGGTAGCGCTTTTACAAAGCGCTGCGTAAGCCCACCCTTTAGGCATCACTTTTAAAAAGCTCTTTGTAAGCCCACCCTTTAGGCAGCGTTTGTAGCAATGAAAATCGGAGATCAAGCTATTAATTAACTTGACTCACAAATAAGCAAGAGTCGCCACCGCGCTTTATTATTTCCAAGAGAAAAGTGAGAAATAAAACCCATAAACATGTAATGTAAAATAATACTTAAAAGTAATGAAAATATAATGCATTTTTTGAAAGAGATCGAAGGTTCGGGGGTTGGTTATACAAATGGAATGTACTAGCACCCAATGCATCTGCGGTACTCCGCAGGAACCTTTTGAAATATATGTGTTTTGGTTAAAATTGCTTGTTTGGTTAAAATGGGTGTGAATGAGATTTTGAAGATACGGCGACCTAATGTCGAGGTTTTGGCTTAAAAGGGGTGTTTACAAAATAGATGGTGGAGGTGAGAAAAGAAGTATTTTTTACAGATTTTGCACCCGCTGCGGTTACGAATCTTTAGTGCCTATATACCATCTTTCATACAATAGGGGATCAGGGCACTCGTAGTTCTTCTAATTTTTTTTGAAAGATTATGTGTTGGTTAATTTTAAGAAAACATGACATCATCTTCATATCCGAGTGAAAAACATACTTACTACCCACGATTATGAGAAAGGAGAATTTGCATCATCTCAAAGTGGAGGATATGGCTTGGATTTAAAATCATCAGAGCCTCACTCAACACCCAAGTGGAAAATATCTCACTTCACTATATATCATAGAAGTATAGTAGTTTGCACCACTGCCAAAGGTTAACAAGAGCCTAGTCTTTTGAGAAGAAGTTTTAAAATAAAATGCCAAAGCGACAAAATGGTTTGAATGAGGTTAATAACTTTTAGTCTTATAAAAAGATGTCAAAGTATGATTAAATTGATTAAAGTTTAATTAAGAAAAGGGTTTTGAAAATTCATGGATCGAAGTCCAAGTTTATTGTGAAAGCAGTTCAAGTTAGAAAACAAGAAGAGTTTTGAAAAGAAAGTTTTAAAGAAGATATGAGGAGGTTGAGAGACTATACTATGTATATACAGTAAAAGCTAAGGTAAGAGATGGTCTAACCATTACGAAGTCCACACTTGACATAGAGAAGTCAATATAGAATTCCCATCCTTTGGATTGAAAACGAAACAAGCATAATAAAACCAAACCTCAGGTGAAATAAACTTCAGATGAACTTGTGCCTCAGATAAAAAATAAGAATCAAAGAAAGTCTTCAAAAAATTAGGTAAAGTAACAACTGTATATAGAGGAATCCCCAATCACATATAAAGCATAGAAATTAGAATAACCTGCACACAGAGAAATTCAAATCAATACCTTGGAGTAAACTCTATGGATTTCAGACAACATAACAATAAAGTAACAAGGTATCCAAGTATCAAAATCCAAGATGAGTCTCAAGTCTTTATTCAAGTTTCATTATTAAACACAAAGTAAAGGTCCAAGTTGACAAAGGAAAAAGATGCATAAACATAAACATACATCCAAGTGGACAAAGAGAAAAGTGCGAAATTATAAACATGTGTCCAAGTGGACAAAGAGAAAAATGTGGAATCATAAACATGTATATGAAATGTAAATGCTAAAAGTAAATGGCATAAAGTAAATGCGGTAAATAAAGTGCAAAAATTAAAGTTGGGGAAAAATTAATGACATTAAAGTAAAGTTAGTACAATATAAAGTTAATGTTAATGATTAATAATCCAATTTGGGACAAATGTAACTTCATATAGAGCATAGAATATATGGACTCATACATGTTAGAGAAATGACACTTTGAAGCTCATTCTCTTATACATGTAGAACAATTAACAAATATTGAGGATCAAGACAAAGTCAAGAAAGATACATTATGACAAACTTATCATCAATCCAAAGTACCTTGAATAATCAAAGGATCATTTAAAGGTAGATTGGAAATGATGAAAGTTCATCAAATATCCAACAAGCTTAGATGAACTAAATAAGCTCAAATATTTTCCAAATTGATTCAAATAAAAATAAATTAGATAAAGACGAATAAGATGAAGTCTATAATAAAAATAGTAAAAATATCATAACTTTCTCATTTTTTCATGAAATTAAACAAATGAATAATGAAAATTCATCTACTCAATCTCACGAACAAATATCCATGCTCAAAATAAGTAAATAAAAAACAAAAAATTACAGAAAAAAAACGAAAAATTAAACAATAATAAATCACTTTTGCATTTGGAGGTTCAAGAACACTTTTCTACTCTTGATTTTGAATCAATGGAGTTTTCTCGCAAAATGGTGATAATTATGGTATTAAATAAATAAAGTAAGAGTAAAATGTAATAGAATTAAATGAAAAACAAGCATAAAATCAGATTGGTTTACCCCAAAAATTTCCCTCTTACTTATCAATAATTTCCTCACAAGATCTCTTGACTCAAGACTAGATTAGGGTTTGATCAGCTCAAGACACCTCCTCATGCACTGATGACCAAAATTAGGGTTTGAGCTTGCACAAGTATTTTGGGATTATCAATGCTTCATATGGCTTTCAAGGATCATTAGGAACCCCCAAGATTACTCATTTCAAGTTTCAAGCCTTGAATCACATTTTTGATCATTCAATTGGACAGTTGACCTAAAAATCACTTGTATTGGGAAAAAAGTCAACCATGGCTAATTTAAAGTCAAAATTCATAATTTTTGATCTACATCAACATTTTAGAC
Source organism: Vicia faba (assembly GCA_948472305.1). NCBI lineage: Eukaryota > Viridiplantae > Streptophyta > Magnoliopsida > Fabales > Fabaceae > Vicia > Vicia faba. The sequence goes on from OX451738.1 coordinate 1,092,556,417, forward strand.
TCATATGTATCATTTGATCAAGTTTGGACCAAAATTCCTCAAGAAATTTGATCAAATCATCAAAAGGGTCAAAATTAGGGTTTGGACTGGGAATGGGCAATTTCTGATTTTTGACCTAGAAAATGATCAATTGGTTTGAAGCATGATTTCAAGAGTTCAATCACATCATTTTTACCTAATAGCATGATTCAAAACATTACAAATCCATTAGATTGACAAATGAATTTTTCAGTCAACTGATCAAAAAGTCAACTGTATACTGAAAAGTCAAACTTTGACTTTTTGGTCAAATCCAAGTGCCAAGGATCATAATTCATCAAAACATGTCAAAATGTGAAACTTGTTCATCAAGAAAGAAAGGGTTTAAGTTTTGGTTTTGAAAGGTTGAAATTTCTAACTTAGAAAATTTTCTAAGTATAGAAAATTTCTTGTTTTTTCTCAACTTTAAGCCAAATTTTCACCATGATACAAAATGATTCAAAGGAAATTCCAAACATAAAAGTCGTAGATCTCCATGAAATATACAACTTTTCTTCACACAATTTCTCCTAAATAAGCTTGGATTTCAAGATATAATTTTGTGAATACATGCTCATAAACTAAAATAACTTAGTGAAATTATGCCATAGTTAGGCAGGTTTTTTACCTAACTTCGTGCCAATTTTTCACATAGTTCCAAGGGGAATATTTGAAAGCAATTCAAAGATGAGTTGTAGAGAATATTGCAAGCTTTCCAAAATATCAAAGAACTCCTTGAGATCATTCTTGAGTATGGAGAATCAAAGAGATGAAGTTGGCAATTTCTCACTTTGATTTTAAGCCATTTCACGATGAACAAAATTCAAATCCAAGCCTAGGCTGCATAATCCTTGCTTTGCAGGCCTTAAAATTGTTTCTAACTCCATAATTAAATGTTTACACAGCTGATAGAGCTTGAATCCAAGCACTTGAGCCTTTGTCCAAGCAACAATTCCATTTATGGCACAAAGCTGCCATTTCCATTTTGATAAAGCACTACTTTTGCAATTGTCAACTCCTTGAGCTTTGCACTTGTTATTTATGCACACACAATCCCTAAAAACCAAAAGCAATGTGTCTAAAACCACTACCAACTCAGACCAGGCTTGTACAAACACATAGAGGCTTGTCTCCTCACTTTTCTTCAAAAGCAAGTTATATAGCCAAAATGTTATAACTAAAGCTTGATGTCTAACCTCTTCCATACTTATACACAAGTGCATTGTAACCTAAGACACGAATGCTAAGACTCAGAAACTCTCCCAAACACTTTGCCATTGAAAATCTTCCATAGCTTGACAGTTTTGCACCTCACACAACCATCTCAAAAACCACTCGTGCGTTTGAGTTTTAACCACCCAAACACTTAATATACATCATATCTAAGTGTTCCAGACCCCTGTTCCCTCACTATAACTCCTCCTCCTCCATCCACCATTTTCAAATTTCAATCTTGCAGGTTGACTTGAGTAGGGAGATTCAGGGACTTTCAAGACAAGGTAAGGATTGGAATACACTCAGGGAGGTCCAGGCAAGCTAAACAGATCCTCAGGCCTTCTGAAAACTTTCCCAAACTCCATTCACGATCTCAACTTAAAGAGGTAAAAACTCAAACTTCTATCTCTTCATACAAGCATCATTTGGTCTTGATTTGTGAAAACAAAATGTAGATATCCATACACTAAAGGTAACCATGTTCATAGTTTTCATTTATATTCATTGTGTATAGAGAATTTTGGATTTGAAATTTATGTAAAAATTAGGTTTCAAATTAGGTCCAGTAAAATTAGCTTTGATTTTTGACTTTTAGTTTACATAAACTATATGGTTGAAATCATGGGAAGAAACACTATAACTTTCTTGTTTGGACTTTCCATTTTTATGGAGAAATGAGAGAGATACAGGTGGTCCGGCCATGGCTCAAGGTTGAAGATGAAGTTGCCTTTATGAGGCATTTTCTAATATATATTTGTGCTTTTGTTTATATAAACGGATGTACAGCCACCCCAGTGGTAAGACAGCGCGCAAAAATGCTAGAGGTCATGGGTTCGAGCCTCAGCGTGCTGCCTTTTGCAATTTTTCATATTTTTCCACTTTTTTTTTTGTTATTTTGCAGCGTGGGCTTCTGAACTTTGGGCCTTGTGATTTTTTGCTAACATTCACCTCCAGTTTACTTATGACACCCCTGTCCAACATAATTTTATGTTTATTTTATTTTTATTTCATTTGTTTAAACATATTTTTCTTAATATAAAAAATCATAAAAAAAATATAAAAATAATAGATATTGCATTTTGGTTTATTTTATTTTATTTTTCTCATAAAAAATATTTTTATTTAAGTTATATATTATCTATTTTACTAAATAAACTTGTAAATTAAATTAACTAGGTTAAATATTTATTTTTTTTCTTCATACTCATTAAATATTTTATTTTAACATAAAAAAGGGGACCAAAAATATTTCATAAATGCCATATATTATTTTCAAGACAAAAATACAAAAATTATTTATTTTTTCTTAAAGAAATTTATTTTCTTTTAATCAAATAGAATTAGGGTTTATTCAAAAATCTTTTCTAAAAATAATTTCTTTTCTTAATTGATTCAAGTTAATCTTGATTTATTTATTAGGTTTAGTTTAAAACTTTTTCATATAAAAAGCCAAACAAAATCTTCTTTGCATTTACATATCTTTGCATATTTAATTCATCTTGTATATTATTTATTCCAATATTTGTACATATTCAATTTGGTTGTAATAGATTAATTTGGTTTATATTATTGCAATCCCCATTCATAAATTATATACCCCCTCCCACAAAATGTTGTAATAACGTAGTAATCTTTAAATTTCGCAATTTATCGTTTTTATATAACATGCTAGTAATTAGGGTTTGTATGGCAAGATGAAACCAGTCAAATAGAAAACCCTAATTCAAGACAAAATCAAGCATGAATATGACACACTTGCACACAAGCACCCCTAGGGTTACTCCACTTGGTTGCCTTATACAAAAATGGTCATATTATGCATGTAAGGTATCTTAGCAAAACAAACAAATACAAGATCATAGTCCCTCGATGATGCTATTCAAAGTTGCCTTACAAAAATGATCTTAGTCCCTCAAAAATGCTAAGATATCTTGCAACATTGATAATCATGGCTATACGATGACCCGCGCCCGTCCCGTTTACATCCAAAGATAGGGTTGCTTACCAAATCAATGGTAAGACAACAATGTCAAAGGAAAATAAAATGAACAAGAAAGACATTTGAGTAGGTAGACTGCTTCTAGTTACTTTCTCCATTTCAAAACAAATATCCTTGCTATTTTCAAAACAAACACACACATTTCCAAACTTCTTACAAACATTGAAAACATTTTCAAAAATATCAACATCTTTGTATACATTCTTACAAACGAGAATCATTACAAAGATTGCCTAAACAATGGCCTCTTTACAAAATACTTTCAAAAACCACACGAAGCACAATTTTAAACAAAAGCAAGTGATCTAGCAAGTAACTAAGAGCCCATGGAAAACCATGGATGAAAAGGGTGCTAATACCTTCCCTTTTTATAATCTACCCCCCAAACTCAAGAAACAATCTCAAAAGGTCTTTCCTGTGCTTTTTTTACATTTTCTTTTGGATAAAAGAAAAGTCGGTGGCGACTCTTGCTAACCGCAACATTTACGATAAAACGCAAAACAATCAAGTCAGTTCTTCCACCGTATCACAGAACTGGCGACTCTGTTGGGGATATTCTTAAAAGTGGGGTTACCTTAGGGTTTAGATCACATTTACTTGTTTATATTGTTTGACTTGTATGCTTTACATTATGGTTCTTTGTTTGGGTTTGAATCCTCTACCCGGATTTGGGATACATTATAGGTAAGTAGCAATACATTATGGAAACTGAGTGGGGAATACTGACATGGTCTAAGCAATAGCTAAGTTAGTGCGACATATTTGTGGGTACCAGTAGCCTTTGAGTTAATCAAAGAGAATACAGTGCCGCGGAGTGATGTCATAAAGCACTAATGAACTTCTAGAACCTTTACTTGACCAACTTGGCCTTTAGGATGTAGTGAGATGACCGACTTTGGTGCAGTCTGAATTTGGTAGATACTCGATACTACACTCATTGAGGTTTGGTTTCTTGGGATATTTAGGTCGCCATTAAAGAGGCTTGAGCTGAAACAATGACCAATGAAACAATCCAGTGATATTGATCTCCTTAGAACCCGATTACTATTATTAGGACATGTTTAAGCCAATTAACTTCAAGAGGGTACTTACCTATAAAACTCCATGCAAGCCTAAACTAAGGATTTGTTTTCTTTGCTTGTATATGCATACTTGTACATAACATCATGGACATCATGAACATCATATACATCCAATAACCATTTCAAGGATTTTGGGATTCATCTTTGTTCTTGTTTTGTAGGATATGGATTCACTTCGCAGGAAAACTATTCAAGTCAACCTTGTGAGAATTCCTCCGTAACTTAAGGAGCTAGATTCAAGGATTCCTGAGAACTCTCCATTCACCGAAAGACATGATCGTCTACTCAACTTGGTCATCTCCAACACAGATGAGGACATGATGAAGGTGCTTTTTCAGTTCTTTGATCCTTTCCACCATTGCTTCACATTTCCCGACTATCAACTTGCACCTACTTTGGAAGAATTCTCCCAACTCTTGAGGATTCCCATTCTCAATCAACTACATTTCAACAGTACGGAAAGAGACCCAAAGCCAGAAGAGATTGCTCAAGCTCTACACTTGCACTCATCTGATGTCACAACCCATTGGAAAACTAGGAGTGGTGTCAAAGGTTTCTTAGCAAAGTTCCTGTTTGAGAAAGCCCAAAGCTGTTGGAATTCCTTAGACTTGCAAGCCTTTGAGGAAATTGTGGCTCTTCTCATCTATGGGATGATTTTGTTTCCAAATCCTGACCAACTCATAGATGTGAACACCTTCAAAATCTTCATGTCACGCAACACGGTGCCTACATTGCTAGGGGATATCCTACACTCTTTTCACACTCACACAATGAGGAAAAGAGGTGTCCTTATGTGTTGCACTCCTCTCTTGGAAAGGTGGTTTATTTATCATCTTCCCCAATATGCATTAAAGAATGAGAAAGGTTCAAGGTGGTCACAAAGGTTGATGACGCTCAAACATTCAAAAATTCATTGGTGCTCTCGATCCAAAGAGAATGTTATCATCGTCGAACATTATGGAGAATTCCCTAATGTCCCTCTACTTGGCATTAGGGGAGGCATCACCTACAACCCATGCTTAGCCTTAAGACAATTTGGTTACACCCGAAGGGATGGCCCGCACGAGATGCTGATTCAAGGTTTGGTATTCGACTACGACAACGATGATCAAGGTCTTCGCCAGAGATTTATCCGAGCTTGGATGATGCTAAACAAGGTGGGTAGAAAGACTTTGGGGCATAAGAATTCCATCCCTCTTGAGCCTTACCTCAAATGGGTATAAACTCGTGCTCAAAGTCTTATGATGCCTTACCCCTCCATTCTCTCGGTAATCATTGAGCCTGTTAAGGAAGGAGATGTTCCATACACTGCCCTACATCCTGACATGCCCATATCTCTTGAAGATCTACAAAGGAATTGGATACAACTCAAAGGAGAGCGAGATAATTTTGAAGCCCAATTCTACGCAAGCGAGAAGAAGGTTTTAGAACTCACTAGGCTACTTCATGAGGAGAAGACTCTGAATGCCTACATTGCACCAAAGAGGATGCGTACTACTTTTTTATCGTAGAGTTTTTGTATTATTTTTCCCAAGGGGCATTGATGTACTCAAACTTTATATTATTAATATAAGGTGTGTTTCCTTTTTTGTCTAAAACAAATTTGAACCTTTGAAATCCTTGAAAACATTGCATATGCATATATCATTCATCATAACATAAAAAGGTCTTTTGCAACAAGTCTCCTCATCTCTCTGCTGTTTATTTCAGTAAGATGGATATCGAGCAAACAGTAAAAGATCTCCAAGTTCAAAATACGCAGTTTCAACAGTTGCTCATGACCCTTGCCAAGGGGCAGGAAGAATTGAAGACTCTGCTGGCTGAAGAGAGGAAAAAGAAAACAAAGAAGGTAACTGGAGTCTTAAATATGGGGATAAGATTTCATGGGCAGACAAGAAGGACTTTGAATTTTGCAACAACATCCGGTGAAGGAGAATGGAAAGGCAAGGAAACAGTTGTCCCGTCAGAATCGGAAGAAGAGGAAGAGGAAGAAGAAGACTACTCTGAGGAACAATATCCTCCAGCTGATGACAAGTACAGACATCTCGAAGAGCGGTTGAGCGCGATGGAAATACAAAAGGTGTCAGGCTTAGACTTTGAGGAATTGGGACTAGTGTCGGGGATTGTGATTCCTCTGAAATTCAAAGTGCCTATGTTTTCCAAATATGATGGAGTGTCATGCCCTAAAATGCATCTCCGATCATATGTGAGAAAAATCCAACCCCATACCACTGATAAAGACTTATGGGTGCACTTTTTCCAAGACAGTCTGTCTGGAACACAACTCGACTGGTTTTACCAACTAGAAAGAGCCAACATCCACAATTAGGAAGATCTTGCCGCAACTTTCTACAAGCAATATCAATACAATGCTGATTTGGTGCCTACCCGTACTCAACTCCAGAGTATGGCCATGTCTTCCAATGAAGATTTCAAGGATTACGCACAAAACTAGAGAGATTTGGCTGGAAGATTTCAACCCTCTCTGTTTGAAAGGGAATTGGTAGACATGTTCTTAGGCACCTTATCTGGTCCCTTTTTCAACCATTTAATCAGAAGTTCATCTGCAGGCTTTACTGAACTAATATTGACTGGAGAGAGGGTGGAAGCTGGCATAAAAAGTGGAAAGAATCAGAAGGATTCATCTTCTTCTACAGCTGTAAGGAAGCCTTTCATCAGGAACAAAGAGATAGCTGCTGTATATCCGCAAAGAAACTAAGATAGAGCCAAACACCGACTAATGGTGGGGGCTGTTATGATTCCAAAGCCTACGTTTGATCAACAAAGAAGTAATCAAACAAGGGTGGAAAGGCCAATCAGGCAATTCACCAGAATTAACACGACTCTGTCTAAAGTACTACAACATCTTCTGAGATCCAACTTGGAAACCTTGAAAGAAGCTCTGAAAAACCCCAATACAACATCCCCTCATTATCATCCTAATGCCTGTTGCGCATATCACTCTGAAAGTCCTGGTCACAATACTAATAACCGTTGGGCCTTGAAGAATAAAATACAAGACCTCATTGAAGCAAAATAAATTGAGTTTGATGCGCCCGAGAAGCCAAATGTCATTTCTACTCCTATGCCCATACATGGTCATAATACCAATGCCATTGAAGAAGATTTGTTTGTTACCATAGTTGATGAACTCATGACCCCACTTCCGACCATTAAGATAAACTTGTTGAAAGCCATGTGTTCCCTGGCTGTAATGAAGTTTGCCATCTCTGCTTATCATCACCAACTAGCTGTCCTTTGTTGAAGGCAGGCATTCAGTTCTTGATAGATAACAAAGGGATTCTGTTTGAAAAGACTCATGTTTCACATATTCCTGTTGAAGATGTTTATATCATTACCATTTCCTCCAATTCTTCCAGGGTCTCCACCAAAAGACCCATTAGAATTACATCAGTTTCGAAAGCAGCTCCTCTAATAATCACAATGCCTGGGCCAATCCCATATGAATCAGACAAAACCATGCTGTGGAATTACGGAGGGGACATTTACTACCATGGCATCAAGCAAGACTGGCCGGCCGCCGAAGAGATAAACTCTGAAGAAGAAGATTTTCGACATCTGTAATATTGTCGGAACTAGCAAAATTACCCGAAGCGGTAGGATCTTTTCTCCAGAAATTGCTCCCCCAAAAGTAGTTTTTGGACCCGTGATCATCCCTGTGGCTGCTCCAAAGGTTACTTCTGTACCCATAATCATCTCTGCAAGTGTTCCTATTGACGAGCTGTCACAACTCCAATTATCATTCCTACCAACACTCCCGCTGCCGGGACTCGGGGAAAGAGTATTCAAGTGGAGCCTGTCCAGACGAAGGCTCAATGACTGACTATCCCTAAGACATTAAAGAAATAAATGGAGGAGATCCTAAAAATTATAAAGAGGAGCGACTACAATGTAGTTAAACAATTGGGGAAAACTCCCTCCAAAATCTCCATGTTGGCATTACTACTATGTTCCGAGGCACATGCAAAAGCCTTGGTGAAGTTCTTTAAAACAGCCCATGTACCTCAAGAGACGTCTCCTGATCAATTCCAAGACTGCGTGGCCAGCTTAGCAGCAGATAACAGCCTAGGCTTCTCGGATGTTGATCTAACACCGAGGGGAAGAAAACATAATGAGGCATTGCACGTCTCTGTGGAATGTAGGGGCACAACTCTGGCCCATGTCTTGGTAGACACAGGCTCGTCTCTGAATGTATTACCGAAAAAAGCTTTAGATAGACTTGACTACAAGGGGCTGACACTAAAGCCAAGCAACATAGTAGTAAGGGCATTTAATGGCTCGAAGAGGATGGTGCACGGGGAAGTGGATATCCCCATAAAGGTTGGAACCCAAACTTTCAATTCCACCTTTTATGTAATGGACATCCACCCTTCGTATTCATGCTTGCTAGGCCGGCCATGGATCCATAATGCTGGCGCTGTTACCTCTACATTGCACCAGATGCTGAAGTATCTGGTTCAAGGGAAGATTATCACTGTCCATGGAGAGGAAGAATACATGATCAGCCATCTCAATTCCTTCAGATATGTGGAATTGGACGGCGAATTCATTGAAACTCCATTTCAACACTTCGAAGAGGTCCCCCGAGAGGTGGCAGTGACCAAGACTGTATCCTAGATTCCCAAGATTACAAGACTTCCACTCCGGATGTCATTGCTAAAGGACGCCAAAGCAGTGGTAGAGGAAGGTGGATGCACTATCTGGGGGCAACTTCAAGATATCCCGTATAAGTCTGACAAGTTTGGCCTAGGTTTCACTTCAAGTGCTCAAAAGGTTGTACGCCGTGCCCGTGCTGGAGGGCCACCCCTGAAGATCAGCATCTGTGAGGTCAACGCGGTAGAAGATGGTGAAGACGATTGCAACCTGGAGGATTGGATCTTTCCGACTGTCAATGGAGGGCTCAGCAATTGGGAGGCTAGAGACTTTGTCCCAATCACTTTTATCCCACAGTAATTTATCTTTACATTTTGTTGGATCTGTAATATTCAAAACAATTCGCACTCTTAAAACCTTGTGTCTTACCCGAGGCACAATGGTCCATTTGTAAGGGATATTATTTCATCTTCATATGACATCAATGAATCATGGACGTTTTTCGCATACAAACTTTTGTGCTCATTGTTTTTATTTTACATTTTATTTTCTTTCAAATATAGTTATACCCTTACACACACCCACACTCACAATGCAGGTATCCATCCATTCTGGATCCCATTGGTAACGATACTGCTATGGCCTTTTGTGACTTTGAGAATCTAATCTACCAAGCCGAAGACGAAGGTGAGAAAGATTGTGAAGTACCTGGGGAACTTGCCAGACTGCTACAACAAGAGGAGAGAACCATTCAACCTCACGAGGAACCCGTGGATACAATCAATCTGGGTACTGAAGAAGACAAAAAAGAGGTCAAGGTGGGTGCCAATCTAGAACCCAGTGTCAAGGAGCATCTGATTCAGTTGTTACTTGACTATGTTGAAGTCTTTGCCTGGTCATATGAAGACATGTCGGGACTTGATACGGATATCGTGGTACATCGTCTGCCTACAAGAGAAGATTGTCCTCCAGTAAAGCAAAAGGTTCACCGCATGAGACCTGATATGTCAGAAAAGATTAAAGCAAAGGTCATGAAACAATTCAACGCTGGATTCTTGGTTGTCACTTCCTACCCTCAATGGGTTGCCAACATTGTTCCCGTACCTAAAAAAGACGGCAAAGTACGAATGTGTGTGGATTATAGAGATTTGAATAGGGCGAGCCCTAAGGATGATTTTCCACTTCCCCACATTGATATCCTAGTTGACAATACGGCACAACACAAAGTGTTTTCCTTCATGGACGAATTCTCAGGTTACAACCGAATCAAAATGGCACCTGAGGACATGGAGAAAACAACATTTGTTACACAGTGGGGCACATTCTGCTACAAGGTGATGCCATTCGGATTAAAGAATGCTGGGGCAACCTATCAGCGCGCCATGGTAGATTTATTTCATGACATGATACATCATGAAATAGAGGTCTACATAGACGATATGATAGCCAGATTGCAAACAGAATAATGGCATCTTGATCACTTACAAAAATTGTTTGAGAGACTGAAGAAGTACAAGCTTTGGTTGAATCCAAACAAGTGCACATTTGGGGTACGGTCCGGTAAACTCCTAGGCTTTGTCGTCAGTAACAAAGGTATTGAGGTCAATCCTGCCAATGTTAAAGCAATACAAGAGATGCCTACTCCTCGTACTGAGAAGGAAGTCAGAGGATTCTTGGGACGTTTCAACTATATTGCCAGATTCATTTCTCACCTGACAGCTACTTGCGAGCCAATCTTCAAGCTCTTAAAGAAAGATCAAGTAGTCAAATGGAATGATGAATGCCAAGTTTCTTTTGACATAATCAAAGAATACTTACAAGAGCCTCTTGTATTGATGCCACCAGTCGAGGGAAGACCATTGATCATGTATCTGACTGTTTTAGAAAATTCAATGGGGTGTGTATTGGGGCAGCATGACGAGTCTGGTCGAAAAGAGCACGTTATTTATTACCTGAGCAAAAAGTTTACTGACTGTGAAACCAAATATTCACTGCTTGAGAAAACTTGCTGCACTCTGGCATGGGCTGCTCGCTGGCTAAGACGGTATATCCTGACTCATACTACTTTGTTGATATCTAAAATGGATCCGATAAAGTACATCTTCGAGAAGCCTGCTCTTTCTAGGAGAATAGCGAGATGGAAGATGATCCTAATAGAATATGACATACATTATACTACCTAGAAAGCTATAAAGGGGAGTGTACTAAATGATCACCTCGCTCACCAAGTTGTAGAAGACTATCAGTCCATGAAGTTTGAATTCTCGGATGAAGATATCATGACATTAGACAACTGTGTAGAAATCAGGCCATATGACAGACCTGAACAAGGATCCCGATGGACCCTATTCTTTGATGGAGCATCCAATGCACTTGGCAATGGTATCAGTTCTGTACTCATATCTCCAGAAGGGTGCCATACTCCCTTTACCGCAAGACTATGCTTCAATTGTACAAACAACATGGAGGAATACGAAGCGTGCATCTTTGATCTCAAAGCTGCCATAGACTTGGGGATCAAATCCTTGGATGTATTTAGAGATTCAGCTTTAGTCATCAGTCAGATCAAAGGGGAATGAGACACCAAGCACCCTAACCTTATCCCTTATAAAGAACATGTTTTGACATTGCTACTGCATTTTGAGAAGATTACCTTCGAGCATTTCCCGCGAGAATAAAATCAGCTAGCAGACGCTCTAGCCATAATGTCATCTATGTTTAAACTTAATTGGGATAACGAGGCTCCCCAGATCACCATTGAACGAATGGAGGAACCAACACACTGTAACGAGATTAATATTGAAGAAGTAGTGGACCAGCCTTGGTTTCACAAAGTCAAGAGGTATCTCGAGGCTTAAGAATATCCAGAAGGAGCTTCAGTCAATGATAAGAAGTTCTTAAAGAGATTCTCTGCTAAATTCTTCCTTAGTAATGGCATCCTGTACAAACGCAATCATGACTCCATATTGCTTCGCTGTGCAGATAAGGTTGAAGCTGAAAGGATCATGGCTAAATCACATGAAGGCACTTTTGGTACCCATTCCAGTGGGAATATGATGGCAAAGAAAATCCTACAGGCAGGCTATTACTGGTCCACCATGGAAGCAGACTGCTATCAGCACTCTCGAACTTGCCATAAGTGTCAAATTTATGCTGACAAGGTGCATGTACCTCCGGTTCCTCTGAATGTCTTGACAGCTCCTTGGCCTTTTGCTATGTGGGGGATTGATATGATTGGGGAAATCAAGCCGACATCTTCTAATGGACATCGCTTCATCCTAGTGGCTATTGACTATTTTACAAAATGGGTGGAGACAGCTTCTTTTGCTTCAGTTACCAAGAATGTTGTTTCCCGTTTCATCAAGAAAAATCTCATTTGCTGGTACGGTATCTCGAAAAGGATCATCATTGACAATGGTACAAATCTCAACAACACTATGATCACCACACTGTGCGAGCAATTCAAGATTCAGTATCACAATTCTTCTCCCTATCAGCCAAAGATGAATGGTGCTTGTGATACGGTGGGAGAACTGACTTGGGATTTTGCGTTTGTGTTCGCAAATGTTTCGGTTTAGCAAGAGTCGCCACCGACTTTTTTATTTTATCCTAAGGAAAGGTCAAAAAGCACAGGAAAGACCTTTGAGATGTTTTCTTGGGTTTGGGGAGTAGATTATAGAAAGGGAAGGTATTAGCACCCTTTCTATCCATGGTTATCCATGGGCTATTAGTTACTTGCTTAGATCACTTTCTTTGCTTTTCAATTGTTTGAAATGGTGTTCTTCAATTGTTTGAAATGGTGCTTTGTGTATGGTTTTGAAAGATGTTTTGAAAAGAGGCCATCGTTGTGGCAACCTTTGTAATGATTCTTGTTTGAATGTATACAAAGGTTTTTTTTGTCTTTTGAAAAGTTTTCAATGTTTGAAAGTAGGGTTTTGAAATTGTGTTGTAAAGTGTGTTTTAAAGATAACAAGGATGTTTTTGCAAGCTTTGATCAAGTAACTAAGAGTTGTCTACCCTATTTTACTCAAAGATCTTTCTTATGTTTTTAACCCTTTTAACAGTGTTGCTTCACTATTGTATTTGGTGAACAACCTTATGTTAGGATGTTAACGGGACGGGCGCGGGTCATCGCATAGACCATGATAGCAATTGTGTCAAGTATTTTTGGCAATTTTCTTGAGGGTCTTGATCATTTGTTTAGGCAACTCAGATAGCGTCATCGAGGGACTATGATCTTTTGTTTTGTTTTTGTTTTGCCAAAGTACTTGACATGCATACCATGGCCCATTTTTGAAGGCAACAAGTGGATTGAAACCCTAGGGGTGCAAGTGTGCATTGTGTTTTGTTTTTTCATGCATTTTTGTCTTTTATTAGGTCAAACTATTTGTTGGTTTTGATTTTGCATACAAACCCTAATTCTAATCATGGCATAAATGAAAGCGTAAAAGTGCGAGAATTTAAACTTTAAGCTATTACAACATGATATAGGGAGGGGGTACAAATTTGAATAGGGGATTATTTTGCAAGAAATTAAATCCTAAATTATTAGAAACCAAACTAAATTTGCAATACATAATATTTAAATGTACAATATTTAAATAAAACACAATAAATAAATGTTAGATAAAATATATTATGCAAAAAAGGATTTTTTTGGTATTCATGTATGCAAAAGCATTTTTTAATGTACAAGGTATAAAGAAATAAATAAAAGATTAATTTTATTTGTTTTTAGGGCAAAAACCCTAATTTCTTAAGAAAATAAATAGGATGTATTATTTATGTACAAAAATGTATTAATATGTACAAAAATGAAATATATCCAAAAAAAGGTATTTTTTAGTATAAATAATAATAAAAATAAAATGTAATATTTTTGTGTTTTATTTTTAAGTTTTTTTTTAATAAAACAAAAGTATATATGTGTGTGTGTGTGTGTGTGTGTGTGTGTGTGTGTGTGTGTGTGTGTGTGTGTGTGTGTGTGTGTGTGTGTGTGTGTGTGTGTGTGTGTGTGTGTGTGTGTGTGTGTGTGTGTGTGTGTGTGTGTGTGTGTGTGTGTGTGTGTGTGTGTGTGTGTGTGTGTGTGTGTGTGTGTGTGTGTGTGTGTGTGTGTGTGTGTGTGTGTGTGTGTGTGTGTGTGTGTGTGTGTGTGTGTGTGTGTGTGTGTGTGTGTGTGTGTGTGTGTGTGTGTGTGTGTGTGTGTGTGTGTGTGTGTGTGTGTGTGTGTGTGTGTGTGTGTGTGTGTGTGTGTGTGTGTGTGTGTGTGTGTGTGCGCGTGCGTGCGTGCGTGCGTGCGTGCGTGTGTGTGTGTGCGTGTGTGTGCGTGTGTGTGTGTGTGTGTGTGTGTGTGTGTGTGTGTGTGTGTGTGTGTGTGTGTGTGTGTGTGTGTGTGTGTGTGTGTGTGTGTGTGTGTGTGTGTGTGTTAAATATGTAAAAAATAAAATAAATTATTTACTAAAATAAAATATATTCAAGAAAATGTTTTCAATGTGAATAAAAATAAGAAATGAAATAAAAGTATTATTTTCATTATTTTTAAATTTAAACAAAATAATATAAAAGTATATAAAGAGTTTTAATGCTAGTAAAAATAAAAATAAAAACCAAATAAATGTAAAAAATTATAAAAATATTTTTGGATTATTTTTTATGTTTGAAAATAAAATATCAAAGTCAGAAAAGAAAATAAAAATGCAAAAATATCAAAATACAAGAAAATGGGCCAGGGGGTGTGAAATTGAAAGTGGGGGGTGCCAAAAGTTGGAAGTAGCCAGACCCAGCCCAGCTACTTCATCTTCTTCCTCTGTCCAACCGAAGTTTGAAAAAACGCGCGCTTGCTACACAAACCTGTATCTCCTGTATTTGTGATCTTTTGACAAAACTCAAAACATGAAACTTGTAGAGCATCAAATCACGAATCTAACCATATAAAAAACTTAAGCTAACTCTCAAAGACCAGAGAGAATTTCTCTGGCCCTAATTTCTAACCTAGTTTTTTCAGAAAGTTCATAGATGAAATTCTCCTAGCACGATTAATATAAATGAAAACTAAGCACATGTATGGTTTCAGGACTATGAATACAACATCTTTCATTCACAAACCTAAGTCTAAATGTTCCTAAATAGAGAGATAGAAGTTCATGAAATACATGTTTCAGTTGAGTTCGAGCTGGACAATGCAGCAACTTCCAATGGTGCCTGAGGTTCTTTTGAGCTTGCTTGATGTCCCCTGAACCTTTCCCAATGCTTAGTTTGTTTTGAAGTGGCCTGAATCGTGCTACAAAACTCAACCTGAAAAGCTTCCAAACAAAAATGGTGATGTTTCTTAATGGAGTTACAGCAACTTGTGAATGGTCTGGATAGCTTAGGTATATTGATTGGAATATGTTTGAAGTAATTTTGGACAAAACGCACAAGGGGATTTGATGGTGGCTTGTGTTTTGCAGAACTGGCCCTGTTTTACAAGAAAATGTGGTTTTTGAGTATGAGGGTGCTTTAGGGGTGAAAGGCTCATGCTTCTCACTTACAAGGGTATGACAAACTTGTTTCAAAACTTTGCTTGAGTTGGTTTTATCAGATATGTGAGATCTGGACTTTTGGCCATTTGACTTGTTTTGAAAGCAATGTTTGAAGTGAAGTGTGATAGGCCTGTACAGGCTATCTCCAAGCATGCACCAACTTCTTGTACCTTTGCCTAAGTTTGTGGAACTTTTTTGCTGCAACGGAAGAAGTTCAAAGCTCAAGAAAAACAACTTTGCAAAAGTTATGCTTTATGAAAAAGGAAGTATGACCTTTATGCTTAAAATGGAAAAATTCAATGTACAATACTCTCTTGATGAGAACAATGACAATATCCAATGTATTTGAATTCAATTTTTGAGTGTAAATTGGTTTAGAGGCATGTAATTGTGTACTAAGCTAGTTTGGTCAGATTTGCAACTTGGTATGAACATGTATTGGCCATGGTTTCAAAGTGAGTTTTTGCCAACTTCAAGTATTCGATTCTCCCTAACCACAAAGGTGTTTGAGTAGTTCTTGGACAATTTGGAAAGCTTGAAACATGTACTATAATCCATCTTTGAAATTAAACTTAAGTCTCTAAGTGGAACTATGTGAAAAATGGCCAAGAAGATGGGTCAAAATCCTGCCTAAACTAGGGCAAAATTTTTCTAAGTTAAAAGTTTTAGGTACCCTTGTTCCAAAATTCATAACTTGATATCCAAGCTTCTTTTGAGAAAACTTTGTGAATCAAAGTTGTAGACTTTGTGATGTACTACAACTTTCATGTTATAAGTTTTGTTTTAATCCATTTGCATCTTGGTGAAAAAATGGGACAAAGTTAGGAAAAAATAAGAACATTTTATAACTTGAAAATTTCTAACTTATGACATTTTTTCATTTTAACCCTAATTTGTAATTTTGGGTTTCTTGATGAAAAAGTTTCATAATTTGACATGTCTTGATGAAAAATGACCTTTGGCACTTGATTTTGACCAAAAAGTCAAAGTTTGACTTTTAAGTATACAGTTAAATTTTGATGAGTTGACTGAAAAATTCATTTGTCAATCCTATGCATTTGAGATCTTTTGAACTTGTTGAATGGGTCAAGATAATGCCATTGAGTCCTTGTGTCCATGGTTGAGCTTGTTTTGCCATTGGTTAGGTCAAACAGTCAAAAATTGCCTTTGTGCAGTCAAAACCCTAAAAATGACCATTTTGCCCTTTTGGTGATCTGATCAAATTTCTTATAGAATTGTGATCCAAACTTGATCAAATGGTTCACATGAGTTCATAATGTTGATGTGGGTCAAAATTCATGAGATTTGACTGTCAATTGGCAACAGTTGACTTTTTCCCCAATACAGCTGATTTCTAGGTCAACTGCCCAATTGATTGGGCAAAAATTTGATTCAAGGCTTGAAACTTGGTATGGACAAACTTGTGAGTCCAACATGAAGTATTAAAGTCACTTTGGGCATTGTAGGTCAAAACATCCCTGTGCAAACTCAAACCCTAATTTAGGTTAACAGTGCAAGGAGGTGTCTTGAGCAGAGCAAGCCCTAGCTTGGTCTTGAGTTCCAAGAGTTTTGTAATGAGAAATGTTGATGAAATGAGAGGGAAAATTTTAGGTTACAACAGTTGCCCCTGTTCAATCTTCTTGAACCTGAAGAGTTAGATTGGCAAGTTTGCCTTTTGCGACTCGAAGGTAAAAGAGGATTGGACACTAGAGTGCCCGTAAATTTGCACTCGTCAAAATATAGCTGAGGAAATGGGCTTAAAGATGCCATTTGGAGATGGTAGAATCTTGCTGGAGATAGGCTTAAAGATGCCATCCAAGAATGTTTATTGAATTGCAATGTTGTAGGTCAAAAGAATGAGCATCAAAATGGTATCCGTGTCTGGAATGCATTTGAATTGTATCTGGAGACTGAGTCTGTATGAGCAAAAGAACGGTGCCCGTGTCTGGAGCGTATATAAGCTGTAAGTGTATTTGATTCTTTGAATGAATATCAGGATGACTGTCGTGTCTGGAGTGTATCTGTATTGTATCTGAATTCTGAATGGACGACAGAGAAGCATCTGTATATGGAGCATCTCTAGGCTGGGGATAAATTCAGAATGAGTAACAGAATGGCAACTGTGTCTGGAGCGTAACTAGACTGTATCTGAAGTTGAGATTTGTATGAGTAGCAAAATGACTTCCGTGTCTGGAGTGTATCTGAGACTGTAACTGGGATCTGAATAAGTGACAAAATGACTTTCGTGGCGACTGCATTGGGGAGAATCAAGCTTCTGGTGTAAAGGCCAGGATGGCATCCGTGTTTGGAGCGTATCCGAACTTGAAGTTGATAGCTGAATCTGAATGAGAGATAGAATGGCTGCCGTGTCTGGAGCGTATCTAGTCTGTATCGGATTGCTGAAGTCTGAATGAGTAGTAGAATGATCGCCGTGTCTGGGGTGTATCCGTACTGTATTTTGACTTGAAATTGTGAATGAGTAATAGAATGACTGTCGTGTCTGGGGTATATCCGTACTGTATTTTGACTTGAAATTGTGAATGAGTAATAGAATGATCGCCGTGTCTGGGGTATATCCATACCGTATCAGAATAATTGTTAATGATAGCCTTTTAATCTTATCCTGAAAAGGGTAAAATGTTAGCTAAAACACAAAGTTATGTTGCATGATATGTATGATGCAATGAACTGTATTTCATTAATGTTTATGATATATGAATGTAATGGGTGTGCATGTAAGCTGATTAGCTGTCTTGCTTGAGGAAAAATAAATCCTTGACTGCTGCTGGGGATAATGAAATCTTTGACTGTTGCTGGGGAAAATAAATCCTTGACTGATGCTGAGGATTCAAAAATCTTTGATTGCTGAAGATGAGAAATCCTTGCTGACTGCTTGGGGATTACAGATCTCTGATTGTTTGAGGAGGAGAAATCCTGGGACCGCTGCTGGAGATTGAAAATCCTTGGCGATTTGTGGGGATTAACAAGGCCTTTCACAACTTCTGCAGGGAATGAGAATCCTTCATGACTTTCCTGGGAAATAGGGAAAACTCTGAAAATCTCTACTGGGGAGTTAAAACCTAGGAGGCTTTTGCTGGAGAAATGAGACCGAGAATCTTCGATCTGCTGGGAGATAACTCTGTGGGGAGAATTTTTACTCGGCTGGTGAAATCAAGAGCTTGGGTTGTACGCCAATCTACTGGGGAAGCATCCTAGTTGGGGATAAGCCAAGAAGTTAGTTGTTATCTGCTTGGTTTTCAGACTTTTAAGATAGCCTGCTGGGGAAATTGGGGGAAGTTGAATAGTTCCCACCGGGGGTTTATAGTTGGAAATTTGACTTCGCTGGGGAAGAATATTCTGGCTCCGCTGGGGATAGGTATTTCAGGGTTTTCGGGCTCCACTGGGGATCGGGAGTTTGAACTCTGATGGGAACTTTGAAACTTAACTCAGCTGGGGAATCAAGTTTAGAATGCACTGGCTCTGCTGGGGATCTTGAAGCTTAACTCTGCTGGGGACATGTACTCCGAGGTTTTAGATTTGTTGAGGATCTGAAGGGTGTGCTGTATGGGATTTCTTCTGGAACAGCACAAAGATATCTTCCTACACCTTCAACCTACCAGTAATTATCCTTTCTCAATTTTGTTTTATTTGTAAGCAGTGATTATATTCAAATGCATATGCCTATTTAACAAAACTTTGGACATTTTTAAATAAAAACATAAGTGTAAAAAGAAAAGAAAGGCAAGCAAATTTCTGCACTTTGAAGTATCTTTGTATTAACTTTTGTAAGTATCTTTGTACAAAGGAGACAGACATCCTAGTAAGAGAATGTTGTCGTAAAAATTGAGAAAAATTTTATACAAAAGAAAGATGGCTATGTGTAATAATTCCATGGGGTTCCTATTCTGCTATAGCCTTCACAAATTTGAGTATCTTGTCCATTCGCTGCTTCGTCCGCCGATGACTGGATTGATCAGAAGCTTGGAGCTTTGTTGGTGAAGAGATTATTCTTAAAGTGATCCGACGAGACATAGTCATACGCTTTAATTCCCTAACTTTTGCCTGGACCGCCCTTTTGGGTTTTTGATCCACCGGGAAACCCTTTTTTGCCCAAGTCGCCCTTTCGGGTTTTCAACTTGCCGGGTGTACAGATTTTTTGTGTTTTATCCCTAATTTTTTCCTGAATCGCCCTTTCGGGTTTTCGATTCACCGGGATGCCCATTTTTGCCCAAGTCGCCCTTTCGGGTTTCCAACTTGTCGGGTTATTTTATGCGTAGTATCTTTTGACTATGTATGCGTTCGCAGGGTGCGGCAAGTCGTCACCGTCCATGGTGGTCAGAATCATTGCCCCACCAGAAAAGATGCTCTTGATCACAAATGGTGCTTCGTAAGTAGGAGTCTATTTTCCCTGGGATCACTTTGCGGCAAGATGATCCGCTTGATTACAAGATCTCCGACTTGATATACCTGACGCCTGAATTTCTTGTTGAAAGCCTTGATCATCCGTTTTTGATACGTTTGACCATAACAAACAGCAGTAAGTCGTTTCTCGTCGATCAAATTAAGTTGATCAAGCCGGGTCTGAATCCAATCGTCTTCACTCAAACCGGAATCCTTCATAATCCTCAAGGAAGGAATATGAACCTCCATAGGTAAAACAACTTCCATGCCATATACCAAAGAGAAGGGGGTTGCCCCTGTTGAAGTACGTGTCGTGGTACGATACCCGTGCAGGGCAAACGGTAACATCTCATGCCAGTCTTTGTAGGTGACTGTCATCTTTTGAATGATCTTCTTGATATTTTTGTTCGCAGCTTCAACAGCACCGTTCATCTTCGGCCGATAGGGAGATGAATTGTGATGATAAATCTTGAATTTCTCGCACAGAGCGGTGATCATAGTGTTGTTCAAATTTGTACCGTTGTCTGTGATAATCCTGTCGGGGATACCATACCGGCATATGAGGTTCTTCTTGATGAAGCGGGCAACCACGTTCTTTGAAACAGAGGCATAAGAAGCTGCTTCGACCCACTTGGTGAAATAATCAATAGCGACCAAGATGAAGCGATGTCCATTGGATGCCGTAGGCTTGATCTCTCCAATCATGTCAATGCCCCCACATTGCGAATGGCCAAGGAGCTGTCGGAATGATGAGAGGAACAGGAGGAATATGTACCTTGTCGGCATAGATTTGGCATTTGTGGCAGGTACGGGAATGTTGATGACAATCAGCTTCCATGGTAGACCAATAGTAGCCTGTCCTTAGAATCTTCTTAGCCATCGTATGTCCGCTCAAGTGGGTGCCAAAGATGCCACTGTGTATTTCGGTCCTGATCAACTCTGCTTCAACCTTGTCCACACAACGAAGTAGAACACAATCATGGTTGCGCTTATAAAGGATGCCATTGCTTAGGAAGAACTTGGCAACAAATCTCCTTAAGAACTTTTTGTCATTGACGGAAGCTCCTTCAGGATATTCTCTAGTCTGGAGATACCTTTTGATTTCATGAAACCAGGGTTGTTCCACTAGTTCTTCGGTGTTAATCTCATGACAGTGCGCAGGTTCGTCCATTAGCCTCGTTATCCTAGTTGAGTTTAAACATGGAAGACATTGTAGCCAGAGCATCGACTAGATGATTTTCTTCTCGCGGGAAATTCTCGAAGGTAATCTGCTCGAAATGAGGCAACAATGTCAAGACATGTTCTTTGTATGGGATAAGATTAGGATGTTTAGTGTCCCACTCTCCTTTGACTTGACTGATAACCAAATCTGAGTCCCCAAATACGACCAAAGATTTGATTCCCAAGTCTATAGCAGCCTTGAGACCAAAGATGCAAGCTTCATATTCAGCCATGTTGTTGGTACAACTGAAGCAAAGTCGGGCAGTGAAGGGTGTATGGCAACCTTCCGGAGAAATGAGTATCGCACCGATACCGTTGCCAAGTGCATTTGAAGCACCATCGAAGTACAGGGTCCATCGAGATCCTTGTTCAGGTCCGTCATATGATCTGTTACCTTCGACGTTGTCCAATGTCATGATGTCCTCGTCAGGGAAGTCGAATCTCATAGATTGGTAATCTTCGACGGCTTGATGAGCTAGATGGTCAGCTAGTACACTCCCCTTGATAGCTTTTTGGGTAGTATACTGGATATCATACTCAGTCAGGATCATTTGCCATCTAGTGATTCTTCCAGATAAAGCAGGCTTCTCGAAGATATACTTGATCGGATCCATTTTGGAAATCAGCAAAGTGGTATGAGTCAACATATACTGCCTTAGCCGGCGAGCAGCCCATACCAAAGCGCAACAAGTTTTCTCGAGCAGTGAGTAGCGAGTCTCACAGTCGGTAAACTTTTTGCTAAGGTAATAAATGGCATGCTCTTTTCGGCCAGACTCGTCATGTTGGCCCAATACGCACCCCATTGAGTTATCCAAAACAGTCAGATACATGATTAACGACCTTCCTTCGACGAGTGGCATCAAAATAGGAGGTTCCAGTAAATACTCCTTGATCTTATCAAAAGCAACTTGACAATCATTGTTCCATTCAACTACCTGATCTTTCTTCAACAGTTTGAAATTTGGCTCACAGGTAGATGTCAGGTGAGAGATAAACCTCGCGATATAGTTTAAGCGTCCCAAGAATCCTCTAACCTCCTTTTCAGTGCGGGGGCAGGCATTTCTTGTATAGCCTTTACTTTAGCTGGATCAACCTCAATGCCTTTGTTGCTGACAATAAATCCCAAAAGTTTACCAGACCTAACTCCAAAAGTGCACTTGCTTGGGTTCAATCTGAGCTTATATTCCTTCAACCTGGCAAACAGCTTTTGCAAATGATCAAGGTGTTCTTCTTCTGTCTGTGATCGAGCTATCATGTCGTCTACGTAAACTTCGATCTAATGATGTATCATATGATGAAATAAAGCTACCATGACGCGTTGATAGGTTGCCCCTGCATTCTTCAGTCCGAATGGCATCACTTTGTAGCAGAAGGTACCCCATTGCGTGACAAAAGTAGTTTTCTCCATGTCCTCAAGGGCCATTTTGATCTGGTTGTATCCCGAGAATCCATCCATGAAGGAAAATACCTTATGTTGAGCTGTGTTGTCAACCAAGATGTCGATGTGTGGAAGTGGAAAATCGTCTTTAGGGCTAGCCCTGTTTAAATCCCGATAGTCCATACATATTCTGACTTTGCCGTCCTTCTTAGGCACGGGCACAATGTTAGCGACCCATTGTGGATAGGAAGTAACAGCCAGAAAGCCAGCGTTGAATTGCTTCATTACCTCAGCTTTGATCTTCTCAGACATGTCGGGCCTCATTCGGCGGACCTTTTGCTTGACCAGTGGACAGTCTTCTCTTGTAGGGAGACGGTGGACCACGATATCTGTGTCTAACCCTAACATGTCTTTATAGGACCAGGAAAAGATCTCAACATATTCGTTCAACAACTGCACTAAGCGTTCTTTGACACTTGGTTCCAGGTTGGCACCCACTTTTACCTCTTTCTTGTCTTCCTCTGTCCCCAAGTTGACGGTTTCTAGCAACTCTTCATGAGGCAGAATAGCCCTCTCTTCTTGTTGCAAAAGTCTGGCTAACTCTCCCGGCACTTCACAGTCTTCATCAACTTCGTACTCAGCATGATTGACCAAATCTTTAGAGTTACCGAAGGCTAAAGCAGAATAGTAACCCATGGAATCCGGAGTGGATGGGTACCTGCATTTGTGAGTGTGGGTGTGTGTAAGGGATAGCCATCCTTAAACAAAAATGCAAAAGGAAAGAAAATGAACACAATAGTTTATAGATGAAAAACATCCAATGATTCATTAAAATATGGCATATGATAATGAAGAAAATCAAGCCCTTACAAATGGACCTACATGCCCCGGGCAAGGCATGAGGTGAGAATAGTGTACGAATTGTTTAGTTATTACAGACCAAAATATGAAATTGTTCAAAGATAAAATTACTAGTTGATGAAGGTGATGGGAATAAAATCCTTTGCTTCCCAGTTGCTTAAACCCCCTTCGACGGTTGGAAAGATCCAATCTTCGAAGTTGTTCTCTTCATCCTCATCTTTTACAGCATTAATTCCATGGTAGGTGATTCTGATGGGTGGTCCTCCAGCCTTGGAGTGACGCATAGCCTTCTGTCCTGCAGTAGTAAACCCTAATCCAAACTTATCCGTCTTATGGGGAAAATCAGGCAGTTGCCCCCACATTATGCTCTTTCCTTCTTTAACTACAACCTTTGTGTCCTTGAGAGATGCCATCCTAGATATATGCTTGGGAACGATAGGCACCTCAACCATTGTCTTCGCAACTGCACCTCCGGAGAAAGTTCCTCAAAATGTTGGAAAGGAGTTTCGATGAACTCGCCATCCAACTCCACATAGCGGAAGGAGTTGAGGTGACTTATCACGTACTCTTCCTCACCGTGCACTGTTATAATCTTACCCTTAACAGGATATTTCAGCATTTGGTGTAAAGAGGAGGTAATTGCCCCAGCATAATGGATCCACGGCCTTCCTAACAAACACGAATATGAAGGACGGATGTCCATCACATAAAAGGTGGAGTTGAAAACTTCTGTGCCCACTTTGATAGGAATGTCAACCTCTCCGTGAACCATTCTTTTGGACCCATCAAAAGCCCTAACAACAATGTTACTGGGTTTGAGGGTCAATCCTTCACAGTCCAAACGGTCTAATGCTTTCTTCGGAAGCACATTTAAGGAAGAACCAGTATCAACTAAGACATGGGCGAGGGTGGTTCCCCTGCATTCAACTGAGACATGTAGCGCGTCGTTGTGTTTCCTTCCTTTGGGAGTCAGATCAGCATTGGAAAAACCAAGCCCATTATCAGCAGTAAAACTGGCCACGCACTCCTGAAACTGGTCAGTAGAAGTTTCTTGGGGCACACGTGCCGCCTTCAAAAATTTGATCAGGGCCTTAGCATGGGCTTCAGAGCAGAGTAGAAGAGCCAACATTGAGATTTTAGAGGGGGTCTTCCCTAGCTGTTCCATGACGTCGTAGTCGCTCTTTCTGATTATTTTCAGGATTTCCTCCATTTCTTTGAGTGGTTTCGGGGATAACCACAGCATGAGCCTTCATCTTGACAGGCGCTTCTAGTATCCCCTTACCCTTATCGGTATTATCAACAGATGGTCTAACTTCAGGAGTATCTAATTCTTCAATTATCGGGTCTTGCACAGATGGCTTAACAGGCACGAAAGCTTTCGAGGGTCCGAAAACTGCTCGAGGGGGAGCAATCTCTGGAGAAAAAATCCGTTCGCTGCGGGTTATCTTGCTTGTTCCTGCAATGTTCCCTACATCATGGTTTTCCTCTTCAGAATTCTCTTGGACTGCTTCAATCTGTTTGATACCATGATAGAAGATTTCTCCTCCGTAGTTCCATGGTATCGTTTTGTTAGATTGATATGGGACAGGCCCCAGCATGGTGATTCTTAATGGTACAAACTCAGGATCAGGTGTAATCTTGACAGGCCTTTTGCAAGCCTTGGGAAGATTGTCGGATATGGTTATAATTGCAATATCGGTGGTTGAAGTAGCAAAAGTAGCAGGAGTAACAGGAGTGAAGGTATCAACAGGGGTCTTTTGGAAGAGTATCTCTTGGGTATCCATCAGGCGTTGGATACCTGACTTCAACATTGGGCAGTCAGCTCGTATGTTTAAACAAAAGTAGCAGTCTTTTCCGCAGCCTGGGAATATCCCGGCTCTCATCAAATTCTCTTTAATCAATAGTAACGGAGTCAAAAGATCAACAACATCGGTAACATGAAGGTCTTCCATAACGGCATGAACATTATGACCGTGCTTGGGCATTGGGGCAGAAATCACATTTGGCTTTTCGGGCGCATCGAATTCTACTTCCTTGGCGTCAATCAGGTCTTGGATTTTGTTCTTAAGCGCCCAACAATTGTTGGTATCATGCCCTGCACTGTCAGAGTGGTAAGCACAGTTAGCATTAGAGTGGTAGTATGGAGAGGAGGTATTAGGGTTCTTTGGCGCTTCCTTCAAACTGGTAAGATTCAGCTTTAACAAATGAAGGAGTACTTGAGTTGGCGTCATGTTGATTCGGGTGAACTGCCGTTGTGGCCTTTCTACCCGTTGTTGATTAAGTCTTGGCTGATTGCCGCGAGGTTGATCATTTGAAGAGTTTTGAATCATCATAGCCCCCACAGTTGGCCGGCGCTCGGTTCTTCCTTGACTTTTCTGAGAACAAACAGCAGAGGCTTCCTTCTTAGTTGGGAAGGTTTTCTTAACAGCAGTGGACGCGGAGGTATCTTTCTGAATCTTACCACTTTTAATATCGGCCTCGACCCTTTCGTCGGTCAAAATTAGTTCAGTAAATCCCGCGGAGGAACTCCCAATTAAATGATTGAAGAAAGGGCCAGACAGGGTCCCTAGAAACATGTCAACCAGTTCTCTATCTGACAATGGTGGATGCACCCTTCCAGCCAGATCACGCCATTTCTGGGCATACTCTTTAAATCCTTCATTGGAAGCCATCCCCATACTTTGTAGCTGAGTACGAGTGGGTGCCAAATCAACATTGTATTGGTATTGACGGTAAAAAGAAGCATCTAAGTCTTCCCAGTTATGAACCTCAGATCTCTCAAGTTGATAGAACCAATCCAATTGTGTGCCGGACAAACTGTCTTGGAAAAAGTGTACCCAGAGGTCTTTATCAGATGAGTGGGGTTGGATCTTTCTGACATAGGATCTCAGATGCATCTTAGGGCAGGACAGACTGTCATACTTAGCAAATGTTGGTACTTTGAACTTGGGAGGAATGACGATCCCAGCGACCAACCCTAGTTCTTCAAAATCTAAACCAGGTACCCTTTGCAACTCCATGGATGCCAATCTATCCTCAAGATTTTTATATTTATCATCCGCCAGGGGATATTGCTGTTCGGAGTAGTCTTCGTCTTCTTCCTCTTCTTCCTCTTCAACTTCAGATTCAGAAGGTCCCGCAGTTCCTTTTCCTTTACCAGCCCCTTCATCAGACATTGAGGGGAACTCGAGAACTTTTCTAGCATTGGTTTCAAACCTTCTTCCAAAAGTGGCTACTCCGGGCCTTTTCTTCTTTTTCTCTTTATTCTTCTCCAACAGTGCTTTGAGGTCCTCTTGAATCTTTGCTAAGGTCATGAGGAGTTGCTGGAATTGAGAATTATGTGCTTGCAGATCCTTAACCGTCTGCTCCAAATCCATCTTGCTGAAATAAACATCAGAAAGATAAGGAAACCTGGTGTGAAGACCTGTTTATGCATATGATGAATGATGTGTTATTCATGTAATGCATTCAAGGATTCAGAAATTCAAATTTGTTGCAAACAAAAAGAACACACGTCATATTAAGAAGGAATTTGTTAGTACATAAGTGCCCTATGGGCAAAATATTACAAAATTCTTAATGTAAAAAGACATTGCGCATCATCTTTGGTACGATGTAAGTGTTGAGAGTTTCCTCCTCATGAAGTCGGAGGGTAAGCTCCAAAACCTTCTTCTCACTGGCATAGAAGCTGGCTTCAAAAGTATTTTGTTCTTCCTTGAGTTGGATCCAACTCTTTTGCATTTCTTCCCATGATGTTGGCATGTCAGGGTGTAGGAGGGTGTATGGAACCTCTCCTTCCATAACAGGCTCTTTGATCAAGGGGAGAATGTGAGGGTATGGCATCATAAGATTCTGGGCGCGAGTTCGTACCCACTTGAGATAAGGCTCAAGGGGGATGGAATTCTTGTGCCCCAGTGTCTTACTATCCACTTTGTTGGGCATCCTCCAAGCTCTGATTAACCTTTGTCGAAGTCCTTGCGCATCGTTGTCGAAGTCTAAAACTAGGTCAGGAATCAGCATGTCATGAGGGCCGTCCCTCTGAGCATATCCAAACTGTCTTAGAGCTAAACAGGGGTTGTAGGTAATACCTCCCCTAATGCCAAGTAGTGGGACATTAGGGAATTCCACACAACGATCAATGACGATGACATTTTCTATGGACCGAGAACACCAATGTACATCAGAATGTGTGAGGGTCATCAATCGTTGTGACCACCTTAAACCCTGCTCATTCTTCAAAACTGATTGTGGGAGGTGAGAAATAAACCACCTTGCTAGGAGAGGAGTACAGCACATGAGAACACCTCTTTTCCTCATTGTTCGTGTGTAAAATGAGTGTAGGATGTCCCCAAGCAATGTGGGTACAGGATTCCGGGATATGAAAATCTTGATAGCATTCACATCTATAAGTTGATCAGGGTTTGGGAATAAGACCAACCCATAGATAAGGAGTTCCACAATCTCTTCAAAGGCTTGTAGATCAAGAGAATTCCAGCAGTCTTGTGCCTTCTCAAACAGAAACTTTGCCAAGAATCCTTTGACACCACTTCTGGTTTCCCAATGACCCTTGATATCAGATGGTTGCAAGTGTAATGCTTGAGCAACATCTTTAGGCTTTGGTTCTTTTTCTGTACCATTGTAGGGTAGTTGATGAAGAATAGGAATTCTCAGGAGTTGAGAAAATTCCTCCAAAGTGGGTACTAGTTGGTAATCAGGGAATGTGAAACAGTGGTGTAAGGGGTCAAAGAACTGGAAGAGAACTTTCACCATGTCTTATTCAATGTTGGAGTTGACCAAGTTAAGAAGCCTACCATGTCTTTCACTGAAGATAGAATTCTCTGGAATTCTGGAAGTAAGCTCTTTGAGTTGAGGAGGGATTCTCACAAGGTTGACTTAAATTGTTTTCCTGCGAAGAGATTCCATGACCTACAAAACAAGAACAAAGATGAAGATCCAAACCCTTGAAATGGTTAGTGGATGCATATGATGCTTTATGATGTTCATGATGTATGCACAAGCACATGTACAAGCAAGTCACACAAAACCCTAGTTTCAGGCTTGCATGAGGTCTCATAGGTAAGTACCCTCTTGAGTTTAGTTGGCTCAAACTTGTCCTATAAATAGTAACCGGGTTCTAAGGAGCTCAATATCACTGGATTGTTTTCTATGTTCATTGTTTTGGTTTAGCCACTTAACTAGTGACCAAAATATTCCAAGAAAACAACCCTTAATGAGTGAGTATTGAGTATCTACCAACTTCAGACTGCACCAAAGCCAGTCATCTCACTACCCCTAATAAAAGGCCAAGATGGTCAAGTAAGGTTCTAAGAGTTCATTAGTGCTTTATGACATCACTCAGCGGCCCCTTATTCTCTTTGATTGACTCAAAGGCTACCGGTACTCACAAATATGTCGCACTAATATAGCTATTGCTTCAACCATGTCGGTATACCCCGCACAGTTTCCACAAATATTTCTATTTACCTATGAATGTTTCCCAAATCCGGGTAGAGGATTTCAAGCCCAAACAAGAGAACCAAATGTAAAACAAACAAAGCAAACAATATAATCATGAAAAGGGTGATCTAAGCCCTAAGGTTACTCCACTTTTAAAGTTATCCCCAGCAGAGTCGCCAGTTCTGTCATACGGTGGGAGAACTGACTTGGGATTTTGCGTTTGTGTTTGCAAATGTTTTGATTTAGCAAGAGTCGCGACCGACTTTTTTATTTTATCCTAAGAAAAGGTCAAAAAGCACAGGAAAGACCTTTGAGATGTTTTCTTGGGTTCGGGGAGTAGATCATAGAAAGGGAAGGTATTGGCACCCTTTCTATCCATGGTTATCCATGGGCTCTTAGTTACTTGCTTAGATCACTTGCTTTGCTTTTCAATTGTTTGAAATGGTGCTCTTCAATTGTTTGAAATTGTGCTTTGTGTGTGGTTTTGAAAGATGTTTTGAAAAGAGGCCATCGTTGTGGCAACCTTTGTAATGATTCTTGTTTGAATGTATACAAAGGTGTTTTTTGTCTTTTGAAAAGTTTTCAATGTTTGAAAGTAGGGTTTTGAAATTGTGTTGTGAAGTGTGTTTTGAAGATAGCAAGGATGTTTTTGCAAGCTTTGATCAAGTAACTAAGAGTTGTCTACCCTATTTTACTCAAAGATCTTTCTTATGTTTTTAAACCTTTTAACACTGTTGCTTCACCATTGTATTTGGTGAACAACCTTATGTTAGGATGTTAAAGGGACGGGCGCGGGTCATCGTATAGACCATGATAGCAATTATGTCAAGTATTTTTGGCAATTTTCTTGAGGGACTTGATCATTTGTTTAGGCAACTCAGATAGCGTCATCGAGGGACTATGATCTTTTGTTTTGTTTTTGTTTTGCCAAAGTACTTGACGTGCATACCATGGCCCATTTTTGAAGGCAACAAGTGGATTGAAATCCTAGGGGTGCAAGTGTGCATTGTGTTTGTTTTTTCATGCATTTTTGTCTTTGATTAGGTCAAACTATTTGTTGGTTTTGATTTTGCATACAAACCCTAATTCTAATCATGGCACAATTGAAAGCGTAAAAGTGCGAGAATTTAAACTCTAAGCTATTACAACATGATATAGGGAGGGGGTACAAATTTGAATAGGGGATTATTTTGCAAGAAATTAAACCCTAAATTATTACAATCAAATTGAATTTGCAAGGCATAATATTTAAATGTATAATATTTAAATAAAACAAAATAAATAAATGTTAGATAAAATGTATTATACAAAAGAGGGTTTTTTTGGTATTCATGTATGCAAAAGTATTTTTTAATGTACAAGGTATAAGGAAATAAATAAAAGATTAATTTTATTTGTTTTTAGGGCAAAAACCCTAATTTCTTAAGAAAATAAATAGGATGTATTATTTATGTACAAAAATGTATTAATATGTACAAAAATGAAATATATCCAAAAAAAGGTATTTTTTAGTATAAATAATAATAAAAATAAAATGTAATATTTTTGTGTTTTATTTCTAAGTTTTTTTTAATAAAACAAAAGTATATATATATATATATATATATATATATATATATATATATATATATATATATATATATATATATATATATATTAAATATGTTAAATATGTATAAAATAAAATAAATTATTTACAAAAATAAAATATATTCAAGAAAATGTTTTCAATATGAATAAAAATAAGAAATGAAATAAAAGTATTATTTTCATTATTTTTAAATTTAAACAAAATAATATAAAAGTATATAAAGTGTTTTAATGCTAGTAAAAATAAAAATAAAAACCAAATAAATGTAAAAAATTATAAAAATATTTTTGGATTATTTTTTATGTTTGAAAATAAAATATCAAAGTCAGAAAAGAAAATAAAAATGCAAAAATATCAAAATACAAGAAAATGGGCCAGGGGGTGTGAAACTGAAAGTGGGGGGGGTGCCAAAAGTAGGAAGTAGCCAGACCCAGCCCAGCTACTTCATCTTCTTCCTCTGTCCAACAGAAGTTTGAAAAAATGCGTGCTTGCTACACAAACATGTATCTCCTGTATTTGTGATCTTTTGACAAAACTCAAAACATGAAATTTGTAGAGCATCAAATCACGAATCTAACCATATAAAAAACTTAGATAACTCTCAAAGACCAGAGAGAATTTCTCTGGCCCTAATTTCTAACCTAGTTTTTTCAGAAATTTCATGGATGAAATTCTCCTAGCACGATTAATATAAATGAAAACTAAGCACATGTATGGTTTCAGGACTATGAATACAACATCTTTTATTCACAAACCTAAGTCTAAATGTTCCTAAATAGAGAGATAGAAGTTCATGAAATACCTGTTTCAGTTGAGTTCGAGTTGGACAATGTAGCAACTTCCAATGGTGCCTGAGGTTCTTTTGAGCTCGCTTGATGTCCCCTGAACCTTTCCCAATGCTTAGTTTGTTTTGAAGTGGCATGAATCGTGCTAAAAAACTCAACCTGTAAAGCTTCCAAACAAAAATGGTGATATGTGTTAATGAGGTTACAGCAACTTGTGAATGGTCTGGATAGCTTAGGTATATTGATTGGAATATGTTTGAAGTGATTTTGGACAAAACTCACGAGGGGATTTGATGGTGGCTTGTGTTTTGCAGAACTGGCCTTGTTTTGCAAGAAAATGTGGTTTTTGAGTATGAGGATGCTTTAGGGGTGAAAGGCTCGTGCTTCTGACTTACAAGGGTATGCCAAACTTGTTTCAAAACTTTGCTTGAGTTGGTTTTATCATATATGTGAGATCTGGACTTTTGGCCATTTGACTTGTTTTGAAAGCAAAGTTTGAAGTGAAGTGTGATAGGCCTGTACAGGCTATCTCCAAGCATGCACCAACTTCTTGTACCTTTGCCTAAGTTTGTGGAACTTGTTTGCTGCAAAGGAAGAAGTTCAAATCTCAATAAAAATAACTTTGCAAAAGTTATGCTTTATGAAAATGGAAGTATGACCTTTATGCTTAAAATGGAAAATTTCAATGTACAATGCTCTCTTGATCAGAACAATGCCAATATCCAATATATTTGCATTCAATTTTTGAGTGTAAATTGGTTTAGAGGCCTGTAATTGTGTACTAAGCTAGTTTGGTCAGATTTGCAACTTGGTATGAACATGTATTGGCCATGGTTTCAAAGTGAGTTTTTGCCAACTTCAAGCATTCGATTCTCCCTAACCACAAAGGTGTTTGAAGAGTTCTTTGACAATTTGGAAATCTTGCAACATGTAATATAATCCATCTTTGAAATGAAACTTAATACTCCAAGTGGAACTATGTTAAAAATGGCCAAGAAGATGGGTCAAAATCCTGCCTAAACTAGGTCAAAAATTTTCTAAGTTAAAAGTTTTAGGTACCCTTGTTCCAAAAATCATAACTTGATATCCAAGCTTCTTTTGAGCAAACTTTGTGAATAAAAGTTGTAGACTTTGTGATGTACTACAACTTTCATGTTGTAAGTTTTGTTTTAATCCATTTTCATCTTGGTGAAAAAATGGGACAAAGTTATGAAAAAATAAGAAAATTTTATAACTTAGAAAATTTCTAAGTTATGAAATTTTTTCATTTTTAACCCTAATTTGTAATTTTGGGTTTCTTGATGAACAAGTTTCATAATTTGATATGTCTTGATGAAAAATGACCTTTGGAACTTGATTTTGACCAAAAAGTCAAAGTTTGACTTTTCAGTATATAGTTAAATTTTGATTAGTTGACTGAAAAATTCATCTGTCAATCCTATGCATTTAAGATCTTTTGAACTCGTTGAATGGGTAAAGACAATTCCATTGAGTCCTTTTGTCCATGGTTGAGCTTGTTTTGCCATTGGTTAGGTCAAACAGTCAAAAATTGCCTTTGTGCAGTCAAAACCCTAAAAATGACCATTTTGCCCTTTTGGTGATCTGATCAAATTTCTTGTGGAATTGTGATCCAAACTTGATCAAATGTTTCATATGAGCTCATAATGTTTATGTGGGTCAAAATTCATGAGATTTGACTGTCAATTGGCCACAGTTGACTTTTTCCCCAATACAGCTGATTTCTAGGTCAACTGTCCAATTGACTGGGCAAAAATTTGATTCAAGGCTTGAAACTTGGTATGGACAAACTTGTGAGTCCAACATGAAGTATGAAAGTCACTTTGGTCATTGTAGGTAAAAACATCCCTGTGCAAACTCAAACCCTAATTTAGGTTAACAGTGCAAGAAGGTGTCTTGAGCAGAGCAAACGCTAGCTTGGTCTTGAGTTCCAAGAGTTTTGTGATAAGAAATGTTGATGAAATGAGAGGGAAAATTTTGGGGTACAACAGTGATGTTGAAGCTACAAATAAAAACATTAAAAAGATCATACAAAAGATGACAGTCACATACAAAGACTGGCATGAGATGCTACCATTCGCTCTTCATGGGTATCGTACCACGGCTCGCACATCAACTGGGGCAACACCCTATTCTCTGGTATACGACATGGAATTTGTCTTGCCCATTGAGGTTCAGATCCCCTCTCTGAGGATTATGAAGGATGCAGGGTTGAACAAAGATGATTGGATCCAGACTCGACTTCATCAACTGAATTTGGTTAATGAAAAGAGACTTACTGTTGTTTGTCATGGTCAAATATATCAGAAACGGATGATCAAGGCTTTCAACAAGAAAGTCAGACGCCAAGTGTATCAAGTTGGGGATCTAGTGATCAAACGCATCATCTTGCCACAAAGTGATCCCAGGGGAAAATGGGCTCCTACCTATGAATGACCATTTGTAATCAAAAACATATTCTCCGGTGGGGCAATGATCTTGACCACCTTGGATGGCGACGACCTGCCACACCCTGCAAACACGGACATAGTCAAAAGATACTACGCGTAAGAGACCCGCTAGGTTGACACACCTAGGCAAAACAAGGGCATCCCGGCGAACCAAAAAGGTTAGGGAAAAATTTAGGGATAAAACATAAAAATTTGTACACCCGGCAAGTTGAAAACCTGAAAGGGTGACTTGGGCAAAAAAGGGTTTCCCGGTGGACCGAAAACCCGAAAGGGCGGTCCAGGAAAAAATTAGGGAATTAAAGCGTATGACTATGTCCCGTCGGATCACTTTACGAACAACCTTTGGCCTACACTAACAAACTCAAAGGTTCTAATCAATTCAGTCATCTTCGGACAAGGCAACAAATAGACAAGATGCTCAGAGATACGAAGGCTATTGTAGAATGGAAACCCCATGGGATTATTACACATAGCTACCCTTTCTTTGTATTAAATTTTTCTTTTTTATGACAACATTCTCTTACTAGAATGTTTGTCCCCTTGTACAAAGACATTTACTTGAAGTCAATACAAAGATATCCCTTTGAAAGTGCAAAAACTATTTGTCTTTACGCTTATGTTTTGTTTACAAAAACGTCCAATGATTCATTGTTGAACATATGCATCTGAACATGATTATTGTTTACAAATAAACGAAATGAGAAAGACAATTACTGATAGGTTGAAAGGATAGGAAAATATCTCTAGGCTATTCCATAAGTAATCCCTTGCAGTATGTCATTTAAATCCCCAGCGAAACAAAGTTTCAAATTATTGATCCCCAGTAGAAGTCGTCAAAATTCTCAGGATTCCCCAATAGGATTCTATAAGCAGTACTTGGCATTGCCCTTAAAACATAGTTTATTTCTCTCGACAAAAATTCATCAATACTTCGACTTCAAGACATGAAGACTTACGTATCCTAAATAGCAGTAAGGGATTTATTTTCCCCAATCCAACGACAGCGAACAAATTAGCTCACATACGCATACATTGCATCCATATATCATAAACATTGGTTACACAAACGAATTATGTCATACATTTCATATAACATGACTTTGCATTTTAGCTAACATTTTACCCTTTTCAGGATAATATTAACAACTACCATTAACAATGTTCAACATCTTGATACAATTCAGATATGCTCTAGATACAGATGCCATTCTGATACTCATTCAGATTTCAAATTCAGATACAGTTTAGATACGCTCCAGACACGGACGCCATTCTGATACTCATTCAGATTCAACTTTCAAATACAGTACATATACGCTCCAAACACGGAGGCCATTCTGATGTTCATTCAAACAAGGTTTTCAAGATACAGTACAGATACGCTCCAGACACGGACGTCATTCTGATACTCATTCAGATCTCAACTTCAAGATACAGTTCAGATACGCTCCAAACACGGATGCCATTCTGACCTCATTCAGGTTTAATTTTCTAACACCGTTCAGATACGCTCCAGACACGGATTCCATTCTGATGTTCATTCGAATTCGACTCCCAGATACAGTTCAGATACGCTCTAGACACAGACGCCATTCTAACACTCATTCTTTCAACTCACAAATTACAATTCAACAATCACTTTTAGATGGCATATTTAATCCCAACTCCAACAACTTTCTATCACCTCTCCAAATGGCATCTTTAAGCCCATTCCCTTAACCTCGCATCATCGAGTGTAAATTTTTGGACACTCTAGTGTCCAATCATCTTCCACCTTCGAGTCACGAATGGCAAAACTCGCCAATCTAACTCTTAATGTTTAAGAAGATTGAATAGGGGCAGTTGTTGTACCTCAAAATTTTCCCTCTTACTTATCAAGAATTTTCTCACAAGATCTCTTTGACTCAAGACTGGATTAGAGTTTGATCAGCTCAAGACACCTCCTCATGCACTGATGACCAAAATTAGGGTTTGAGCTTGCACAAGGATTTTGGGATTATAAATGCTTCATATGGATTTCAAGGATCATTAGGGACCCCCAATATTACTCATGTCAAGTTTCAAGCCTTGAATCAATTTTTTGATCAGTCAATTGGACAGTTGACCTAAAAATCAGCTGTATTGGGAAAAAAGTCAACCATGGCCAATTTACAGTCAAAATTCATAATTTTTTATCCACATCAACATTTTAGACTCATATGTATAATTTGATCAAGTTTGGACAACAATTCCTCAAGAAATTTGATCAAATCATCAAAAGGCAAAATGGTCAAAATTAGGGTTTTGACTAGGAAGGGGCAATTTCTGATTTTTGACCTAGAAAATGATCAATTGGTTTGAAGCATGATTCCAAGAGTTCAATCACATCATTTTGACCTAATATCATGATTCAAAACATTACAAATCCATTGGATTGACAGATGAATTTTTCAGTCAACTGATCAAAAAGTCAATTGTATACTGAAAAGTCAAACTTTGACTTTTTGGTCAAATCCATGTGCCAAGGATCATAATTCATCAAAACATGTAAAAATGTGAAACTTGTTCATCAAGAAAGCAAGGGTTTAAGTTTTGGTTTTGAAAGGTTGAAATTTCTAACACAGAAAATTTTCTAAGTATAGAAAATTTCTTGTTTTTTCTCAACTTTAAGCCAAATTCTCAGCATGATACAAAATGATTCAAAGGAAATTACCAACACGAAAGTTGTAGATCTCCATGAAATCTACAACTTTTCCTCACACAATTTCTCATAAAGATGCTTGGATCTCAAGATATAATTTTTTGAATACATGCTCATAAACTAAGATAACTTAGTGAAATTTTGCCCTAGTTAGGCAGGTTTTTTACCTAACTTCATGCCAATTTTTCACATAGTTCCAATGAGAATCTTTGAAATCAAGTCAAAGATGAGTTGTAGAGCACATAGCAAGATTTCCAAAATGTCTAAGAACTCCTTGAGATCATTCTTGAGTAGGGATAATCGAAGAGATGAAGTTGGCAATTTCTCACTTTGATTTCAAGCCATTTCACGATGAACAAAATTCAAATCTAAGTCTAGGTTACATAATCCTTGCTTTGCAGGCATCAAAATTGTTTCTCACTCCATAATTAAATGTTTACACAACTGATAGAGCTTTAATCTAAGCACTTGAGCTTTGTCCAAGCAACAATTCCATTTATGGCACAAAGTTGCCATTTCCATTTTGATAAAGCACTACTTTTGCAATTGTCAACTCCATGAGCTTTTCACTTGTTCTTTCTGCACACACAACCCCTATAAACCAAAAGCAATGTGTATAAAACCTCTACCAACTCAGATCAGGCTTGTACAAACACATAGAGGCTTGTCTCCTCACTTTTCTTCAAAAGCAAGTTATAGAGCCAAAAGGCTATAACTCAGAAATCTTGAGAAAGCTTGATGTCTAACCTCTTCCATACTTATACACAAGGGCATTTCAACCTAAGACACGAATGCTAAGACTCAGAAACTCTCCCAAACACTTTGCCATTGAAAATCTGCCATTGCTTGGCAGTTTTGCACCTCACACAACCATCTCAAAAACCACTCGTGCGTTTTGTGTTTTAACCACCCAAACACTTAATATACATCATATCTAAGTGTTCCAGACCCATGTTCCCTCACTGTAACTCCTCCTCCTCCATCCACAATTTTCAAATTTCAAGCTTGCAGGTTGACTTGAGTAGGGAGATTCAGGGACTTTCAAGACAAGGTAAGGATCGAAATACACTCAGGGAGGTCCAGGCAAGCTAAACAGATCCTCAGGCCTTCTCAAAACTTGCCCAAACTCTATTCACGATCTCAACTGAAAGAGGTAAAAACTCAAACTTCTATCTCTTCATACAAGCATCAATTGGTCTTGATTTGTGAAAACAAAATGTAGATATCCTTACACTAAAGCTAACCATGTTCATAGTTTTCATTTATATTCATTGTGTATAGAGAATTTTGGATTTGAAATTTCTGTAAAAATTAGGTTTCAAATTAGGGCCAGTAAAATTAACTTCGATCTTTGACTTTTAGTTTACATAAATTATATGGTTGAAATCGTGGGAAGAAACACTATAACTTTCATGTTTGGACTTTCCATTTTTATGGAGAAATGAGAGAGATACATGTGGTCCGGCCATGGCTCAAGGTTGAAGATGAAGTTGCCTTTAGGAGGAATTTTCTAATATATATTTATGCTTTTGTTTATATAAACGGATGTACAGCCACCCCAGTGGTAAGGCAGCGCGCAAAAATGCTAGAGGTCATGAGTTCGAGCCTCAGCGCGCTGCCTTTTGCAATTTTTCATATTTTTTCCGTTTTCTTTGTTGTTTTGCAGCATGGGCTTCTGAACTTTGGGCCTTGTGATTTTTTGTTAACATTCACCTCCAGTTTACTTATGACACCCATGTCCAACATAATTTTATTTATTTATTTTATTTTTATTTCATTTGTTTAAACATATTTTTCTTAATATAAAAAATCATAAAAAAATATAAAAATGATAGATATTGCATTTTGGTTTATTTTATTTTATTTTTCTCATAAAAAATATTTTTATTTAAGTTATATATTATCTATTTTACTAAATAAACTTGTAAATTAAATTAACTAGGTTAAATATTTATTTTTTTTCTTCATACTCATTAAATATTTTATTTTAACATAAAAAAGGGGACCAGAAATATTTCATAAATGCCATATATTATTTTCAAGACAAAAATACAAAAATATTTACTTTTTCTTAAAGAAATTTATTTTCTTTTAATCAAATAGAATTATGGTTTATTCAAAAATATTTTCTAAAAATAATTTCTTTTCTTAATTGATTCAAGTTAATCTTGATTTATTTATTAGGTTTAGTTTAAAACTTTTTCCTATAAAAAGCCAAACAAAATCTTCTTTGCATTTACATATCTTTGCATATTTAATTCATCGTGTATATTATTTATTCCAATATTTGTATATATTCAATTTGGTTGTAATAAATTAATTAGGTTTATATTATTGCAATCCCCATTCATAAATTGTATACCCCCCCCCCCCCCCCCCCCTCCCACAAAGTGTTGTAATAGCGTAGTAATCTTTAAATTTCGCAATTTATCACTTTTATATAACATGCTAGTAATTAGAATTTGTATGGCAAGATGAAACCAATCAAATAGAAAACCCTAATTCAAGACAAAATCAAGCATGAAAATGGCACACTTGTACACAAGCACCCCTAGGGTTACTCCACTTGGTTGCCTTATATAAAAATGACCATATTACGCATGTAAGGTATCTTAGCAAAACAAACAAATACAAGATCATAGTCCCTCGATGACGCTATTCAAAGTTGCCTTACAAAAATGATCTTACTCCCTAAAAAATGCTCAGATACCTTGCAACATTGCTAATCATGGCTATACGATGACCCGCACCCGTCCCGTTTACATCCAAAGATAGAGTTGCTTACCAAATCAATGGTAAGACAACAATGTCAAAGGAAAAGAAAATGAACAAGAAAGACATTTGAGTAGGTAGATTGTTTATAGTTACTTGCTCCATTTCAAAACAAATATCCTTGCTATTTTCAAAACAAACACACACACATTTCCAAAATTCTTACAAACATTGAAAACATTTTCAAAAAGATCAACATCTTTGTATACATTCTTACAAACGAGAATCATTACAAAGATTGCCTAAACAATGGTCTCTTTACAAAATACTTTCAAAAACCACACGAAGCACAATTTCAAACAAAAGCAAGTGATCTAGCAAGTAACTAAGAGCCCATGGAAAACCATGGATGAAAAGGGTGCTAATACCTTTCCTTTTTATAATCTACCCCCCGAACTCAAGAAACAATCTCAAAAGGTCTTTCCTGTGCATTTTTTACCTTTCCTTTTGGATAAAAGAAAAGTCGGTGACGACTCTTGCTAACCGCAACATTTGTGATAAAACGCAAAACAATCAAGTCAGTTCTCCCACCGTATCACACATACCTATTCAACAAAAGGGAGAAATAACTTGAAAGAAAATGAAGAGAAAAAAGTAGAGAGTTTTGGCTTAGTTTTATTGAACTATTGGTGGTCCAAAATGAGAGAAGAGAGATCTTATTTATAGTGTGAATAATGAGAAAATTTGAATGAAAAGTGTGGAAAGATTTAAATTTGAAATTTGAAAATGTGTCTTCTTTTGTGTAAACAATGAATGACATGAGAAATATGGTGTAAGTTTGTAATGAAATTTTAAATTGAAAGGGAATTATGTGGTAATCCATGTGATATTGCAAGAACAAATATGAGCTTTTGTTAAAAAAGAATGAAGGGTGAGGATTGAATGAGATGAAAAGTGAAATTTATAACTTTGTGGTTCTGAAATTGACTTTTTCTTATTTTGGACAAAACAATAAACATAAATAATATTAATAGTAAATATATAAAAAATTCAGTATAACGATACAAACTAAAAGAATAAAATAAAATCAACAAGAAAATATTTTAATTATAATTTTTCTGAATAAAAAATGTGACCGGAAATAACAAAAAACGATAACAACTAACACCTAACTAATCTTTAAAAAAACAAAATGAACATATTAAAATAAACTACACACAACAAAGATTAAAAAAAAAGATTGCAATTGATCAAAATCGAATGTAAAAATACTCGGTTAAACAAGCACTGGAAGTTAAAATGTGACTACAAACTACACCGAAAAAATAAAGCAAGCACACCAACATGATCTACGCGAAATGTATATTCATAAAAAAGTTAGTTAAAGATCAAAGCTCGAAATATTTTTCCTGCTAATTTTCCGCACAATGTTGAATTGTTTTTAACAGTCTGTCTATAGAACCGAAATATCAATATTATTATATTTTGATCAACTTTGCGCAATGCATGAAGCAAAGAAAAGAAATAAAACACATGAAGGTATTTGAGGGAACAAAACCTTACTCGAGAAACCATATTTGATCTTCTCGATTCAAATCCTACCTTGCAACACAAACAAAAGAAACAAAACATATTTTTTGTATTTTGATTAATGGTTAGTAAATATAAAAGGAAAACACGAAGGTGTTTGGTGATCTTGATGCTAAGTAATGATACAAAAGAGAGGTGGGATCTTAGGTCAAAAGTTGGGGTATGACAGTGCTTCTCCAAAGCGCTACAATACCTACCCCCTTTAGCAGTGCTTTATCAAACCACATTCCCCCCTTTAGGCAGCGCTTTCACAAAGCGCTACTTAAGGCCACCCTTTAGGCAGCGCTTTTAAAAAGCGCTTTGTAAGCCCACCCTTTAGGCAGCGTTTCAGTACCTACCCCCTTTAGTAGAACTTTATCAAACCACCTTCACCCCCTTAGGTAACGCTTTTTTAGAAAGCTTTGTCTAAGGTATACAACCAAATTCCCGTGTTTTTAAAATGGACTTTTAGCAGCGCTTTTGATAAGAAGCATTGCCTTAGGTGTGTTGTCTAATCTTATTTTTGACGTAGTACATATTTTGTCTCTCTGTAATATGTCTTGATAACAATACGTATTGATACATAATGCATTGTATCGACCCATCCCATGTTTTATAACTAACATGAGTCGATTCATATGAGATATGCATCGACTCATACCGCAGTTTTACTTCTAACATTTTTCTGTTACATATATAAGTCAGTTTTGCAGTTCAAGAAAAACATATAAGAATGTGTCACAAATTCAGTTGGTGCATCTACTTTTCTGAGCATTAGAAACCTGAAAGATACTTCATCTTCATCATCTTCTCAATCGTCTCGGTTCAATAACATCGAAACATAATCATCTTTGTTCATTAGATCAAGAGATCATAGAGATAACGTTCAGTGGTACAACCAGTGATCTTAGCTGAGTTGAAGATTCAGAAGGAGATTTCGAGGAAAAACCAGAGGGTTTGTCCTTCAAGAACGAGCGTGTTCTTGCGGGTTTTTCAGTTACGATTACACAGGTCAAATTCAGCCGTAGCGTATGTTTGAAAATCGGGGCGATTTCACAACCAGGTCGTGGAGCGTAG
The DNA here is from genome assembly GCA_948472305.1 of Vicia faba. NCBI lineage: Eukaryota > Viridiplantae > Streptophyta > Magnoliopsida > Fabales > Fabaceae > Vicia > Vicia faba. Next base: position 1,092,598,066 of record OX451738.1, read on the forward strand.
GATTGATTGTGGATCTTGCAGGTGATATCTTGATCAGCTCATATCAAGTGAAGGTTCATACAATAATAAGAAGATCTTAGTGATTATGTTCTGTGTTTGTATTGTAACCTTGTAAACAACATTCAGCACATGGAAATGACAAGTCTCAATTTCAGTTTGGAATTGAGAGGGAGACGTACCCGCACACAAGGGCAACAGTGGGGAACTTCCTTACCAAACTGCTTGTGTATCGTTTTCTTTCTCTCTTTCTCTTTACGTTTTCTACATATTTGTGATTCAATTGGTCAGCTTGTTTTTCTATTCAATGATACAATAGTGGTACAAACTCTTTTGCTAAGCCACCATTATTGTTAATCATCGAACAAGCATACGCCAACTGTTCGACAAAAGTGCTTGCAAGTTTTTGTTCATTGGAAATAGCGTTCTTACGATAAGCGCATTGAAACATACATTGATTTGTGTTAAATTTCATCTTAATGAAAATCCAGCAAATTTATCGTATGTTCAGTTTTTTAGTAGTCGGTTCAAGATAGACGGAAGTCGATTTGGGACTGTGTTTTTCCACTGTTTTTAATGAACTTTGATAAAAGATTTTAAATCTTTAAATAATAAGGAGGTTATCTATTCACCCCCTCTCGATCACTTGCCACACCGTCTAACATATTCAATTTCCTTTCGGCTCCTTTGAGTGTTATATATTATAAAGTATGTTATTGGCTTCGTAAATTATATATCCTCTGTATTGAAACTATATACAACTTTTTAACATATGTATGCTTATCTTAAAGTAAAACTTTGTGCTTAGGTATTATGTGTCTTGTTTTGTATACACCTGGATTTTTCGGGGCATACTCATGGTTTGGAGATCTTTGTCTCAATTTTTCCTATTTTTAAACTCTTACCACATCATTCTGATGATTTTTGTTGTCGCTTTGTGATTCTCTTTCCTATTTTCAAGGCTTCACATAAATTGATGTGCATTATCATTAGACATTGTAAACTATATTCTAATCAATGTTAGTCAAATGATAATTTTAGGGTGAACATGGAAAACCTGCCTTTCAGCCCCGAAAGATTGAAATACTAGGAGGTTGATTTTTCTGAAAATAAATGACTACACATATTATTTGAGTATGTAGGTCCCTCCATGTTATATAGATTCATTTTCCATCGTTTTTATAGTAAAAGGCTACATGTCTACTGATTTATGTGTGCATTGGTTCTTATTTTGTGTTGTATCATATTTTTCTTGTTCTCAATGTCTATTCTTCTACTGATTTGTAATTGACATATTGGGTGAAAATGTTATCAAGAAGATCATATAGTGAAAAGTTGGTTCCTCAAGCTCTAGTTTGGTTATATTGTGGTCTACTTTGTCAAACCCCTGGATAAAATAAAAAGGAAATAAGCCATGCGTCAATAGATATAGGAATATTTATCTACCTCATAAACGGGCTAAGGCCTATGTGATCTTGTTCCATGAAGTACATCTTGAAATAGTGATTTTTGATGAAAAGGGAAACTCTCGGCTACTACCTTCAGTCACGACTTCTTTTCATTTAGACCCATTAAGATTTTTAGATTTAGTCCCAAAATATAATGACAATTGGGGGGCCGACTTGGGTTATGGGTTGTTAATTCGCACTCGTTGAATGTATTCCTCACATTGCCAAGTTAGTGGATTTAACTTGTTATTCCATTATGTCAGTTGTGGCCCAGTTCGAAAGGGATGAGCGACTCCTATAAGAATAAGATAGATTGGATGAGGCTTGTTAGAGATTGAGACATCAGGATGTGGAACTATGATATTCTGATACAATTTAGAAGTGGTTGTGGAGAACATTCATAAGAAATAAAGGTATATGTTCAACATATGACTCCACACATAAGAGGGGTTGAATTATGTGTTTCAGAAAAACTTGATTTTGAAAAATAATTAGAATTAAAATCAGATTTAGAAAACATTTTTCAATTTTAGTAGTGAAAAGTAAAATAGTAGAATGAAAAGTGCATATAAATTAAAGAGTTTAAGGGAAGAGAGATAACAACAAAAATTATAAAGTTTTAGTCATACTAAAAAAATACTTACCCATCTCTCTAAAAATTGATCTTGAGAGTATAAATAAATTTGAGAGCTTTTAGTAATTTATACTAATGAACCCCTTATAAAAGGAAAAATGAAGTTTACGGCTAGTTTGCACATATGATTTCTCTATAGAGTTTGCACAACACTTTGGTGTAGTTTTGTTAAGCTTGATTTGAACCGATAAATTTGTCATTGTAGTGTTGATTCTTACTTTTATTCAGCTTTCAAGTCTTCCTTTTATAGCTTGTAAAAGAGACCTGTTGAAAGGGTAGAAAGGTAAATTGGAAATCTAGTTGTTGGTTCTCAACGGTTATAATGAGAGTAGTGACAATCAAGTACAAAAGAACTGTCCTTGCACAACTCTAGAAGAGTAGAGGTCACAGAAACTTTATGTACCTTTTGTACACTATCACACGTTAACCATTTTGAACTTTTCTTCTTATCTTCAGTGGCTTCAGATATTTGAATGTTGAACGTTGAAGCTTGTTATAGAAGAATCTTTCTTTTAAGTCTTAGAACCTAAGTCTTGGAGTCTTCAGAACTTGCCACACATAACTTTGTCTTCAAAGTCTTCAGCACTTGCTTGTAAGAACTTGCTTTTCTTCAGATCACCAGAACTTGTTTAGCATAACCTCGTCTTCATAATCTTCAGAACTTGAAACACATAGAAGCAAAGCTTTAGAAGGCCTCTAAAGCTTAACCAGAAAGTCACAATCAGAATCTCTTGTACTAACGTTCCTTAGACACGTTGTAGAAGATAGATTTAGAACCTTGACTTCAACTGTAACACGTAACCACATGTTTTCTTTCAAAGAGTATGTTTAGAACCTGATGACGTCACACGCATTGTACCAGATTCAGAACATTATGGCAGCAACTACGCACTAAACGAAATCATTAGCGTATACAATTGTTCTCTAAGATAACATGTAAAGTTATCATCAAAATCTCAATTCCAGATGTAGAAACAATTCTTGTTTTTACAATCTCTCCCTTTTTTATGATGACAAAACCATGTATTTTGATAGAACAATTTATACAGGGTAATCACCATAACCGACAAATTCAGAGTTAAGCTCACAACTCTCCCTGAATCTGCTAAACCCAAATTTTCATTTAAGCTTGTTCAGAGTCTCCCTCGTGAGCCCAAGACTCACAAAATAAATTTTGAGTGTTCAGAACATGTATCAGCGCTTCTGTTCCATGATTCTGATATCATAACATGTCATACCCTAAATTTGCCCGCCCTTTTATTTCTACAGTCAAAAATATTTTAAAATATTATTTTTATAATATTATTTGATTTTTATAGATGTTCATTCTCGAGTCCAGTCAGAAATATTTTAAACTTTATTTTTATAATATTTTTTCATTTTTATAAATATTTTATTTCAAACCTATTTAAAAATATAATGATTCATTTTAAAATTATTTGTATTTTTAAAATAGCAAATATTTGCACACCCTTCATATATTTTCAATTGAGTTTATTTACAAATAAGTAAAATAGTACAATTTATAAAGAATGAAGCTTGCAAGAATGAGATTACGAGTTTGAATCTCCTGTATTGTTTCTTATTGGCCATTTGATATCAATTTGTGTCACACCTTATTTTTGATTGGTCAATTTTCTTTTATTTTCAATTTGGACGGTTTCTTTTATCTATAAATAGGACCTTAGTTTGTCCTAGTTGATCATTCACAATAATCCTCAATCTCTCACAATTGTACGCATTCACACACTTCCTTTTTTTTTGCAAATTTATTCTTTCAAAATTATTTTCAAACTATTGGTGATATTTTGCTATCACGGCCGATGATTCTATATGAGGCCCCACCCTTTTCAATTTCCTTTTTTATATCAATATATATATACTTTGTAACTACCGACCATTTCTTTTTGTTATGGTTATTGCTTTTGAGAATTATATATCAATATATATATATATATATATATATATATATATATATATATATATATATATATATATATATATATATATATATATATATATATATATATATATATATATATATATATATATATATAATATGAATACATGTCTTGGAGTCAAAAGTTGATGGAAACCATGAGAGAAGACTCACGGACTTCCACCATAAGTCAGACTGTTTTTTTTTTTAATTCATTTAATTTATTATGTTTGACAATTTACTTTAAGATAGAAGTAGGATCTTTTTGAAAAACTCTAAGTTGTTATTTGTTTTTATGGTGTTAGGAAAAAATGATCCAAAGGTTTTTAATATGATTATTTAGTAATTTTTTTATACACATCTTTTTTGCCACTAATAAGTAATTATCATTTTTTACTCAAATCTCGCGTTTTTGATACTTTAGGAGTTTTAGAATCTTATTTGAATTGTAGACCTTAAGGCTAATTGGATCTCTACACTTTTACTAATATTCCTCCACATTTCTTATTACACCCCTTAGGTCTTATTAACTATTTCCTCTTTTATTTAGTTAATTATCTATTCTTCTTAGTTAGGTCAGTTTTAGTTCCATCAAACCAATTTAATTTAGTTTTTGGTTAATCTTATTTGAATTAGTTTAATTTAATTTCATTAGGTTATTCCAAGAGGCTAAAAAACAAAACGCATATATAAATCAAACATTTTTGTCAATCATAATTAATTCAAATATTTTTCACAATTAAGTTAATTTAATATTTTATATCAAAATGTTAAAACTCACGCAAATATCAAATTTACTATCCGCGAGCGACACATAGCTAATATTTGACCACGTGACGAGAAGAGTATATCAGACTCCATCACTCTACGTATAAAAAATATTCAACCAAACACCAAATTTTTTTTCGTAAATTAAATTAATTTGAAAAATTAATTTTCGAAAAGGAATACGAATATATTTAAATTAATTGCGTACTTGGTCTAACTAACTACGCTATTCAAACTCTTAGACTACGTATGCGGGAAATTCAAAAATATATTTTACAATCTATAAAAAATACAAACAACCCCGCGAACTACGAAATAGGACTCTGATTCCTCCTAAGAGGATACGTAGGCATACGATCAAAAATCGTGGCGAGTCCCCCTATTTGAAATTCAAACTCTTTCCCCCTAACTAAAAAAAAACCTTTTCCCCTAAAAAATATTTAAAACCCTATTTTCTTAAAAAGTGCTTCTAAACTTAGTATCCTTGCGAACAATGTAGATAAGGGGTGCCTAACACTTTCCCCTTGTCTAGAACCGAGTCAAACCTAGAATCTCTGAAACTTTTTAGGGTTATTCCTTTATACTCCCTTCCTTTAGGATAAAGATTAAGGGTGACGACTCTGTAATTAAAACCAGTTGCAACAGCTGGCGACTCTGCTGGAGATTCAACCATAGACTTAGAAGTCTTATCTTTCGATTTTAGGGGTTTTAGGGGTTTTGTTATTTCTTTTGGGTTTTATTTTTTTATTTAATTATTTAATTATTTTCTTTCCTATTATTTATTATTCATATAATTTATATATCTGTGGTGGAATTTAAAAATTCTACAACATTATTCTCAAAACCCTTAGAAAGAAGGTTCGTCTATACGTCAAGGGGTTACATCAACCCTATGAGTTTATATGAAGACTTCGCCTAGAGTAGGTGGAATTTTGCAAAAGGAATACGTCTCGAGAGACATCCTTTTGGGAAGTAGGACTTTGGAATGATACATATGACTCTTTGTACGGTCTTTATTTTCTAATTTTATATTTTAATTGTTTTAAACTTCAAAAATTCATTCTAACTTCTAAAATTCTGAAGAAAAAAAATATCAAAAATACTTTTGATTTTTCTCTTTCTAATTCTTATTTTTTCACAATTTTATTTTATGATTTGGTATTTTTATGATTTTTCACTTTATTAGAATTGTTTTAATTGTTTAAAAATACTTTTCTTTATTTTTAAATTCTGGAAAAAATATGGAAGGATCCAATGACCTCTTAACAAATATTGGTGACCTCATTTTGTTTTTATTTCTGATTTTACTATTTTTCACAAATTTTGGTTTATTTTTCTTATTTCTTTAAATTTTAAAAATAGTTTCTGACTTTAAAAAATTTGTCAACACTTATGGACTCATGTTTGAACTCTGACTATTTTTTTTATAGAATTTTTTGGTGTTTTAATATACTTTGTGGTTTTTACCAATTATTTCCCTTTTATTAGTCATTTAAATATTGTTTTGAATTTTGTTTTATTATTTTTGTTTGGTCCTAGTTTGAATGTTATTTTGGGACAAGTTCCTCAACCTCATTGGATCATGGGTGTTGCTAGGTTAAAAAACCAAATCCACCAAAATGAATGAATGATGTTGATGATATTTGAAACCCTAATTTCATCTGATGCATCCCTTCCCTCTTTATCTTATCCCTTTCTTACTTGTGCTACATGTTGTTTGAGAATGATCTATATAGCATTTCTCTAACATGTGGTACATAGATTGCTATTGAACAGCCTCAAAATAGGTGTGACTTCTACAAAAGTTCACTTATGATTGCTTAACATAGTGCTAAATTTGTCCTGATTCGAAAAATGATCATTCATGGGCCAAACCTATATTTGCAAGCCCAACTATGTTTAATTTGAAACCTTTGATCCAATAACCTTGAGGTTCACTATTAGGAGGCTTTGATCTTATCAATCTTCTAATGAACTTTCATGAATTTTGGTCTAAATGAATCATTTAAACATCATTGATCATATATGCTTGCCTTGAGTACTTGGAATGAATGATATACTTGACAAAAAGAAAATGAAACTTGTTATTGAGAAGCTTTGATTTTATCAATCTTCTAATGAGTTTTCAAATACAAGTTTCAAGATGGTCATTCAACTGACCTCTAACTTCTAATTCACTAACAATTGACTTTACTTTGTGCTTTTACTTTATTCCCTTTATTTTAAGCCTTTACTTTTATGTACTATTTACTTTAGCCTTTACATTTCATGCTATTTTTATTTTTTTCTCACTTGAGCATTTATCTTTATGTCATTTTCTCCTTGCTCATTTGAGTATTTATCTTTATGTCTTTTTTATTTGTCTCACTTGAGCTTTCTTTTCTTTTTGAAGACACTTAATAACCAACTTGAACATTAAAAAACTTTAAGGTTACTTGGACTATTAGGTTACTATCCTTGGCATTATGGAGTTGTGGACCTCTTGGACTTAGGATGAGAAGCCTTGATACCCTTGGGACCTTGTGACTCTGTTTTTATTTTGTTTGAAGTTCTTGGGGTTTACTCCAAGACATTGGGTTTATTTTCTTTGTATGTAGGTTATTATGATCATGTGTTTTGTCTGTGATCGAGAATTCCTCTATATACAGTCGTTACTCTGCTCAATATTTGTGAAGACTTAATTCATCTGAAATTTGGTATTCCTAAGAGGTTTAGTATTTTTGCTTGCTTGGTTTTAATCTAAAGGATAGGAATTCTACATTGACTCTTAATGTTAAGTGTTGGCTTCTTATTGGTTAAACCGTTCTTTTCCTTAGCTTTTATCTTATGCTTTAGGGTAGTCCCTTCATCTCCTCCCATCTTCTTTAATTTCAAAAATCTTATCCCTCCTTTTCAAAACTCCTCTTATTTTCTACCTTGAACTGCTTTCATAATAAACTTGGACTTGAGTCCATGCATTTTCAAAAATATCTTCTTAATTAAACTTTAATCAATTTAATAATACTTTGACATCTTTCTCAAGACTAAAAGTCAATTAACCTTATTCAAACCATTTTCCACTTTGGAATTTTACTTTAAAACTTTTTCTTAAAAGATTAGACTCTTGTTGATTCTTGTAGTGATGCAAGCTACTATACTTCTACTATATATAGTGAAGTGAGATATTTTCCCCTTGGGTGTTGAGTGAGGCTTTGTTGGTTTTAAAATCCAAGCTATATCCTCAACTTTGAGATGATGCAAATTTTCCTTTCTCATAATCATGGGTAGTATGTTTTCCACTCGGATATGACGATGATGTTTCTTCTCTTAAAATTAACCAACACATGTGTGTTTTAAAATTTTTGAGGTGAACTACGGGTACCCTGATCTCCTATTGCGCGGAAGGTGGTACGTAGGCACTAAAGATTCGCAACTGCGGAGGGTGCAAAAATTGTAAAAAAATCCTTCTTTTCTCATCCCCACCATCCATTTTTGTATATATCATTTATAGCCAAAATACACAAATTTTCAAAGAGGTTCCTGTGGAGTACCATAGATATTTAGGATGTTAATACCTTCCCTTTGCATAACCAACTCCCGTACCTAGATTATCTCTCCTTTTGTTTTGGGTTTATTCGCTCTTTTCCCATTTCCTTTGGAAAAAATAAAGCGCGGTGACGATTTTTATTTGATATGTGCGAGTCAAGTCAACTCAATAGCTTAGTCTCAATATTACTACCACTACAGAAAAAACTGGCAACTTCACTGGGGAAAGATCGACCAAATTTTGGTCCTTCTCTAAGTGGGTTGAGCCTATCTTTGTTTATATTGTGTATGTGCTATTATTTATTGTATATTATGTGTTGTATATATGTTTGTCTGAATTTTCTTGGTTCTTAGGGGGCTTGGTGATTTCTCATAGGTCCTTTACTCGTACTTGGGCAAACTTAAGATAGGACGGATGGTATAGTAATGTTAACTTTGAGGGAGGAATCCCAAAAAAGGAGACATGAGATCCCCCACTCATTGGAGGCCCCTTTAATTATAGTATTCGTTTACCGAGCAATCAGAAAGACGTGCTGCTTTCGACTTTGGAGTCCGGTGAAGCTGAGGAATGTAGAACCCTTAACCCATCTTGGCCTTTTAGGTGTAGTGCATAAACTATGACGAAACAATCTGGAAGTGGTTGTCACGCGATTCTACATTCAAACGAGTTTTTCTAGATAATATTGTTGATTACCGGGTTAATCGAGACGTTAGTAATAACTGAAGGAAGGAAGTAGACTCTGGGAACCTTTTAGAACCTTGTTCGGTAGGTGATAAACTATTAGTTCTTACCTCGTGGGTAGTACCTTTGACTTCATGCTCGTGACATCGAACCTATGAATCCCCATGTTTGTGATCTTATGTATGATTATTACATCACGCATGCATGCACCCATGAGCATTCTTTAAAACAGTTGACTCAAGGAACTTAAGGTTGACTTTTGCAAATATCTCAGGTACTTTTTTACCATGGATTTTGGAAAAAGAAAGACTCGGAAGTAAAATTTCAAGGATCCTAAGTTAGAGGAATTGATGAGTTTGATTCATGAGATTGAGAGCTCTAAATATTTCTGGAAGAAGTATGGGTCTGTCTTATGAAGCTCAATATAAAGGAGTGTATTCTTTCTACATTGGTCCAGTTCTATGATCCGTTGTGCCGGTGTTTTACTTTTCCTGATTATCAACTGATTGCCATATTGGAGGAGTATTCTTACTTACTTGGTTTACCTATTACCAAAGGAGGAATCAAGGGTTTACCCGCTCAATTTTTATTGGAGAAAGCTCATTATTTCGTTAAAATAAAGAGTACAACTGCTTTCGAGGATATCTTTGCTATGCTTGCTTATGGGTTGTTCTTGTTTCCTAACATTGACAAATTTGTGGATGTTAATGCCATTAGGATCTTTCTGATTGGGAATCCAGTCCCTGCATTGCTAGGAGATACTTATTATTCCATCTATCTTCAGAATTTTTATCAAGGAGGGATGATTATTTGTTGCACACTGTTATTATATCAATGGTTTATTTCTCACTTACCTCATACTGTTGCTTTTTGGGATCTCAAGAAGGAACCCCATTGGGCGTCGAAGATTATGGCTCTCACTCATTCCGATATTGATTAGTATCATCAAGCTTATTATGATGTGGAGATTATTGATAGTTGTGGTAGTTTCCCCAATGTGTCTCTTCTTGATCAAATGGAGGAATTAACTACAATCCCGTTCTTGCGCGTTGTCAACTTGGATATCCAATAAGAGACAAGCCAAATAACATTCATCTGAGTGGTTTCTTTCTCAAAGAAGGATAAGATCATAAGGAAGCTAAGAAAGAGATTGAGAAGGCTTGGCGTCATATTCATAGAAAATGTAGAAAATATTTGGGACCTAGAGGAGTTGTTTCCTTAGAACCTCATCTCTGTTGGGTACAAGCAAGGGCAATTCAGTTAAAGATGCATTATTCTCGTGAAGAACCTATACCTGATATGCTTATGAGGAATAATTCTGCTCTCTTATATGATGTGGAAGAACTTCTTCTTGCGTTGGTTATGATGCAACAAGAGAAGGAAACATAGAATAACAAGTACCACACTTTGGAGGTGTCCTACTCAATAGAATTAAAAGAGAAAGATAACTTAATTGAGATTCTTGAGAATCGTGCTGTAGAGATAATGGAGAAACAAGAGGATTTATTTTACTCTAGATTTTAACCAGGTCCCGATCACCCATTTTCTAATTCTGGTGGATGGAAAGAAGTCGTTGACAAGTATGTAGAAGAGAACAAGTAGTTGAAGGCTCAGATAAGACTCAAGGGAAAACGTATGTGTGTGGAGAGATCTTCATCAGCTTTGGCTCCTTAGGATTTTTAGATTCTATATTTAGGATTGTTGAAACTTGTACTAAAAGTTGTAATCCATTCCGAAATAATTATTAAAATGAGATTTTTAGTATTTTCAAATTTGTCAGTGCTTTAATATTTGTGATTGTCTATAACTCTTTGAGTTCCTTGAATGAACACAATAAATCATATGCATTACATATCATGCATCATTTTGAACATATTATTTGCATTCTTGTTCGCTCCTGAGTGTCTTACTGTGTTTCTCTACTTGAATAGCCAGGAAGTTGTCTCATCGCTACAATACTCGGGCTAATTTTAGGAAGAAGATGGAAAACCTTGAACAAGAGAATCATGAGCTGCCCGGAGAAGTTACTGCTTTGAGGGCTGGTATGGCCAATCTGACTGCTTTGGTGTAGTCGTTAGTGATTGCTAAGAATCAAACATCACCTCCTCGTTCGTCTCCTCATGCTACTCAGCCACAACAAACGACTATTATTTAAGAGATTCTGTCAGCTCCCATCTTTGTTACTCTAGTTACTACTGCTCAATACCGTATGCCTCACAATTATTTGTGGGGAATTCCTTAGAACTTCATGCCAGAGGGTTACAATCCTGCTACTCAAGTTGCTCCATTTGCTTAAACTATTATTGCTTCTGCACCTCCTATGGTGCATGCTACTCCTATTTCCAATAATGAGATTCATCATGTTGCGCTTCCTATAGTGAATGTTATGCCTGTTATTAATGATAAAATTTATCATCCTGCTTCTCCACCAAGTGAAACTTTGGGCTTCTATGACCGATTGGATGACTTTCAGGATCAATTCAATGAAATACAGAAAGAAATGAAGGCTCTCTGAGGGAAAGAGTTATTCAGACAAAATGTTAGTGACCTCTGTTTGGTCCATAATGTAAAAGTGCCAGCAAAGTTTAAGGTGCAAGAATTTGAGAAGTACAAGGGCAATTCTTGTCCCTGTGATCACCTGATGATGTATATCAGAAGGGTGTCCACTCATACTGATGACCAACACTTGCTTATCCATTTCTTCTAGGATAGTTTAATCGATGCTGCTTTGAAATGGTATATGGGATTGGACAGTAGCAACATTCGCACCTTCAATGACTTGGGTGAAGCTTTTTTCAAGCAGTATAAGTACAACATGTTTATGGCACCTGACCGTGACCGGCTAAGAGAAATGGCTTAGAAAGATAAGGATTCATTCAAAGAGTATACGCAACATTGGCGCGAAGTTGCCGCCCAAGTGGTACCCCCGATGGGAGAACAAGAAATGACTAAGGTCTTCCTAAAAACCCTTGGTTCATTTTATTATGAAAGGATGGTTGCAAGTGCACCGAGTGATTTCACTAAGATGGTAAGTATGGGTGTTCGTCTGGAAGAAGCTGTCAGGGAAGGAAGATTGACAAAAGACAAAGGTTGTAGTAGAGCAAGGAAATCATCATATGGGTTTTCTAGAAAGAAAGGAGGTGAAACAAATGTTGTCATTAAGGAAAGAAAGGTTCGACCACAGAGAAGACGTCATCAACATCAACAACAAGTTGCTTTTGTAACTTCAATCTCCAATGTAGCTCCAACTATTGTTTCCTATCAAAGGATAGCTCTTCAAGGTAATCAAGGGTAACGTTAAAAGAGAGAAGCTTTTGATCCTATTACAATGAGTTATACAGAGTTATTTTTGGCTTTTATTCAGAAGAAATTGGTACAGACTATGCCTCCCCTTACTATACCTTCACCTTTACCATGGTATTATAAGATGGATCAGACTTGTGCTTTTCATCAAAGAGCCCCTGAACACAACATTGAAAATTTCTATCCACTGAAGTCTGAGGTACAGAAAATGGTGAGATCCGGTCTCCTGTCTTTTAAAGATGTTGGTCCCAATGTGAAGGATAATCCAATACCCAAACATGGAGGTGGAAGTGCTGTAAATATGTTTGCTGGTTGTTCTGGAGATTTCCGAATTTTTGATATAAACCTAGTTAGAGGTGATTTAGTGAAGATGCATGCTGATCTCTGTGAGTTTAGCTATTATACACGTGATCATGCAAATTATATAATTTGCAGTTCAAATATCGATGGATATGATAAAGTGAGAGCTGATCTTCAAGAGATGATGGATGAAGGATGAATGTATTATCCATATAATAAAACCAAGGGCTGAATATGAAGAAGATGTGAATATGGTTTATAGATATCCTGGTGAATTCTGGAATTTTGATGTGAATTACATTAATGATGATTTGGTGCGGTTGCATGCCATATTTTGTCATAGGGATGGCTAAGAGGTACATCATTATGGGTCCTGTCAGATCTACAGTAGGGATTCCCGTTGTTGTTCTGCTGTAAGAAGAGGTGTTCAATTGTTGTTAGATAATGGTACTATCAGAGTCACATGCAACAAATATTATTATAATGGAGTTAATGTGATTGAAGACTACTCAGTCGAGGTCATGTCTGATGATGAGTACATTTATGCTGAGGAGTTCTTTTCTTCTGATGAAGGTATATTTTTTGATAATGATTATGCGATGCCTGAGTATTCTCAAGAAGTGGAGGTGAATGTTATTGTACCATGTTTTGGTGATCCCTCTCCTGTAGAGATTGAGTACCATATTAAGCCTATTGTAGCACCTGTGGTTATCTGTATACCAGTTCCTATCCCATATAAATCAGATAAATTTGTTCCTTATAAGTTTAATGCAACTACCCTGGAAAATGGTATGGAAATTCTTATCCAACTCTTGTCCCATGTCAAGAATATTGCTGAAGTTAGTCGGGTAACTTGCAGTGGTTGTGTCTTCGCCCCTACCTTTCGAGGAGATGTTAATTCTAGTAAGAAGGTTGTTAAGAATGCTGAACCTAAGAAAGTGGTAGGAGAATATAGTGACACCGCCTTGGAAAAGGATGTGGATGACTTGTTGAAAATCATCAAGATGAGTGATTACAAGATTGTGGATCAGTTGTTGCAAACTCTATCTAAAATTTCCATTTTAGCCTTGTTGATGAACTTTTCTGCTCATCGGGAATCTCTGATAAGGGTGTTGGATCAGGCTTTTGTTGAAAGTGATATGCCCATGGATCAGTTCGATAGTGTTGTGGGGAATATTACATCTTGTAACAATCTGAGCTTTTGTGATGACGAATTTCCTGATGAAGGGAGAAACCATAACCTGGCTCTGTATATTTCCATGAATTATAAGAATGACTCTTTGTCCAATGTGCTGATTGACAATGGATCCGCTTTGAATGTCATACCAAGAAGTACTCTCATGAAGCTTAAGTACCAGGGAACTCCTATGCGCCCTAGTGGAATTATAGTGAAAGCTTTTGATGGTTCGAGAAAGTTTGTCATCGGAGAAGTGGATTTACCTGTTCACATAGGTCTGCACCTATTCTAAATCACCTTTCAGGTTATAGATATTGTCCCTGCCTATAGTTGTTTATTGGGACGACCATGGATCCATGAAGCAGGAGTTGTTACTTCAACCTTACATCAGAAGTTGAAATTTATCCGTGAAGGAAAGTTAGTCATTGTGAATGGTGAGAAAGCCCTGTTTATATCTCATTTGTCTTCCTTTAGCATTGTAGAAGCTGATGAAGCCGTTGTTGGAACTTAGTTCCAAGCTTTGTCTATTGATAATATAAGGAAGAATGAAGATTTTATTACCTCATTTAAGGATGCGTAATAGGTAGTGCAGAAAGGCCCTAGCAAGGTGTGGGGGCAGGTTATTAATCCCCCTGTGAACATGAATGTGACTGGTTTGGGTTTCTCCATGAAGAAGGAATTTATGAAGCCGAATTCCGCTTTGAGTAAATATCAAGAAATATTTTACGGTGCATGATATCTTTATCCGACTACTCCGAGGATCAACACTATTCTCGAAGATGAATCAGAGTAAGAGATGCCGAACTTCGTGACACGTGGATTCAGAGTCCAGAACTGGATCACTATTGAAGTTCCTTCTTGCATTCTTTTTTCAAAGTAATTTGTTTTTATTTGTCTCCCCAAGGTGAAAGTAATGTTGTTATATGGGCGTGTCTGTTGTTTTAATTTTTAAAATCATTAATAAAAGTTATTTTTGATTTCTAAATTATGCCTTTATTTTTTGCTTTTTCTCGGAAAATGGTAATCAGAAAAAGAAAACCTTTCGAAATAAATAATAACTGTAAATAAATCTGCATAATCACTTGTTACATGTGTCAGTTTCTAAAATCAATCATAAATCATATGTGCAAATTAATTCAAAAAAAACCGTTGAGTGCAATGACCCCGTGCCCTCTCCCAACTTTGAATATCCTGTGTATGTGGCTGAAGAAGAAGAGTATGATGAAATCCCAAGAGATTTCACGGATGTTTGAGCACGAGGAAAATACTATCAAGCCGTATAAAGAGCCATTGGAGACGGTTAACTTGGGTTCAGAGGAAGATCTGAAAGAAGTCAAGATTAGGGCACTGCTTCATCCCAAGGTGAAGAGCAGGTTGATTGAGTTGCCAAAAGAGTATATGGATATATTTGCTTGGTCTTATCAACACATGACTGGTTTAGATACCGATATTGTGGAACACTATTTGGACTTATCCTGACATGGCAGTGAAGATTAAAGAAGAGATTTTAAAGAAGACTGATGTTGGTTTTCTTGTGTCATCAGTGTACCCTCATTGGATTGCCAATATTATTCCAGTACCAACGAAAGACAGAAAAGTTTGCATGTGCGTCGATTATAGAGATTTAAAAAAAGAAAGTCCAAAAGATGATTTCCCATTACCATATATTGATATATTGGTAGATAATAAATCAAAATTAAAATTGTTCTCGTTCATGGACGGATTTTCTGGATACAATCAAATTAGAGTGGCTCTTGAGGACATGGAAAAAACAATGTTTATCGCACCCTAGGGAACATTCTATTACAAAGTGATGCCCTTCGGGTTGAAGAACGTTGGTGTAACGTACCATAGAGCTATGAAAACCCTATTCCATGATTTGATGCATGAAGAAATTGAATTATATGTTGATGATATGATCACCAAATCTCAGACTGAGGAAGGGCACATAGAAGACTTGTGAAATTGTTTCAGTGTTTGAAGAAGTATCGTCTTTGCTTGAATCCAAATAAGTGTACTTTTTGTGTTTGTTCAGGAAAGTTGTTAGGTTGATTGTCAGCCAAAAAGGAGTTGAAGTTGATCCTGATAACGTTAAGGCAATTTGTGATACGGTGGTAGAACCGACTGTTAATACTGGTTTGCGTTTTTTGTTTGCAAATGTCAGGGTAAGCAAGAGTCTCCACTGACTTTTATTTTATCCAATCAGGAAAAGGAAAAAGAACAAAAAAAACTTTTTTCAAGATGTTTCTGAGTACGGGGGGTAGATTATAGAAAGGGAAGATGTTAGCACCCTTTCTATCCGTGGTTTTCCACGGGCTCTTAGGTACTTTGCTCATTTTTAAAATTTCTTATGCGTGCTTGTTTTGAAAAACGTTTTACTTCGTGATAACCCTTGTATCAGTCCTCAAGAGTGTGACGAAGTTGTTTCGAAAACTGTTTTTGGAAAGTGTTTGTGTGAAAAAATTTGTTTGAGCAAGTAACTAGGAACTAATCTACCTACTCGAAAAAAAGTCTGTTCGTTTTCCTTTAGACAATGCTATCCTATTATTAAGGAATATGTAGCACCATCGTTGGATTTTTAAAGGGACGAAATGGTCTCTGAAGGCAACAAGTAAGGATACCTTACCATTTTAAAGGGACTATCGTCATAAGATCAATTTGTAGGAAACTCGAGGGACAAGTAGGGACTATTATCTTTATGACGACTTTGAATCGTGGGTCATTGCTAAGGTATCCCAATGTTCGAGGGACACGACCATTATTTCTGAGGCAACCAAGTGAGGCAAACCCTAGGAGTGAGCATGTGCATGTGTTTGATTTCAGTTATTTAATCTTTGCACAATTAAGGTGATCTACGGTTTTAATTTTATTTGTCTTTTGTATGCAAACCTATTATCCATACATCTAGACAATTCATAGTTGCGGAAATTAAAAACGAAAAAGTAAATCTACGCTATTACAAGGCTTCGGGGAGGGGGTTACATGACCAAAAACCGGGGATTAAACAGTAAATAATATGCGGTAAACTCTAATTAAAAACAATTACAAACCCGAAGCAAATACAATAATTGGAAAATAAAATATTGCGCGCGAGAATTAATTACGGGAATCAAAGTTTAAATTCTAAAATATAATCAATTAAAGAGAAAATATTTTTTTGTATTTTATTGTTGAGAAAAATATTTGAAATCTTAACCTAAATCTAATTAATTAAAGAAAAATATTTTTTGGCATTTTATTGAGAAAATTAAATATTTGTGAATTAAACCTAATTTGTCTAATTAATTTTAATTATGAAAACAATCAAGTCAATATCATTAAATTAATTATTTTCCAAAAAAAACTAATTTTAATAAAAAAAACCTAATTCTACATTTTTGTGGTTTTCTTGATTTTATGATTAAATAAAAAAATGACTTTTTTTGTTGTTTTGTAAAAAAAGAAATTAATTAAATAAAACAAAAGAAAATAAAGAATGAAAGTAATTGGGCCTGTGGTGAAAGCAGATTGGGGGTGTGTAGCTGAATTTCATTGAGCCCAAATCCTTTGGCCCAATCATGCGTTTGGATCCAGTGCTGGCCACGTTTGAGGGTTCACCATGGTCTGCATGTGTTGAGTGTTAGATTTGGATATGACGAGATCTTGTGGTATGGTGATGGAAGTGCATGAGGAGCGTGCAGGGACCTGGAGCATTGGATCTGAAGACACAAATTAGTGAAAATTAACCTTGCAAAAGGGCTGGATCGAACCCACCCCCTTTTGGACTAAAGCCTTATCATGCCCTGCCTTGCCAACTGAACCAAGCGTGTTAATTGTTAACAAAATAATACAAAATAAATATAAGGCAAATAAAGATCTACGACCACATGTCAAAAACGCGCACGTTGTGGGTCCCCAATGGTTTGAATGGACAAATCAGTGAGCACCACGCCATCACCTTCTTCAGGGATCCATCATTTTAGATGGGGAACTTTTACCTACAGCAGTTTCTATCACTATAGGTTGTAGTGACAGATTTTGTTCGTAACTAAAAACCTGCAAAATTCTAAAACGCAACACAAGCAGAATAAATTCAAACCAAAGGCATGGATCAATTACAAATCATCTCCTGAGCATAATAGTACCCCTAATTTTGTCCAATTTTTCCTTTATATAGAATTCCCAATTTGGGACCTCAAAACCCTAACAATGGCATCGTGCCATTCCTGCACTTAAACTTCAATCAAACTAATCAAAAACATTGCAAATATGATAGCAAGCATGGATATATGATCAAAACATGTTTATGATGGATAAATCATTGAAAACGAATCTTGAAAAGAGATGCAAACTGTGGCACTGTGAGGCGTATTTCTGAAGGTTTTAAGGCTGGAGGACGATTGGAATAGCTTCAAGAAATGTCCAAGAACGGATTGTTGGCCTTGAAATTACTGGAAACAGCTTATGGAATCAATATCGACCTGCACTTTTTTGACAAAAAATTGAGTTTTGTTCTCCTTCTTTCACGACCCCAGTCCTCTTTTTTTTTGCCTTGAGAATGTTATGTCCTTATATTGGAATGAATTAGGTCAATAAAAACTAGTCATATCTTTCCAAATTATGGAGATTTGATTTCATTCTTTGTCTTGTATGATTTGTTTCCAAAATAGACCAAATTAATATCTTTTCCAATAAATTGGCTCTTGCAAGAATTTTTTAATTTGCTAGCTGTCCATGGACTCATAATATGCTCATAAAATAAAATCTTTGATTTTATTTGATTATTCTACTATTTAAATTGATTTATTTTGCTTTAAATGAATAAAAAATAAAAAATAAAATAAAATAATAGGTGGATAAGATCAGGGGTCGTGGTCCATCTTAGGAACAAGTTTCAAACAAGTAAACATGGGCCCATTTAGAAAAAAAATCATTTTGATCAATATTGACTTCATGCACATTTCCAAAAATTGGTCAACTTTGACAATACATATCTCCATCAATTTTAACCCCAGAGAAGTGTTCTTTAGCTTTTTAGAAATATTATGATGTCCCCTAAACAACACTTTTGGTTTCATCTCAATTGGGTCTTCCATGTTCATGTAAGAAGCTTTGACCCAAATTTGTTGACTTTTCAAAAGGACCTATAATGTAGAAATTCATATCTTTTGATGAGTGCATATTTTGAACTTATGGGTTGAATATGAATTGTAGGGTATTGCATCCTCTTCAAAATGAGACTTGGATGGAAAATTTTCGATAAAGTATGAAGAAGTTATGCTTGGTCAAAGTTTGGTTGACTTTTCCTATGAAACCCTAATTTAACAACTTTTGGGTTTTGATGAATTTGGGGCATTCCTTGAGGAATCATGATCAACCATTGATAAAATGATGGATATCACTTCAAAATTTTAATGTTGACTAAAAATATTGAAGTTTGACTGCATGTGGGCCACAATTGACTTTTGACCTAGTATAGTTGATTTTCAAGCATCTGGGCAATTGAACGAGCAAACTTCTTGTGCAAGGCATGAAACTTGAAATGGATGATCTTGAGAACATATTGGGACCATGGAAAGAATTTGGGACCTTTGGACTTCCCACACCCTGATGAAAATGGAAACCCTAGTTTGAAGTACATTGCCTTAGGAGAGAGTTTGTCTGGTCAACTCTTGGGCATCCTTGAGCAAGTTGAGGACCTCAATGGGCATGTGTTGAGTAAAATGAGAGAGAAAATTTTGAGTTACAACACAATTCAAGAAAAATTCATGCACCAAGAACTGAAAACAAGTTAGAGGTTTCCTTGGATGTTTGAATTACATTTCTAGATTTATTTCCCATATGACTACAACATGTGAACCAATATTCAAGCTGTTGAAGAAAGATCAAGGATGTGTGTGGACGAATGATTTACAAAGGGAATTTGAAAGCATTAAAGAGTATCTATTTGAGCCTCCTACCTTGCTCCCTCCCGTTGAAGGAAAACCGTTGATTATGTATCTAACTTTGTTGGATAACTCCATGGGCTGTATTTTGGGACAACAAGATGAAACAGAAAGAAAAGAATATGCCATTTATTATCTCAGCAAGAAGTTTACTGATTGTGAGTCACGATATTCTATGCTAGAAAAACATGTTGTGCTTTGTCCTGGGCGGAAAAGCAATTACAGCAATATATGTTGAATCATACTACTTTGTTGATTTCCAAAATGGATTTAATTAAGTATATTTTTGAAAAGCCTGATCTTACTGGAAGAATTGCTCGTTGGCAGATGATGTTGTCTGAATATGATATTGAATACCGTACTCAGAAGGCTATTAAAGGCAGTGTGTTGATAGAGTACCTTTCCCATCAATTGGTGGACGATTATCAGTCTATTAAGTATGATTTTCCAGGATGAGGATGTGATGTTTTTAAAAGTAAAAGATTGTGATGAACCTTTACCTGAGGAAGATCCTAATCCTAAGTACCGGTGGGGTATGCTGTTTGATGGAGCTGTAAATGCTTATGGAAAAGGATTCGGTATTGTGATTATCACTCCCCTTGGGTCTCATATCCCTTTTACTGCAAGGCTGACATTTGACTGTACTAATAATATGGTAAAGTATGAAGCTTGTATCATGGGTCTAGACGAGGATATAGATCTCAGAATCAAAATTCTTGACGTATATAGTGATTTAGATTTGGTAATAAATCAGATCACAGGAGAATGGGAGACACGTCATATTGGCTTAATTCCCTACAAGGCTTATGCACGAAGATTATTACATTTCTTCAATAAAGTTGAATTCCATCATATTCACAGAGATGAGAATCAGATGGCAGATGCTTTAGCCACTTTGGCTTCCATGTACCAAGTAAATGCTTGGAACGATGTACCTCAAATTACAGTTTGAAGTCTTGATAGACCAGCTCCCGTGTTTAGTACAGAGGGGACGTCAGATGAAAAACCTTGGTATTATGATATGAAGTACTTTCTCCAGACTCAGGAATACCCGGTTGGTGCATCCACAAAGATAGGAAGACATTGAGAAGGTTGGCAGGTAGCTTTTTCCTTAATGAAGATGTGTTATACAAGAGAAATTATGACATGGTCTTGCTCAGAAGCATGGATAGACATGAAGCAAACATGTTGATGCATGAAATCCATGAAGGTTCCTTTGGTACCTATGCCAATGGACACTCGATGGCAAAGAATATGCTTATGGTAGGTTACTACTGGCTGACAATGGAAGCTGACATTTATAAATTTGTGAAGAAGTTCCACAAATGTCAGATTTATGTTGACAAGATTGTTCCTCCAACGCTTCTCAATGTTATTTCTTCCCCGTGGCCTTTTTCTATGTGGGGTATTGATATGATTGTAATGATTGAACCTAAGGCATCGAATAAACATTGTTTCTTCTAAGTGGCAATTGACTACTTCACCATGTGGTCGGAAGCAACTTCTTATGCTAATGTCACCAAGCAAGTGGTAGTGCGCTTTATCAAGAATAATTTTATATGTCGGTATGGTGTACCAAGCAGGATTATCACTGAAAATGGATCAAATTTGAATAACAAAATGATGATAGAACTTTGTGAAGAATTTAATATTATCCATCATAACTTGTCTCCTTACAGGCCTAAGATGAATGGGGTTGTGGAAGCTGCTAATAAAAATGTTAAGAAGATTATCCAAAAGATGGTTGTTACCTATAAGGATTGGCATGAGATGATTCCTTTTGCTTTGCACGGGTATCATACATCTGTCTGCACTTCAACATGGGCAACCCCGTTATCTCTTGTGTATGGTATAAAAGCAGTTCTCCCCGTTGAGGTTGAGATTCCCTCTTTGCGTGTAATAATGGAAACTAAATTGTTAGAGGCTGAATGAGTCCAGAACAGGTTTGACCAGTTGAGTTTAGTCAAAGAAAAGAGAATGACATTTATGTGCCATGGTCAGTTATATTAGAAAAGAATGAAGAAAGATTTTGATAAGAAGGTCAAGCCTTGTGAATTCAGAGAAGGCGTCCTCGTGCTCAAAAAGATCATATCTTTTAATACTGATTCTAGGGGAAAATGGACTCCCAATTATGAAGGCACATATGTTATCAAGAAAGCCTTCTCTGGCGGTGCATTAATTCTTGAAACTATGGATGGTGAGAAGTTACCTTGTCCTATGAATGCTGACACAGTCAAGCAATACTTCGCCTAAATAAATAAAAGAACAACTCGCTAAGTTGAAAACCCGAAAGGGCAGCTTAGGCAAAAAAAGAGCATCTCGGTAGGCTGAAAACCCGAAAGGGTGGTCTAGGAAAAAATTAGAGACACAAACAAAATAAAATTTTCTCGGTAGGTTGAAAACCCGTGAGGGCAACCTAGGAAAAAAGGTAGGAGTTTCCTGGCAAGTAACTGCGTTAGACATGACTTGATCATTGAAGCAAAAATCTTCTCAGATTCTCATCACACTTCAACTGAAGCCTCTGCTCATGAGTTCAAAGTTGTTAGGGAGAATAGTGGTCATTGTATTTTAATGTATATTTTCCATATATTTACCATTTTCCAAAATTTATAATCGTCCATGGAGTCTCGCCATTTACGGACTACCATTCTATTAATAAAGTTTGAGCCACTATACAATTATTTGTAGTACTTATTTTATTCTGCTTACAAAAATTTCATTTATTATTGATAGTAAGTTTCAAAACAAAAAGTCTTAATAATAAAAATGTTTTTGAAAAGAATTTGAAAATTACTTTTTACTTCATATTTTGTGATTCAAGTGGAATAAAAGTAGTGATTCCAAGGATGGACGAACTCCGAAGTTTTGAAAAGATTCCCGAAGAGGCATTCCGAGATTACTCTTGCTGGTATATGCATGATCCACTTGTGTTTCATTCTTTGGATAGCTGGACTTCATTCCAATTGATATATGGTATGATGTTGAGCATGTAATATTATTTTCCCTAGTTAAGTCTTGGTTCAGATTTTTCTCCAGGTTGATTATTTGGTTTTGGGTTTGCACGGTTTGATGCCTCTATCCCAGATTCTCCAGTCAGGACTTGACACAGATTTTTTCTAGCTGAGTAGCTAGACAAGGGCAATACCTTTTCTAATAAGTATTGAGACAACTGCCAAACTTTTGGGTTTTATCTCACCAAGTGCTGAGTTTGATTTAAAATTCCCATAATTTTGACTTCCTGCTATGTTGTTAACTTCTTAGATCCCCAAATGAAGCAAAGATGATTCTTCTATATAAAAGTTATTATCCCAATAAAGTTTCATAATTTCTTCCCAGATAAATTTGCACAATTATTACTCTTGTAATCAAATATTTTTATTTGGGCTCCCCTTGATGATGTAGTGTTGTTTTTGAAGAAGTGAAAAACACAAGAAGGGGGGGTTGGATTGAAACTTTAAAATCAAATGAAATAGACTCAAGATTTTTATACTGGTTCACTTGATCTCAAATTACTCCAGTCCACCCGCCAAGGTGATTTTGCCTCTCTCCTATGAAGACTTAATTCACTAATCAAACAGATTACAAATCTACTTTGACAACTGCCAAAGTCTTCTTGAGTATAACCACAACCCGGTTTATCTCAAGGAACAATATCTTAATCAAAGAAAAATTTACTGTGTACTATTTGTTTTTCGTTACAAAAAGTGTATCACTACTGTGATGTATTACACAATTTGAGTATAGAATGAATATGAATATTTGTAGCTTTTTGAGATTTTATGTAGCAATTTTTAGCAAAATCGTAAATGATTTACCCTTTGAGCTTGTTTATATAGGTGTGGAAATCTGTCCAAATTGAAACGTGATAATGGACACTTAATGCACTTTCCATACTGAGAAGATTCTTGTCTGAATGAAGCCGTTGCATATGATACTGTCTTAATGGAAAAGTAACATTTCAGAACTTGGGAATCTTGCATGCTGCTTTACTTCAGAACATTGATAACTTAGATACATGAGGATCTGTTGGCGCGTTAGTCTTCTATTCAGAATCAGATTATCTTTTACTTTTGCGCAGATTCTAATCATCATTCTTCAGAACATTCTGATTACTCAGCTTGAAAGCTTCTGTGGCTTAACTTCTGATGCCATTTGTTGTACCCCAAAATTTTCCCTCCCATATTTCTCAAAACATTACAAGAAGAATCTCCAAGTTGCTCAAGGTTGCTCAAGAGTTGGTCAGACAAGCTCTCTCCTAAGGCAGTCTACCCCAAATTAGGGTTTTGTGTTGAATCAAGATACTTGAGTCCAAATGACCTCAAGTGCTCACCAACGTTCTAATATGTTCTCAAGATCATCCATGTCAAATTTCAAGCCTTGCAGAGGAAGTTTGCTCAGTCAATTGCTCAAAGGTCCAAAAGTCGACTGTGCTAGGGCAAAAGTCAACTGTGACCTACATACAGTCAAACTTCAAGATTTTTTGTCAACATTCTCATTCTGAATTATATTTCATCATTTGATCAAGGGTTTATCATGATTCATCAAGGATTGCTCAAAATTCATCAAGATTCAAAAGTTGCTAAATTAGGGTTTTGTAGGAAAAGTCAACTCAACTTTGACCAAGCATAACTTTCTCATACTTTATAATAAATGACCCATCCAAAGCTCATTTTTAAGATGATGTAATTACCTACAATCCATCTTCATACCCCAAGATCAAAAAATGCACTCACAAGAAGTTATTAATTTGGACATTATAGGTCATTTTTGAAAGTCAACAAAAACACCTTTTTTTTCAAAGCTTGTAACTTGAAAATGGAATATAAAAATGAGATGAGACCAAAATGGTTGGTTAGAGGACATCTCAAGCTTTCTAAAAAGTCCAAGAACACCTCAAAAAGTTCAAAATTGAAGAAGTTATGCATTGTTGAAGTTGGACTTTTTTGCAAAATTGCCAAAAGTCAACTATCCCCAAAACTTCAAATTTTGCCAAATGGGCCCATTCTTTTTCACTTCATTTAAGTTTGCATTGTTTCCCACGTGCTCTAGCCTTGGCTATGTGTCCATATCTCATTTTTATTATTTAATTTGATTTTTATTTGAATTTATTCATTTTAAATCAAATAAAATCACATAAAATCTAAAGCATTGATAACACATGATTTTTTGGTTATTTCAGGCTCCAAATACAGCTATCATGGCAATTGAATTCGTATCAAGGTCTTTATGCACAAGAATATATGATTTGGATCAAATTTGGAAAGGTTTTCATGGAAGATCAAATCAAATATGCAATCATCAATATGGAGAGATTTGGACAAAGCTTGTTAACCTAATCCAATGTGCAATACATAAGGAAGATACAAGCACGAAAATCAGGGTTAGAGATCAAGTGTGGAGGCAGAACCAACTTTGCAAAAATCACAAAAAAGCTTGAGATCGAAATCAAGGTTGGAGGCATTTTTAAGAGCTGAGACGTATCCCAATCGCTTCCTGGCAACGCACACAAGCTATCCCAATCCAAACAAGGCATTCTCAGGCCCTTATACGTGTTGTAAGTCCTTCGTAAATCCGCCCCTTTCTTGAATTCGATTTGAGTTATTCTGGCATCCATTGAGTAAACTAATTGCATATTGTGATTCATCGTGTCATTTGCAGTCTTTTGGTATCATTTAATTTCATTTATCTAACCTGTATTGCATACCACCATAGTTAGGGTTTCTTGGACGTTTTTGGGAGTTTTCGTTTCAGGTGAAATTGAGCTACATGATGGACATGGTTGCGTCCAGGGGATTGAGACGAACTCAACCCAGGCCTTAGAAATTATTTTCAAAGCCTGAGGAGGATTTTTGAATGATGTTGCATTTTTAGTTACGGATAAAAATCCACAGGTAAATTTACAGGGTTTTGGAGGAAGGGGATGATGAGCTGTCGTCCTCCCATAAGCCCATTCAAATGTTACGCGCTTTTTTTATTTTTGCTGGCATTTGATTTGTTTTCTCATATTATTATTAATACCTATTATTCTAACAATCAAAGCAGCATGGTGTAGTGGTAGGCATAGCGTGTATATTCCTATCAGGACCTGGGTTCGAATCCCAAGTCCCCCCTTTCTCAATATTGTTTGTTTTCAGGTTTTCCAATACGCATGCCAGTATGTAGTCTACCATACTACCTCACCAATCCAAGCGCCAGATGGCCAGATGGCCAAATCTGGTGGTCAGCAATCAAGGGAGCACCATGAGTCAGGTCAACACGCGTGTACTGGATCAGAAAAGTCAAATGGGCCTACAAAAATGGCTTCCAACACCTCCAAAAAGGCCCATTTCTTTCCTTATATCATATTTTCTTTTTATTTATTTAGTTATTTTATTTCATTTTAATTAATTACTAACCAATCATAATTTTTCCTTTTTATTAAAAAATCATCAAAAAATATTTTTATCCCATAAATTTCAGAATTCTTTTTTAATAAATACTAATTAATTAATTTAGGTTTTTAATTCTAGAATAACTTTAACCTATTTTGTAAGTAAATAAAATTAATTAGACTTAATTAGGTTTTAACTACTAATTTAATTATTTTAATTTCTTTCTTAAAATAATAAAAAAACCAAAACATGTCATTAATTTATTTTTCATTAATTAATTTATTTAATATTAATTTAGTTATTTAATTTAGGATTAATTTCTTTTCTTAAATAAAAAAACAACAAAACAAAAAAGCATTTTCTTTTCAAAAAAGGGTCAAAACCCTAATTGTGCATCCGATTTAGTTTCGCGTCGCGATTTACTTTTTTGTTCATATTAATGTATCTGTTTCCGGTATGTAATAGATAATTAGGACATTTTATTTATTTACCGCTTTATTTTATTTTATTTTCAAAGGGTTGGTTTTGGCGATGTAAATACCCAACGTCTTGTAATTTAATTTCCGCACCTTTAATTTCTGCAAATTATAACTGCTAGATGTTTGATAACAGGGTTTGCATGACAAGACTGAATGCCTAATCTTAAAATCAAATTAGATCACCCTTAACATGTGAAAAGATAAAAATAACTGAAAACGACACACTCGCACATGCGCACTCTTAGGGTACACCCCACTTAGTTGCCTTCGTACATGGTCATTGAGTATAGGCCACTTTAGAGGTCGCCCTCTTGTCTAAAAGGTCATAGTCGCCTCGAAATGGTTGCCTCGGATATTGTTGCCTCAAACAAATGATCTAAGACATCAGGGTTACCGCTAAGGCATCCTAACATTGCTTTAGTGACCGTATGTCCCTATTTCGAATTGACCCTCAAACTCCAACGACGGTGCTACCTACTCATTAATAGTGGGATAGCATTGTCTAAAGGAAATTAGCATAGAACAGTTCCTTTTTCGAGTAGGTAGATAGTTCTTAGATACTTGCTCATTTAAAACAAAACAATTTTTTTACACTTACACTCCTTTTCGAATAAAGTTTTCAAAACACTTCATTACACTCTTGAGGACAGAAGCAAGAGTTAAATCGAAGTTTCAAAAAAAAAACTTTTTCAAACCCACAAGCACAAAGAAAACAATTTTTGAAAACAATTGAGCAAGTACCTAAGAGCCCGTGGATAACCACAGATAGAAAGGGTGCTAATACCTTCCCTTTCTATAATCTACCCCCCGAACCCGAGAAATATCTCAAAAAAGGAATTTTTCTGTGCTTTTTTCCTTTCCTTGTTGGATAAAATAAAAGTCGGTGGCGACTCTTGCTTACCGCGACATTTTTTGAAAACAAACGCAAAATGCAAACCAGCATTCCAAAAAATAGTCAGTTCTTCCCACCGTATCACAGAACTGGCGGCTCTGCTGGGGATGTCTATAAGTGGGGTGTACCTTAGGAATAGTTCATAATGTTTTCAATTGCTTGATTTGTATGATTTATCTTTGTGGGCTTGAATCGGAGTTACTATAGATCCTAACCCGGATATGGGGGACACCCTTTAGGTAAGTAGCAATAAACTGTGAGGGAACTGTACGGCGTAGACCGATACGGTTGAAACAGTAGCTACGTTGGTGTGGCACTTTAGTATGTACCGATATCCCTTGTGGCGCAACGAGGAGAATATGGGTCTGCTAAGGGGTCATTAAGCACCAACTGACCTTAGAACCTATAATTGACCAACTTGGCCATAGAACAGTAGCAGTATGCTACACTCATTGAGACCAAACTCTCGCGATGATTCCGGCCGCAAGAAAAGGTTGCTAAACTGGAATTATGACCGATCGATGGTGGTCAGTGATATTGAGATCCTCTAGAACCCGGTTACTATTTCTAGGACATGTTTGAACCAACTGAACTGAAAGAGGGTAGTACCTAAGCTCCTTGCCAGCCTGAAATCTAAGGGCTATATGTGTGACTTGTGTGCCCTCACCATGTTTGCTATTTGTGAATACTTGTGATGTGTTTCTATCATGACATCATGCATCATGACATTGCATGCATATTTCATTGGACTAACCATTTCAAAGACCAATGGGATTCATCTTTGTTTTTTTATTTGTAGGTCATGGCATCTATGCGTAGAAACACTATTCGGATCAGCTTTGTCCAGATTCCCACTCAGCTTAAGGATTTGGTTGCTAAAGTTCCAGATACTTCCTCCTTTATCAGAAGACATGGTCACCTCCTTAGTTTGGTCACCTCCAATCTGGATGAACAGATGATGAGTGTCTTATGCCAGTTCTTTGATCCACTGTACCATTGCTTTACTTTTCTAGACTACCAGTTGGTCCCTACCTTGGAAGAGTTCTCAGATCTACTTGGTATCTCCATTCTAGAGCAGACCCCGTTTACAGGTTGGGAGAAAGTCCTTAGGTCGGAAGAGATTGCTTCAGCCCTCCATCTGAGAAAGGCTAAGGTAATGTCTAATTGGGAAACTCGTAGTGGGATAAAAGGCTTCTTGACTAAGTTCTTGGTTGGTAGGGCTAATCAGTTCTAGGACAGTTTAGACTTTCAGTCGTTCGAGGACATCCTGGCTCTTCTTATTTATGGTCTGTGTTGTACCCCAAAATTTGCCCTCCCATATTCTTCAAGATTTGCAAAGAGCATGCTTCAAAATCTCCCCAAGGGTTGCACAGTTCAAGGGCCTCCTAACAGTCAAAAACTAGGGTTTTGGTTCTGACAAAGAAAATGAAGTTTCCAAGGGTCCAAACAAGTCCCACATGCCCATAAACATGGTCAAGCATCCTCATGTCAAGTTTCAAGACTTACAGCACAAAATTGCACAGTCAAAAACTCTAATTGCTCAACAGTCAACTGCAGGGGCAAAATGGTCATTTGACAGTCAAAAGTCCAAATTTTTGGTCAACATCTTATTTTGAAGCCACAAACATCATTTGATCAATTCTTGATCATGATTCTCAAGGCATGGCTCAAAAAGTCTCAAGATGCAAAAGTTTCCATATTTGGACAGTTGAAAAAGTCAACTGTAACTTGACCAGGGCATAACTTCCACATGGTTTATTAGAAAAATTCCATACAAAGCTCATTTTTAAGAGAAGGACATTTCCTACAACTCCTCTTCACACTTCAAGTCCAAGAAATGCTCTCACAAAAAGTTATCAATCTCAACATTATAGGTCATTTTCAAAAGTCAACAAAAAGGGACTTTAAGTCAAAGACCATAACTTGAGATTGGTAAATCAAAATGACATGGGACCAAAGGCATTGGTTAGAGGACTTCAAGACCTTTCCAAAATGTCCAAGAACATGATCAAAGCTTAAAAATTGAGCAAGATATGCCTTGTGGAAGTTGGGAAACTTTTGGGAATTTTGAAAAGTCAACTTTACTTCAAATGCCTCAAAATTGCTAATGGGCCATATTTTCTTCCAAGATTCATCATCCAAAGGCTATGCACGACCATTTGGCCCAAAGGGGATTTATTTCATCATTTTTTATTATTTATTTGAATTTTTAATCACCATTAATTCATTTAATAAAATAAAATATGAAAAAATACTAAACAAATGTATTTGAATCTTTTTATGCAGCATATGCCTTCATTGGTTACTCAAGATTCGTGCACATCAAAAAAGGAAGGATTTGGCCATGATTGGTATCAAAACACATGGAAAAGATTTGAAAAAATATGCCATTAAAATCAAATATTTGATTCATGATTACAAGGGTTTTTGGACTCAAATTTCAACCCTAATCCATTGGCATACATATACTGATCATAACCCTAAAGCTCACAACCTTCAAGCTGCGCCTCATATCAAAAACACACTTTGTAATTTTTGTGAAAAAAGTCAAAACTGAAAACGGCATTAGAGGACGATTTAAAGCTTCTAACCAATTTCAATAGCTTGCCAAGGCTTCACTGAACCTAACTGCATTCTTTTCCAGTCCTCACGCATCAAGAATTGGTATATAGAAGTCCAAATTTCTCAAACTTTTCTCATATTCATGCTTTGAATTATATGCCATATTCATACATTTTAATGATCGTTTTATACTAATCTAATCATTCTGAAACTAATGGTGTATTTCAATTGAGTTTTCGTGCCCTATATGCAAAGTTACCATTGGAGGTCACTAGGGTTTCAAGGCTGTAGAATTGGGGTTTCTCTTGTCCAGGAAAATTAGACCACAAGACCAGGGCTATTGGACTCAGAAGCTTCACGCGAATTGAACACATATGTCGCGCTCAATTTATGAGCAACCATGGCGTAATCGCTATTTTCTTATCCTGTAGTTAGTGGGGGTTCAAAACCCCCGCTATTTGATATGTTTTTTCAGGCAAAAGCAAGGGCGTGGTGGAGAAGACGCTGAGGTGTTTCAATCATACAGGTCCATTCATATTTTCGCGCATTTTTTCATGTTTACCGAATAATGCTTTTCCTCTCTCATATGAATCAGATTCCATTAATATATCAAAGAACGCGCTTGGCTCAGTTGGTTGATGTGTTGTCCCTTAAGCACAGGGACCTGGGTTCGATTCCCAGGTCCCCCATATTTTTCAATGAATTTTGTTCTAACCTGATCTCATGCAGTGCGTGCCCAAGGGTTCACCATATATCCGATACCAAAGCTTGCCAAGTGTCCTGGAAGGTGCATCTGAAGGCCAGGATGAGAGGTCTATCATGAACCTCCATTGACCATGCCACACGCGCACTGAAAAGTCAACCAAAGGCCTTAAATCATTGGGCCTGATTGCTACCATAATACCTCCAAATTGGGGTCAACACCCCCCAAGTGTTTGTATTTCTTTTCTTTTTCCTATCTTTTTATTATTTGTTTTAATTTAATTATTTCCTTTTAATTCATAAATTAATATTTTCATAACATAAAAATAATAAAAAATCAGAAAGACAAAAAAAACAAAAATATTTTATTTAATACATTTTTGTAAATAAACTGTATTCATTATTTAGTATTTAATTCTAGGTTCAATTTTAATATCTTTTTCTAATAAACTAAAAAATGTAGAATTAGGGTTTTATACTTTTATCCTTTTTTGTCTTTTTCACCATATTTAATTATTAATTATTATTTTGTAAATAAAATTTGCCATGTAAATAATTAATTAAAATTAGGTCAAACTAAAAACTTTTTTTTTAATAAATTAAAAATAGTTTAGAATTAGGTTTTAATTCCATTAATTCTCACTAAAATTCATAAATACAAAAAACTCCAAAAAAAATCTTTTCTTTTTATTTTAACTTATTAATTTATTAATTGTAATTTAATTTCTTTAAAAAGGGTCCAACGCCCTCGCTTCCGATTATCAGTTCGTTTCGCGCATTTATTTCTTTTTTTATAAACTTCATGTAATTCTCCCAAAGCCATGTAATAGATTAATTAGGATATTTTCTTTCCGCATTTTATTTTATTTCAAATCGGGTCTTGGATTAATTTGGCGATGTAGACCCGCGCCTTTGTAATAGCGTAGGACTTTTAATTCTCGCATATTTTTAACTGTTAATAATTTGCATGAAAGAATGAATGCTCAAAATAAAAGCAACGCATAGATCACCAATGTATGAACAAGATAAACATAAATGAACATGACACACAAATCACACACCACCCCTAGGGTACGTCTCACTGTTGCCTTGCCCCTCGAAAGGTGATCGTCGAGTAGAGGACGTTTTAGTAAGTCCTCATGTCCATGAACATGGCATGAGGGTAGCTTCTAAGGTGTCTTCCTATTGCTCCGGTGATCACCATGTCCCGAACCCTCGAATTGACCCGAACACCTCCAACGGTGGTGCTACCTACCTCTCAATGGTGGGATGGCATTACTTTAAGGACATTTACACAGACGAATTCCTTAGGGTAGGTAGACAACTCGTAGATACTTGCTCTAATTTCAAAACAAATCAAAAAATACTTTTCACACCGACACCTTTTCAAAAAGCTTTCGAAAGCAACTTTTCAAACACTCTTGAGGACTGATACAAGAGTCGAACTGAAATTTTCAAAGAAACTTTTTTTAAAACCCACAGTTAAAAAGCAAACAAACAATTTTTGAAAACACAAATCAGCAAGTATCTAAGAGCCCATGGATAACCATGGATAGAAAGGGTGCTAACACCTTCCCTTTCTATAAATCTACCTCCCGAACCGAGAGCAATCTCTATAAGGAATTTTTCTGTGCTTTTGTCCTTTCCATTTGGAGAAAATAAAAGACGGTGGCGACTCTTGCTTACCGCGACATTTCGCGAACCAGCGTTAAACAGTCAGTTCCAGATCCACCGATCACAGAACTGGCAACTCTGCTGGGGATTTACTCTTAAAGTGAGGTGTACCTTAGGATAGTTCATAACTGTGTTTTCAATTGTATTGACTTGTTTGCTTTAAAATTGTGGGTTGCATGGGAGTTACATAGATCCTAACCCGGATCTGGGGATACCCTGTTTAGGTAGCATAAGCTGTGAGGGACCTGTCCGGCGTAGACCGACACGGGTGAAGCAGTGGCTACGTTGGTGTGACACCTTGGTCTGTACCGATATCCCTTGTGTCGCAACGAGGAGAATATGGGTCTTCTGAGGAGTCATTAAGCACCAACAGAACTTAGAACCTTAAATGACACAACTTGGCCATTAGAACAGTAGCAGTATGCTACGCCCATTGAGGCTAAACTCTCGTGATGGTTCTGGCTGCAAGAAAAGATTGCGATGCTGGAGTTATGACCGATTGAGGGTAGTCAATGATATTGGGATCCTCTAAGAACCAGGTTACTTTTGATAGGACAGGTATGAACCAACAAACTGAAAGAGGGTAATACCTAGACCTCATGCTGGCCTAAACTTTAAGGGCTTGCCTTGTGTGACTTGTGTGCCTTACCATGTTTGTCTTTGTAAATATCTGTGGTGTGCTTTATCATAACATCATAACATCATGAGCATTGCATGCATCCTGCATAAGGACTGACCATTTCAAAGACAAGAGGGTTTCACCTTTGCTCTGTTTTGTAGGACATCATGATGCCTGTGCGAAGGAATACTATCCGGTTCAACTTTGTTCACCCCCCT
This sequence comes from Vicia faba, assembly GCA_948472305.1. NCBI lineage: Eukaryota > Viridiplantae > Streptophyta > Magnoliopsida > Fabales > Fabaceae > Vicia > Vicia faba. The sequence goes on from OX451738.1 coordinate 1,092,631,280, forward strand.
GAGTTGCTTGAAGAGTTGGTTAGCAGGATTCCAAATACCACTTCCTTCATTCAGAGGCATGGTTCTCTTCTCAGTTTAGTCACTGCAAAGAGGGATCAACAGTTGATGAGTGTCCTGACCCAGTTCTATGACCCTCTGTACCAGTGCTTCACCTTTCAAGACTTCCAGCTGGTCCCTACCCTGGAAGAGTTCTCTGATTTTCTTGGTATCCCTATCTTGGATCAGACTCCCTTTACTGGTTGGGAAAAGACCCTCAGGCTTGAGGAGGTTGCTGCAGCTCTTCCTTTGACCCATCAAGAAGTAATGGACAACTGGGTGACTAGAAGTGGAGTTAAGGGTTTCTTGGCCAAGTTTCTGATTGGTAAAGCTAACAATTTCTGGAATGACCTGGACTTTAGGGCATATGAAGACATCTTGGCTCTTCTAATCTATGGGCTAGTCTTGTTTCCTAATCCTGACAACTTCATCAATGTCACTGCCATAAGGATCTTTATGTCTCAAAATCCTGTGCCCACTCTCTTGGGTGACATCCAACAACAACTTCATGCTCGTACTGCCCGAAGACGAGGAACTCTATGGTGTTGTATCCCTTTGTTGGTGAGGTGGTTTATTTCGCACCTCCCTAAGTTCGTGCTGAAGAACCAAGAAGGAAGAGGTTGGGCTCATAGGTTAATGTCTCTCACTGACAAGGACATCATTTGGACTCTCAGAGGTTTGGATGAGATAGCTGTTATTGACTGTTGCGGAGAATACCCTAATGTTCCTTTGATTGGTACTCAAGGAGGAATCTCTTACAATCCATGTCTAGCGCTCCGTCAATTTGGAAGAGCCAGAAGAGCAGGACCTCATGAGATGTTGGTGCCTCACATCAGTTTTGAGTTTCAGGTGGATAGTGACGAGCTGCGTCGTAGGTTCATCAAGGCTTGGGACAGAGTTCATAAAGATGACCCACAAGAGTTGGGGCCAAAGACTTCTCTACCTATGGAAGCCTACTACAAATGGGTTCGCGTCCGTGCTCAGAAGTTAGGTATGCCATACGAAGCTGTCAGACCCATCATTCTTGAGTATCCTGACAAAGATAGGGCTCCTCCAACTGTCCTCCCTCCTCAGATACCTACTGATTATGAGACATTAAAGAGGTCTTGGTCGCAACTGCGAGAAGAACGGGATTCTTATCCGGAAAATTTAAACGAGCAGGAATTGAAGATCCAGAAGCTGACAAAGCAATTGGAGAATGAGCGAGCTCTGAATGACTACATCCGTACTGAGAAGAGGAGACAATGGGATCAATAAGGAGCTCTGGATGTTCTTTTGCAGTTTTATTTCCCTTTTCAGTATTTCCCTTTTATGTAACGCCTAAGGGCAACCTGTTGAACAATTTAAGTTTCAAAGTTGAATCTAATGAAGTGTGTTCCTTTTTGTTTACAAAGTTGATTCCCGATTGTCTTTGAAAACATAACTCATACGCATTCCATTCATCATGTGCATAGCAGGTTTTCTTCTTTTCAGGTTGCTTACTGTTCTTCGCTGTTTATTTCAGCATCATGAACCCTGACTCATCATCAACTGAGATGTCTATCAAGGCCCTTCAGGCACAGAACGCGCAATTTCAGGAACTGATCATGGGTTTGGCTCAAGGCCAAGAAGAGCTAAAGGCTTTACTCCTGAAGAAGGAGAAGAAGAAGAAGAAGAGAACTGTTCTTTTCAACTCAGGCCGAAGGTTTGGCAACACTCTGCAGAATGAAGAGGCCGGTTCTTCTATAGGCAAGAGCAGTCCCCAAGGGGGAAAAGGTCCTAGTCCGGTAGTCTCTGACAACGAGACTGACTTTAATGAGGAACAGTATCCTCCTGCTGAAGACCGGTACATGCAGTTGGAAGATAGACTGAATGCCATGGAGATCCAACAAGTGCCTGGGCTAGATTTCGGAGACTTGGGCTTATCTACTGGTGTGATTATTCCTCACAAATTTAAGGCACCATCTTTCACCAAGTATGACGGGGCGTCTTGTCCCAAGCTACACCTCAGATCTTATGTGCGGAAGATTCAACCGTACTCAGTGGACAAGAATTTGTGGATCCACTTCTTCCAGGAGAGTCTTTCAGGGACTTATCTCGAATGGTTCTATCAGCTGGATGGGACCAAGGTTCGTAACTGGGAGGAGTTGGCTACTGCTTTTTACAAGCAGTATCAATATAATGCCGACCTTGCCCCTACACGTACCCAACTCCAGGGTATGTCGCTAGGTTCAAGCGAAGGTTTCAAAGAGTATGCACAGAAGTGGAGGGATCTGGCTGGCAGGGTGCAGCCTCCGTTAACTGGCCGGGAGTTGGTAGACATGTTCTTGGGGACCCTATCTGGGCCATTTTTCAACCATCTTATCGGTAACTCATCTGCAGGGTTTACTGATCTTATTCTGACTGGAGAGAGAATAGAGGCTGGAATGAAGTCTGGAAAAATTCAGAAGGGTGCATCTGTAAGCTCTGAGAAGAAACCCTTTAAGAAGGAGGCCAGTGCTGTATATGGGTCTAGAAGACAAGAGAAACCTGAGCGCCGCCAATCTGTCAATGCGGTGATGATTGCTAAGCCTGCTGCCGCTCCTCGGCAAACCAATCCACAAAGGGCTGAAAGACCCAGAAGAGAGTTTACCCGTTTGAGTATGACCCTGTCGCAAATCTTGCCGCAGTTGCTATCCACCAATTTGGTGACTGTTAGAGAGGCCCCGAAGGTTGTGAATACGGCTTCTCCCAAGTACAATCCAAATGCCCGCTGCGCTTATCACTCCGATAGCCCAGGGCATTCCACTGATGACTGTTGGGCCTTAAGGAACAAGGTGCAAGACCTTATTGATGCCAAGGAGGTACAGTTTGAGGCACCTGAGAAGCCCAATGTGGTGACTGCTCCCATGCCTAACCATGGAGTGAATGCTATCAGGGAGGATGATGAAGTGGATGAAGCTGAGTTCAACAGTTGGATTTACCCGGAAACCGACAGTGAACCTAGCAATTGGATTGCAAAGGACAACCTGCTTGTTTCTCTTATTACTGAGTAATGAACTCCTTTGTTTTGTTATTTGTAATAAACAATTAAAACTCTATGGCCCGGTGTCTTACCCGGGGCACCGTGGCTCCATTTGTGAGGGTATATTAAATTGTCATTTCATATATCATGAATAAAGACCTTGGACGTTTTCTCGCATTTCAAATCTTATGCTCCTTTTCTTTCTTTCCTTTCTTTATATATTGCAAAACAGCTAAATTTACACACACTCACTCATACAGGTTTCAATCCACTCTGGATCTCACTGGTAACGACTCTGCTATTGCCAGTTATGACTTCGAAAATCCGATCAACTTAGCCGAAGACGAAGGTGAAGATGATTGCGAAGTGCCTGGTGAGCTTGCAAGACTGTTACTCCAGGAAGAGAGGGCAATTCAACCACACGAAGAGCCGGTGGAAACGATAAATCTGGGTACTGATACGGACAAAAAGGAGGTAAAGATTGGTGCCAACCTAGAGCTCAGCGTGAAGCAACGGTTGACTCAGATGCTACATGATTATGTGGAGATCTTTGCCTGGTCCTACGAAGACATGCCCGGTTTGGATACTGATATTGTGGTCCATCATTTGCCTACCAAGGAAGACTGCCCTCCGGTTAAGCAAAAGGTCCGCCGTATGCGTCCAGAGATGTCTGAGAAGATCAAAGCCGAGGTTATGAAACAGTTTGATGCTGGGTTCCTTGCAGTGACTTCCTATCCTCAGTGGGTTGCTAATGTGGTGCCGGTACCTAAGAAAGACGGAAATGTCAGAATGTGTGTCGATTACAGGGATCTGAACAGGGCCAGCCCCAAGGATGATTTCCCCTACCTCACATTGATGTCCTTGTTGATAATACTGCTTAGCACAAAGTGTTCTCTTTCATGGATGGTTTTTCAGGTTACAATCAGATCAAGATGGCACCTGAAGACATGGAAAAAACTACCTTTTTTACTCAGTGGGGCACCTTCTGCTACAAGATCATGCCTTTTGGACTGAAAAACGCTGGGGCAACCTACCAACGTGCCATGGTTGCTTTATTTCATGACATGATCCATCATGAGATAGAAGTGTATGTTGACGACATGATTGCAAGGTCCCAAACTGAGGAAGAACACCTTGATCATCTGCAGAAATTGTTTGACCGACTGAAGTTGTATAAGCTGAGGTTGAACCCGAACAAGTGCACCTTCGGGGTAAGATCTGGAAAGTTGCTAGGCTTCGTTGTAAGTGATAAGGGTATTCAAGTGGACCCTGCCAAGGTTAAAGCTATTCAAGAGATGCCATTTCCTAAGACAGAGAAAGAGGTCAGAGGCTTTTTAGGACGCTTGAATTACATTGCTCGATTCATCTCGCACCTAACTGCTACCTGTGAGCCAATCTTCAAGCTGCTGAAGAAAGATCAGGTAGTACGTTGGAATGATGAATGTCAGGCCGCTTTTGACAGAATCAAGGAGTATCTCCAAGAACCACCCATCCTTATGCCACCGGTTGAGGGGAGACCTCTGATACTATACCTGACAGTACTCGACAACTCAATGGGGTGTGTGCTGGGGCAGCATGACGAGTTTGGCCGAAAAAAGCATGCCATTTATTACCTTAGCAAAAAGTTTACCGACTGTGAGACCCGATACTCACTGCTCGAGAAAACTTGATGCGCTTTGGTATGGGCTGCTCGCCGGCTGAGACAGTATATGCTGACTCACACTACCTTGTTGATCTCAAGGATGGATCCTATAAAGTACATATTTGAAAAGCCTGCTCTGTCTGGGAGAATAGCAAGATGGCAAATGATCTTGACAGAATACGACATCCAGTACATGACCCAGAAAGCCATCAAGGGAAGTGTATTAGCAGACCACTTGGCACATCAGGCAGTAGACGACTATCAGTCAATGAACTTCGAGTTTCCAGACGAGAGTATCATGATAGTGACTGATTGTGAAGTACCTGGACCGGATGAAGGACCTGAGGAAGGATCCCGATGGTCTATGCACTTTGACGGAGCCTCCAATGCTTTGGGCAACGGTATCGGCACTGTGATCATATCCCCTCAAGGCACTCATACTCCACTCACTGCCCGGCTATGTTTCAACTGCACCAACAACATGGCGGAGTATGAGGCATGCATCATGGGTCTACAAGCTGCGATCGACTTAAGGATCAAGTTTCTGAGTGTCTTCGGAGATTCCTCTCTCGTGATCAATCAGATCAAAGGGGAGTGGGATAAGAAACATCCGAATCTTATTCCTTACAGAGAATGTGTATTGACATTGATCCCCCACTTCACAGAGATAACCTTTGAACACTTTTCGAGAGAGGAGAATCAGTTGGCGGACGCGTTAGCTACGATGTCTTTTATGTTCAAGGTCAAATGGGACAATGAGGCTCCCCGGATCATCATCTGGAAACTGGACGAACCGGCATACTGTTGTGATCTCGAGACTGAATTGGTGATTGAGAAGCCTTGGTACCATGAGGTGAAGGGATATTTGGAAGCTCAGGAATACCCTGAAGGCACATCTGTCAATGATAAGAAGTTTCTGAGAAGGTTCGCAGCGAAGTTCTCCCTTAGCAACGGCATCCTGTATAAGCGAAACCATGATTCGACCTTACTGCGTTGTGTGGACAAGACAAAAGCAGAAAGGATCATGTAAGAGCTACATGAAGGGACCTTTGGAACACATTCCAGTGGACACACTATGGCAAAGGAAATCCTTCGGGAAGGGTATTTCTGGTCCACAATGGAAGCCGACTGTTACCAGCACTCTCGGACATGTCACAAATGCCAGATTTATGCAGACAAGGTGCATGTTCCTCCAGTTCCTCTAAATGTTCTGACTGCGGCTTGGCCGTTTGCAATGTGGGGCATAGATATGATCGGCGAGATTAAACCTACGGCATCCAATGGGCATCGCTTCATCCTGGTAGCGATTGATTACTTCACGAAATGGGTTGAAGCAGCTTCCTACGCTACGGTAACCAAGACTGTTGTGGCACGGTTCATTCGACACAATCTGATCTGTCGATACGGTGTCCCTGAAAGAATCATTACGGACAACAGTACCAATCTCAATAACAAGATGATCACTGAGCTCTGCGAGCAGTTTAAGATACAACACCATAACTCTTCTCCTTATCGGCCAAAGATGAATGGGGCTGTAGAAGCAGCAAATAAGAACATTAAGAAAATCGTGCAGAAGATGACAGTGACTTATAAATATTGGCACGAGATGTTACCGTTCTCTCTACATGGGTACCGTACCTCAGCCAGGACGTCAACCAGGGCAACTCCTTTCTCCTTGGTCTACGGTATGGAGGCAGTCTTACCGATCGAAGTGCAAATACCCTCTCTCCGGATAATGAAGGATGTAGATCTCAACGAAGATGATTGGATCCAGACACGACTTGATCAGCTAAACTTAATTGACGAAAAGAGACTTGCTGCTAACTGTCATGGTCAGACGTATCAAAAACGGATGATCAGGGCATTTAACAAGAAGGTCCGACCACAAGAATATCAAGTTGGGGATCTGGTAATCAAGCGAATCATCATTCCTCAGAGTGATCCAAAGGGCAAATGGACCCCTACGTACGAAGGGCCATTTATGGTTAAACATGTGTTCTCAGGAGGAGCCATGATTCTAACCAACATGGATGGTGACGACCTTCCTCACCCCGCCAATGCAGACATAGTAAAAAGATACTACGCATAAAAAAGACCCGCTAGGTTGACATGCCTAGGCAAAAATTAGGGCTTCCCGGCGAACCAAAAGGGTTCGGGCAAAATGAAGGGATGAAATGAAAAAATCTGTACACCCGGCAAGTCGAAAACCTGAAAAGGCGGCTTGGGCAAAAATGGGTATCCCGGTGGACTGAAAACCCGAAAGGGCGGTCCAGGCAAAAGTTAGGGATAAAGCGTAATACTATGTCTCATTGGATCACTTTACATCCAGAATCCGGTATCAGCATCAAGTTCAGACGACATTGATCAATCAGCTTCATCTTCAACTAGGTCATCAAGTGATGAGACGCTCGAAGATATAAAGGCAATAGCAGAGTTGAAACCCAGTGGATCATTCATTTCACACAACTGTTATTTTCCTTTGTACAAATTTGTATAAACTCTTTTGTTCGGTGGCGTTCTCTTTCTATAACGTCAGCCTCTTGTACATAAACGCCTATTTTACAGGCAAATTCAAAAATCAATACAAAAATCACTTTTCAGTTACAAATTGCCTTTTGTTTTTCCTTTTTCTGTTTTGTTTTGCGAAGAACGTCCAAGGTTCAATTTGTGATATATGCATTGACACTAATTTGCTAACTCATGAATATTTGCATACGAAACAAAGGATTAATTACAGGTAACATTAGAAATAGGGGCAATAAAGAGTTGTCTAGGCAATCTAATTGTTCTGTCCACCAAGGTACCAAGGTGAGTTCGGCTGAAGAACATAACCAGATATCTTAATTCCCCAGAGAGTGCGTCAGCAAATCAGTACACTCTCCCCAAGCAAAGCTATTATCAGCCTTAAGGAAGTTGGGTGTCCTCCCGCAGATCTCAACATTCCCCAGCAATATACATGCGTTCTTAACAAGCATCCCCGGCAGTCTTAGTCTAAAGATTGTTCCCCGGCGGTATATCAAACATTCAATGGAGTCACTTACCCGATACAGTTTGAAACTTCCCCAAGAGAATCCAATCAAGATTCCCCCAGGAAAGTTGGAATCCATCTCCCCAAGTAGTAAGCTTATCCCCAGTAGATTCTGGAAGCTTATCCTCGCAAAGCCCGAACGCGTCTCCCGGCTTTATTCAAAGAGTTATTTCCCTACCAGGATATAACTGGGTTATCCTCAGCCAAAAGCCACGGAAAGATCGTTTTCGGCAAAGTCTCCTTATCCCCAGCGAAGTCTATTAACACTTCCAACACAACAATGGTATCCCCAGCGAAGTTACCATCAACATTTCAGCAAAGCACCTCTCTCCCCACAGAGTATTGCTCCCCAACAAGATCGCTAGAGTACTTTTCTCCCCGCAGAGTAATCCACTCGCCAAGTTTATTCCCCAACGGAGTTTTCTTCTCCTACCGGTATTCTTGCAACTATCATCCCCAGTGGAAGCAAAAATCTATTCTTCAACATCAGCCCAGGATGTGACTCCCCGACACCCGTCAAGGATTTATTTTCCTAAGACGAAAAGATACATTCATAAACATCACATTTTCATACATTACAGCATGCATATACGCATCATATCTTACAAATCTCATTTATGTTGAGAACATCATCGCTTGATTCATATCATGCCTTGCATATGACTGACCTTTACCTTTCAGGAAAAGATTCAGTTAAGTTCTCAGCTATGTCCAAGACCTTGCCTGGTTCAGTTAAATCGACCCTAAGATTTTCCTGATTCTTATCCAGTCAAAGGCCTTCTCTGGTTCAGTCAGATCGACCCTAAGATCTCCCTGATTCTTATCCAGTTGAAGATTTCAAGACCTTGTCCGGTTCAGTTAAATCGACCCTAAGATTTTCCTGATACTTATCCAGTCAAAGGCCTTCTCTGGTTCAGTCAGATCGACCCTAAGATCTCCCTGATTCTTATCCAGTTGAAGATTTTAAGACCTTGTCCGGTTCAGTTAAATCGACCCTAAGATTTTCCTGTTTCTTATCCAGTCAAAGGCCTTCTCTGGTCCAGTCAGATCGACCCTAGGATCTCCCTGATTCTTATCCAGTTGAAGATTTCAAGACCTTGTCCGGTTCAGTTAAATCGACCCTAAGATTTTCCTGATTCTTATCCAGTCAAAGGCCTTCTCTGGTTCAGTCAGATCGACCCTAAGATCTCCCTGATTCTTATCCAGTTGAAGATTTCAAGACCTTGTCCGGTTCAGTTAAATCGACCCTAAGATTTTCCTGTTTCTTATCCAGTCAAAGGCCTTCTCTGGTTCAGTCAGATCGCCCCTAAGATCTCCCTGTTTCTTATCCAGTTGAAGACATCCAAGATTCTCTCAGCATTACTGTTGAGGTTGAAGTCGCCCAAGATTCTCTCAGCGTTCCTGTTGAGGTAGTAATCGTCCAAGATTCTCTCAGCGTTACTGTTGAGGTTGAAGTCGCCCATGATTCTCTCAGCGTCATTGTTGAGGTAGTAATCACCCCCAGATTCTCTCAGCGTTCCTGTTGAGGTAGTAATCGTCCAAGGTTCTCTCACCGTCCCGTTGAGGTAGTAACCGTCCCTGGTTCATTCATCACCTTTTTGAAGCTCCGGATTCAATTCCTATAACCAGTCAGGGCACATCTATACAAAGAGTTTGAAGACCATCTCCTGTAACAGGCCAGGTACTCACTTTCTTTTTCAGGTAGGCACGTTCTCGCTAAGGAATCTCTTACGCGATCGACACCCAGATGGCATCTATAAGCCCATCCACCTATCCATCACCTCTCAGCATGGCATCTATAAGCCCATCATCCTATCCATCAATCTCCAAATGGCATCTATAAGCCCATTCCCCCATCACACTACTATGTGAGCGCAAATTTCTGGGCACTCTAGTGTCCAATCATCTTCCACCTTCGGATTCCGAAAGGCACGTCAGCCAATCTGCATCCTCAGGTCTAAGAAGATTGAACAGGGGAAACTGTTGTACCCCAAAATTTTCCCTCCCATATTCTTCAAGATTTGCAAAGAGCATGCTTCAAAATCTCCCCAAGGGTTACACAGTTCAAGGGCCTCCTAACAGTCAAAAACTAGGGTTTTGGTTCTGACAAAGAAAATGAAGTTTCCAAGGGTCCAAACAAGTCCCACATGCCCATAAACATGGTCAAGCATCCTCATGTCAAGTTTCAAGACTTACAGCACAAAATTGCACAGTCAAAAACCCTAATTGCTCAACAGTCAACTGCAGGGGCAAAATGGTCATTTGACAGTCAAAAGTCCAAATTTTTGGTCAACATCTTATTTTGAAGCCACAAACATCATTTGATCAATTCTTGATCATGATTCTCAAGGCATGGCTCAAAAAGTCTCAAGATGCAAAAGTTTCCATATTTGGACAGTTGAAAAAGTCAACTGTAACTTGACCAGGGCATAACTTCCACATGGTTTATTAGAAAAATTCCATACAAAGCTCATTTTGAAGAGAAGGACATTTCCTACAACTCCTCTTCACACTTCAAGTCCAAGAAATGCTCTCACAAAAAGTTATCAATCTCAACATTATAGGTCATTTTCAAAAGTCAACAAAAAGGGACTTTAAGTCAAAGACCATAACTTGAGATTGGTAAATCAAAATGACATGGGACCAAAGACATTGGTTAGAGGACTTCAAGACCTTTCCAAAATGTCCAAGAACATGATCAAAGCTTAAAAATTGAGCAAGATATGCCTTGTGGAAGTTGGGAAACTTTTGGGAATTTTGAAAAGTCAACTTTACTTCAAATGCCTCAAAATTGCTAATGGGCCATATTTTCTTCCAAGATTCATCATCCAAAGGCTATGCACGACCATTTGGCCCAAAGGGGATTTATTTCATCATTTTTTATTATTTATTTGAATTTTTAATCACCATTAATTCATTTAATAAAATAAACTATGAAAAAATACTAAACAAATGTATTTGAATCTTTTTATGCAGCATATGCCTTCATTGGTTACTCAAGATTCGTGCACATCAAAAAAGGAAGGATTTGGCCATGATTGGTATCAAAACACATGGAAAAGATTTGAAAAAATATGCCATTAAAATCAAATATTTGATTCATGATTACAAGGGTTTTTGGACTCAAATTTCAACCCTAATCCATTGGCATACATATACTGATCATAACCCTAAAGCTCACAACCTTCAAGCTGCGCCTCATATAAAAAACACACTTTGCAATTTTTGTGAAAAAAAGTCAAAACTGAAAACGGCATTAGAGGACGATTCAAAGCTTCTAACCAATTTCAATAGCTTGCCAAGGCTTCACTGAACCTAACTGCATTCTTTTCCAGTCCTCACGCATCAAGAATTGGTATATAGAAGTCCAAATTTCTCAAACTTTTCTCATATTCATGCTTTGAATTATATGCCATATTCATACATTTTAATGATCGTTTTATACTAATCTAATCATTCTGAAACTAATGGTGTATTTCAATTGAGTTTTCGTGCCCTATATGCAAAGTTAACATTGGAGGTCACTAGGGTTTCAAGGCTGTAGAATTGGGGTTTCTCTTGTCCAGAAAAATTAGACCACAAGACCAGGACTATTGGACTCAGAAGCTTCACGCGAATTGAACACATATGTCGCGCTCAATTTATGAGCAACCATGGCGTAATCGCTATTTTCTTATCCTGTAGTTAGTGGGGGTTCAAAACCCCCGCTATTTGATATGTTTTTTCAGGCAAAAGCAAGGGCGTGGTGGAGAAGACGCTGAGGTGTCTCAATCATACAGGTCCATTCATATTTTCGCGCATTTTTTCATGTTTACCAAATAATGCTTTTCCTCTCTCATATGAATCAGATTCCATTAATATATCAAAGAATGCGCTTGGCACAGTTGGTTGATGCGTTGTCCCTTAAGCACTGGGACCTGGGTTCGATTCCCAGGTCCCCCATATTTTTCAATGAATTTTGTTCTAACCTGATCTCATGCAGTGCGTTCCCAAGGGTTCACCATATATCCGATACCAAAGCTTGCCAAGTGTCCTGGAAGGTGCATCTGAAGGCCAGGACGAGAGGTCTATCATGCACCTCCATTGACCATGCCACACGCGCACTGAAAAGTCAACCAAAGGCCTTAAATCATTGGGCCTGATTGCTACCATAATACCTCCAAATTGGGGTCAACACCCCCCAAGTGTTTGTATTTCTTTTCTTTTTCCTATCTTTTTATTATTTGTTTTAATTTAATTATTTCCTTTTAATTCATAAATTAATATTTTCATAACATAAAAATAATAAAAAATCAGAAAGACAAAAAAAACAAAAATATTTTATTTAATACATTTTTGTAAATAAACTTTATTCATTATTTAGTATTTAATTCTAGGTTCAATTTTAATATCTTTTTCTAATAAACTAAAAAATGTAGAATTAGGGTTTTATACTTTTATCCTTTTTTGTCTTTTTCACCATATTTAATTATTAATTATTATTTTGTAAATAAAATTTGCCATGTAAATAATTAATTAAAATTAGGTCAAACTAAAAACATTTTTTTTAATAAATTAAAAATAGTTTAGAATTAGGTTTTAATTCCATTAATTCTCACTAAAATCCATACATACAAAAAACTCCAAAAAAAATCTTTTCTTTTTATTTTAACTTAATTAATTTATTAATTGTAATTTAATTTCTTTAAAAAGGGTCCAACGCCCTCGCTTCCGATTATCAGTTCGTTTCGTGCATTTATTTCTTTTTTTATAAACTTCATGTAATTCTCCCAAAGCCATGTAATAGATTAATTAGGATATTTTCTTTCCGCATTTTATTTTATTTCAAATCGGGTCTTGGATTAATTTGACGATGTAGACCCGCGCCTTTGTAATAGCGTAGGACTTTTAATTCTCGCATCTTTTTAACTGTTAATAATTTGCATGAAAGAATGAATGCTCAAAATAAAAGCAACGCATAGATCACCAATGTATGAACAAGATAAACATAAATGAACATGACACACAAATCACACACCACCCCTAGGGTACGTCTCACTGTTGCCTTGCCCCTCGAAAGGTGATCGTCGAGTAGAGGACGTTTTAGTAAGTCCTCATGTCCATGAACATGGCATGAGGGTAGCTTCTAAGGTGTCTTCCTATTGCTCCGGTGATCACCATGTCCCGAACCCTCGAATTGACCCGAACACCTCCAACGGTGGTGCTACCTACCTCTCAATGGTGGGATGGCATTACTTTAAGGACATTTACACAGACGAATTCCTTAGGGTAGGTAGACAACTCGTAGATACTTGCTCTAATTTCAAAACAAATCAAAAAATACTTTTCACACCGACACCTTTTCAAAAAGCTTTCGAAAGCAACTTTTCAAACACTCTTGAGGACTGATACAAGAGTCGAACTGAAATTTTCAAAGAAACTTTTTTTAAAACCCACAGTTGAAAAGCAAACAAACAATTTTTGAAAACACAAATGAACAAGTATCTAAGAGCCCATGGATAACCATGGATAGAAAGGGTGCTAACACCTTCCCTTTCTATAAATCTACCTCCCGAACTGAGAGCAATCTCTATAAGGAATTTTTCTGTGCTTTTGTCCTTTCCATTTGGAGAAAATAAAAGATGGTGGCGACTCTTGCTTACCGCGACATTTCACGAACCAGCGTTAAACAGTCAGTTCCAGATCCACCGATCACAATCTGGTTCTATTTCCAAACTCAGATTCTTTTGTTGACGTGAATGCAGTGAAGATTTTCATGGCCGGTAATCTAGTACCCACTCTCTTGGGTGATATTCTGCATACCCTATATGCCCGTACTGCTCGGAAATGGTGAACCCTTATGTGTTGTGCACCATTGCTGGCGAGGTGGTTTATTTCTCACCTCCCCAAATCAGTTCTGAAGAACAAGGAAGGCATGGGTTGGGCCTACAGGATTATGTCCCTAGCCTACACTAACATCATCTGGACTATTAAAGGCATGGAAGACGTGGCTATTATTGATCGCTGTGGGGAATACCCCAATGTTCCACTACTAGGAATCAATGGAGGGATAACCTATAACCCTTGTCTGGCCTTACGACAGTTTGGGCGAGCCAGGAGAGAAGGACCTCATGAGTTACTGATGTCGAGCATTGTCTTTGACTTCCAAGGGGATAGTGATAAGCATCGCCGTAGATTCATCCGAGCCTGGGATATGGTACACATGTCTGATCCGCACGAGTTAGGTGGGAAGACTTCTCTTCCAATGGAACCATATCTCTGGTGGGTTCGTACACGTGCTCAGAAGCTAGGGATGCATTACGAGGCTGTCTTGCCTGTGATAGTTGAACTTGCTGATGAAGAGGGGGTTCCTCCTACCATCCTCCACCCATACATGCCTACTGACATTGGGGCATTAAAGAGGTCTTGGATCCAACTAAGGGAAGAGCGAGATACTTACAGAGAAAAGTATCACGAGCAAGAGCGGAAGATTCAGCGGTTAACAAGGCAGCTGGAGAACGAGCAGATCCTCAATGACTATGTCAGCACCAACGGGAAACGACCATGGGAGCGCTGAGGTCTTTTTGTTATTTCTAGTTTTGATTTACTTTTCAGTATTTCTTTTTTTTTTTGTAACGCCTTAAAGGCATCTGTTGAACATTTGAATTCAAAGTTTATCTAATAAAAGTGTGTTTCATTTTGGTTTACGAATTTGAATCTCCAAAGTATTTGAAATCATATCATACACATTTCATTCCCATGCACCTCATTACAGGTACCCTTACAGGTTTCTCATCTTCTTCGCTGTTTATTTCAGCACATCATGTCTTCTGAAACATCAACTGATCAAGCCATCTAGGCTCTGCAAGCTCAAAATGCTCAGTTCCAGGAAATGTTCATGAACCTGGCCAAGGGTCAGCAAGATCTGAAGACTCTTATCTTTAAGGATAATAAGAAGAAGAAGACGGTCCTACTGAACATGGGTCGCAGATTCGGGAATAATTTGCGGGAAGATGTGGATTTGTCCAACTCACCGGTAGGGGGAGAAAACCAAGAAGAAAGGAGGGCTCCTAGCCCCGTGGTTTCTGACAACGAGACTGACTTTGACGAAGATCAGTATCCTCCGGCTGAGGATAGGTATAAGCAACTCGAAGACCGGTTGAGCGCAATGGAGGTCCAGAAAGTGCCTGGTCTGGACTTTGGAGATTTGGGTTTGTCATCTAGGGTGGTAATTCCCCATAAGTTTAAAGCACCAATCTTTGCTAAATACGATGGGGTCTCTTGCCCAAAACTGCACCTCCGCTCGTATGTTAGAAAGATCCAGCCATACAATGCCGATAAGAACTTCTGGATCCACTTATTTCAAGATAGTCTTTCAGGGACTCAACTTGAATGGTTTTACCAGCTAGAAGGAGCTAGCATCCGTAATTGGGAGGACCTTGCTGCTGCTTTCTAAAAGCAGTACCAATACAATACCGACCTTGCTCCCGCGTGTACCCAACTTCAGGGTATGTCTATGGGTGCGGGAGAAGGTTTCAAAGACTACGCTAAAAAATGGAGGGACCTTACTGGAAGAGTACAACCCCCGCTGGCTGACAGGGAGTTAGTGGATATGTTTCTGGGGACCTTGTCTGGTCCGTATTATAATCATCTGATTGGAAGTTCATCGTCCGGGTTTACCGAGCTGATTATGATCGGGGAAAGAGTTGAAGTCGGTATCAAGAGCGGTAAAATACAGAAGGGTGCTTCATCAAGCACCGAAAAGAAGCCTTTTAAGAAGGAATCTAGCGCAGTTTACAACGCAAAGAGCCATAACAAACCTGAACGCCACCAAGTAGTTAATGCGGTGGTTATATCAAGACCTGTTGTTGCTCCTCAGTGCAATAATCATCCAAGGGCCGAGAGACCGCGAAGACAATTCACTCAGCTTCATATGACCATGTCTCAGATTCTGCCGCAGTTATTAAAGACCAATCTGGTGATTCCGAAGGAAGCCCCGAAGAATCCCAATACAACATCACCGCTGTACAATCTGAACGCCCGCTGTGCTTTTCACTCCAATAGCCCGAGGCATGATACAAATGATTATTGGGTTTTGAAGAATAAGGTACATGACTTGATTGATGCTAAGGAGATTGAGTTCGAAGCGCCTGAAAGGCCTAATGTTATGACTGCTCCGATGCCCAAGCATGGAGTGAATGTTGTAGATGAAGACTCGTTTGTAGTTTCTGTGAAAGACATTGTTACTCCATTGATGACTGTGAATAAGAACCTTCTATTAGCCGGTTTATTTCCGGGTTGTGGTGAAGGTTGCCATCTGTGTGCCGTCCTACCTACCGGTTGCCATCTTTTGAAGTCGGGTGTCCAACGCCTGATGGATAATAAAGAAATATTGTTTGAGAAGACTTTTGTTCCTTTGGTTCTTGCCGAAGAAGTTGCCATAATCAGCATTTTCGACAATTCTTCCAAGGCTTCCTCAAGAAATCCTGTTAGAATTACATCTGTTCCAAGAATTGCACCGTTGATCATTACCATTCCTGGGCCTATCCCCTATACATAAAATAAAGCTGTCCCATGGCACTATAGGGCTGACGTGTATTATCACGGGGTTGAACAAGACTTGAATGCTGAAGAGGCTGAGACTGACGTCATCAATATTGTTGGATCTAGTAAAGTCACCCGCAACAGAAGACTTTTCTCCCCTGAGATCTCTCCACCAACTGTTCGGAAACCTGTTGTTATTACACCTACCAGTACGTCTGCTACTATCCATGTTCATGTTCCAATTCTTACCCCTGTTGTCGAGTCATCTGACACTCGGGGCAAAGGGATCACTGGTGAGCCTGCCCCGACGGAGGCACCGAAGAAGATTACTGTTGAAGCCTCTAGACAAGAGATGGAGGAAATTTTGAAGATCATCAAAAAGAGAGACTACAATGTAGTCGAGCAACTGGGGAAAACCCCGTCCAAAATCTCTATATTGTCTCTGTTTCTATGCTCAGAAGCCCATGCCGAGGCTCTGATTGCTTTCCTGAAGACTACGCACGTACCGCAAGAAACATCGGTTGATCAGTTTAAAGATTACGTGGCTAGTCTGACTGCTGATAACGGGTTGGGTTTCTCTGACGCCAACTTGAGTGCTAAAGGGAAGAATCATAATGACGCTCTGCATGTCTCTATTGAGTGTAGGGGAATTACTCTTGCTCACGTGTTAGTGGATATTGGGTCCTCGCTGAATGTTTTACCCAAGAAAGCTCTAGACCGATTGGACTGTGAAGGGTTGGATTTGAAGCCGAGTAACATTGTAGTCAGGGCCTTTGATGGGTCCAAGAGGATGGTACATGGAGAAGTGGATATTCCAGTTAAGGTTGGTTCTCAGGTTTTTGCATCTACATTCTATGTGATGGACATTCGGCCATCTTACTCTTGCTTGCTGGGTCGTTTGAGGATCCACAATGCTGGGGCAGTAACGTCTACACTCCACCAGATGCTGAAATACCCTATGAAGGGGAAAATTGTTACAGTACGAGGGGAAGAGGAGTACATGGTAAGCCACCTCAACTCCTTTCGGTATGTGGAAATTGACGGGGAGTTCATTGAGACCCCGTTCCAAAATTTTGAAGAAGTCCCCCAGACGCTGGCATCAACTGAAACTATTGTTGAAGATCCTCTAATGAAGATGGCTTCCTTCAAGGATGCCCGGGCTGTTGTTGAGAAAGGTGGGTGTGCAAATTGGGGTCAACTCCCTGATTTTGTACATAAGACTAACAAGTTTGGTTTGGGTTTCACTGCAGAAGCTCAAAGGGCTGTTCGGAGTGCACGGATCGGAAGACCTCCCCTGTTCATCAACAATTCAGGAGTGAATGCCATTGAAGACGATGTTGAAGAGTCTGAGTTTGACAACTGGATTTACCCAACTGCCGATGGTGGTTTAAGCAATTGGACGGCAAAGGACTTCGTCCCAATTTCTTTTATTACCCAGTAATGAGACTTTTGTTTTAAGTTTGCAACAAACAATTTTTTTAAAAAACTTTACGGCCCGGTGTCTTACCCGAGGCATCGTGGCTTTGTTTGTGAGGGCTTGATATTTGTCATCTCCATATATCATTAATAAAAGCATTGGACGTTTCTTGCATTTCAAATTTTGCGCTCCTTGTTTTTCTTTTATTATATATTGCAAAACAGCTATTTTACACACACTCACATATACAGGTCTACATCCACTCTGGATCCTACTGATAACGACTCTACTACTGCCAGTTATGACTTCGAAAATCCGATCAACTTAGCCGAAGACGAAGGTGAATATGATTGTGAAGTGCCTGGTGAACTTGCTAGACTGCTACTTCAGGAAGAGAGGGCCATACAACCGCATGAGGAGCCCGTGGAAACAGTAAATCTGGGTACAGAGATAGATAAGAAAGAGGTCAAGATCGGTGCAAATCTGGAGTCTAATGTTAAGCAACGACTGATTCAGATGTTGTGTGACTACGTTGAGATCTTTGCCTGGTCTTATGAAGATATGCCTGGGTTGGATACCGATATTGTGGTTCACCGCCTGCCTACCAAGGAAGACTATCCTCCAGTGAAACAGAAGGTCCGCCGAATGCGCCCGGAGATGTCTGAGAAAATCAAGGCTGAAGTGATGAAGCAGTTTGACGCCAGTTTTCTAGCAGTTACTTCTTAGCCGCAGTGGGTTGCCAACGTGGTTCCAGTGCCGAAGAAGGATGGTAAGGTTCGAATGTGTGTTGACTATAGGGATCTGAACAGGGTGAGCCCCAAGGATGATTTCCCTCTACCTCATATCGACGTTCTGGTTGACAACACCGCACAACATAAGGTCTTCTCCTTTATGGATGGTTTCTCCGTTTATAATCAGATTAAAATGGCTCCCGAAGACATGGAGAAGACAACCTTTATTACTCAATGGGGTACCTTTTGCTACAAGGTCATGCCTTTCGGATTGAAGAATGCTGGGGCAACGTATCAGCGCGCCATGGTCGCTTTGTTCCACGACATGATCCATCATGAGATTGAGGTATACGTTGATGACATGATTGGAAGATCCCAGACTGAAGAAGAACATCTTGACCACCTTCAGTAGTTATTTGACAGGTTGAGGTTGTACAAACTGAGGTTAAACCCGAACAAGTGCACCTTCGGAGTGAGATCTGGTAAGCTATTGGGTTTTGTCGTAAGTGATAAAGGTATTCAGGTGGATCCTGCAAAGGTGAAGGCTATATAAGAAATGCCAGCTCCCCGAACAGAAAAAGAAGTCAGAGGCTTTTTGGGACGGTTGAATTACATTTCCCGATTCATATCACACCTGACTGCTACTTGTGAGCCAATCTTCAAGCTATTGAAGAAATATCAAGTGGTAAAGTGGAATGACGAATTCCAGGCCGCTTTCGAAAGAATCAAGGAATATCTCCAAGAGCCACCTATCCTGATGCCTCTGGTTGAAGGGAGACCTTTGATTTTATACTTGACAGTACTCGACAATTCAATGGGGTGTGTGCTGGGGAAGCATGATGAGTCTGGCCGAAAAGAGCATACTATTTATTACCTTAGCAAAAAGTTTATCGACTACGAGACCCGATACTCATTGCTTGAGAAAACTTGCTGCGCTTTGGCATGGGCTGCTCACCGGCTGAGACAGTATATGCTGACTCACACTACTCTATTGATATCAAAGATGGATCCAATCAAGTATATCTTCGAAAAGCCTTCCTTGTCCGGAAGAATAGCAAGATGGCAGATGATCTTGACTGAGTATGACATCCAATACACGACCCAAAAGGCAATCAAAAGAAGTGTGTTGGCAGATCATTTGGCACATCAAGCAGTGGATGATTACCAGTCTATGAACTTTGAATTTCTGGATGAGAATATCATGATTGTAACCGACTGTGAAGAACCTGGACCGGATGAAGGACCTGAGGAAGGATCCCGATGGTCTATGTACTTTGATGAAGCTTCAAATGCTTTGGGCAATGGCATTGGCGCCGTGATCATATCTCCTTAAGGCTCTCATACTCCGTTTACCGCCCGACTATGTTTGAACTGCACCAATAATATGGCAGAGTATGAAGCATGCATCACAGGTCTTCGAGCAGCAATTGACCTAAGGATTAAGTTCTTGAGTGTGTTCGGATATTCCGCTCTCATGATCAGTCAGATCAAAGGCGAGTGGGATACGAAACACCCAAATCTTATTCCTTACAAGGAGTATGTATTGACGTTGCTTCCACATTTCGAAGAGATAACCTTTGAACACTTCCCTAGAGAGGAGAATCAGTTGGCGGGCATGCTAGCTACGATGTATTCTATGTTCAAAGTCAATTGGGACAACGAAGCTCCCCGGATTACCATTGAAAGGTTTGACGAACCTGCACATTGCTGCGACATTGAGACTAAAGAGGTAGCAGATAAACCCTGGTTTCATGAGGTGAAGAGGTACCTTGAGGCTCACGAATACCCCGAGGGTGCATTTGTTAATGACAAGAAGTTTCTGAGGAGGTTCGCGGCGAAGTTCTTCATCAGTAATGACATCCTTTACAAGCGTAACCATGATTCAACCTTACTGCGATCTGTGGATAAGAACGAGGCAGAAAGGATTATGGTAGATTTACATGAAGGTACTTTCGGGACTCATTCCAGTGGATACACCATGGCAAAGAAGATCCTACGGGCAGGATATTATTGGTCCACTATGGAAGCCGACTGTTATCAGCATTCTCAGACCTGTCACAAGTGCCAAGTCTATGCTGATAAGGTGCACATACCTCCCGTTCCTCTGAACATCTTGACAACTCCGTGGCCTTTTGCAATGTGGGGAATTGATATGATTGGTGAGATCAGACCTACGGCAGCTAACGGGCATCGTTTCATCTTGGTAGCAATTGATTACTTTACGAAGTGGGTTGAAGCAGCTTCCTTTGCTACAGTGACCAAGAACGTCGTGGCACGGTTTATTCGGCACAATCTGATCTGTCGATACGGTGTACCATAGAGGATCATTACAGACAATGGTACAAATCTCAACAATAAGATGATCACTGAGCTCTGCAAGCAGTTCAAGATACATCATCACAAATCTTCTCCCTACCGGACGAAGATGAATGTGGATGTAGAAGCGACTAATAAGAACATCAAGAAGATTGTGCAGAAGATGACGGTAACATACAAAGACTGGCACGAGATGTTACCATTTTCTCTTCAAGGGTATTGTACCTCAGCGCGGACGTCAACAGGGGCAACCCCCTATTCCTTGGTATATGGTATGGAGGCAGTCTTGCCCATTGAAGTCCAGATACCCTCTCTTCAGATTATGAAGGACACAGGTTTGAGCGAAGATGACTGGATTCAGACCCGACTTGATCATCTGAACCTAATCGATGAAAAGAGACTTACTGCTATTTGTCATGGTCAGACGTATCAAAAACGGATGATCAAGGCATTTAACAAGAAAGTCAGACGATAAGAGCATCAAGTTGGGGATCTGGTGATCAAGAGCATCATTCTACCTCAAGGTGATCCCAGGGGCAAATGGACCCCTACTTACGAAGGGCCATTTGTGGTTAAGAACATTTTCTCAGGAGGAGCTATGATTCTAACCACCATGGATGGTGACGACCTTCCTCACCCCGTCAATGCAGACATAGTGAAAAAATACTACGCATAATAAAAGACCCTCTAGGTCGACTGGCCTAGGCAAAAATAAGGGCTTCCCGGCGAACCAAAAGGGTTTGGGCAAAAGTAAGGGATGAAAATGAAAAAAAACTGTACACCCGGCAAGTCAAAAACCTGAAAAGGCGGCTTGGGAAAAAAAGGGTATCCCGATGGACTGAAAACCCAAAAGGGCGGTCCAGGAAAAAATTAGGGATTAAAGCGTAACACTATGTCTCATTGGATCACCTTGCAACCAGACTTCGGTATCAACTATCAAGCTCGGACGACACTAATCAATCTGATCTACCTACAACCAAGTAGCAAAGTGATGAGATGCTCGAGGACATAAGGGCAATAGCAGAGTTGGAACCCAGTGGGATTATTCACATAGCTGTTTTGTTTAGTTTTTCACAAATTGTGTAAATTCTATTATTCGGCGGTGTTCTCTTACTAGGACGTCAACCTCTTGTACAAAAACGCCTATTTACAGGCCAAACTTCAAAATCAATACAATTCATTTTCAGAGAAATTTCAAACTGTTTTTCCTTTTTCTGTTTTGTTTTGCAAAGAACGTCCAATGTTCATTTTTGATATATGCATTTGACATTAATTGCTGCTCATAAAAATTTACATCCGAAACAAAAGACGATTACTCGTAAATATTAGAAACAGGGGGCAATGAGAAATGTCCAAAATGTACAGTTGCTATATCCACCAGGTACAAAGGTAGATTTAGCTGAAGAATATGGCTAAGGTACTTTCACTCCCCGCAGAGTAAGAAAAGACAGTAATGTTAGCTCTCCCCAACTGAGACTTGCAACTGTGAATGAATCGGTAATATTCTCCTAAAGCAGAATTTATCTACCATCAGCACTGAAAGGTCTTAATATTCCCCAACGAAGTATAAGAATATTCCCCGGCAGAATACAAAATATCCCCAGTGGAGTTTGAAATTTTTCCCAGCGCAGTCTGAAAAAGCTTCCCCAGTGGAGTTTGGAGAATCATCCCCAGTAGACCTTGGAAGAATGTCCCCAGCAGAGCTCAAAGGATTATCCCCATTAGAGTCTAAAAGGTTATCCCCAACAGAGTCGTCAGTTCTGTGATACGGTGGGAAGAACTGACTGTTTTTTAGAATGCTGGTTTGCGTTTTGCGTTTGTTTTTGCAAAATGTCGCGGTAAGCAAGAGTCGCCACCGACTTTTATTTTATCCAACAAGGAAAGGAAAAAAGCACCAAAAAAATTCCTTTTTCGAGATATTTCTCGGGTTCGGGGGGTAGATTATAGAAAGGGAAGGTATTAGCACCCTTTCTATCCGTGGTTATCCACGGGCTCTTAGGTACTCGCTCAATTGTTTTCAAAAATTGTTTTCTTTGTGCTTGTGGGTTTGAAAAAGTTTTTGTTTGAAACTTCGATTTAACTCTTGCTTCTGTCCTCAAGAGTGTAATGAAGTGTTTTGAAAATTTTGTTCGAAAAGGAGTGTAAGTGTAAAAAAATTGTTTTGTTTTGAATGAGTAAGTATTTAAGAACTATCTACCTACTCGAAAAAGGAATCGTTCTATGCTAATTTCCTTTAGACAATGCTATCCCACTATTAATGAGTAGGTAGCACCGTCGTTGGAGTTTGAGGGTCAATTCGAAATAGGGACATACGGTCACTAAAGCAATGTTAGGATGCCTTAGCGGTAACCCTAATGTCTTAGATCATTTGTTTGAGGCAACAATATCTGAGGCAACCATTTCGAGGCGACTATGATCTTTTATACAAGAGGGCGACCTCTAAAGTGACCTATACTCAATGACCATGTACGAAGGCAACCAAGTGGGGTGTACCCTAAGAGTGCGCATGTGCGAGTGTGTCGTTTTCAGTTATTTTTATCTTTGCACATGTTAAGGGTGATCTAATTTGATTTTAAGATTAGGCATTCAGTCTTGTCATGCAAACCCTATTATCAAACATCTAGCAGTTATAATTTGCAGAAATTAAAGGTGCGGAAATTAAATTACAAGGCGTCGGGTATTTACATCGCCAAAAGCAACCCTTTGAAAATAAAATAAAATAAAGCGGTAAATAAATAAAATGTCCTAATTATCTATTACATACCGGAAACAGATACATTAATATGGATAAAAAAGTAAATTGCGACGCGAAATTAAATCGGATGCACAATTAGGGTTTTGACCCTTTTTTGAAAAGAAAATGCTTTTTTTTGTTGTTTTTTTTATTTAAGAAAATAAATAAATGCTAAATTAAATAACTAAATTAATATTAAATTAATTAATTAATGAAAAATAAATTAATTACATGTTTTGGTTTTTTTATTATTTTAAGAAAGAAATTAAAATAATTAAATTAGTAGTTAAAACCTAATTAAGTCTAATTAATTTTATTTATTTACAAAATAGGTTAAAGTTATTCTAGAATTAAAAACCTAAATTAATTAATTAATTAGTATTTATCAAAAAATCATCAAAAAATATTTTTATCCCATAAATTTCAGAATTCGTTTTTACCCCAGTTGAAATCTATATGATATGATATTGTCTTCCGTAGTGAAGTCTGTATGTTATTCCCCAGTGAAGCCCAGAGGAGGGTGTTATTTCCTTGCAACTGTATTGGTCTATTGCTATCAGATTATAATGTGATTATTTTTCAAGCCATGTTTCTTCCCAGTGGAGTTAAGTCATGAAGTAGGAATTTGTTTCCTCAATTGGTGCTTACTCTCTTATGGAATCTTCACCCTGGATGGATTTAGCCGAGTGTTGACTTTACCCAAGTTGGTTTTGTCTAGTTATTCCCAGTTTTGTATGTCTGTTTTGTCAGCATATACATGATAACATTCATACATACATCAAGCATAGCTTAATTAAAATTCATTGCTCATTTGCATTCATTGATGTTTTTGTTGGCATATTATCCTCTTTGCGGAGTTATGTTACCCTCTCTCCAATAGAGTATCAACCTTAAGCAGAAAACGTATATCCTTTCAATTTCTCTACCGAGTTATCGCTCGTGGAAAAAAATTTCTTTAGCCTTCCTATTCAGCTCATTATATGGATGGAATATGATCCCCATTTTGAGCTTATTCCTCATTGGGTGGCGTCTTGGTTGAGTGTTTCACTCCAGTTTGTTCCTTGTTTGAACCTGTGGTCCCCGACTGCAATATTATTATGATTTTTGTAGGCTTTGAGCCCTGGATTGAGAATGTGCATTTATTTTGTACAAGAAGACTTTATCGCCTTAGCAGGAATATATTGGCACTTCCCCAGAAAGTTAAGATTTATTTCCCAGTGGCGTTATCACAATCCTCTTCGTAAGCAGCAAGTGGCAGGTCTCTTTATTTGAGCAACATGTTATTCTCTAGTAAGTCTGTTAATGCCATAGAGGTTTTAATTTGATGGATAGTAGTCTCACCATTATGAGAGATAGTTCGTTGTTGATATTTGCACTCCAATGGATGGTAGTCTCTTCATTAAGGGAGATAGTTCGTTATTGAGGTTTTTACTCTGATGGATGGTAGTCTCGTCATTATGGGAGATAGTTCGTTGTTGAGATTTGTACTCCAATGGATGGTAGTCTCTACATTAAGGGAGATAGTTCGTTGTTGAGGTTTTTAATCTAATGGATGGTAGTCTCTTCATTATTGGAGATAGTTCGTTGTTGAGATTTGTACTCCGATGGATATGTTGTACCCTAATTTTTCCCCATAAGATTCCTCTATCATCTCATATCAACTCAATCATATCAAGATCATAATTGGGTTTGGTTCTTCCCCCCTATTTCTAGGTTTGCTCATGAGGAATCACCAAGCACCTTGATTCATATATGTTTTATATTGATTAATTTTTAACTAATTAATACAATGAATATTTGCTCTAATTGATGATATTATAGGTAATGGCACAACACATTTCATCAGTTTGATCTATAGGTTCATGAGTTTATTTTCGTGCCTTCTTCAACAAAGTTTCATTGAGATTCAAGCCTTATCATTGAGGATGCTTTAAAGAAATATCATGACAAGGTCTACTATGATTCATCATGCCTTAATTTGTCAAAGAAAGTCAAAAGATGCAAGGTTTGACTGAAGAAGTTTGACCTAATTGGACAAGTTCTTGATTTCTTGGTCATAAGTGCATAACTCTCTCAATTCTTAATATTTGGAGATGGTTTTTGTTACTATTGGTTCTTATTATCATCCACAACAACTTTTACTCACATGGCAAGAGTTATTATGCAAGGAAGATCGTCAAAATTGGAAGGGGCTTCCAAGCCATTTTGGTGCTCTAAGAGCTAGGGTTTTGAACTTCTAAGGGCTATATCTTGCTCATATTTTGGTATTTTTGTGTGATTCCAAAGACATGCTTATCTTTAAAGATTTATCAACCAATCACTTCAAAATTTTCAAGATAATTTCATGAGGAAGATTCCTAGTGATGGATAAATATTACATGTCCTATAGATAGGCCATCAAATTCCATTATGTGACTTCAAAAAATCATAACTTGGTCAATTCTTATCTCCTTGAGCCCATTATTTTTACACAAAGATCCTAAGGGTGTGGACTTCAACTCTTATTTTATGTGCAAAGCTTGAAAATGGATGGAATATGCTCTAAGAATGCAAAAGATTATAGGTCATCTAATGAATTTCCACCAACTTCACAAAGTCATAACTTTCTCAATTATTGGAGTTTTAAGTGGCTCAAATCTCAAAATGTCACTTAAGAGATCTACTTCATGCCATCTTTCTTTTGGTCAAAAGCAAATTTTGAGTGGAAGGCGATGTTTGGATGCAAAACACTATAGGACATTTTATTGAGAAAAACTTAGAATTTTTCTAAGTACAAAAAGTCAGCATCTTTTTCTCAACTTTGACTCATCACATCTCCTAGCTCAAGTACCCAATTGATCTCATTCTTTGCACATTGTAAATATTGTAACCTTATCTTTCAAATGCTTCAAGAATCATGCCCTAAGACCCTTTGAGCTATGAACACCATGGATTCAAAGTTGGTACCTTGAAACTGAAGTTTCCTCGAAAGTCAGAATTTGAAATCCATAATCCAGCTTCTAATCACCAAATTTATATGCGTTTTTACTTATAATCATGTTTAACAATCTCCCTGAAGTGGTTAACACCTTGAAATGCTAGAATTAGCTGAGTTTGAGAAAATACAAATCACACTTTTCATGCTTGCAACTTCACACGATTTCCCTCCAAACTTCATCATTCCACACGCTTGAGCATCCCATTTGCTTCCCTATAAATAGAGGGACATATTGCATTCACTTCCTCAAGCTTTAATAGCCAATTGACCCCTGTTTAGATCCCACACGAACTTTGAATTTGAATTTTTGATTTCTTTCTTTCTCACTCCAAAACACCAAAAGCTCCATTCAGTTAGCTTCATTGAACTTCTCTGAAGCTAACCACACTATCACCTTTAATGATTGTAATCTATACTGATCTACAAAAGTCCAGTTTCAGAGCCACCTCGCTATTATTTCTGCATTTTCTCAAATTTAAGCCTTGCTCAGTTTATATAAATTTGGCGCGATGGTACCATTAGAATTGTCTTGAAGAGACGAATCTAATGGTACCGATCTGGTCCTCTAATTTTACAATTTGAGGAATCCTAATCTAGGGCATTTGGAGGTTGAAGACGACCTACGTGTCGTGCTTCAACCAATGAAAGCGTGACATGTGATTTTTTGAATTCAATATAGTGTGTTGGCTTTATCATACGCGCGCTTTGAGAGTCCTTGGATCCGATTACTTTCATTAGTCAGACTCCATCCAACGCGCCAGAATTTTAGTTGTTTTTAATATTTAAAAGGTGATCCGGTGCAATTTCTAAAGTTGACCATGATATGCACAACGTGCTTGATCCATGGGATCTGATTACTAGCGCATTTTGAGTCTCATCCAATGGTCCACATTTTTTTGGTTTGTTATTTTATTTTCTGATTTTTTTATTTTAATTAATTTAAACTTCAAAAAATCATAGAAAATTCATTTCCGACTCAAAAATAATGAAAAAATTCACAAAAGTATTCTCAAATATTCTCTTTCTGATTTTTATTTTTTCATGATTTTATTTTTAGATTTGATATTTTTTTATAATTTCTCCTTTATTTTGACTTGTTTCTAATTATTTAAAATACTTTTTGATGTTTTAAAATTCTGAAAAAATTATAAAAATCATTTTACTCATTTCTGACTTTCTGAAATTTTTCTAGAATTTTATCTTGAATTCTATTATTTTTGATCTTTTTCTTCACTTATTTGAGTGATTTTAATTAGTTTTAAAATACTTTTCTGATTTAAAAAAATTATCAAAAAAATTATAAAAATATCTGAGGTTATTTCTGATTTTTTTATGGTCTCTTTTAATTTTTCTTTGATACTTTGAATATAGTTTTCTATTTTACCTTTTATTTTCATTTTAAAAACAATTTAAAAGGCATTTTCTTTTTTTATTTTCTTTTTTTATTAAATGCAATTTTTTTTTAATATATTCTGGCTACGTGTTTGTTGATCATGAACTTCATTAACATTATTGGATGTTGAGTGTTGAGTTTAACTCCACTAAAATGGATGGATGATTTTAATGATAGTTTGATTTAATTTTTTATTTTAAATATATCCCCACCCCTTCATCTTATCCCTTTCTTACATGTATCATATGTTGTTAGAGGATGATTTACATATCATCTCTCTAAACATATGGTACATAGATTGATATTGACCGGCCTCAAAATAGGTGCGACTTCTATATAAGTCCACTTACGATTGCTTAACATATCGCTAAATTTTATCCCGATTTGAGAAATAATCATTCTTGGCCCAAACCTAAGTTTGCAAGCCCAAACATGTTTAATTTGAAACCTTTGATCCAATAATCTTGAGGTTCATTGTTAGGAGGCTTTGGTATTATCAATCCTCTAATGAATCTTCATAAATTTTGGAACTAAGTGATTCATTTAAACATCGTTGATCATTCATCGTTGCCTTGAGATTTTGAAATGAATGATATACTTGAAAAAAAGAAAATAAAACTTGTTTTTGAGATGATTTGATTTTATCAATCTTCTAATGAGTTTTCAAATGTAAATTTCAATATGGTTATTCAACTAACCTCTAATTTCTAACAATTGACTTTATTTTATGCTTTTACTTTATGGTTTTTACTTTAAGCACATTTATTTTAGCATTTTCATTTCATGCCATTTTTATCTTTGCTCATTTGAGCATTTATCTTTATGTCATTTTTACTTTGCTCACTTGAGCTTTTCATTTCTTTTTGAAGATACCTAATAATAAACTTGAGCCATAAAAAAACATTAATGTTACTTGGACTATTTGGTTACTATCCTTGGCATGATGGAGTTATGGACTTCTTGGACTTAGGATTAAATACCTTGACCTACCTTGATACCTTGTGACTCTTATTGTTATTTTGTCTGGAGTTCTTGGGGTTTACCCCAAGACATTGGGTTGTTTGTTTTCTTTGTATGCAGGTTATTCTAATTATGTGCTTTGTCTGTGATTTGGAGTTCATCTGTATACAGCTGTTACTCTACCCAATTTTTATGAAGACATAATACCTTCGAAGCTTGGTTCTCTTAAGAGGTTTAATATCTTTACTTATTTTGTTTCAATATAAAGGATGGGAATTCTACATTGACTCATTGTGTCAAATGTTGGCTTCTTATTGGTTGGATGGTTCTTTTCCCTGGCTTTTATCTTATGCTTTAGGATAGCCCCTACATCTACTCTCATCTTCTTTAATTTCAAAAATCTTCTCCCCATTTTTCAAAACTATTCTTGTTTTCTAAACTTGAATCACTTTCATAATAAATTTGGACTTAGGTCCATGCATTTAAAAAATATTTTCTTAATTAAACTTTAAATAACTTAATCATACTTTGACATTTTTTTTGTGAGAAGACTAGAAGTCAATCAATCTCATTCAAACCATTTTTTCCATTTTGGCCTTTTACCTTAAAATTTTCTCAAAAGATTAGACTCTTGTTAACCCTTTTAGTGATGCGGGCTACTATACTTCTACGATATATAGTGAAGTGAGATATTTTCCACTTGGATGTTGAGCGAGGCTTTGTTGATTTTTTAAAATCCAAGCTATATCCTCCTCTTTGAGATGACGCAAATTCTCCTTTCTCATAATCGTGGGTAGTAAGTATATTCTTCCACTCGGATAAGACGATGATGTCTCGTCTCTTAAAATTAACCAACACACTTGTGTTTTAAAATTTTTAAAGGTGAACTACGAGTACCCTGATCCCCTATTGCACGAAAGGTGGTACGTAGGCACTAAAGGTTCACAACCGTGGCGTGTGCAAAAATTATAAATATAATTCTTTTCTCATCCCCACAAATCTATTTTTGTATACAACATTTATAGCCAAAATACACAGATTTTCAAAGAGGTTCCTGCAGAGTACAGTAAATGTTTAGGGTGCTAATACCTTCCCTTTTCATAACCAACCCCCGAACTTAGATTATCTCCCCCTTTTTTTAGTTATTCTCTCTTTTCCCATTCCTTTGGAAACAATAAAGCGCGGTGTCGATTTTTATTTGATCTATGCAAATTAAGTAAATCCAATGGCTTAGTCTCAACATTTCTACCGCTATAGGATGGTAGTCTCTTCATTATGGGAGATAGTTCATTGTTGAGATTTGTACTCCGATGGATGGTAGTCTCTTCATTATAGGAGATAGTTCGTTGTTGAGATGTTTTACTCTGATGAATGGTAGTCTTTTCATTATGGGAGATAGTTCATTGTTTAGATTTGTACTCCGATGGATGGTAGTCTCTTCATTAAGGGATATAGTTCATTATTGAGATATGTACTCCAATGAATGGTAGTATCTTTGTTATGGAAGATATTTCATTGTTGAGATTCACTTTGCTCTGAAAGTGTTGATTTGTTTCCAGCCATGAGTGCTGATGTCAATCATATCTTTCCAGTCATAAGTAATGATGCTAATCATTTATTACCGATCCTAATATTGGTATTTACCGATATTATCTTACCACTTCTACTTGCATCCTTCAGGTCATTAATTTACGATCCCCTGTGAGCCGACATTACTCTTTTTTTGCTATCCCCTCTATGAGTGGGTAGTTCACAGTTATCTGCCGGTCATTGTCATCTATTGCTTTTCCCTCATTATTTGAGTTAGTGATGCCTTATTTCCTCTTTCAGCTTTACCCCAATAGAGTTGAGTCTTCTGTTCCCCAATGATTTATTTTCCTGGTTGGACTCTCTTTTTGGTCTATTGTTTTATCTTTTGCTTACCCAGTGGTGTTT
Organism: Vicia faba; assembly: GCA_948472305.1. NCBI lineage: Eukaryota > Viridiplantae > Streptophyta > Magnoliopsida > Fabales > Fabaceae > Vicia > Vicia faba. Next base: position 1,092,661,955 of record OX451738.1, read on the forward strand.
TGTATCACCTTTGGAGTTGTTTGTTTGCATTCATGATCATAAGCATTACATGACATCTTAGGGCAAAAAATAGGGTTTGTTTTGTACTTAAGTATCTTCAATCGCGTCGATATGAAGATTTTAACCTTCGTATCTCTGGATATAAGACACTTAAATAAGAGCAGTTGTTATACCCCAATTTTTTCCTCTAAGATTTCTCATCATCTCATGTCACAATGCATCAAGACACACAAATTTGGGTTGTTTCTCTCATTATCCTATCTTTAAGTTTTCTCTTCAGATATCACCAAGCACTTTGATATATGTATCTTGTACATGTGTTATTTTAACCAATATCAATATGTGTATATATGTTCCTTTGAATGTTCATATTGTAGGCGACCATAATTGCATTCATCTCCCCATCTAATATAGGTTTTGAGGGGTGATTCTCAATCAATTGGTTCTATAATGGATTGCAAGATCTCAATATTCAAGGTCATGTCTATGGCATCAAATATTTATGGTTAAAGGAACTCTCTCACACTTTATTTAAGTCAAGATCTCCTCAAAGTTGGTGGTGGAATTCATCAAGAAGATTCATAGGTTCATGTGTTTATTTCCTTGCCTTCTTTAACAAGTTTCATTGATACTTAAGCTCCATCTTTGAGTGTGATTCAAGACAACACCATTTCAAAACCTCTTATGTTTCACCATGCCTTATTTTTCCAAGAAAGATAAAAAATATTCAAGGTTGGCTCAACAAGTTTGACCTAATTAAGAAAATTCTTGATTCAGTGATCATAAGTGCATAAATATCTAAATTTTCAATATTTTGAGTTGGTTCTTTTTCAATGGATTATTATCATCATCAAAAATAGTCTCTCTTCACATGACAAGATCCAATTATGCAAGAAAAATCATCAAAAGTTGAAAGGTGTTTCAAGTCATTTTGACACTCTCTAAGCTAGAGTTTGTTTACTTCCAAAGGCCATATTGTTGTACCCCAAAATTTGCCCTCTCATTTCTCAAAGGATCAACCTGGACCCTTAGGTTTGCTTCCATCCAATTTCAAATCTTGAATTACAAATTTCCCAAGAAAGTCATCAACGAGGGCAAAATGGTCATTTGCACACCAAAGGAGTCAAACTATGATTTTTGAATCAAAAATCAAGTTCCAAGAATCATATTTCATTAAGGCATGAAATTGGTTCATCAAAAATCAAAAGTTAGAAGTTACTTTGAAAATCAAATTTTCTAAAAATTTAGAAAATTTTCTAAGTGTCTAGAGAATATGATGCTTCAAAACTTCTGAGCCAACCTCTTCGAAAGTGCAGTCAGAAGTTGCAGACATGGTTCAGAACATGACGCTTCAATCATAACATACAGAAGCGATGCTCTTTGGTTAGAACATGATGGTTCAGTTAGAACATGATTCTTCAACATATGGAGGCTATGTTCAACGCTCCGGTCAGAAGATGCCCCTTCAACATTTGAAGGTTACGTTTCTGATCTTCAGTGATCAGAACATCACCAAATCCCAAAACCTCATTTAAATAGCCTGCTGCACTGCTACATCACATTCCTGCAATCAGATGCTGACCCAGTCCACGCCTGCACTTCCTGAAGCCCCATATTTGCATCAAATCAGCATACGAAAACAGTGATTAAAAAGCATTGGAACAGTATACCAAAAGGGTTTAAATCCCGTTTGTTTTTCCCCCACAAATCACAACAAATCCACCTATAAATAAGATGCTCCATCACACGTTCAAGGGGCTGGCTGGCTTTTGGAGAGAGAATCATCATAAAAGGAGAGAAAATAAATCTGTGGAACCCCTTTATAAAAAATCCAGAAATCCCAAAACAGAAAACCAAACTTTTGTTCTTCTTTTTGAATCAAAGAGCTTGGCATTTCCTCTTTTGTTGCTGTTCCTGACTCCAAAATATCTGAAGGCAGCAGCTCAAGTCCCAAATCACGTCCCAAGTTCAAGGTAAGTCTTTCTAACTCTACATCTTTTCACTCAGAACATCATTAAAAATGTAGATATCATAGTATTGATGTTGTCCATATCACTGTGTAAGTAGAAAAACTGTGGATCAGAACTTCCTGATTAAGGCTAGACTCAGGACCAGGATCACAACTTCCATAAACTGTTGTGTTGTTTATCCTTCTGATTTGTTGTTTGCTGAAAACTGAATAAGCTATCATTGTGTTGATTGATATAAGGAAAAAGCTGAAACGTAACACAGAACTTCTGTTCTTCACTCACCACTGTAACGCATAGAACTTCCATGATTTACTCATTATTCTAACACAACACAAAAATTATGAGTTCTCCCTACATGCCAAACATACTAAACTTCTGATGTTTCCACTCGTTGTTCTTTACACACTCAGAGTTCTGATTTTTACATGCTGACAATACACTGAATTTTTGGGGTTTACTCACTGTTTTAGTGTAATACAGAACTTTTGACTTGTGATCCACTGTCTGAATACCACCCAGGACTTTTGTGTTTCCCCTCTAATGTTCATTGCAGGACCCCAGAGTTTACCAACTCAGAACTTCTGATACCCACTGACGTCTCCTACTGAGTCACAACGCTCTTGGCTTCAGAACTTCTGATTCTGTTTATTTTGCTTGTAGCAGCTCGCTGGCCTTATGTCTCATTTAATTTTCCTTTTTATCACTTCCAACATTAAAACTCTTTTCATCATTTTTAATATTAACATAAAAAGACATAAAAATATTTTTCTTTTATTAATTTACTCCTTTTTTCATTAAGACAAAAACATCTTCTAAACAAGTCTTTTTCTTTTTATATTGTACATTTCAATATGGTTGTAATAGTAACTTAGGATTTAATTTTATTTGCAACCCCCATTCATAAATATGTATCCCCATCCCTAAAATATTGTATTAGCGTAGGACTTTACATTTCCGCAATTTATCGCTTTCAAATATAAATGCTAGTAATTAAGGCGTGTATGGCAAGAATAAAACCAATGTTAGAACACCCTAATCAAGATTAAAATGCATGCAATCAAACACCATTCACACATGCACTCTTAGGGTAATCTCACTTGTTGCCTTGGGAAAAATAGTCATGTCCCTCGAACATGGGCGTTTTAGCAAAGACCCTCGATAAAAGATCATAGTCCCTCGATGACCCTCGATGTTGCCTTCGATAAACGATCTAGTCCCTAAAACGACATTGCTAGAACGTCCCATGGGTTGCCTTCTATGACTATACAAACGTCCCAACATCCGTCCCTTCACATCCAACGATGGGGTTTCTTACCAAATCAATGGTAAGATAGCAACATCTAAAGGAGGAGGAAAAGAACATCTAAGACCTTTTGAGTAGGTAGGTTCGCTCTTAGTTACTCACTTGCTCACAACAAAAACATTCTACACACCAACACTCTCACTTTGAAACATTTTCAAAACAACACTTTGTATGCATTCTTATAGAGACGAGAATCAATGCACAGTCACATTTTCAAAATACTTTCAAAACCCACACCACAAACACATTCAAACAAAAGCAAGTGATCTAGCAAGCAACTAAGAGCCCATGGAAAACCAGGGATGAAAAGGGTGCTAATACCTTCCCTTTTCATAACCTACCCTCCGAACTCAAGAAAACATCTCTAAAGGTCTTTCCTGTGCTTTTTCACCTTTCCTTTTTGGATAAAAGAAAAGCCGCTGGCGAGTCTTGCTAAATGGCAACATTTGCAAACACAAACGCAAAACAATCAAAGTCAGTTCTCCCGCCGCATCACAGACCTGGCGACTCTATTGGGGACATTGGAAAAGTGGGGTTACCTTAGGGTTAGATCACATATATTTGCTTACTTTGTTTTGTATGCTTTACATTATAGTTCCCTGTTTGGGCTTGCTTTGATCCTCCACCCGGATCTGGGACACCTCTTTAGGTAAATATAAATAGATTGTGGAAACTGTACGACATAGACCGATATGGTCGAAACAATGGCTATGTTAGTGTGACGCATTTGTGGGTACCGGTATCCCTCGTGGTGAATCAAGGAGAATATGGGGCCGCTGAGTGGCATCGTGAAGCATTTATTGACTTTAGAACCTTAATTGAACAACTTGGCCATTAGGACGTAGTGAGATAACCGATTTCGGTGTAGATCTGAAAATTGGTTGATACTCGATACTACACTCATTGAGGCTGAACTTTTGGGATATCTCGGCTGCAAGAAAAGATTGATTGTGCTGAGACAATGCCTAAGATAAAGGTCAGTGATATTGAGATCCTTTAGAACCCGATCACTATTACTAGGACAGGTTGAGCCAACTAAACTTCAAGAGGGTACTTACCTATAAAACCTCATGCAAGCCTAAAACATAGGGATTGGTTTGCCTTGCGTGTATATACTTGTACATAACATCATAAACATCATGCGCATGCTCACTAATCATTTCAAGGGTTTATAAATTTACCTTTGTTTTTGTTTTGTAGGCCATGAATTCCGCCCAGAGGAACACCATCCGAATCAGCTTTGTAAAGGCACACCCTCAACTTCAAGAGTTAGCCTCAAGAGTGCCCGGGGATTCTCCTTTTACCAATAAATACGGTCGACTCCTGAATTTGGCTACATCCAGTTTCCAAGAAGAAATGATGTGTGTACTGTTCCAATTCTTTGATCCCGTACATCATTGTTTCACCTTCCGAACTATCATTTGGTACCTACACTAGAAGAATTCTCTCTACTCTTAGGGGTGCCCGTGCTTGATCAGATACCATTCACTGGTCTAGAAGGGATTCCAAAACCTGAAGTCCTCGCCGAAGCTTTGCATATGAAGAGATCCGACGTCATAGCCAATTTGGAGACAAGAAGCGGGGTTAAAGGTTTCTTAGCCAAGTTTCTATTGGAAAAGGCTCGTTCACTCTGGGACGACATGGATTTCCAAGCTTTTGAAGACATCCTGGCTCTTCTCATTTATGGTTTGGTTCTGTTCCCCAACTCGGACCAGTTCATAGATATTAACGCTATCAAAGTCTTTCTCTCTCGCAATCCCATACCTACCTTATTGGGAGATGTCTTGCATTGTCTTCACACCCGCACCATGAATAAGAGAGGTACTCGTTTGTGTTGTATTCCCCTACTCGCCAAGTGCTTCACTTCACACCTACCTCAATCTGTATTGAAGAACGAGCGAAGACTGACATGGTCTCAAAGGATGATGTCCCTTGCCCACTCTGATATCCATTGGTGTTCGAGATCCTTGGAAGATGTCTCTATCATTGACCGCTGTGGGGAATTTCCTAACGTCCCTTTGCTTGGTATTAGGGGAGGTATCACCTACAATCTCTGCTTAGCTCTTCAACAGTTTAGGTATGCCTGAAGAGACGGACCTCGTGAGATGCTCATTCAAGGTCTGGTGTTCGACTACGACAAGGAAGACCAAGGTTATTGCCAGAGGTTTACACAAACTTGGAGAATGGTGAACAAGGTATACAGTAGGACTTTGGGATACAAAAACTCTATCCCTCTCGAGCCTTACCTTAGGTGGGTGCGAGCTCGTGCTTAGAGTTTCATGATGCCTTACTCTTCAACCCTCCATGTTATCATAAAGCCTGTTGTTGAAGAAGATGTCTCATACACTGTCCTTCATCCTAAGATGCCTACCTCTCTCGAAGACCTGCAGAAAGCTTGGGTTCAATTGAAGGAAGAACGAGACACCTTTGAAGCCCAGTTTTACGCCAGTGAGAAGAAGGTTCAAGAACTCACCAAGCTGCTTCATGAAGAAAAGAACCTGAACGCCTACATCGCTTCAAAGAGAATGCGTTCAACCTTCTTGTCTTAGGAGTTTTTGTTGTATTTTGTTTCTTTCGTTGTAAGCCCGAAGAGGCATGATGTATTCAAACTTGGATCTAATATAACGTGTATTCCTTTTGATTTAAACAAATTTAAATCTCTAGATTCCTTGAAATCATTTGCATATTGCATTTTCATTCATTATAACATCATACAGGTTTCTTACGACAGGTCTCCTTATCCTTCTACTGTTTATTTCAGTGAGATGGATATTGAACAGACAATGAAAGATCTTTAGGCGCAGAACGTCCAATTTCAACAAATGCTCTTGACTCTGACAAAAGGACAAGAGGAGTTAAAGAATCTACTGGCCAAAGAGAAGAACAAGAAAGCGAAGAAACCAACTGGTATTGTGATCATGGGAAGAAGGTTCAAAGGACAAGCCAGACGGACTTTGGACTTTGCAACATCATCGGGTGAAGGAGATAATCAAGGAGACGGGACCCAGGAAGTGAACAACAACCCAGCATCCAAGGAAGAGGAAGAACCTGACTACTCTAAGGAACAATATCCTCCTGCTGATAACAAATACAAAGAGCTAGAGGATCGTTTGAATGCTATGGAGGTCCAGAGGGTACCCGGACTGGATTTTGAAGAGTTAGGACTTGTCTCAAGGGTTGTCATCCCACAGAAATTCAAGGTCCCCACTTTCACTAAATATGACAGTGTCTCTTGCTCAAAGCTGCATTTAAGGTCATACGTCAGAAAGATTCAACCCCATACGGCTGATAAGAATTTGTGGGTGCATTTATTCCAAGAGAGATTATCAGGAACGCAATTGGATTGGTTCTATCAATTGGAAGGGACCAATATTCGCAATTGGGAAGATTTGGCTGCCGCCTTCTACAAACAGTACCAATATAATGCTGACTTAGCTCCAACTCGGACGCAATTGCAAGGCATGTCTATGAGTGTAGGTGAAGGTTTCAAAACCTATGCTCAGAAGTGGAGGGATCTCGCAGGCAGAGTCCAGCCCCCTCTATCTGATAGAGAATTAGTGGATATGTTCCTAGGCACATTATCAGGTCTATTCTTCAACCACCCGATTGGAAGTTCCTCAGCTGGATTTACTGAACTAATCATGACTGGTGAGCAGGTTGAAGCCGACATAAAAAGTGGAAAAATTCAAAAAGATGCATCCTCGAGCACAATGAAGAAACCCTTCACTGGTAAGAAGGAGGCCAATGCCATTTTTAACCCGAGAGATCAGAGCAGAGCAGGATACCGTCCAACGGTAAGTGCTGTAATAATACCTAGGCCTGCGGCTACCCCACAATGCAACAATCGTCAAAGGGTGGAAAGACCACAAAGGCAGTTCACCCGGTTCAACATGACATTGATAGAGGTTCTACCCCATCTGCTGAGATCTAAGTTGGAAACTTTAAAAGAGGCTCCCAAGAATCCTAATACCTCCTCTCCTCGATACAATTTGAACGCTCGGTGCGCCTATCATTCTGGGAGTCCTGGTCATGACACAAATGACTGTTGAGCTCTAAGAAATAAAGTACAAGATTTGATTGAAGCCAAGGAGATTGAGTTTGACACTCCGGAGAAGGCTAATGTCATAACCGCACCCATGCCTAAGCACAACCACGGAGTCAATGCCATTGATACTGATCTATTCGTAACTTCAGTGGACGAAGTTTCTACTCCTCTTGTGACTGTTAAGAAGAATTTGCTGTTGGCCGGTTTATTTCCGGGTTGTGATGAAGGTTGCCACACATGTTCATTTCTACCTTCTGGTTGCTATTTTCTGAGGTCAGGTGTTCAACGCCTGATGGACGACAAAGAAATTTTGTTTGAGAAAAGTATGGTTCCCGTTGTTCCACCTGAAGACATTGCTATCATAACCATTTCCTCCAGTCCTTCCAAGGCCTCCTCGAGAAGACCTGTTAGGATTACACCCTCTACGAGAATCGCTCCATTGATTATCACGTGTCCTGGTCTTATCCCGTACGCCTCAGATAAAGCTGCCCCTTGGCATTATGGCGTCGATGTTTACTATCATAGCGTTAAGCAAAACTTGAAGACCAAAGAAGTGGATCCCGATGTCGATAACATTGTCGGGACCAACAAGATTACTAGAAGTGGAAGGGTTTTCTCTCCTGAGATCTCCCCAAAGACTGTCACTAAGCCTGCCATTATTTCATCTTCTGCACCCGCAAGTACTTCAGTTACTATTCCTGTCCTTACTCCAGCTGATACCCCTGCCGATAAGTCATCTAGGACTCGAGGCAAAGAAGCTGTAGGTGAGCCTGCCCGAACGGAGGCACCTAAAAAGATTGTTGTGGAAGCCTCTAAACAAGAGATAGAGGAAATTTTGAAAATAATTAAAAAGAGTGACTACAATGTGGTCGAACAGTTGGGGCAGACTCCCTCAAAGATATCCATGTTATCCATGCTGTTGTGTTCCGAGGCCCATGTGAAGGCTTTGATTGCATTCCTCAAAACTGCGCATGTGCCGCAAGAGACTTCAGCTGATCAATTTAAAGATTACGTTGCTAGCTTGACTGTTGACAATGGGCTGGGTTTCTCAGACGCCGACTTGACACCAAAAGGAAGAAAGCATAATGAGGCTTTGCATGTCTCAATCGAATGCAGGGGCACCACTATGGCTCATGTGTTGGTAGATACTAGGTCTTCACTTAATGTTCTGCCGAAGAAGGTGTTTGACCGGTTGGATTGCGAGGGTTTGACTTTAAAGCCTAGTAACATTGTGGTAAGGGCTTTTGATGGGTCGAAGAGAATAATGCATGGGGAGGTGGACATCCCTGTCAAGGTAGGCTCTCAGACTTTCAAATATACTTTTTATGTGATGGACATCAGGACATCATACTCTTGTTTGTTGGGTTGTCCTTGGATCCACGAAGCTGGGGCTGTTACTTCCACACTCCACCAAATGCTGAAATATCCGGTGAAGGGAAAGATTGTCATAGTACGGGGTGAAGAAGAGTACATGGTGAGCCACCACAATTCCTTCCGCTATGTAGAGATGGACGGAGAATTTATAGAGACTCCTTGTCAAAACTTTGAAGAGGTTCCCCAGATTTTGGCGTCAACTGAGACCACTACCAGCACCAAACCTCCTCTGAAGATGGCTTCTCTCAAGGATGCAAGAGTAGCGGTTGAAGAAGGCAGGAATACCAATTGGGGATAGCTCCCTGAATTTATTCACAAAACTGACAAGTTTGGCTTGGGCTTTACTTCAGGAGCTCAGAGGGCTGTTCGACGCGCTCGAGTTGGAAGACCTCCCCTACGCATCAGAAATCGAGGGGTTAATGCTATTGAAGACAGTGAGGAAGACTTTGATATTGACAGTTGGATTTACCCGACTGCCAACGGTGGACCGAGTAACTGGACGGCCAGAGATTTCATACCAGTTTCTTTTATTCCGCAGTAATTGTCTTATTTGTTTTTAAGTTTGTAATGAACAATTTAAACTTTTTAGCCACGTATCTTACCCAAGGCACAATGGTTCTATCTGTGAGGGTTATTATATGTCATCTCATATATCATCAATGAAGCATTGGACATTCTTTGCATACAAATTTTGCACTCTCTATTTTTATTTTCTGTCTTTACTCTATCAATACAACTATGCTCTTACACACACTAACGTATCAAACTGCAAATCCATATCCACTCTGGATCCCATTGATAACAATCCTGCTATTGACAGTTATGACTTCGAAAATCCGATCAACCAAGCCGAGGACGAAGTGGAGGACGATTGTGAGGTACCTGGAGAACTTGCTATACTGCTACAACAGGAAGAGAGGGCTATACAGCCTCATGAAGAGTCGGTTGAGACAATAAACTTGGGCGCAAAGATAGACAGAAAAAAGGTTAAAATAAGTGCAAATCTGGAGCTTAGCGTCAAACAGAGGTTGATATAGATGTTGCATGACTACGTTGAGATCTTTGCCTGGTCCTATGAAGACATGCCTGATTTGGACACTGATATTGTGGTACATTGCCTACCAACTAAAGAAGATTGTCCTCCGATTGAACAGAAGGTCCATCGTATGCGTCTCGAAATGGCAGAGAATATCAAGGCATAGGTCATAAGGCAGTTCGACGCAGGGTTCTTAGCTGTCACTTCTTACCCGCAGTGGGTTGCTAACGTTGTTCTGGTACCTAAGAAGGACGGAAAGGTACATATGTCTGTGGATTACAGAGATCGGAACAGGGCAAGCCCCAAGGATGACTTCCCGCCTCCCCACATTGATGTTCTGGTTGACAACACCGTGCAACACAAAATCTTCTCCTTCATGGATGGTTTCTCTGGCTACAACCAGATCAAGATGGCTCCTGAAGACATGGAGACGATGACCTTCATTACACAATGGGGCACCTTCTGTTACAAGGTGATGCCTTTTGGGTTGAAGAATGTTGGGGAAACCTATCAGCGAGCCATGGTCGCTTTGTTCCATGATATGATTCACCATGAGATTAAGGTTTATGTTGATGACATGATAGCCAAGTCTCAAACCAAAGAGGAACATCTCGATCATCTATAAAAGTTGTTCGACAGGTTGAAAATATACAAGTTGAGGTTGAATCCGACTAAGTGCATCTTCGGGGTAAGGTCCGATAAGCTTCTGGGTTTTATCGTCAGTGACAAAGGTATTTAGGTAGACCCCGCAAAGGTAAAGGCTATACAAGAAATTCCAGCTCCCCGCACAAATAAGGAAGTTAGAGGTTTCCTGGGACGCCTGAATTATATTTCCAGGTTCATTTCACATCTGACTGCTACTTGTGAGCCAATCTTCAAGCTTCTGAAAAAAGATCAAGTGGTAAAGTGGAATGATGAGTGCCATACCGCTTTTGAAAGAATCAAGGAATACCTTCAAGAACCACCAATTCTGATGCCTCCAGTTGAAGAAAGACCTTTGATATTGTACCTGACAGTGCTAGACAATTCGATGGGGTGTGTGCTGGGGAAGCATGACGAGTCTGGTCGAAAAGAGCATGTAATATACTACCTTAGCAAAAAGTTTACCGACTGTGAGACAAGATACTCACTGCTCGAGAAAACTTGCTGCGCTTTGGCATGGGCTGATCGCCGACTGAGACAGTATATGCTGACTCACACTACCTTGTTGATATCAAAGATGGATCCGATCAAGTACATTTTTGAGAAGCCCGCTCTCTCTAGAAGGATAGCAAGGTGGCAAATGATCTTAACTGAATATGACATACAATATATGACCCAGAAAGCAATCAAGGGGAGTGTATTGGCTGATCATTTGGCTCATCAAGCCGTAGATAACTACCAGTCCATGAATTTTGAGTTCCCGAATGAGAACAGTATGCTGGTAACTGACTACGAAGAAACTGGACTGGATGAAGGACCTGAGGAAGGATCCCGATGGTCTATGTATTTTATGGAGCCTCGAACGCACTGGGTAACAGCATTGGCGCTGTAATCATATCTCCCGAAGGCTGTCATACTCCGTTGACTGCCCAATTATGTTTTAACTGCACCAACAATATGGTGGAGTATGAAGCATGTATTATGGGTCTTCAAGCTGCTATCAACCTAAGGATCAAGTTCTTAAGTGTATTCAGGGATTCCGCCTTAGTGATAAGTCATATCAAAGGCGATTAGGATACAAAACATCTGAATCTCATCCCATACAAAGAGCATGTACTGACATTGCTCCCACACTTTAAGGAGGTAACCTTTGAACACTTCCCACGAGAGAAGAATCAATTAGCGGACGCGTTAGCCACCATGTCTTCTATGTTCAAAATCCGGTGGGACAATGAAGCTCCCCGAATCACTATTGAAAGGTTGGATGAACCAGCACACTACTGTGAGATCGATACCGAAGAAGTGGCATACAAACCCTGGTTTCACGAAGTCAAAAGGTTTCTCGAGGCTCAAAAGTATCCCGAAGGGGCATCTGTCAATGATAATAAGTTTCTGAGAAGGTTCGCTGCAAAGTTTTCCTCAGTAATGGAATTCTCTATAAACGCAACCACGACTCTACCTTACTGCAGTGTGTAGACAAGGGAGAAGCAGAGAGGATCATGATAGATCTACATGAAGGTACCTTCGGAACCCATTCCATTGGACACACCATGGCTAAGAAGATCCTATGGGCAGGATACTACTGGTCCACTATGGAAGCCGATTGTTATCAACACTCCCTAACTTGCCATAAGTGCCAAATCTACGCTGACAAGGTGCATGTGCCTCCGGTCCCTTTGAACGTATTAACAGCTCCGTGGCCCTTTGCAATGTGGGGCATCAACATGATTGGAGAGATCAGGACCACCGCTTCTAACGGACATCGCTTCATCCTAGTAGCCATTGATTACTTCACGAAGTGGGTTGAAGCAGCCTCTTTTGCCACAGTAACCAAGAACGTTGTGGCGCGGTTTATCCGACATAATCTGATCTGTCGATATGGTGTGCCAGAGAGAATCATTAATGACAATGGTACGAATCTCAATAACACAATGATCACCGAGCTTTGTAAACAATTCAAGATACAACATCACAACTCTTCTCCCTACCGACCGAAGATGAATGGTGCTGTTGAGGTAGCTAACAAGAACATCAACAAAATTGTACAGAAGATGACGGTGACATATAAAGACTGGCATGAGATGTTACCATTTGCTCTGCATGGGGCAACACCCTACTCTCTGGTATATGGCATGGAGGCAGTCCTACCCATCTAAGTCCAGATACCTTCTCTCAGGATTATGAAGAACGTCAGACGCCAAGAGTATCAAGTCGGGGACTTAGTGATCAAGCGCATCATACTGCCGCAAGGTGATCCCAGGGGCAAATGGACTCCCACATACGAAGGGCCATTTATGGTAAAAAAACGTTTTCTCGGGTGGAGCCATGATTCTAACCACCATGGACGGTGATGATCTTCCTCACCTTATCAATGCGGACATAGTGAAAAGATACTACGCCTAACTAAAAGACCCGCTAGGTTGACTGGCCTAGGAAAAAATAAGGGCTTCCCGGCGAACTAAAAGGGTTCGGGCAAAAGTAAGGGATGAAAATGAAAAAATTTGTACACCCGGCAAGTCGAAAACCTGAAAAGGCGACTTGGGCAAAAAGGGGTATCCCGGTGGACCGAAAACCCGAAAGGGCAATACAGGCAAAAGTTAGGGATTAAAGCGTACCACTATGTCTCATTGGATCATTTGGCGACCAGACTTCGGTATCGACTATCAAGCTCGGACGACACCAACCAATCTGATCAACCTTTGGCCAAGAAATAAAATGATGAGACGCTTGAAGACATAAAGGCAATAACAGAGTTGGAACCCAATGGGGTTGTTTCACATAGCTGTTTTTCTTTCTTTTACACAAATTGTATAAATTCTATCTTTCGGCGGTGTTCTCTTACTAGGACGTCAGCCTCTTTGTACAAAACGCCTATTACAGGCCAACTTCAAAAATCAATACAAGTCATTTTCACAAGAAACTTCAGTTCGTTTTTTATTTTACAAAAAAACATCCATTGATTTATTCTTGATATATGCATTTGAAAATGATTGCCGCTCATAAATGTTTACATAAGAGACAAAAGACAAATACTCGTAATTCCAGAAACAGAGAAAAACAAGAAGTGCCAAACCCTACGGTTACTCTGCCCAGCAGGCACCGGGATAAAGCCAGCTTGGAAACATAATTGTTGGTACGTACACTCCACACAGAGTAAAAGTATCCGAAGGCATTGATGTCAGCTTTCCCGAAACAGGGCATAACTATCCCCAGTCGAGGTTCGTAATCGCAGGCGAGTCAACAATTTTCATCTCCCCAAGCAGGGTCTTTTCCTCTGAGTATGAAAGCTCAGTCTCCAACAGAGCTCAACATCTCCAGCAATGAAATTTCATCCCCAGCTGAGTTTTTTCCTCTATGTCAGCAGGTCTACCAATGGAGTATCTCTTCCTCTAAGTTGGTCGCCGCAGAGTTATCCTCCGGCATCTCGTCTCGACAGGATTTGTATTCTCCAGCAATAGTCAGGGATTTATTTTCCCAGACTCGGATGTGTCACAACTAGCATCTCGTGTTCATACATCATGATATACGCACACATACCACACACAACATAATCTCATTTATTTTGGGAACATCATCTCACAATGCATCTCATGCATCACATATGATTAACCCTGTTTCCTTTTCAGGAAAGACAACTATCACCAACAATTCCAGCAATTATACATGTCATACCTGCACACATCTAATGGAAACTCAGTTCCCGAAATCAAACGGGTCAACTAATCTACATGATCAAGCAAAGTAACCCTACTACCCAGGTTCCTTCCCACAAGCCCTACTATCTAGGCTTTCTTTTCGAAGTAACCCTACTACCCAGGTTCCTTCCCACAAGCCCTACTAGCGAGGCTTTCTTTTCGAAGTAACCCTACTACCCAGGTTCCTTCCCACAAGCCCTATTATCCAGGCTTTCATTTTGAAGTAACCCTACTATCCAGGCTTTCATTTCGAAGTAACCCTACTACCCAGGTTCCTTCCCACAAGCCCTACTATCCAGGATTTTATTTCTAAGTAACCCTACTACCCAGGTTCCTTCCCACAAGCCCTACTATCCAGGCTTTCATTTCGAAGTAACCCTACTACCCACGTTCCTCCCCACAAGCCCTACTATCCAGGCTTTCATTTCGAAGTAACCCTACTACCCAGGTTCCTTCCCACAAGCCGTACTATCCTGGCTTTCACTTCGAAGTAACCCTACTATCCAGGTCCCTTCTCCCTTATCTCCAGACAACAGTTTACAACACTGTAAGGCCTGGACTCAACCAGATACGGTCGATTTCACATTTACCCAGCGAGTCGCTGTACATCCTGGACCCTGACCAGGTATACGTTCCACTTTCACCTCCTTAGTCAGGAGATAATTCCCCAGTATAGTAATAGAAAATTGAAGCTCCTAGACTTTACTCCCCCGTGCATAAGTCAACATTCCCCGACAAAATTCACCCCTCGACAGCAGGTACAGGAATTCTCACCCAAAAATCCCTTATGCAACCAATCTTTTCTGGATGGCATCTTTAAGCCCATCTCCTATGATTTCCCGTCGCCTTCCAAATGGAATCTGTAAGCCCATTCCCGACATCACCAATCAGTAATCCTGCATGCGAGTGCAAATTTCTGGGCACTCTAGTGTTCAGTCATCTTCCACCATCAGATCACGAAAGGCAGACCAGTCAATCTAAATCCTTAGGTTTAAGAAGATTGAACAGGGGCAACAATTGTACCTCAAAATTTTCCCTCTCATTTCTCAAAGGATCAACTTTTACCCTCAGGTTTTCTTCCATCTAATTGCAAATCTTAAATTACAAATTTTCCAATAAAGTCATCCACGAGGGCAAAATGGTCATTTGCACACCAAAGGAGCCAAACTATGACTTTTGAATCAAAAATCAAGTTCCAAGAATCATATTTCATTAAGGCATGAAATTGGTTCATCAAAAATCAAAAGTCAGAAGTTACTTTGAAAATCAAATTTTCTAAAAATTTAGAAAATTTTCTAAGTTTCTAGAGAATATGATGCTTCATAACTTCTGAGCCAGCCTCTATGCAAGTGCAGTCAGAAGTTTCAGACACGGTTCAGAACATGACGCTTCAATCAGAACATGCAGAAGCGATGCTCTTTGGTCAGAACATGATGCTTCAGTCAGAACATGATTCTTCAGTATATGGAGGCTATGTTCAACGCTCCGGTCAAAAGATGCCCCTTCACCATTTGGAGGTTACGTTTCTGGTCTTCTGTGATCAGAACATCACCAAATCCCAAAACCTCGTTTAAATAGCCTGTTGTCCTACTACATTATAGTCCTGCAATCAGCTGCTGACCCAGTCGACGCCTGCACTTCCTCAAGCCCCATATTTGAATCAAATCAGCATACGAAAACTGTGATTAAAAAGCATTGGAACAGTATACCAAAAGGGTTTAAATCCCATTCCCCCCCCCACCCCCCAAAAAAATCAAAACAAATCCACCTATAAATAAGATGCACCATCACACGTTCAAGGGGCTGGCTGGCTTTTGGAGAGAGAATCGTCATAAAAGGAGAGAAAAGAAATCTGTGGAACCCCTTTACAAAAAATCCAGAAATCCCAAAACAGAAAACCAAACTTTTGTTCTTCTTTTTGAAACAAAGAGCTTGGCATTTCCTCTTTCGTTGCTCTTGCTGACTTCAGAATATCTAAAGGCAGCAACTCAAGTCACAAATCATGTTCCAAGTTCAAGGTAAGTCTTTCTGACTCTACATCTTTTCACTCAGAACATCATTAAACATGTAGATATCATAGAATTGATGTTGTCCATATCACTGTGTAAGTAGAAAAACTGTGGATCAGAACTTCCTGATTAAGGCTAGACACAGGACCAGGATCAGAACTTCCATAAACTGTTGTGTTGTTTATCCTTCTGATTTGCTGTTTGCTAAAAACTGAATAAGCTATCATTGTGCTGATTGATATAAGGAAAGAGCTGAAACATAACACAGAACTTTTGTTCTTCACTCACCACTCTAACGCATAGAATTTACATGATTTACTCACTATTCTAACACAACACAAAACTTCTGAGTTCTCCCTACATGTCAAACATACTAAACTTCTGATGTTTCCACTTGCAAATTTTTACACACTCTGACTTTCTGATTTTTACATGCTGACAATACACTGAATTTATGGGGTTTAATCACTATTTTAGTGTAATATAGAACTTCTGACTTGTGATCCACTGTCTGAATACCACCTAGGAATTTTGTTTCCCCCTCTAATGTTCATTGCATGACCCCAGAGTTTACCAACTCAGAACTTCTGATACCCACTAACGTCTCTTGCTGAGTCACAACGCTCTTGGCTTCAGAACTTCTGATTCCGTTTGTTTTTCTTGTAGCAGCTCGCTGGCCTTATATCTCATTTAATTTTCCTTTTTATCACTTCCAACATTAAAACTCTTTTCATCATTTTTAATATTAACATAAAAAGACATAAAAATATTTTTCTTTTATTAAGTTACTCCTTTTTTCATTAAGACAAAAACATCTTCTAAACAAGTCTTTTTCTTTTTATATTGTACATTTCAATATGTTTGTAATAGTAACTTAGGATTTAATTTTATTTGCAACCCCCATTCATAAATATGTATCCCCATCCCTAAAATATTGTAATAGCGTAGGACTTTACATTTCCGCAATTTATCGCTTTCAAATATAAATGCTAGTAATTGAGGCGTGTATGGCAAGAATAAAACCAATGTTAGAACACCCTAATCAAGATTAAAATGCATGCAATCAAACACCATTCACACATGCACTCTTAGGGTAATCTCACTTGTTGCCTCGGGAAAAATAGTCATGTCCCTCGAACATGGGCGTTTTAGGAAAGACCCTCGATAAAAGATCGTAGTCCCTCGATGACCCTCGATATTTCCTTTGGTAAACGATCTAGTCCCTAAAACGACATTGCTAGAACGTCCCATGGCTTGCCTTCTATGACTATACAAACGTCCCAATATCCGTCCCTTCACATCCAACGATGGGGTTTCTTACCAAATCAATAGTAAGATAGCAACATCTAAAGGAGGAGGAAAAGAACATCTAAGACCTTTTGAGTAGGTAGGTTCGCTCTTAGTTACTCGCTTGCTCATAACAAAAACATTCTACACACCAACACTCTCACTTTGAAACATTTTCAAAACAACACTTTGTACGCGTTCTTATGAGAGACGAGAATAATTGCATAGTCACATTTTCAAAATGATTTCAAAACCCACACCACAAACACATTCAAACAAAAGCAAGTGATCTAGCAAGCAACTAAGAGCCCATGGAAAACCATGGATGAAAAGGGTGCTAATACCTTCCCTTTTCATAACCTACCCCCCGAACTTAAGAAAACATCTCTAAAGGTCTTTTCTATGCTTTTTCACCTTTCCTTATTGGATAAAAGAAAAGTCGGTGGCGACTCTAGCTAAACCGCAACATTTTCGAACACAAACGCAAAATAATCAAAGTCAGTTCTCCCGCCGCATCACACATATCTTGCTCATTTTTTGAGATTTTTGAGTGACTTTAAATCCATGATTTTCTTTAAAGATTACTTGACAAGCTCTCTTCATAAGTCTAAGGCTAAATTTTCATGGAAGATCATTAAAAGTTGAGAAACATTACAAGCCTCCTTGAAGTGCCTTTGAATTTTAGGGTTTGACTTCAAATAATCATAACTTCCTCAATTTTTATCTCCTTGAGCCCATTATTTTTCCATAATAATCTTTGGGATGTTTGCTACAACTTTGTTTTTATGTGGAAGACTTGAGAATGCTTGGAAAGTAGTTGAAGAATTGAAAAGATTATAGGTCTTTTGTGATTTTCCCCAAATTTGTTGATCATCTTTCAAAGACCATAACTCTTTCAATTTTTATAATTTTAAAGTGATCTAAAATAAAAAATTCAATTCAGGAGGTCAACTTCATGTCATGTTCATATATTAAGACCAAATTTTAAGTGAGAAGTCATTTAAATTTGAAGAACATTATAGGTAATTTAAAAGTTCAACACTTAGAATTTTTCTCAGTACAAAACATACATGTGTTTTTCACAAATTGAATTGGACATAAATTTATGCTCAAGTATCCAAATGATGTCTTTCTTGGCATATTGTAAATATTGTGACCTTGTCTTTTAAATACTCCAAGAATCATGTGATAAAGCCTCTTGAGTTGGGTGCACCATGGATTCAATGTTGGCACCTTGAAACTGATTTTGTCAAAACAATCAGATTGCAAATTGGTTAATGTGACCTTTAATCACAAAATTGTTGTGCATTTTTACTTCTAATCATGCTTAATAATCTTCCAGAAGTTAGTAGCACCTCAAAACACAAGCTTTGGCTGGGTTTTGGGCAAATATGAGTCACACTTTTCATGCTTGCAACTTCACACGAATTCTCTGAAAATATCATCATATCACACGCTTGAGCATCCTATTTGCTTCCCTATAAATACAGGATGATATCTCACTCATTTGACATACTTTAGAGAGTCAAAGAACCCCTGTTGAACTACCTACATAACTCATAATTGTGCAACTTCGAATTCAATTCTAAAGCATCTTTTGATCTAATTTCTTTGCTGATTCTTCACCCTTGAACTTCACTGAAGCTAACAGAAGAAGAACCAAGCCTTGAGGTATCCTGAATCGTGCTAGCCAAGTCAAGTTTCAGAGCTCTGAATTTGAACTTCAACAGGTAGACTCCTCCATCAGTTCTCTCCAAACTTGTTGCTATAATGTAGCTCTCGTCACTCTAATACTGATTGCATCATTAGTTTTTAACTTGAAGTGAGTTTTAATCATGAATTTTCAAATCCCTTTCCAATTTTTTTCTTCTAATTTTCTTCAAATCGACTGGACTACAACTTATATAAAATTTTCACTAG
Source organism: Vicia faba (assembly GCA_948472305.1). Taxonomy (NCBI): domain Eukaryota; kingdom Viridiplantae; phylum Streptophyta; class Magnoliopsida; order Fabales; family Fabaceae; genus Vicia; species Vicia faba. The sequence goes on from OX451738.1 coordinate 1,092,681,236, forward strand.
GGTACCATTGGAATCGTCTTGAAGAGACGAAGTGAATGACATTGGTATGAGCTTCTAATTTTACAGTTCACGGAACCTGTAACTCGTGCGTGGCCGAAGGTTGAAGATGACCAACGTGTCATCTCTCAACCAATGACATGGTGCCACACATTTTTTTCAAAAATATTTTTAAATAAATGATCCAGTGGTTTATTCACTAATGTCCATATCATGCACAATGCGCCAAATCCCTTGGATTTGATTATTAACGTCATTTGACATTGATCCAATGGTCTACATATTTTTGGTTTTGTTTTTATTTTCTGATTTTATATTTTAATTGTTTTAAACTTCAAAAATTCATAAAAAATTCATTCCAACTTCTAAAATTCTAAAAAAAAATTCAAAAATACTTTTGAATTTTCTCTTTCTGATTCTTATTTCTTCACAATTTTATTTTATGATTTGGTATTTTTTATGATTTTTCACTTTATTTGAATTATTTTAATTGTTTAAAAATACTTTTCTTGATTTTTAAATTCTGGAAAAAATATGGAAGGATCCAATGACCTCTTGACAAATATTGGTGACTTCATTTTATTTTTATTTATGATTTTACTAGTTTTCACAAATTTTGGTTTGTTTTGCTTATTTCTTTAAATTTTAAAAATAGTTTCTGACTTTAAAAATTCTAAAAAAATTTGTCAACACTTATGGACTCATGTTTGACCTCTGACTATTTTTTTTAGGATTTTCCGTGTCCCTATTCAAAAAATGATCATTCGTGGCCCAAATCTATGCTTGCAAGCCCAAGTATGTTTAATTTGAAACCTTTGATTCAATAACCTTGAGTTTCATTGTTAGGAGGCTTTGATTTTATCAATTCTCTAATGAACTTTCATGAATTTTGGTCTTAGTGAATCTTTTAAACATCATTGATCATATATTCTTGCCTTGAGTACTTGAAATGAATGATATACTTGATAAAAAACAAATGAAACTTGTTGATGAGAAGCTTTGATTTTATCAATCTACTAATGAGTTTTCAAATGCAATTTTCAAGATGGTCATTCAACTAACCTCTAACTTCTAATTCACTAATAATTGACTTTACTTATGCTTTTACTTTATGCCCTTTATTTTATGCCTTTAATTTCATGCACCATTTACTTTAGCATTTACGTTTCATGCTATTTTCATCTTTGATCACTTGCAAATTTATCTTTATGTCATTTTATCCTTGCTTATTTGAGCATTTATCTTTATGATTTTTCATTTTATTTTGTTCACTTCAGCTTTCTTTTATTTTGTAAGACACTTAATAACCAACTTGAACATTAAAAAACTTTAATGTTACTTGGACTATTTGGTTACTATCCTTGGCATTATAGAGTTGTGGACCTCTTGGACTTAGGAAGAAATGTCTTGATACCCTTGGGACCTTGTGACTCTGTTGTTATTTTGTCTGAATTTCTTGAGGTTTACTACAAGACATTGGGTTGATTTTCTTTGTGTGCAGGTTATTCTGATTACGTGCTTTGTATATGATTTGAAATTCCTCTATATACAACTGTTACTCTGCCCAATTTTTATGAAGACTTAATTTCTCTGAAGCTTGGTATTCCTAAGAGGCTTAGTATTTTTTCTTGCTTGGTTTCAATCCAAAGGATGGGAATTCTACATCGACTCTTGATGTCAAGTGTTGGCTTCTTATTGGTTAGATCGTTCTTTTCCTTAGCTTTTACCTTATGCTTTAGGATAGTCCCTTCATCTCCTCCCATCTTCTTTAATTTCAAAAATCTTCTCCTTTTCAAAACTCCTCTTGTTTTCTAACTTGAACTGCTTTCACAATAAACTTGGACTTAGGTCCATGCATTTTCAAAAATCTTTTCTTAATTAAACTTTAATAAATTTAACCATACTTTGACATCTTACTCAAGACTAAAAGTCAATTAACCTCATTCAAACCATTTTTACACTTTGGTCTTTTTACTTTAAAACTTTTTCTCAAAAGATTAGACTCTGGTTGATTCTTGTAGTGATGCAGCTACTATACTTCTACGATATTTAGTGAAGTAAGATATTTTCTACTTGGGTGTTGAGTGAGGCTTTGTTGATTTTAAAATCCAAGGTATATCTTCCATTTTGAGATGATACAAATTCTCTTTTTTCATAATCGTGGGTAGTAAGTATGGTTTCCACTCGAATATGACGATTATGTCCCTTCTCTTAAAATTAATCATTACACTTGTGTTTAAAATTTTTTTAGGTGAACTACGAGTACCCTGCTCCCCAATTACACGAAAGGTGGTACACAGGTGTTGTACCCCAAAATTTGCCCTCCCTTTTCCACAAGAAATCACAACCTCAGAGTTTTCTCTGATTTTTCAGATTAGCTCAAGAATTGATCAAGTAGACTTTTCTTTGACAACAAGTCCAGAATTAGGGTTTCCACTGATTGTGTTGAGATTGGCTCAGGAATTGATCAAACAAACTTTTCTTTGACAACAAAACTGGAATTAGGGTTTTCGCTCGTATTTCTCAGAAGGAATTGAATCCACAGTAATTCAGTTGACTGTTACATTATTTTTACGCTTGTTCAAGATTACTGGTTGTTTCTCAAAACCTAAATATCTGGGATAGGAGCTGAGGCTTTTGTTTGAAACTTTGAGGCATTGGTTTAATCAAGTGGAGTGAAATGTTTATGGAATGCTTGTTTGTTTAACTGTACAACACATATGTTAATTGGAATACCAGGCGTATTGTGATTAATGCAAGGTCGCGAGACGGCAAAGTTTGTTGATTATTTATTTCATCTGGATTAAAGTTATTGGGATACATTTCCAGTTATTTTAATTTAAGAGTCTTAAATAATTAAATAGATGTGATACGGTGGGAGAACTGACTTGTGTTTTGCGTTTGTATTCGCACTTGTTCGGTTTAGCAAGAGTCGCCACTGACTTTTTATTTTATCCTAAGGAAAGGTTAAAAAGCACAGGAAAAACCTTTGAGATGTTTTCTTGGGTTCGGGGAGTAGATTATAGAAAGGGAAGGTATTAGCACCCTTTCTATCCATGGTTATCCATGGGCTCTTAGTTACTTGCTTAGATCACTTGCCTTTGCTTTTCAATTGTTTGAAATGGTGCTTCGTGTGTATGGTTTTGAAAATGTTTTGAAAAAGATGCCTTGTCTAGGCAACCATTGTAACGATTCTTGTTTGAATGTTTTACAAAGGTGTTTGTCTTTTTGAAAAGATGTTTCAATGTTTTTTGAGAGTTTGTTTTGAAATTGTGTGGAAATGTGTGTTTTGAAAAACGACAAGGATTGTTTTGCAAGTTTGGCCAAGTAACCAAGAGCTATCTACCCTAAATTTCTCAAAGATCTTTCTCATGTTTTAACCCTTTTAATAGTGTTGTTTCACCATTGTATTTGGTGAACAACCTTGTGTTAGGATGTTAACGGGACGGGCGCGGGTCATCGTATAGACCATGAAGGCAATGGTGTCAAGTATCTTTGGCAATTTTTCTTAAGGGACTTGATCATTTTTAGGCAACTTGAGATAGCATCATCGAGGGACTATGATCATTTGATTTGTTTTTGTTTTGCCAAAGAAACTCAACATGCAAACATGGCCCATTTTTGAAGGCAACAAGCGGGATTATCCTAGAGGTGCAAGTGTGTATTCTGTTGTCCATTTTCATGCTTTTGTCTTGTGTTAGGTTATCTAGCGGTTAATTTTGAATCTTCGCATACAAACCCTAATTACTATACAGTATATGGAAAGCGATAAATTGCGGGAATTTAAAGTCTAAGCTATTACAAATAAGTATCCGGGGATGGGGGTACAAATGTTTACAAATGGGGATGAGTCTTATCAGGATAGTAGTGTCCAAATATTATTTACAACCAAATCGAACCATCGCATTCTCAATGTAAAAATATAGCAAAGTATAAGGATAAAAGAGAATCAAAAGTATTGTAAAATGCATATGATTATTTACAAGTGAGTAAAAATGTTAACCTAATGTATTAAGTAAGTATTTTATTATTTTTTGTGTTTTTGTTAATTATATATAAACAAAAGTTTTAGTGAAAAGAAAATTTTAACTTAATAAAAAAATCTATTGTTTATGTATTTGTTAATGTTTTTAGAAATTTATATAAAAAGATTTATTAAACAAAAAAATTTTTAAGACAAAAAATCTATTAACCTAATAAATCTAATATTTACATATTTTAAGTGTAATAAAAAGTATTGTTAAAATAAATATGAAAAATTAATACATTATCTATTTAACAAGAAAAATCAGGAATTAAGTTATAAAAAAAATAAAATAAAATAAAAAATAAAGTGATTTGTAAACCTAAATAAAATAAGTTAGATGGGCTAAAAGGAAAAGGGTTGGCCCAAAACAAAATTTGAAGGAGAATCAGAGGGGGGGGGGGGGGGGGGGTACGCACGCTGAAAACATTGGGCTTTAGGGATTTGTCAAAGGGGCAGGCCCAACTACGCGCTCACAATTTTGTTTAGGGTTTGAGTTTGTTTGTCCAGAACAAGGGTTTGTGTCTTTGGAACGAACGGTGCCGCTTCTCATCTTCCTCAACGCCTCTTCATCCTTTCTCAAACCAGCCACTGATGTTCTCTATGCTTTAGGCCACCATACGTAATGCCTCCATCTCCTCTCTCCACAGTTGCTCAGGGCGATAGAAAGAAAAAGGTAACGATTCATGTTTTTAGGGTTTTCGGATTCTTATCTCTTGCATGTTATTAACCTTTTATATGTTCTGATCTTCTGTTATTTGGGCTTATGTGAGGCGTAAAAAGGGAAGAATGGACAATACCTTTAGGTTCTTGTTTCTGAGAGGAGGCGGAGGAGTGGACGGTGATGCTTCTCAGGCGGCCAAGGCGGAGGGAACACGATGATGGTGGCTTCCTGGTACTTGTATCTTGTTCTGTTTGGTTTTATGATGAATGTTGTAATCTGAAAACCCTAGGGCATCTGCTTCTGAAACTTCTTTTCTTCTTCTGATTGCTTGCCTCTGAATATTTGTATGCTTAGATTCAGAGATGCTTGGATTTGTTTAGCCTATGATTGACATGTTCTGAGGCGTTTTGTTGGCTATTATTTCACTTATGACTTCTTCTTTTCTCTTGGCTTGATTCTCGATGATGAGCTTTTGCTCTGAGAGTATGTTTGGATATGTGTTTTTTTTTTCTTCTGAGTTGCTAGCTTCAGTGTCTTTGCTTCTGAGTTGCTTGCTTCAGGGTTTGATGATGTTGTTGTTGCCTTATTCTGAGAATGTCTTTTTGGATATTGTGGATTGGGTTTCTATTTTGGCCTATGATGAACCTTAGTTCTGAGGCGTTTTGGCTTGAATGCTATGCAGTTCGACAGGTTTTTTAGGCTTGTGGGCTTGCTTCTTTGAGGCAAGCTTGTTTGTTTGAAACTAGCAGTTTGACAGGCTTGAGGATGAAAAAGCTTTTAGGCTTGCTTCTGTTATGCAGGCTTTGAAAATGAACAAGCTTTTAGGCTTGTTGTTCAGGCAGGCATGAGGTGCTATACAGGCTTGGACCCTGAGTTTGTTCAGGTTTATTGTTTGTGTAATTTTTGAGAGGCTTCAAGGCTGGTTTGGATACAGATTTGTTTGTGGGTATGCAGGTTACTGAGTTGTTCTAAGGTTTATGCAGGTTTGAGATTTTGCTTGCTTGTGTTTGACAGGCTTGGAGGGTTTATGCAGATTTGAGCTTTTGCTTTCTTGTGTTTGACAGGCTTGGAGGTTACAGGCTTGTTGCTCCTGTAACAGTTTTGTAGGTTTGGAGGCAGTTTTGTTGGTAACAGGCAGGCTGTTGTTTGCTTGGCTTTTACAATGTTACAGTTTGTGGTATATTTTTTTCTATGTGGTGTTCTGCCCCCTTTTTTACAGTGTTCTGATTTGTTATATTTATCTCTAAGCATGCCTGAAAAACTGTAAGCCTCTACTTCCCTCTCTCTTTTCTCTCTCTCCAGAAAAGTATATTTAATTACTTAAACTGTTCTTTTTTCTGAAAAGGTGTGGCTTGAAAATGATGAAGATTTTGAAATATTGCTTGCATTTTTTCTTTCCTCTGCATACTTACAGATTTTCTGCATTGCTTTTGCTAGCTTGTAGGCAGATCTGTTGACATCTCTTGGACAGTTTGACAGCTTCTTTGTTATTTAGTTTGCTTAGTTTGAAACTTGTTTGTTCAATTTGAACTTTGCAACTTGTTTGTTTCAGTTTGGACTTTGCAACTTGTTTTGGCATTTTCAGTAGCTTGTCCCTTTTCATGTAGCTTTGTGCATTTTGTTTAATTGATTCATATGCTTGTAAAATAATTTTTCTTTACTCTTTGTGAACCAAGAAGAGAGTCTTCTTGTGATTTGCAAAGAGGATGAGAAAAATATGATGAAAATCAAAACAATCTGATTCCGGCCAACCACCTTTAATGATGAGTTTTTTGATTAACTGTCTGAAAATGCCTTTAATTCATCTGTACTGACTTCTTTCTTCTCTTTTTGCAGGTAAATATCAGTTGAGCAAAGGATGCAACAGTAGAAGATGAAGACCTAAAGAAACTTAGGATATAGTTTTATTTTATTTTAATCATTTGTAATAAACATTATTATAAATACTGTAAATAAAATTACTGTATTTAAATAACACTTGTACCAATAATTAAAAATAAATAAAAGTCTTTTTGTCAGATAATTCTCTGTTTCACTGTCTATTTAATTATTTAAGTTTCTTGAATTAAAATAACTGGAAGTATATCCCAATTATTCTAACTTAGAAATTATAAATAATCAATAAACGTCCGGCGTTCCAAATAACCAAAAGCATTGCACAGATAAACAAGCAAACGTCCATACGCTTTTCACTTCACTGATTAAACCAACATTTCAAACTCGCAATCAGAAGCCTCAGCTTCCATCCCAGATGTTTAGACTTTGAGAAACAAACAGGAATCTTGAACAAGCATCAAAACAGTGTGACAGTCAATTTAGACACTGTGGATTCAAATTCTTCTGAGAATGCGCGTGCAAACCCTAATTCTGGATTTATTGTCAAAGAAACGTCCGCCTGATCAAACCCTGAGCCAAACTCAACCAAATCAATAGAAACCCTAATAATCTGCTTGGACTGATTCAAAAGTTAATGGAAATCCAAATTTTGTTTAACTGATAAGAAAAGTCTGTTTGACCGATTCTTGAGCCAATCTGAAAAATCAGGAAAAGCCCGAAGCTGTGATTTCTTGTGAAAAAGAGAGAGGGCAAATTTTGGGGTACAACAATAGACAATACAAGGAAAGAATGAAATATTTGACAGTAGAAAATTCTTATTTGACAAAGACTTTTTTTATTTATTTATTTTATTTCAAATGTTGTTACAAATTTAATTCGAATATTGTAAATTTACAATTTACAGTGTTTACAATAATATTTATTACAATAAATGAAAATAAAATAAAATAAATCTAAAGCCTAAATATCTTGAAATCTTTTACCTTTACTGCGTCCTCCATTATTCAACTGTTACTTACCTGCAAAAGACGGAAAGAAGTTAGTATAAGAATTTTCAAGTAGAAGCAGATAAATAAAAAAATCATCATTAAAGCTTGTTGGCCGGAATCAGAATGCTATTGGATTCATCATGTTTTTACTTGTTCTCTTTGCAAATCACAAGAAGATTTCTCTTCTTGGTTCACAAAGAGAAAAGTAAAAATAATTTGCAAAACATATAATTAATTCAAAATGCAAAGATATAAGGCAGCAAGGCAAAGCAAACTGAATTCCAAACTTCATTAGTCAACTAAGTCAGCATGAGCAAGCATGACAAGCTAACTACAAATGCAAACTAAATGTCAAACCAAGTTGCAAAGCTGTCAAAGTACACAAAGCTGTCCAAGAAAGTACAATGCAGGAAATATGGAAACAAGTACAACAATGCAGGAGATAAACCAAGTTACAAGCAAGCAGGCTTGTCAATTTCATCATCATTTTCTGGCCTAACAAGCTTTTTAGAATAAAATATATTAAGTAAGAAAGTGATTTTATGGAGAGAGAAAGAGAGTGAAGTGGGGGGTTTGCAGTTTTGGCAGGCTGTAAAAGGCAGTAAGAGGAACAAAAGAAAAGATATAACCGTATAACAGTCCAGCACAAGAGGAGATAGAGCAAAAACTGCTAAAACCTCCCAAAAACACAACAGACCAGCAAGCCTGCCTCCAACTGAACCTGCATAACCTGAAGCCTACTTCCAACAACACAAAATACCAGAAGCAAGCAAAACTATGAGCAAACCTGCATAACCTTCAGGCCTGCCTCACAAAACAACAAAACCTGTAAAAACTAAAACACTCAGCTAAACCTGTTAAAACAACAAGCCTGCATAAAGTCCAAACAAAAACTCATCAGCCTGCATACCAAAGTTAAAAAACCTGCATAATCTCCAAAACTCCAAACTTACAAGCAAAATAACCACAAAACAGAACAAAGGCAAAAGCTTGAAAAACTCAAGCAGGCCTGCCTCACAAAACAGCAAGCCTGCCTTCTCAACACAACCAAACTGCAAGCTAAAACTTTGAAACTGAAGCCTGCCTTTCCAAAACACTAAAAAGGTTACAAAACCTGCTTGCTCAGCTTACCAGCCTGCAAAAATTGCCCCTCAACACCACCAACTTATTATCAAAGTAAACCAAATAAATTGGTTCACCAATTAACAAGACTATATTGTAAAACCAAATCAACAACAAACAATCTCAGAATAACACCATCATCAAATAATCAGGGTCCACAAAGAGGAAGAGTTTAGAAGCAATTGAAAATGGTTTCAGAACTGCTTCATCATTAACCTCAGTAGCCAAAAGAGAGGAAGAGTTTAGAAGCAAGCAAATCTCAGAACCATTTCATCATCAAACATCACATAACCAACAAGGAGAAAAGAAGAAGATCTACAAAAAAAAAAGCAAGCAGTTTTCAGAAACTAAAGCTCATCATCAAACAACGTAAAGATACAAAATACCAGCAAGCGATCATCACGCTCATCCCTCCGCCCTGGCCACCAAAGAGCGCCACCGGTCCCACACCTCTCTCTCTTCTTCTGTTTTCAACCCATAAAAACGCCAAAGATATAGTTTTTTTTCTCAAACTTTCACTGTAGCTCACACACAAAACATCAAAGATTAAACATTACAAAATGATAAACATGCAAGAACCAAATGTTGAAACTGTAAAAAAACTAAACAAGACAAAACTCGTACCGTTCGAGCTCAGCCAACGTGGACCATCGTGAAGACGAGAGAGAGGGGAGGCACGCTCCGGTGGCTGAGGCAGCAGAGGAGGAATCATTTTGTTCATGGCTGAGAAACGAGGAAGAGAGACGAAGAAGATGAGAGGAGGCGCCGCTGTAACTTAAACCGAAAACCCTAAAATTTGTTCAATAGTCATCATGGGCCTTCGCCCAAACAAAACCCCTAAGCCTAATGCTTCTTACTAACACGCACCCCCCTCCTTTTCCTCTCTTCTGGCCATTTTGTTCTTCTTTTGGGCCATCCAAAAACATTCTTAAGCCCACTTTTTTTTTTAACTCTTTTCTTTCTTTAAACTAATACTTTTTTTTATCACTTTATTTTCATTTTTATAATCTAATTCTTTTTCTCTTTTGTTAAATAGAAATATATTAAATTTTTGTATAAAATTTTCTTAATAGTTTTTCTTAAATATTTATTACATTTAATAACACAAAAGTACATAAATAACAAAACTTTAACTTAAATAATTTTTCTTTTCTTTAAAAAACTCTTTATTTACCTAATCAATAAAAAACACAAATAATAATAAATACTTAATCTTTCTTAGGTTAAAATTTTTATTTGATCATTTGTAAATAAATACACGCATCTCATATTTCTTTGATTTTTATTATCTTATACTTTGTTATAATTTTACATTGAAAATGCGACAGTTCGATTTGGTTGTAATATATATACTTGGACATTATTATTCTGATAAGACTCATCCCCATTTCTAAACATTTGTACCCCCATCCCCAGATACTTATTTGTAATAATTTAGACTTTAAATTCCCGCAATTTATTGCTTTCAATATACTGTATAGTAATTAGGGTTTGTATGCGAAGATTCAAAATCAATCGCTAGATGACCTAATACAAGATAAATGCATGAAAATCAATACACAATTCATACTTGCACCACTAGGGTAACCTCGCTTGTTTCCTCGGAAAATGCAATCATGTCCTTCGAGTATGAGACACTCTAGAAAATGCCCCTTTGATAAACAAAGATCGTATTCCCTCGATGACCCTCGATGTTCCTTTCGATAAAACGATCTCGTCCCTTACAAAATTGCTAGAGCGTCTCACAAGTTGCCTTCAATGATTGTATACGATGACCCGCGCCTGTCCCGTTTAACATCCTAACGCAAGGTTGTTCACCAAATACAATGGTGAAACAACACTGTTAAAAGGGTTAAAAACATAAGAAAGATCTTTGAGTAAAATAGGGTAGACAACTCTTAGTTACTTGATCAAATAACTTGCAAAACATCCTTGCCATTTTCAAACACACTTCACAACAGAACTTCAAAACAATTTCAAAACTACTTTCAAAACATTGAAATATCTTTTCAAAAAGACACACACCTTTGTATATATTCAAACAAGAATCATTACAAAAGTTGCCTAGACAAGGCATATTTTTCAAAACATTTTCAAAACCACACACACAAAGCACCATTTCAAACAATTGAAAAGCAAAGGCAAGTGATCTAAAACATGTAACTAAGAGCCCATGGATAACCATGGATAGAAAGGGTGCTAATACCTTCCCTTTCTATAATCTACCCCCCGAACCCAAGAAAACATCTCGAAGGTCTTTCCTGTGCTTTTTGACCTTTCCTTTGGATAAAATAAAAAGTCGGTGGCGACTCTTGCTAAACCGCACAAGTGCGAAAACAAACGCAAGATCCCAAGTCAGTTCTCCCACCGTATCACAGAACTGGCGACTCTGTTGGGGTGATTTATAAAAATGGGGTTACCTTAGGGTTTTAGATCACCTTTACATGCTTACCTTGATTGCTTTGATTGCTTTACTTTTTGGGCTCCTTGTTTGGGTTTGTTTTAAATCCTACACCCGGATTTGGGGGCACCTTTTAGGTAAGTAGCAATAAACTACGAGGGAACTGTGCGGGGTATACCGACACGGTTGAAGCAGTGGCTATGTTAGTGCGACATATTTGTGGGTACCGGTAGCCTTTGAGTTAATCAAAGAGAATACGGGGCCGCTGAGTGATGTCGTGAATCACTAACGAACTCTTAGAACCTTACTTGACCATCTTGGCCTTTTTTAGGGGTAGTGAGATGACCGACTTTGGTGCAGTCCGAAGTTGGTAGATACTCGATACTACACTCATTGAGGATTGTTTTCTTGGAATATTTTGGTCGCCAGTTAAGTGGCTAAACCAAAACAATGAACACAGAAAATAATCCAGTGATATTGAGCTCCTTAGAACCCGGTTTCTATTTTAGGACAGGTTGAGCCAACTAACTTCAAAAGGGTACTTACCTACAAACCCCATGCAAGCCTAAACCTAAGGACTTGTCTTCTTTGTGTGAATATGATTACATGTATAAACACTTGCTTACTTTCACATGCCTGTACATAACATCATAACATCATACCATAGCATTTTCAATAACCATTTCAAGGGTCTCGAGGGTCTTTGATGCAGGGTCACGTTGAACCAGACGTCTACCAAAGGGCCAGAGGATTCATTTTCCTCTAAACAAACGCCGTCAAAGATCAAGTGCAACAACTTGAATCGGGGCTATGACCCACTCGACATGGTGAGCTTGATTCTCGTGGAAAGACATCCACCGATACAAAGTTTTCCAATCAAAGATGTTGATCAAAGTTCAATCTCTAACATTTTCTTGTGTTTATCCCGCGAGATTCTTGAAAACATGCATCCACATATCATGCATTGTATCATGACAGGTTTTCCCTTTTCAGGTTTCCTTATTCTCCTACTGTTTATTTCAGTAGAGATGGCTCTAGAGAGGACTGTCGAAGATATCCAGGCTCAAAACGCTCAACTTCAAGAAATGTTCTTGAACCTGTCCTAGGGGAAAGAAGAAGTGAAAGCTCTCCTCACAAGGGGGATGGTCCTGGGATTCAGGCGGCATCAGGAATGATCAGTTGGAAGAACTAAAGATTGAGCTGGCAACAATGAAGATCCAAATGATGGGACAACTGGTGGGCCAGATGGCTCTCATTCAAGACCTGACTCAAAGACAAGAGGAGCTCAGAGTCCTCGTCAACAAACTGCTTCAAGATAACCAAATGGGGAAAACCTATAGGGTTGAAGATCAAGTCATTGTTCAACCTCCTTTGAGACAAGAAGACAAGGGAAAAGCCCCGCAACTTGCTTCAGGGTCACAAGCCCAGCAACAACCTCGCCAGCGTCAATGGGGTAATCGGTGTAAGCAAAATACGTATGGAAGACAGTTTACTGAGACCGACATACCATCATCTCTAATACTGGAACGCTTGTTGGAAGTCAATCTGACTACTTTAAAGGATCCTATTCGGAAGCCCAATACCTCTGCTCCTAGCTATCACCCCGACGCATTTTGTGTATAGCACTCCTATAGTCCTGGACATGACACCGACGACTGTTGGGCTTTGAAAAACAAGATCCAAGACTTGATTGACAATGGAGTACTGAAATTCATGCCGGATGGCAAGATGAAAATCTTCCGCTGAGGGTTCTCCACCTGAGATGACAAGTTCGAACTAAGATACTTTTGTTTCATTTGAATTTTCAAGTTGTAATTTCTTTTATTATTCAAACAATTATCTGTTGATGTCAAACTCTGTTTCATTAAAGCATTGCATATGTTTGTCTTGAATTCATCCATTCGTTTTCAGTATTCTTGAATTATGCTTCCTACTTTCTCTATGATATTTAACTCTTGATAAAAGTTACAAGCCTTTAGAGGGAGGATGACGAAACAATACCATAATCTCATACAGTATGCTTTTAGATAGACCTTGCTGACGATGTACATGCGTTTCTTTAAAATCCTAAACACTGGAGTTATAAGGAAGATAATCCCTAGTCAACCCCTTTGAGCCAAAGAAGTAGAAGTTTTCTGTTTTAAACACAAATTGAAACCTTTGATTTAAACCTGGGGCAGGGTAGTCCCTCAGTTAATTCAAAAGATGCGCATTGAAGTCGCAAACTCTCAGTTCGTAATACAACGAATGACATCAAAGACATTCCTTTGGAAAAAAAAGACAGTGATGGTTCCTTATCTCATAGGCAGTCATTACCTCTCAAAAGAGAAAAGCCCACTGAGCCAAAACCTACAAAGGAGGCTTAAGAAAGCTGGGGTATCCCGCTGACTGTAATCTCGAAAACAAGAACAGGAGGGAAAAAGTTAGGGATATTAAATCAAAAACAAAGAGGTCACTACAAATCCTCAACAACATGAAAAATGTTGCAAAAAGAAATGATGGTGACTGCCTTCCAATAAAATTCAGTTTGTGTGAACCATCACCAAAACGTCGTTCCAAACTCGAATAGAGTTCGACGCACAATTAACTGAGTATAGGATTGAAGGACATCATGAAGAGCGGGTGGGTACAAATATACTTTGAGCCTTTATCCTTTGTTTCTTAAACCGTGAACCAAGCCACGTTACAACCCTTTAAAAGTCCTAATTGAAGCATGGGTTAGTGCGAAAACATACTTTTACAAAAGGTATCCTGACTCCTTTAAGGTTTTGCTCTAAATCTTGTGTTGAATTTGTCTTATAAAAGGTTTTCTGCTAAAAAACGCCTTTTTCAAAACTTCGAGACAAGCATAAACTTTGCATTATTTGAATATTGTTGTTTGCATATGGTTATTTGTTTGACAGCAAAGAAATTCACAACAGTGAATGTTCGGAGGAACGAAAGTTCTCTCAGTGAATAAAATCACTTCAAGTGGGATGACACTTCCGTTACAAATATATCTTATCAACAAGAAGGGGACTTGGTTTGGTATTGTCCAGCAAATCTGGGGCAGTCCAGTCAAGATTTCAACAAATCTTTCAAAGTCTATTAAACCTGGGGAAATCCAGTCAAGATTTCAAGAAATCTCTCAATTGCAGGATAACCTGGGGCAAGTCTCCCTCACCATCACTTGGGGCATTTAAACGCCAATCTCATCAAAGGGTTACGAGCAGTCCAAGCTTCCTGGAAGTACCACAAGCATCTGATACTAGAGGCAATGATGAATCTCTCAGAAATCTTTCTGAAAAGAAGTTCAAGCGTCCTCGAGAAGTTTATCACCTCTCTAGCAGACCAACATTCATGGGTTTATTTCCCCAACATTTATCAAGGATTTATTCTCCAAAACAAAATTACATTTCAAATTGATCGGTCATTAAAAATTTCCTTCATCACCTGCTGGAAGTTACGGTCGTCATCAAAAATTCCTTCATTACCTGTTGGAATTCACGATCGTTAAAAATTTCCTTCATCACCTGCTGGAAGTTACGGTCGTCATTAAAAATTTCCTTCATCACCTGTTGGAAGTTACAGTCATCGAAGATTCCTTCATCACCTGTTGGAGGTTACAACCACCAACAGAATAACGGACAACTGAAGCTCCTAAAAATCTGTTTCTCTCAGGAATGAAGATTCTCATCCTTAAAACCTCAGAAGATTGGTACACTCCCAACCTCCTGACCGTTAACAGAATGAAGATTCTCATCCTTGAAACCTCAGAAGATTGGTATACTCCCAACCTCCTGACCGTTAACAGAATGAAGATTCTCATCCTTGAAACCTCAGAAGATTGGTATGCTCCCAAGCTCTTGATACCGTTAACAGATTGAAGATTCTCATCCTTAAAACCTCAGAAGATTTGTATACTCCCAAGCTCCTGATACCGTTAACAGAATGAAGATTCTCATCCCGGAAACCCCAGTAGATTGGCATACTCCCAACCTCCTGACCCAAACGCCTGAATGAAGATTCTCATTTCTCACTTCCCCAGTAGATTGGCATACTCCCAACCTCCTGACCCAAACTCCTGATGAAGATTCTCATTCCTGCTTCCCTAGTAGATTGGTATACTCCCAACCTCCTGATATTCCCGACAGAATGAAGATTCTCATTCTCAAAGTGGTATAACACCTGAATTTCTGATATTCTCGACAGAATGAAGATTCTCATTCTTAAAATGGCATAAAACCTAAACCTAAACTTCTTCCAAACAGGAATAAGCTTCTTCCGGAATCCTGAGTTTTACTCTCCAACAGGATAGCTACTTTTCAACAGTATGGCTATTCCCCACAGAATTCAAAATCCCCAAGCAGAATGAAGACTCTCATTCTCAATTCCTCACAGAGTTTTTTAGATATTCCCCGGTGAAGATCTCCTCAAAACAGGAATCCCCAGTAGATTGGCATACAACCCAACTCCTAATTTCCCCAACAGTGGTCCCAGGACTTCTCATTTTCAATGATCACAAGATTTTCAATCCTCAACGGCAGTCAAGGATTTATTTTCCCCGATAGCAGTCAAATATTGTATTATCTCCAGCCATCCAGGATTTACCCTCCTCAGCAAGACGGCTGATCAGCTTACATGCGCATTCATTACATTCATATAACACATACATTGCATCATACAACATAACTTTGTGTTTCCGCTAATATTTTACCCTTCGCAGGATAAGTTTAGCAAGTTTCAAACTTCTCAAGACTTCTGAAAACAGTTTACGGATTCTCCAAACACGGATGTTAATTTATCGCTTGTTCAGACTCAACTTCTGAAAACAGTTTACGGATTCTCCAAACACGGATGTTAATCTATCGCTTGTTCAAACTCGACTTCTGAAAACAGTTTACGGATTCTCCAAACACGGATGTTAATCTATTGCTTATTCATACCCCCAGCTCAGAGAAGTTCCAAACATGGATACCTTTCTGATACTCACCCACTCACCCACAACATACAATTTCAACAAACATTCTTGAATGGCATCTTTAAGCCCATCTCCGACAAGATTCTGTCACATCTCCGAATGGCATCTTTAAGCCCATTCCCTCAACTATGCTTTGACGAGTGCAAATTTATGGGCACTTTAGTGTCCAACCATCTTTTACCTTCGAGTCGCAAACGGAAAAATTTCCAATCTAACTCTTCAGGTTCAAGAAGATTTAACAGGGGCAACTGTTGTACCCCAAAATTTGCCCTCCCTTTTCCACAAGAAATCACAACCTCAGGGTTTTCTCTGATTTTTCAGATTAGCTCAGGAATCGATCAAGCAGACTTTTCTTTGACAACAAGTCCATAATTAGGGTTTCCACTGATTGTGTTGAGATTGGCTCAGGAATTGATCAAACAGACTTTTCTTTGACAACAAATCTGGAATTAGGGTTTTTGCTCGTATTTCTCAGAAGAAATTGAATCCAAAGTAATTCAGTTGACTGTTACATTATTTTTAGGCTTGTTCAAGATTACTGGTTGTTTCTCAAAACCTAAATATCTGGGATAGGAGATGAGGCTTTTGTTTGAAACTTTGAGGCATTGGTTTAATCAAGTGGAGTTAAAGGTTTATGGAATGCTTGTTTGTTTAACTGTACAACGCATATGTTAATTGGAATACCATGCATATTGTGATTAATGCAAGGTCGCGAGGCGACAAAGTTTGTTGATTATTTATTTCATCTGGATTAAAGTTATTGGGATACATTTCCAGTTATTTTAATTTAAGAGTCTTAAATAATTAAATAGACAATACAAGGAAAGAATGGAATATTTGACAGTAGAAAATTCTTATTTGACAGAGACTTTATTTATTTGTTTATTTTATTTCAAATGTTGTTACAAATTTTATTCGAATATTGTAAATTTACGATTTACAGTGTTTACAATAATATTTATTACAATAAATGAAAATAAAATAAAATAAATCTAAAGCCTAAATCTCTTGAAATCTTTGACCTTTACTGCGTCCTCCATTTTTCAACTGTTACTTACCTACAAAAGACGGAAAGAAGTTAGTATAAGAATTTTTAAGCAGAAGCAGATAAATAAAAAAATCACCATTAAAGCTTGTTGTCCAGAATCAGAATGCTATTGGATTCATCATGTTTTTACTTGTTCTCTTTGCAAATCACAAGAAGATTTCTCTTCTAGGTTCACAAAGAGAAAAGTAAAAATAATTTGCAAAACATACAATTAATTCAAAATGCAAAGATATAAGGAAGCAAGGCAAAGCAAACTGAATTCCAAACTGCATTAGTCAACTAAGTCAGCATGAGCAAGCATGACAAGCTAACTACAAATGCAAACTAAATGTCAAACCAAGTTGCAAAGCTGTCAAAGTACACAAAGCTGTCCAAGAAAGTACAATGCAGGAAATATGGAAACAAGTACAACAATGCAGGAGATGAACCAAGTTACAAGAAAGCAGGCTTGTCAATTTCATCATCATTTTCTGGCCTAACAAGCTTTTTAGAATAAAATATATTAAGCAAGAAAGTGCTTTTATGGAGAGAGAAAGAGAGTGAAGTGGGGGGTTTGCAGTTTTGGCAGGCTGTAAAAGGCAGTAAGAGGAACAAAAGAAAAGATATAATCGTCTAACAGTCCAACACAAGAGGGGATATAGCAAAAACTGCTAAAATCTCCCAAAAACACAACAGACCAGCAAGCCTGCCTCCAACTGAACCTGCATAACCTGAAGCCTACTTCCAACAACACAAAATACCAGAAGCAAGCAAAACTATAAGCAAACCTGCATAACCTTCAGGCCTGCCTCACAAAACAACAAAACCTGTAAAAACTAAAACACTCAGCTAAACCTGTTAAAACAACAAGCCTGTATAAAGGCCAAACAAAAACTCATCAGCCTGCATACCAAAGTTCAAAAACCTACATAATCTCCAAAACTCCAAACTTACAAGCCAAATAACCATAAAACAGAACAAAGGCAAAAGCTTGAAAAACTCAAGCAGGCCTGCCTCACAAAACAGCAAGCATGCCTTCTCAACACAACCAAACTGCAAGCTAAAACTTTGAAACTGAAGCCTGCCTTTCCAAAACACTAAAAAGGTTACAAAACCTGCTTGCTCAGCTTACCAACCTGCAAAAATTCCCCCTCAACACCACCAACTTGTTATCAAAGCAAACCAAAAAAATTGGTTCACCAATCAACAAGACTATATTGTAAAACCAAATCAATAACAAAAGATATCAGAATAACACCATCATCAAATAATCAGGGTCCACAAAGAGGAAGAGTTTAGAAGCAATTGAAAATGGTTTCAGAACTGCTTCATCATTAACCTCAGTAGCCAAAAGAGAGGAAGAGTTTAGAAGCAAGAAAATCTCAGAACCATTTCATCATCAATGGATCATCAAACATCAAATAACCAACAAGGAGAAAAGAAGAAGATCTTCAGAAAAAAAGCAAGCAGTTTTCAGAAACTAAAGCTCATCATCAAACAACGTAAAGATACAAAATACTAGCAAGCGATCATCACGCTCATCCCTCCTCCCTGGCCACCAAGGAGCGCCACGGGTCGCACACCTCTCTCTATTCTTCCGTTTTCAACCCAGAAAAACGCCAAAGGTATAGTTTTTTTCTCAAACTTTCGCTGTAGCTCACACACAAAACATCAAAGATTAAACATTGCAAAATGATAAACATGCAAGAACCAAATGTTGAAACTGTAAAAAACCTAAACAAGACAAAATTTATACCGTTCGAGCTCAGCCAACGTGGACCACCGTGAAGACGAGAGAGAGGGGAGGCACGCTCCGGTGGCTGAGGCAGCAGAGGAGGAATCATTTTGTTCATGGCTGAGAAACGAGGAAGAGAGACGAAGAAGATGAGAGGAGGCGCCGCTGTAACCTAAACCGAAAACCCTAAAATGAATCAACCCTAAAATTTGTTCAATAGTCATCATGGGCCTTCGCCCAAACAAAACCCCTAAGCCTAATGCTTCTTACTAACACGCACCCCCCTCCTTTTCCTCTCTTCTGGCCATTTTGTTCTTCTTTTGGGCCATCCAAAAACATTCTTAAGCCCACCTTTTTTTTTATCTTAACTCTTTTCTTTCTTTAAACTAATACTTTTGTTTATCACTTTATTTTCATTTTTATAATCTAATTCTTTTTCTCTTTTGTTAAATAGAAATATATTAAATTTTTGTATAAAATTTTGTTAATAGTTTTTCTTAAATATTTATTACATTTAATAACACAAAAGTACATAAATAACAAAACTTTAACTTAAATAATTTTTCTTTTCTTTAAAAAACTCTTTATTTACCTAATCAATAAAAAACACAAATAATAATAAATACTTAATCTTTCTTAGGTTAAAATTTTTATTTGATCATTTGTAAATAAATACACGCATCTCATATTTCTTTGATTTTTATTATCTTATACTTTGTTATAATTTTACATTGAAAATGCGACAGTTCGATTTGGTTGTAATATATATACTTGGACATTATTATTCTGATAAGACTCATCCCCATTTGTAAACATTTGTACCCCCATCCCCGGATACTTATTTGTAATAATTTAGACTTTAAATTCCCGCAATTTATTGCTTTCAATATACTGTATAGTAATTAGGGTTTGTATGCGAAGATTCAAAATCAATCGCTAGATGACCTAATACAAGATAAATGCATGAAAATCAATACACAATTCATACTTGCACCACTAGGGTAACCTCGCTTGTTTCCTCGGAAAATGCAATCATGTCCTTCGAGTATGAGACACTCTAGAAAATGCCCCTTTGATAAACAAAGATCGTATTCCCTCGATGACCCTCGATGTTCCTTTCGATAAAACGATCTCGTCCCTTACAAAATTGCTAGAGCGTCTCACAAGTTGCCTTCAATGATTGTATACGATGACCCGCGCCTATCCCGTTTAACATCCTAACGCAAGGTTGTTCACCAAATACAATGGTGAAACAACACTGTTAAAAGGGTTAAAAACATAAGAAAGATCTTTGAGTAAAATAGGGTAGACAACTCTTAGTTACTTGATCAAATAACTTGCAAAACATCCTTGCCATTTTCAAACACACTTCACAACAGAACTTCAAAACAATTTCAAAACTACTTTCAAAACATTGAAATATCTTTTCAAAAAGACACACACCTTTGTATATATTCAAACAAGAATCATTACAAAGGTTGCTTAGACAAGGCATATTTTTCAAAACATTTTCAAAACCACACACACAAAGCACCATTTCAAACAATTGAAAAGCAAAGGCAAGTGATCTAAAACATGTAACTAAGAGCCCATGGATAAAAAGGGTGCTAATACCTTCCCTTTCTATAATCTACCCCCCGAACCCAAGAAAACATCTCGAAGGTCTTTTCTGTGCTTTTTGACCTTTCCTTTGGATAAAATAAAAAGTCGGTGGCGACTCTTGCTAAACCGCACAAGTGCGAAAACAAGCGCAAAATCCCAAGTCAGTTCTCTCACCGTATCACAGCAGGCATTAAAGGTTTGCAACCGTGATGGATGCAAAAATTGTAAAAAAATACTTCTTTTCTCATCTCCATCATTCATTTTTGTATACATCATTTATAGCCAAAATACACAATTTTTCAAAGAGGTTCCTTCGGAGTACCATAGATGTTTAGTGGGCTAATACCTTCCTTTTGCATAACCAACCTCCGTACCTAGATTCTCTCCTCTTCACTTTTGGGTTTATTTTCTCTTTTCTCATTTTCTTTGGAAACAATAAATTTTTATTAGATATGTGCGAATCAAGTCAATCCAATGGCTTAATCTCAACATTTCTACGACTACACTTTGGAATCTAAGATTGATTCCTTTAGATGATTGAAAATGATAGCTGACAGATTGACTAGGATATTATTGAGAAGGTAGAAGAGAAGGAACTTATCCCTTGGAAACACATCATCCAGATCTTCTTCTCTAGGATGAAGGTTTGTTTGTAAGAAATGAAGCCAGATTCTAGAAAGAGGTTTCATGTTGTCTGGATTGTTGGGTTCATACCCATGGGAGGTGTCATGAATGGTTGGGAAAATGTCAACATCCATGAATTCAAAACTAGCATGATCAAAGGAGTTAGATTTATGAGGACACCCAATTTCTTCAGCAATGGAATAGCGAGTTATAACAAAAAGAATACCATAGATACTCGATTTAATATAGTTTCCATCACTGCTAACAGATGCATAAAGCCAGAAAATTTTCACAATATTAGGGTAGATGGGACATCTTATCATAGAAGCATACCCTGTCCAACCCTGACTTTCGATACACATGTTGATGAGACTGTCATCAGACACACTATTAGGTTGTTTCTCATAAATTACCTCTAGAAGTTTTCATCTCCATGAAACGTCTAAATGGCCATAGGATGCATGAATTTCTAGAGGGGACTGAAAGGGATGTGAAGAGAGAACAATGAATGAAACTTAAGGAGAGACTAAAATATGATGGATGACATAAATAGACACTAAGATGAGTAACAAAATTGAAGATTGGGTTACTACAGAGTAATCAATCTAGAGACACACAAGACATTTACTGTCTGATGCGAAAAAGGATAAGACGACTTCACAGACTTCCAAGAAGAAGGTTTATGGAAGGATATGGCATGAGACTAATTAGGGTAGGTCGTTCACGGGAAATGTTTTGAAATTGATAGTCGAATATCTTCCTGTCATTTCAGTCAAGAGATTTAATAAGTATAATAGGAAAATTTCTTCATCTATTCCCAAGAAATTTAATTGCTCCAGGATTGCTATTGAGTACACATCCTTTTTAATTTAAACATTTCCTGTCAAGATAATTTATAACTGGTAGAAATATCTATAAGTACGTTGATAGAAAGCATATAAATACTTACCTAATGTATTTTGATTATCGTGAGGTCACCTTCGCCACCACCTTGTGTCTGATCATCCATTTGATTGCAACAACATGACTTCCTTTCTGATCAGACACTTGGTTTGGAACATCCTTCTAGAAGGTTCTCTTTACAAGAGTCTGATCAATAGAGGCTTCTGATTGAACATCTTCTGGTCTTCTTTCTTCTTGTTCTTCAGCAGAAGCTCCATTACCTTCAGATTTTGGAATGGTAATCTCCGTACATGCAAATTTATAAACTAGCTTTGACTTTTAAAAGTCAAGCTTATCATCAAATCTGACATGAGTTGATTCAAAAAATGTTTAGTGTTATATACTATGTAGCCTTTTGAGTATTCAGAACATCATAACATGATACTACTTTGAGCATTAGAATCAATCAAGTACGAATTTTCTTTAGAGTTCAGGATGAAACAAGAGCATCTAATTGATGAAGACAAGGAATATTGGTTTCTTGTTTTTTTCACAATTTATAGAAATTCGTTTCAGGAATAGGTCATATAAAGACATTGTTCTAAAAATAATATGTTGTGATTGCATCTTTTGCCCAGAAGTGTTTTGTGATATTGGCTTGACAAGGTTTGAGACTTTATCTCAATTAGCACTTGAGTACAGAAGGTGATGAATACATAATGTGACATATCCTTGTGTTAGATAAACTTCACCTAAGTTCACTTGCTGTAGTCATTTAAAATAACTATTTCTTACATTTTTCCATTGATTGATATAGTTTTCACTAAATCAGACAAATCAATGTGCAGAAGTTCCAATAGATTGGAGACAGAAACAACATAATTTTTTGAAATCTTTTCCCTTCTGACATGTTTCACAAAAAGCATATGAAGTAAACTTCAATTAAGGAGGCCTTTGATAAATTCACGCTAGTTATGCTGAGAGATCTTTCTCAAGCTATCGTAACTTAAATATATGAACCACGTCCACTGGTCCTTATTAATAGACATGAGACAATATATTTTTAGTTTTATAAGGTCAAATAGCCTGATCCTATAAGTGTTGTTTTTATTCCTTTCATTGAAAAAGGATATAGCCATCCTAACAGCCATTGTTCCGGAGTAAGTGATTTATTCCTTTTGATCACCTTAGAAACCCATGATATTTCCAGGCTTAAGTTCCAGACTTTGGAACATATGCATTTTTCCTATCATGTATTACAAGTAGCCAGAGTCCAAGTGCCAAGACAAGTGTTTCAATTGCACTGCTAAGGATGTTTTTAACATAGATTATCTTATCTTTTGGTACCCATAATTTCTTGGGTCATTTCTTGTTATATCTACCAAAGTTATGAACAACTTTGGTCTTATCAGAAGAATAATCATATTTACAAGAGTTAAAACTATCTGGTTTAGCCAATTGATTTTCATCTGATTTAGAATAATATTTCTATTCATCTTTTCCAACTACTTTTGGCACAAACTCAGCAGGGACAAAATGAGAGTATAAGGTAGTTGGCATGTTTTCCTTATTAGATTTATATTTTTCATGAGGATCATAACCAATAAAATTAACACCATAGATCATGGAAGCTAGCGCACTTCTCCCTATGCTCTTAACTAGAAATTTTTAGAAGGCTTTGTCATATTTCTCAATGACACCATCAATACTCTCAGTGGCTTCTGGAAGAGTTCTCGTGCCTTTAAGGGAAGAGTTTTCATCTTTCAATAAAAAATTTCTTCTTTTAAAATAAAAATTTCTTCCTTCAGCTTACTGATTTAAACATATACAGATTCATGGGTCCTTTTAAGATCCTTGAACTGAATCTTGAGTAATCATGTTTTTCCAGAATTTCAACTAAGGAAAATGTTAATTTAGAATGAGTTAAATTAGAGAATACCTCTTTGCATAATAATTCTTCTGTTTCTGAATCAACTTCATCTTCTGAGGGGAATACTTCACTAGATATTCCAACATGAGATGTCAGCGCCATGTTAGCATGTTCTCCATCTGAGTCGCAATCAAAAGAGTCTAAATCATCCTATGTTTCCATTATCCATTTCTTCTTGCTTTTGAGAGCTTCCTTCCTTGGTATATGAAGAAAAATTATGATCCAAAACGCAGCGGAAAATTAAAATTTTCCTTTTGTGATCCTTACGAATGTGCATGGTCAGTGATAAAAATCATTACCTCTTGTGATAATTCAGACCTTTGATGTTGTGATCACAAACGTTGATGAATAGCAACATCTCTACTCAATCCACACAAATAGATCACTTCTGGACACAATGCTAGCTGCTTACAAACGGAAACTTTGAGTGACAAAATGAGACAAAATATACGGCTAGAATCCCACATTCCTTTAGATGGTCATCAAACTCTAGGCTTAAATACTCACCGCCTGGATCTGGTCGAAGAACTTTAATATTCTTACATAGTTGGTTTTGTACTTCATTCTTAAATTCCTTGAACTTTTCAAAGGTTTCAGATTTGTGTTTCATTAAATACACATAACCATATCTACTTAAATCATCGGTAAATGTGATGAAGTATTGAAAACCTCCTCTGGATGGTATGTTTAGTGGTCCACATACATCAGTATATATGAGGGCCAAAAGATCGTTAGCACTTTCACCTTTTTCTGTGAATGGGGACTTTGTCATCTTTCCAATTAAACAAGATCTGCACGTTTCATATGATTCATAATCAAAAGAGTCCAAGAGTCCATCTTTATGGAGTTTAGAAATGCATTTCTCATTTATGTGGCCTAAGCGAAAATGCCAAAGGTAACTTGTATTTATCTCATTAGGTTTAATACTTTTAGCATTAATATTATAAATTGGCATTTCAAGATCAAGGACATACAATCCATTGTTCATTTGTGCAGAAGCATATAATATATCATTCAAGTAAATGGAGCAACAATTGTTCTTTATTATGAATGAAAAACCAAACTTGTCCAAACAAGAAACAAAAATAATATTCCTGCTAATTGCAGGTACATAATAATAGTTGTTTAACTGAATTACTAAACCACTAGGTAAAGTCAAAACATAAGTTCCTACGGCTAAAGCGACAACCTTTACTCCATTGCCAACTCGTAGGTCAACTTCACCTTTTGCCAGATCTCTACTCCTTTTTAGCCCATGCACATTGGTACAAATGTGAGAACCACATCCAATATCTAATACCCATGATGCAGAAGTAGATAAATTAATTTCTATAACAAAAATACCTAAATTTGAAGTCTCTACTCCATTCTTCTTATCTTCCAGGTACTTAGGGCAGTTTCTCTTTCAGTGTCTGGTCTTACCTCAATGGAAGTAAGTACCCTCTTTTGCTATTCCTCCACTAGGCTTTAAAGTAAGAATAATAGGTTTACGTTTGGCAACTTCCTTTCCCTTCCCTTTACCAACCTGCTTGGTGGGCCTTTTGTTTAGCTTCTTTCCATTACTGACCATCATAATGGACTTCCCTTTTCACTTCACATTTTTCTCAGTAGTTGTTAACATCCTTAACAACTCTGGAAGACTTTTCTCCATGTCATTCATATTGAAATTCAAGACAAATTGATTGAAGCTCTCTGGCAATGATTGCAAGATCAAATCAATTGCAAGTTCCTTTCCAAGGGAAACCTTAACCTTTCAAGGTTCTCCATATACCTAATCATCTTGAGTACATGGGGACATATAGGGGTTCCCTTAACTAACTTGCTATTAAAAAGGGCCTTTGAAACCTGAAAACTCTCATTTCTTGCATTCTCTTAATAGAGTATCTTCAATTGTCTGATCATATTGAACACTGACATGTTCTTATGTTGCTTTTGCAACTATGAGTTCATGGTAGCTAGCATAAGGAAAGCGGTTTCATTGGAATCATCGACATGCTTCTTATAAGCATCTCTTTCTGCCTTAGGTACAAAACTAGGAGGTTCCACTTCAGGAATAGGTGTCTCCAAGACATACAACTTCTTATCATGCTTGAGGACAATCCTAAGATTTGCCAATCCAAAAAATTTGTCCCAGACAACTTTTCCTTATCAAGGATTGATCATAAAATGTTGTTAGAGGTGTTTGTTGTCATGGTAATCTACAAGAAAAATATGAAAAATATAAGTATCATTAAAACAAAATATTCAATTAGGCTTGTAATCAAGTATGCTCCCACTATTTTACTCAAAACAAATGACCCTCATCATTTGATTCATAAAATCCCGTTGGAAGATTTTCTAGTGGGTCGAGATCCACATTTCACTTTGTTTTAAGTCAGCGTTAGGATGATTACACATAACTAGGTTATTTAGGTAGGAACTCCTTCCAATTGTATCTCATACAATTCTCGAATACTTTCAGTTGGGAGAATAAATCCTTATTCTAATCCATCATATGAATCATTCCCAACTCTTTCTTCTAAACATGTATAATCTTATTATAATTTGTTTAGTTAAGTTTGGCCCAGTGTTTTAGCAATTGGATATTACATTTATCCCATCGCACCTTACTAATATAGAACATGCACCTCGCTTTAGGAAAAACCTATATTGTTTGATACTAGTCTTGATGAGTGCTAAAACTTGGAAAGCATAAACTTAATTTTCCTTTTGAGGGAATTTGATATTAGTCTGATCTCACCGGCTTAACATGGAAATCTTCTCTCACATGCATCAACATACAAACACATGCATCAACATACATATAAAAGGATACAGTTATAACCCCTAGCGCAATTGTTCTCCCAAGTCAATAAGAGAACCTAAGCTAATCTAATAACGATCTAAACTTATCCAAGATAGATCTCCATGGTTGTCTTCCTTCAATATTGTCTTCTTCCTTTTATTAATTACATTACATTACATTACATAAAAGAATACTCGTTTTACATACAAGGGAATGATATGAGAAAAGAAGTTACATAGAGAGATTAAGAGAAAGGCACGACACACAAGTCGTATTTTAAAATCCTAAAAAAATAAATAAAGGAATCTAAGGCCATAACCGATCACCACAAGACAACAATAATAAACACTTTATTATTATTATTAATTTAAATTTTGTTCATTAAATAAGTCAAAATAAATTTCGGTGATTGATCACATTACGCAGAGTTAGCCGGTGGTTCCGCTGACCGTTCAGTGGATGGGGGTTGAGGGGGCAGCGCCTCCTTGTGGGGTTGTTAGGGGAAGCATCCTGACGCAAAATTTCAATGAACAATTCATTTGAAATCAACATCATTTTTCGCACAACTCTTATGTTGTTACAAACCTAATCCGCATAACCCTCATACAACACAACCCTTGTGCCGTCATGAACCCTAATGCATATAATTTCATACCTCCAAACACAACTCAATTTATAATTCAGTATGATCGATCAATATGCCATTGCTTCACCATACTAATGTCGTATTCCAAAGAGAATGGCCAATGATCTTTCAAAAGAATACCAAATCATTCTGTGATTGAATGGAAGAAATCGAAATAGTATATCCAATATACCATCTGTGATACGGTGGTCAGAACCGGGACTATGTTTTTTAGGAATGTTGGTTTGCGTTTTGCGTTTGTGTTTGCAAAATGTCGCGGTAAGCAAGAGTCGCCATCGACTTTTATTTTATCCAACAAGGAAAGGAAAAAAGCATAGAAAAATTCCTTTTTAGAGATTTTCTGAGTACGGGGGGTAGATTATAGAAAGGGAAGGTATTAAAACCCTTTCTATCCGTGGTTTTCCACGGGCTCTTAGGTACTTTCTCATCATTTTAAAAATTTCTTCTTTGTGTTTGTGTGATTTGAAAAGTTTTTGTTTTGACTTCGATTTAACCCTTGCTTCTGTCTTCAAGAGTGATACGAAGTGTTTTGAAAACTTTGTTTTGAAAGGAGTGTAAATGTGAAAAAGTTTGTTTGGATTGAGCAAGTACTTAAGAGCTAATCTACCTACTCGAAAAAAAGAATTTTTCTATGTTCGTTTCCTTTAGACAGCACTATCCCGCTATTAGTGAGTAGGTAGCACCGTCGTTGGAGTTTTGAGGGTTAATTCGAAAGGGACGTACGGTCACTAAAGCAATGTTAGGACGTCTTAGTAATAACCCTAATGTCTTAGATCAATTATTCGAGGCAACAATATCTGAGGCAACCATTCCGAGGCAACTTTGATCTTTGAGATAAAAGGACGACCACTAAAGCATCCTATACCTAATGACTGTTTACCGAAGGCAACCGAAGTGGGAGTGTACCCTAGGAGTGCGCATGTGCGAGTGATTCAATTTAAAGTTTATTATCTTTGCACATTTTAGCGTTTGCTAATTGTTTTAAAGTTAATCATACATTCTTGTCATGCAACCCTAATCATACATCTAACAGTTAATATTTTGCGGAATTTAAATTGCGGAAATTAAACTACGCTATTAAACTACGTATTTACATAGCCAAAAACAAACCCTTAAAAAATAAAGCGATAAATGAAAATAAAAGACCTATTTAAACTATTACAACTTGTGAGCAATTACATTAATAGGGTAAAAATAAATGATAAAGCGCACGCGAGGAAATTTAGATCAGGAGAGAACTAGGATTTTGACCCCTTCTAACCTAATTGAAAGAGAAAATTGTTTTTGTTGTTTTTAGTTTTTTTTTAAAGAAAAGAAATAGGTTTTAAAATTAAATACGCAATTAATTAGCTAATTAAATTAATTAATGAAAATAATTAAATGGCCTATTTTTGTGTTTTTGGTTATTTTAAGAAAAAGAAAATATAATTAAGTTAGAAATAAAACCATAATTGTTCTAATTAATTTTAATTATTTACAAAATAATTAAAGTTACCTAAAATTAAATAACCTAATTAAGTTAATTAATTAATATTTTTTTTGATAAATAAAATAAAATAAAATCTAACCTAATTTGGTGAAAAGTTGATTTCATGAGTTTTTGATTGGTTAAAAAAGGAAATTATTTTAGTATTGAAAAAGGATAATAATAAAAAAAAAGTAAAAGAAATAACCCAAGGGCCTACTGCCAGCGGCTCTGATCAGAGGATAATGATTCAGAAGATGATGGTGGTCCAGAGGATGAAGGTCCAGAAGATGACGGTCCAGAGGATGATGGTACTGGGCCTACTCCCGGATAGTGGATCCAACAGATAGTGACTGTCAGAAGATGAGTTGCACTGGATCTGGCTGAGACTGATGGATCCAGAGGATAACCACAGGGGACGCTCAGTCTAGTCCTGTTTGATGAAATCAGAGGATAACCTCCAGCATATGCAAGCACTTGATCTGGTGAAAACAAAGGGGAAAGGTTCCAGAGGGTCACGCCTGGGATCGAACCCATAATCATGAATTTCGGACTTCCTCCTCCTGAACTACTGCATTGGGGTGTTAGTTTAACAATACAACAGAACAAACAAACAGATCAGAACTATGGGTTTCTGTCCAAAACAGACGCGCCATAATTTAAACCAGCCAGTAAAGTGGTGACATGCTATCGTCTTCTTCCCTGGATACGTCGTTTAAAACTCATTACTTTTACCTACGGACATGGCGCTGTAGCTGTAACCCTGTACATCTCAGAAATCACATACAAGCAATGTAAATAAAATTCAAGACCATGGATCAGCTGGGTTTGATCTGTTGATCAAAATGGTCTCTTCCATTTAGGCCAATTTCACCTGCACGAGAAAACCCTAAAACAAACCAAGAAAACCTAACAATGGCAAATCTTGATACAGTCCATAGAAATAGCATTGAATATTACAGATAGTTTGCAAATGTCCCAAGGATCAAGAATATACAAATATTTCATGCTATAGATGCCAAGATTATGAAATTCGAATTCAAGAAAGAGCCATTGTCGTGGCTGACTTACAGTGCGTTATAGGGTTGGAAACTCTTTGTTCTGGATTGGTTCTGCTTGCTGGGGATCCCAGGAAGTGATTGGGATGATCAGGAGGCTTTGTAATTGCCTGGAAGTATGATTTCAACTCAGAACTTTTCTTTGTTTTTTGCAAGTTTGTTCTGACCTTATGCGCCTCTCTCCAGCCTTGTTTTAGGTCTGCACATGCTCAATATATATCAAGGATTGGATTAGGGTTGAAAAGCTGATCTCAATCTTCCTCCATCATTGATTTTGATTTGGATTTGATACACTTGAAAATCTTGCTAAAAATAGAGCAAACTCAATCTTTTTGTGCACACATAGCCTTTGCACGAATTCAATCTCATGCTAGCTGGATATTAAGACATGAAACATGTATCAAATCTTGAGATTCCAATGTTTTGGATTTTCTATGATTTGTTTTGATTTAAATTAATTTAATTCAAATAAAAATCAAAATAAATAATAAAAATAAGATAATGACAAGTGGCCAAGGCTAGGGCTCGTGGACCATGTTTCCAACTCAAAACAATTGCAAAAGATTGGGCCCATTTGGCAAAAATTGCAATTTGAGGCATAGTTGACTTTTGGCAATTTTGCAAAAAGGGTCAACTTCACCAATGCATAACTTCCTCAATTCTGACTCTTTGAAGGTGTTATTGGACTTTTTAGAAATCTTGAGATGTCATCTAAGTAACCCTTTTAGTCTCATCTCAATTTGGTGTTCCATGTTCATGTATGAAGCTTTGACAAAAAAGGTATTTTTGTTGACTTTTCAAAATTACCTATAATGTCCAAATTCATAACTTCTTGTGAGTGCATATTTTGAACTTGGGAACTGAAGATTAATTGTGGGTAATTTCATCCTCTTCAAAATGAGCTTTGGATGGGTCATTTCTCATAAAATATGAGAAAGTTATGCCTGGTCAAAGTTGAGTTGACTTTTCCTGCAAAACCCTAATTTAGCAACTTTTGGTTCTTGAGGAATTATGAGCAATCCTTGATGAATCATGATCAACCCTTGATCAAATGATGAAATATACTTCAAAATGAGGATGTTGACCAAAAATCTTGAAGTTTGACTGTATGTAGGCCACAATTGACTTTTGCCCTAACATTGTCGATTTTTAGGCTTTTGAGCAATTGACTGAGCAAACTTTCTCTATAGGGCTTGATACTTGACATGGATGATCTTGAGAACATATTAGGAAAATGGTGAGAATTTGGGATCCCTTGGACTCAAGTATCTTAATGCAACATGAAACCCTAATTTGAGGTAGACTGCCTTAGGAGAGAGCTTGTCTGGTCAACCCTTGGACTTCCTTGAGCAATTTGAGGACCTCACTTGAAATGTTTTGAGAAATATGGGAGGGAAAATTTTGGGGTACAACAGCTGCCCCTGTTCAATCTTCTTGAACCTAAAGATTTAGATTGGCTTGTCTGCCTTTCGTGATCTGAGGGTTGAAGATAATTGAACACTAGAGTGCCCAGAAATTTGCACTCGCATGAAGTGGTATGTGTCTTGTGATGTCGGGAATGGGCTTACAGATGCCATTTGGAGATTGATGACGGAAGATGGGATTAAAGATGCCATCCGAAGAAGTGTCGATCATATAAGAGATTCCTTAGCGAGAGCTTATGTACCTGTTGTTGAGGAAGATTCTGCTGGGGAATGCTGTTCTTTGTCTTGAGAGAAAGTTGAATTTTAGGAGCTTCGGTCGTCCGTTATTCTACTGTGGAATCATCTATGTTTTGAGGAAAGTTGAATTTTAGGAACTTCGGTCGTCCATTATTCTACTGAGAAACCGTCTCTTAGTCCATGAGGTGAAAATGAACTACTATCTGGTCGTGATCCAGGCTTCATAGTGATAGGGACAACTGCTATCTGGTCGTAATTCAGGCTTTACAGTGACTTACTGGGGAGATGAGATTATACTTGCTATCCGGTCGTAATCCAGGCTTCATAATTTCTCGATTCTTATCTGGCCATAATCCAGGCTTCAGAAGGAATTAAGTTGTTATCCGGTCGCATCTGGGCTTCAACTTGAATTCAGGGCACACTAATATCTGGTCGACTCCGAGCTTCTTAGTAATTGTCCAGGTGAAATTGCTATTTGGTCGAAATCCAAGCTTCGCAATGTCTTGTACCGCTATTTGGTCGTAATCCAGGCTTCACGATGTGTTATACCATTATCCGGTCCAATCAAGGCTTCATGGTGTTTTGTACTGCTATCTGGTCGTAATCCAGGCTTCACAATACTTTACTTCTTATCTAGTCGTAATCCAGGCTTCAGAAGAAATCAAGTGGTTATCCGGTCGCATTCGGGCTTCCCTTTGACTGTTGGGCCTACTAATATCCGGTCGAATCCGGGCTTCATAGTAATTGTCCGAGTAAACTGCTATTTGGTTGTAATCCAAGCTTCAAAGTGTCCGTCACTGTTATCTGGTCGTAATCCAGGCTTCAGTGCTTTTTTTTACCGCTATCTGGTCATAATCCAGGCTTCGCAATGTCTCATACCATTATCTGGTCGAAACCCAGGCTTCATGGTGTTTGGAGAAAATCAAGATCCTATCCGGTCGTAATCCGGGCTTCATAACTTATATTAAAGATATACCACTATCTAGTCGTAATCCAGGCTTCGTAGTATTCTGGGTTGCTATCTGGTCGTAATCCAGGCTTCACAATGTCTTCTACCATTATCTGGTCGTGATCCAGGCTTCATGGTCTTGTATTGCTATCTGGTCTTAATCAAGGCTTCACAATAACTTACTGAGCTGTTATCTGGGCTTCACGGCTTGTGTTTATGATATACCACTATCTGGTCGAATCCAGGCTTCATGGTACTTGCTGAGCTGCTATCCGGTCGTAATCCGGGCTTCATGGCTTGCTTTTAAGAGATACCACTATCTGGTCGTAATCCAGGCTTCGCGGTAGTCTGATACTATTATTCGGTCGTAATCCGGGCTTCACAATATGCTGTAGAAATCAAGATACTATCCGGTCGTACCCGGGCTTCATAGCTTGAATTTTGTAAGAATTTGATTGTATCTTTCCTGAAAGGTAAAGGTTAGTCGTATGTAATGCATGACATGTATCAAGCAATGATGTTCTCAAAATAAATGAGATTGTGCTATATGATGCATATGTATATGTCGTGATTGTAGCGGTAGAAATGTGCAAGACTAAGCCATTGGATTGACTAGACTTTATACAAATCAAAATAAAAATCGCCACCGCGCTTTATTGTTTCCAAAGGAATGGGAAAAGAGCGAATAACCCAAAAAGAGGGGGAAAGATTCAAGGTAAGGGGGTTGGTTATGCAAAGGGAAGGTATTAGCACCCTAAACATCTACGGTACTCCGCAAGAATCTCTTTGAAAAATCTGTATATTTTGGCTATAAAAATGTGTTGTATAAAAAATGGATGGTGGAAGTGAGAAAAGAAATATATTTTTTATGACTTTTGCACCCGCCGCGGTTGCGAACCTTTAGTGCCTACGTACCACCTTTCGTGCAATAGGGGATCAGGGTACACGTAGTTCCTCTTTTAAAAGTTTGAAACACAAGTGTGTTGGTTGATTTTATGAGATAAGACATCATCGCAATTGTCCGTGTGAAAAACATACTTACTACCCACAATCATGAGAAAGGAGAATTTGCATCATCTCAAAGTGGAGGATATGGCTTAGATTTTAAAATCAACAATGCCTCACTCAACACCCAAGTGGAAAATATCTCTCTTCACTATATATTCTAGAAGTATAGTTGTTTGCATCACTACAAGGATTGACAAGAGTCTAATCTTTTGAGAAAAGTTTAAAGATAAAAGCCAAAGTGGCAAAATGGTTTGAAATGAGATTGATTGACTTTTAGCCTTCTCACAAAAAATGTCAAGGTATTATTAAATTGATTGAAATTTATTTACGAAAATGTTTTGAAAATGCATGGACCTAAGTCCAAGTTTATTATGAAAGTGGTTCAAGTTTCAAAACAAGAAGAGTTTTCAAAAGGAGGGAGAAGATTTTCGAAATTAAAGAAGATGGGAGGAGATGAAGAGACTATCCTAAAGCATAAGGTAAAAGTTAGGGATAAGAACCATCTAACCAACAGGAAGCCAATACTTGACATTATGAGTCAATATAGAATTCCCATTCTTCGGATTGAAACCAAGAAAGCAAAAATACTAGACCTCTTGAGAGAACCAAACTTCAAGTGTATTAAGTCTTCACAAAAATTGAGCAGAGTAACGGCTGTATACGGGTGAATTCCAGATTACAAACAAAGCATGTAATCACAATAACATGCACTCAAAACAAACAAACAACCCAATGTCTTGAGGTAAACCTCAAGAACTCCAGACAAAATATCAAATAAAGTCACAAAGTATCCAAGATAGGCCAAGGTCTCTAATCCTAAGTCCAAGAAGTCCATCACTCCATAATGCAAAGGATAGTAACCATGTAGTCCAAGTATCATTAATGATTTTTATGGTTCATGTTGATTATTAGGTGTCTTTAAAAAGAAAGAAAAGCTCAAGTGAGCAAAATAAAAATGACATAAAAGTAAATGCTCAAGTGAGCAAAGATGAAAATAGCATGAAATGTAAAATGCTAAAAGTAAATGGTACATAAAGCATGAAAATAAAAGCGTAAAGTAAAGTTAATTGTTAGTAATTAGTGGTTAGTTGGATGAACATCTTGAAACTTGCATCTGGAACTCATTAGAGGATTGGTAGAACCAAAGCCTCCACACAACAAGTTGCGTTTGCTTTTTGTCAATTATATCATCCATTTTGGAATTCTCACAAGGCAACATGTAATGATCAACGATGTTTAAGTGATCCGCGTTGACCAAAGGTGTTGTAGATCCATTAGAGGATTGGTAGAACCAAAGCCTCCACACAATGAATCTCAAGGTTATTGGATCAAAGAGATCAAATTAACATACTTGGGCTTGCAATCATAAGTTTGGGCCACGAATGATCATTTATTCGAATCAGGACAAAATTTAGTGTTATGTTAAGCAATCGTAAGTGGACTTATGTAGAAGTCACACCTATTTTTAGGCCGGTCAATAGCAATCTATGTACTTCATGTTTGGATAAATGATATAGAGATCACCATCCCTTAACATTTAGCACAATTAAAAAAGAAAGGGATAAGTTGAAGAGGGAGGGAAATGATAAGCTAATTTGGATCACCATTTCAAAATTCTTTCATCTTTAAATTCAACCACTCCTCTAGATGGATTAAAGCACTAAACATATCATTAATCCAAAGCACCAAAAATGAATTAAATAATTCACTCTTAGGTAGATTTGAATTGATGAACATTTATCCAACTTCATCTACATCACAAAGTCCATTGAGTTTAAAGACAAACTGGACATTTAAAATTGCAATCCAAACCAACAATCAAAAGGAGTGAGTAGAAAAATCATTTTGGATCAAAGCTGCCCCAAAACAAGGCAAAAAAAGTGCATTTTGTCCCTGTGCAGTCGATTGCAGTAACTGTGCAATCGATTGCACACAGTGTTATTTTCAAAAAAATTGTGTGAAATTCTTCTGTGCAATCGATTGCACAATTACTGCAATTGATTGCACACTGTTACAATAGCAAAAATAGCATTTTAAAAGGGCAATTTCTTGTTCAAACTTTTCATCAAACACCTTATGATCATGGATCCAATTGAGCACGAAAATTCCATTAAATTATGAGAAAATAACACCATTGGAATCACAAAATAATTCTCAAAGAATCAAACCCAAAGATCAACAAGAGATCACATTGTGAAAGATGAATTATCCAACTTACCAAAGGTAGATCTAGAGAATTATCAAAACAACTTCAAGAATTTGCTTCAATTCAACCACAAGAATCAATTGACCAAGCTTGGATGTAGAGAATTGATGAAGAAAAAGTGTTTGGATGAAGGTTTAGCTCAAAGACTAGTAAGCTTCAATGCAAAGCTTACTAACTTTTTGAAAATGGAGCTTTGAGTGAATTTGGTAGATGGAGAGAATTGAGAGATTTTTTAGCAAGGTGGATTTGGCTATCAAAAGCTTGAAATTTGAGTGAAATGAGGGCTCTATTTATAGAGTTTAGGCTTGGGATTAGTGGTAATTTGGTAATTAATTCTTGGAGCCAAAATTTGAATTAATGATAATTCTTTTTAAAAATGAAAGATTGGCACTAAAATTTGAATTAATGATACATCTTTCAAAAATGAAGGAAAATTGGAGCCAAAATTTGACAAGTTTAAAATTGCTGATTTTTTTTTTCACATTTTCACGTTGTGCAATCGATTGCACTATAGTGCAAATCGATTGCACAGTGTATTTTTTTCAAAAATGGCGCAAAATGCACTATGTGCAATCGATTGCACCCTAAGAGCAATCGATTGCATCAGTGAAAAAAATGAAAATTTTTAATTATTTTTCTTTGCAAATAGAGATTTTAGGAAAATAATACCAGAAATCCTTATTTGTTAGATGCTTCGACTTGGTACCTACAAAACAAAAATATACAAAGAAAGACAAATATATTTTTTTTGTATTTTGATTAGAAGTTAGTCAACAACACATATACAAAATACACAACCAAGGTGCTTGGAGATTCCTCAAGAGCAAACTTAAATATAGGAGATAGAAAAAGAGGAAGAACCAACCCTAATGTGATCTTGTTATGATCGGGTTGATATGATATGATATAGGAATCTTAGGGGCAAAAATTGTGGTACAACATCTGCCCTTATTTAAGTGTCTTCTATCTGGAGATACGAAGGTTAAAAATCTTCGTGTCGACGCGAATGGAGATACATAAATATAAAACAAGCCCTATTTTTGTCTCTAAGAGGCCATGCAATGCTTATGATTATGAATGCATATGAACAGAACAAAAGAGACACAAAGTATCACTGGGCGCGCCACAAAAATGAAGAAACAAAGGAGCAACCCCACCAGGAAAATAAATCACTGGTGAACAAAAGACATGACTCTATTGGTGTAAAACCCAAAGAAGAGATAAGGTAGCATCAGCTCAAATATTGAGGAAAAAGTAAAGAATGATAATGATCGACATATAACTGTGAACTACCAACTCAATGGATGAAGGTAGAAAAGTAATAAGATACCGACTCACAGATGACAGTGAAATACCAACTCAATAGTTGAAGGTAGAAGATCAAAAAGATACCGACTCACAGATGACGGTGAAATACCAACTCAATAGTTAAAGGTAAAGAGAAAAAGATATACTGACTCACAGATGACGGTAAACTACCAACTCAATAGTTGAAGGTAGAAGATCAAAAAGATATCGACTGATAACAAGAAAATATATCGTATAATTAACATACTTTTTACCGATTCTATATTCCATTAAGTCGTCTAACCCTCGATTATTCCGAGATTATTTGTATTTTTTACAGGTATAACAC
This sequence comes from Vicia faba, assembly GCA_948472305.1. NCBI lineage: Eukaryota > Viridiplantae > Streptophyta > Magnoliopsida > Fabales > Fabaceae > Vicia > Vicia faba. The sequence goes on from OX451738.1 coordinate 1,092,718,443, forward strand.
TTGTCGACTCAAACCAATGCAAAAGGACAACATGAAGAAAGATAGACGAAAAACAAAGAGAAAAAGAATAAAAAAATACAAAGTGTGGACTTCTGGATGCCTGACGGTCGTCACGCCCCTGTGACGGGCGTAACACCCCACAACTTAAGGAAACGGTCGTCACGCCCCTGTGACGAGCGTAAGACACCACTTCAGCGTGTGACGACCGTCACCCACCTGTGATGACCGTCACGCGCGTGAAGGAGGACGTTGCGCATAATTGAAGACGTGGGCGTGAAGGGCAGAATAATTCTTCCTGTTTCTACTGAACCTCCTATTTTATTGCCACAACTACTACTGCTCCTAGAATTTCTCCACGAAGACTTCATCAAGAATTCAAAATTCAAACTGCTGATTTTTCCTGCTATAAATATGAATACCAAGGCACAGTCCAAGGGTCGAAGAATTTTACTCAGCAAATACTTATTTTATTTTTACAGTTATTTCCAAATTATTTTGTTTTGCAATTCTGCTTTCAATTCCCTGTAATTTTCATTCAAGCCTTAGTTTCTATTTTTAAGTGTTAATTCTTCTTACAAGAATTAACACGAATTTCTACTGCAAGTCAAGCTTGAAGATTTGGATTACTGTATTACCTCAAGATTACTATAGCATCTGTAATTCCAGGTTTTTTATATTGCAATTATTATTTATTCGTTTTCTATAATATGCCAATTATTTCCATGAATTGTATTTTGAACTTATTTACTGTTAAGTTAATTATGTATGGATAAATTATTAATACCGGTATGTGACCGTAAGAACTGAAAGAATTCAATAAGACCTTGGCCAAAAATATTTATAAAACAATTTCTGGTTTCCAATTTCCAATATTAATTTAACTATCCTTGTCACGAGAGTGAGAGGTTAATTAACACGATTTTGCCACGAGAGTGGGAAATTAATTAAGGCAAGAACCTGCATGCAAGAGCTGGGGTTCAACCCAGATAGTGGTAACGAAGCATTGATTTTTAAATACACGAGAGTGTTTTAATAAATTAATTAAATTCAAATTGTTTTCAAAAAGTGTTATTAAATTTAAAGTGCATCCACTAGGTTTAGTAGCATGACTTATTTCATAAACACGAGAGTGTATGTCTCAGGTTTTTAAACAATTAGCTTTTACCGAAATACTTTATAGGCCAAGCGATTCATCGAATTCCCTAAGTCTGATTATCACATACCGGTATAATTAGTACTATTACTTTTAAAACTAAACTGTCTACCCCAAATATCGAATATTCATCGCTTAGTTAGACAAAACTATAGCATTAGATCGTATGCGATTGATACACAGTCTCTGTGGGTTCGATAATCTTTTAAAACTAGAACGACTAAACTGTATACTTGCAGTTAGTATCCCGACAGACTCATAAAGTCCCGATCAAGTTTTTGGCGCCGTTGTCGGGGACTGGTAGTCAATTAATTACGATTCTTCTGTTGCGCGTTTAGACTAAGCGACATACACCCTTTGTTGATGTGTATGCCAAGGACTCGCTCACAAGGCAAACCACTTGACAAACCGACGGACGAACCTGAACGCATTCTTTCCGTAAGACGTGCAGTCAGGGATTACTGTTTAACTCACGCTATTCCTTTACCCAAACCAGAAATCAAGATTGATTCCGAAACTGATTCTAATTCTTCCTCTGAAACCGAAGCCAATCCAGAATTAGACATGGCCGAAGAACAAAGGACCCGTCCACTGAAGGAGTACGCAGCTCCATCACAACAAGAGCCCCATAATAGCATTGCTGCTCCAGCAATAAACCGAAACGATTTCGAGTTAAAGCCGTCATTGATATTAGCTATCCAACAACGCCAATTCTCTGGAGATCCTTCTGAGGATCCGAATGAACACCTTACGAAATTCGTTCAATTTGCCGACACAGTTATAGCGAATGGTGTTAGTAAAGATGCTATTAGATTACGTCTTTTTCCTTTCTCACTAAGAGATAGAGCATGGGCTTGGTTGCAATCCTTGACATCAAATTCCGTCACTACATGGGAAGGACTGAAGATCGTATTCTTAGAACGATACTTTCCCCCAAGCAAGACCGCTGCACTAAGAGCCCAAATCAATGGATTTAGGCAGAAGGATACTGAATCACTATTCAATGCATGGGAACGCTACAAAGATATGATGCGAATGTGCCCACATCACAGACTAGAAAAATGGCTGATAATCCACACGTTTTATAATGGACTCTTGTACAACACAAGACTATCTATAGATGCCGCCGCAGGTGGTACACTGATGGACAAGCCTTATGACGAAGCTAACCAACTCATTGAAAACATGGCTCAAAACCACTATCAGTGGGGAGGAGAAAGAACATCTGTGGAGAAAACTCAAACCAAAGGCGGGATGTACGAGATTAGTAGCCTAGATAAAGTTAATTCTAAGGTAGATGCTCTTACCCAAAAAATAGAAAGCTTGACCTTACCTCCTGCGGCTACCGTAGTTGCAGTTACCCCAAGCTGCGAAGTTTGTGGAGTACCTGGTCATGTTGGAACCGAGTGTCAAATCTTAGCGGGAATAACGGCTGATCAGGTAAATTACGCTCAAGGAAATCCTTATGCCAATACCTATAACCCTGGTTGGAAGAACCATCCTAACTTCTCGTACAAGAGCAATAACGCTTTATATGCACCTGGCCAAGCACCTGCTGTACCTCCAAGTTATCAAAAACCCGCCGGTAATGTTCCTAACATTCCTAAGAAATCTAACCTTGAAATCCTAATGGAAAATTTTATCGCTAATCAAGCCCAACAAAACAAAGAATTCCTCAATCAAAACGTTCACACCGGTGAACAACTAAAGCTATTAGCAAACAAGGTAGATTCCCTAGCCACTCACAACAAAATGTTAGAAACCCAAATCTCCCAAGTAGCACAACACCAAGCTAGTTCTTCCGCACCTGCTGGTACATTTCCTGGACAGCCACAGCCCAATCCAAAAGGACATGCAAATGCTATTACATTAAGAAGTGGGACAGCCCTTGATGGACCGATAGATCCTAGACTCCAAAACCAGACCATGTATCAAAAGCCCGAAAAGGAAATAGAGAAGCCGAAAGATCAATTTGAAAATGTAGAGGAAGACGCGAATGAGGATAGAGAGGCCTCAGAAAAACCATATGTGCCTCCACCACCATACAAACCACCAATTCCATACCCTCAAAGACTTGCAAAATCTAAGAATGAGGGACAATTCAAGAAATTTGTAGAACTTCTGAAACAACTAAACGTCACTATTCCATTTACGGAAGCTATAACCCAAATGTCGTCATATGCTAAATTCCTAAAAGAAATATTGGCTAATAAGAAAAAAATCGTTGAAAATGAAACTGTTATGTTAACTGCCGAATGTAGCGCTATAATTCAAAATAACATGCCTCTGAAGCTAAAAGATCCTGGTAGTTTCTCCATACCATGTGTAATTGGAAAATCTGTCATAGACAAAGCTCTATGCGATTTAGGAGCCAATGTCAGTCTAATACCCTTATCTATTTGCGAAAAGCTCAAATTAGGCGACATGAGACCTACCAAGATGTCCTTACAACTAGCTGATAGGTCAGTCAAATTTCCTGTTGGAATGCTAGAAAATATTCCTGTCCGAATAGGACAATTTTACATACCGACTGACTTTATAATAATGGACATCAAGGAAGATTCAAACATTCCCATCATACTAGGAAGACCATTTTTAGCGACTGCAGGAGCCATCATTAACGTCAAGAAAGGAAAACTTACCTTCGAGGTAGGAGAAGAAAAAGTAGAATTCATTCTTTCCCAATTCTTTAAAGCCCCTGCTATAGACGACTCATGTTGCCTCCTAGATATCATTGATGAATGTGTCAAAGAACTTGAATGCCAAGAGGACACCTACTCTGAGATGCTGAAAATTCAGACACCGACTGTCCTCAAGAACGAAGACTGGAGACAGGAACACTTAGATGCCAACCTAAGCGAATGTTTATCCCTAACACCTGATCCTGACTCAACTAATAAGAAACCCGGTATAGAACTTAAAACATTACCCGAAGATCTTAGGTATGAGTTCTTAGATAAAGAACTCGAACGACCAGTTATAGTCAACGCCGAATTAGGAGAGATCGAAACCGAAAAACTTCTTAGTGTGTTAAGGAAATATCCAACCGCGTTAGGCTATAATATCTCAGATCTCAAAGGAATAAGCCCTTCTCTCTGTATGCACCGCATAATGCTGGAAGAAGATTGCAAGACTTCTAGAGAACATCAGAGACGAATAAATCCTATCCTAAGTGAAGTCGTTAAGAAGGAAGTGCAAAACTACTAGAGGCAGGCATCATATACCCAATATCAGATAGCAACTGGGTCAGTCCAGTTCATGTGGTGCCTAAGAAAGGAGGTGTTACAGTTATAACAAATACAAAAGGCGAATCGGTAGCGCAACATACGCAAACAGGATGGAGAATGTGTATCAATTATAGGAAACTAAACAAAGCTACATGCAAAGACCATTTCCCATTACCATTCATTGATCAAATGCTCGAGCGTTTAGCCAAACATTCCCATTTCTGCTATCTTGATGGATACTCAGGATTCTTTCAAATTCCCATTCATCCTGACGATCAAGAGAAAACTATGTTCACATGTCCCTATGGTACATTTGCATAACGGAGAATGCCATTTGGACTATGTAATGCGCCTACAACTTTCCAACGATGCATGATGGCGATCTTCGCAGATTTCTTAGACGGAATCATGGAAGTATTCATGGACGATTTCTCTGTCTGTGGAGAAAGTTTCGACGGATGTTTAATAAATCTTGAATTAGTACTGAAACACTGTGTTAATGTCAACCTAGTGCTCAACTGGGAAAAATGTCACTTCATGGTGAGACAAGGAATTGTGTTGGGTCACATTGTATCAAACAGGGGGATTGAAGTTGACAAAGCAAAGATCGACATTATCAAAAACCTTCAACCACCCAAAACAGTTAGAGAAATACGAAGTTTTCTAGGACACACAGGTTTTTACCGACGTTTCATAAAAGATTTCTCTAAAATCACCAAGCCACTAACTGAGTTACTAATGAAAGAGGCTGAGTTCATTTTCGACGATAAATGCTTGAACGCATTCGAGACACTAAAAGAGGCCTTAATATCGACACCTATTATGCAACCTCCTGATTGGAATTTACCATTTGAAATCATGTGCGATGCGAGCGATTATGCTGTAGGCGCAATCCTAGGACAACGCAAAGAAAAGAAGCTTCACGCTATCTACTATGCGAGCAGAACGCTTGATCCCGCACAAATGAATTACGCCACTACGGAGAAGGAACTCTTAGCTGTGGTATTCGCATTGGACAAATTTCGTTCCTACTTAGTAGGCGCTAAAATCATTATTTATACGGATCATGCTGCGATCTGATACCTACTAAGTAAGAAGGACGCCAAACCGCGATTACTCAGATGGATCTTACTCTTACAAGAGTTTGACTTAGAAATAAAAGACAAAAGAGGAACTGAGAACATGGTAGCTGACCATTTATCGAGATTAGATGGAATCCAAACCGAGAGTGTTCCCATAAATGAAGATTTCCCTTATGAACGCCTCATTGCCAAACTAGAGACAAACCCTACCGACAATTCAGATCCACATAATGAAACTTTCACAACTGCGGTAGTAGAATCCATTTGTACTAATACCGCATTACCATGGTACGCTGACTTTGTCAACTATTTAGCTGCCGGTGTTTTACCACCTGATTTGACGTACCAACAGCGGAAGAAATTTTTCCATGACCTTAAACACTACTTTTGGGATGAACCACTACTCTTTAAAAGAGGCGCCGATGGTATCTACCGTCGCTGCGTTCCTAATGATGAAATAAACCACGTCATTTCCCATTGTCATTCCGCCCCTTATGGTGGACACGCTAGTACATCGAAAACCTGTGCAAAAATACTTCAAGCTGGCTTCTTTTGGCCTACCTTATGGAAAGACGTCCACGTAGCAATTATGAACTGCGATAGATGTCAACGCACAGGAAATATATCTAGACGTGACGAAATGCCGTTAAAAGGAATCCTCGAAGTAGAAGTTTTCGATGTGTGGGGAATTGATTTCATGGGACCTTTCCCCACATCCTTTGGAAATAAATATATTTTGGTCACCGTCGACTATGTATCAAAATGGATTGAAGCCATCGCCGCACCCACAAATGACACACGTGTGGTACTAAAACTATTCAAGAATATTATCTTCCCATGATTCGGTGTACCAAGACTAGTGATCAGCGATGGTGGCTCCCATTTTATCTCCAGAATCTTCCAAAGGTTACTTTCCAAATATGGCGTTAAACACCGCATAGCCACACCTTACCATCCTCAAACAAGTGGACAAGTGGAAGTGTCGAATAGGGAGATCAAACAGATACTTGAGAAAATCGTAGCCACATCCAGAAAAGACTGGTCCTCCAAGCTCAACGATGCTCTTTGGGCATACCGGACAGCTTTCAAAACTCCTATCGGAACAACGCCGTTCAAGTTAGTTTATGGAAAATCATGTCATTTGCCAGTAGAATTAGAACATAAAGCTTATTGGGCGATAAAAACCCTTAACTTAAACTATAAGAGTGCTGGCGAGAAACGAGTGTTAGATATCCATGAACTGGAAGAATTGCGTTTAGACGCTTATGAAAATGCTAAAATATATAAAGAACGAACAAAAAAATGGCACGATAAGCGTATCTCGCGGAAAGACTTTAAGGAAGGAGACATCGTACTCCTATTCAACTCTAGACTAAAACTTTTCCCGGGAAAATTACGTTCTAGATGGTCCGGACCATTCGAAATTAGCAAAGTTTTCCCAAGTGGGGCGATAGAAATTAAAGGTAATTCTATCGACCCATTCATTGTTAATGGCCAGCGCTTAAAGCACTATTTTAACGTCGATAATATCGACTTCTCGGCTTATCTTCAGTTAAGTGAGCCGCCTACCCCTTTACCTAACTGAATAGGTATTTAATGTCGAGCCGTCGACATAAAATAAAGGCGCTTCGTGGGAGGCAACCCATGTTTTTTTTACTTTAATTATTTTTTTTCTGCTTTAATATGTTTTCTGTAAATTTCTTACACTGTAAATTTCTGTGTGGGAGGGATTTTTAGTTATTTTTAGTTTAGTTATTATTTCAACATTATTTCAGCATTATCATCATTTTTACTTTGAAACAATTTGTTATGCATTTATTAAATTGAAGTTTATTTTTTTATTTTTTATTTTCTTTCCCAATTTACTGTTTACTGTCTATGTTTTATTTACTGTTGTTATTTACTGTCTATTTTCGTTAGACTTAAAACTTTAATTATCTAAAATAATTAATTAAAACAAACATTTCAAATAAACCAAAAAAAAATACATATATAAATTCTTCAAAACAAATTCCAATTACCAAGAAAAATAATAATTATAATAAACTCATCAACGGTCCTGTAACTGATCTTTCATTTAAGACTCTGTCTGCGTTACGACCGTCACACCCCTGTGACGAGCGTAACGCGCCTCTTTGCTTCGTGACGAGCGTCACACCCCTGTGACGACCGTCACACAGACAGAAACCAACGGCTGTTACAGAGAACCGTTCCAACCTTCTTCCTTATAAACCCATTTTTCCCTTCTCCATTATCACCACACCACACGAAAAACCACCTATTCACTCCATTTTTCTTCCAATTTCTAAACTCCCAACACCAAATTAACATCCTCACAATCTCCCATTCTCACAATCCCAAATCAAATCCTTTATCACCATGGCAAACAACCCAAATGCTCAAGTTATCAATTTCAGAATCGGCGAACCTGGGGAGAATCAACGACCAAAGTATCAAAAATTCCAACGTTGAGGTCTCCAACCCACAAGGTACGTTGACATCGACTGCCTACGAAGTTTGGGACTACTCGACAGTGTCCGCCGATTACTACAAAGCGTGGATTTATGGAACCTCTGCCGCGAACCAAGACCAATCTATGAAACTCTTACTCTTGAGTTCTTGAGTTCGTTCGCTTACCTCACTCCGCCGGGTGTCACAAACCAATTATCAGGCGTAGCAAAATTTCGCATGTTCGGAGTTGAGCATCAGTTGCCTCAATCCGACATCGCGAGGCTTATGGGATTTTGTTCGGATGAAGGTACTCATTTTCGGGTACCGGACAGTTTTAATGAGGAGGCTTTCAACTTGTGGCACAGTTTAACGAACATCCGTGCCGGGTCCTACGACCACCTCAACGCTACCCACATCCACAATACGGACATTCGCTACTTTCATCGCATTCTTAGTAACACCATCTTCGCCCGCGACAACAACCATAAGCTTAACTCCAAGGAGCTCTTCTTTCTACATTGTGTGTTCACTGGGCAAAAGATAAATGCCGCCCCGTTCCTACGCGCCCACATCCACTCTATTTGTGCTAGAGGTGGAAAACCTTTCTATTTCTGAGGGCTGGTTAATTCTATTGCCATTGGTCTGAATTATGGTGCTGCTCTTGCAACCTTGCCTTCTATGGCACCGACTTTGCTAACCTTGGATCACTGCAAAGCCGCGCACCTCATCTACGAGCGGGAAGACGGCAGATTCCACCCCGTAATTAGGAATACCGTCTATCAGAATATCATCTTGCCGAACAGGGACCGAATCGATCCAAGTAACCGAGCAAACTGGTTGTTCGACCCTGAAGTTCCCGCAGAGCCTGCACCTGCCCACGAAGACCAAGCTGCAGCCGCCGCAGACGATATACAAGAAGAGTTGGATAGTGCTCCGCCTGTCCACAACATCCTTGGATCCTCATCCGCACCCCCTCCTATCAATCTCGAAGACATCCTCCACGCCCTCCACATGCAAAATCAAATGAATGCGGCGCTTGAAAGGAGGCAAGCTGACCAGTTTGAGGCTCTGTGCGCCCAAAACGCTCAGATCTTAACTAGGCAGCGAAACATGAATGAGAGGTTGGATGAGGCGTTGTCCGAGCTTAACTCCTTGAGGATAGATATGAACACCTATGGCTTCCAAGACACCGACGCTGAAGCCACTCCTACCAGACGCTCTCGCACCAGGAGAAGAGGGCGTGGTCACCAGTAGTTGGTCTTTCTTTTATTTCTTTGTAATTTGTTATTTTTCTGTTTCATTTCTTTTCCTTTTTGTTTTTGTAATTGTACTTCCCCGCATGTATATCGCAATATTGAGGACAATGTCGAATTTTGTGTGGGAGAGGTACCTTTCAATCGTTAATAAAACTAGTAAATTCTTGCGATATGTCTCGATTCAAATTCTTCGCTTTCCTTTGCCATACCGAAAATTTTTTATTTTCGCATTAGCCCGACATACCTACTTTAATGAAATCCCAGTTGAGGAAGCCGAAAACGACATAACAAGATCGATACGGTTCTGTCACCGTGGACTTCCTACTTACGCGATCCGTTTCAATAACCATTATACCGATATTCGGAGTTTCAAGTTCTAGAAGTAACCCCTAGTAGTTTATACTAGCAGTTAGCACCGTCTTGACACAAACCACGTGGAGAATCGATGAATATAAATGTTTGATGCCTGATTCTAAAGATATCCTTCATATCTCGCTGCAAAAAGAAAGGAAAATATGTGTACCAAAATATACGGGCACATATAAGAGCTGAGAAAATAATGAAGAAATCCAATGTTGGTTGGTTCAGAGGTATCTGGTTCTGAACTCGGTAGGGCGTGCTACGGCCCGATCCCCCACAACCTCCAATTTGGATAAAATATGTAGGGTTGCCACATTCATGTACCAGACCCCGTGCTAAAGGATCAAAGTCACTAACCGGTTACTCCACTACGTGCGTGCTAAGGCAAAGGGCTTAATGTGATTGCGCCAGAACGAAACCGGGTGAAATAGATACGAGGAACTCCGGGCAGAGTTATAACGGAACTGTTGGATAGCTCGTTTAAAATGGAAGTCTACGGGTAAGCTTATTGCTTGCGTCATTAGCGTATCTTTAGTGTTTTACTCAAGTATTGTCCGAACCAACGAGGATTTCCCGAAACCACTTTAAAAATCCAAAGGTATGTCATGCTTATGCGCTTACCAGAAAACTTGTCCAGCCTTTCGAATGACTATTTGCTTGAGGACAAGCAAAGGTTTAAGTATGGGGGAATTTGATAACAAGAAAATATATCGTATAAGTAACATACTTTTTACCGATTCTATATTCCATTAAGTCGTCTAACCCTCGATTATTCCGAGATTATTTGTCTTTTTTACAGGTATAACACTTGTCGACTCAAACCAATGCAAAAGGACAACATGAAGAAAGATAGACGAAAAACAAAGAGAAAAAGAATTAAAAAAATACAAAGTGTGGACTTCTGGATGCCTGACGGTCGTCACGCCCCTGTGACGGGCGTAACACCCCACAACTTAAGGAAACGGTCGTCACGCCCCTGTGACGAGCGTAAGACACCACTTCAGCGTGTGACGACCGTCACCCACCTGTGACGACCGTCACGCGCGTGAAGGAGGACATTGCGCATAATTGAAGACGTGGGCGTGAAGGGCAGAATAATTCTTCCTGTTTCTACTGAACCTCCTATTTTATTGCCACAACTACTACTGCTCCTAGAATTTCTCCACGAAGACTTCATCAAGAATTCAAAATTCAAACTGTTGATTTTTCCTGCTATAAATATGAATACCAAGGCACAGTCCAAGGGTCGAAGAATTTTACTCAGCAAATACTTATTTTATTTTTACAGTTATTTACAAATTATTTTGTTTTGCAATTCTGCTTTCAATTCCCTGTAATTTTCATTCAAGCCTTAGTTTCTATTTTTAAGTGTTAATTCTTCTTACAAGAATTAACACGAATTTCTACTGCAAGTCAAGCTTGAAGATTTGGATTATTGTATTACCTCAAGATTACTATAGCATCTGTAATTCCAGGTTTTTTATATTGCAATTATTATTTATTCGTTTTCTATAATATGCCAATTATTGCCATGAATTGTATTTTGAACTTATTTACTGTTAAGTTAATTATGTCTGGATAAATTATTAATACCGGTATGTGACCGTAAGAACTGAAAGAATTCAATAAGACCTTGGCCAAAAATATTTATAAAACAATTTCTGGTTTCCAATTTCCAATATTAATTTAACTATCCTTGTCACGAGAGTGAGAGGTTAATTAACACGATTTTGCCACGAGAGTGGGAAATTAATTAAGGCAAGAACCTGCATGCGAGAGCTGGGGTTTAACCCAGATAGTGGTAACGAAGCATTGATTTTTAAATACACGAGAGTGTTTTAATAAATTAATTAAATTCAAATTGTTTTCAAAAAGTGTTATTAAATTTAAAGTGCATCCACTAGGTTTAGTAGCATGACTTATTTCATAAACACGAGAGTGTATGTCTCAGGTTTTTAAACAATTAGCTTTTACCGAAATACTTTATAGGCCAAGCGATTCATCGAATTCCCTAAGTCTGATTATCACATACCGGTATAATTAGTACTATTACTTTTAAAACTAAACTGTCTACCCCAAATATCGAATATTCATCGCTTAGTTAGACAAAACTGTAGCATTAGATCGTATGCGATTGATACACAGTCTCTGTGGGTTCGATAATCTTTTAAAACTAGAACGACTAAACTTTATACTTGCAGTTAGTATCCCGAAAGACTCATAAAGTCCCGATCATCGACTCACTGATGACGGTGAAGTACCAACTCAATAGTTGAAGGTAGAAGATCAAAAAGATACCGACTCACAAATGATGGTAAAATACCAACTCAATAGTTGAAGGTAGAAGATCAAAAAGATACCGAATCACAGATGACGGTAAAATACCAACTCAATAGTTGAAGGTAGAAGATTAAAAAGATATCGACTCACAGATGACGGTAAAATACAAACTCAATAGTTGAAGGTAGAAGATAAAAAATATACCGACTTACAGATGACGATGAAATACCAACTCAATAGTTGAAGGTAGAAGATCAAAAAGATACCGACTCAAAGATGATAGTGAAATACAAACTCAATAGTTAAAGGTAAAAGATAAAGATATACCGACTCACATATGATGGTAAACTACCAACTCAATAGTTGAAGGTAGAGAGAAAAAGATATACCGACTCACAGATGACGGTGAACTACCAACTCAATAGTTGAAGGTAGAAGATAAAGATATACCGACTCACAGATGACGGTAAACTACCAACTTAATAGTTGAAGGTAGAAGATCAAAAAGATACCGACTCACAGATGAGGGTGAAATACCAACTCAATAGTTGAATGTAGAAGATAAAGATATACCGACTCAGAGATGACGGTAAACTACCAACTTAATAGTTGAAGGTAGAAAGAAAATATACCGACTCACAGATGACAGTGAAATACCAACTAAATAGTTGAAGGTAGAGAGAAAATATACCGACTCACAGATGACGGTGAAATACCAACTCAATAGATGAAGGTAGAGAGAAAATATCATACCACCGCCGTTCACTGATGATGAACTATCAACGTTCACTGATGATAGCAAAAAGATAATATCTCAAGTTTTCCCCAAAATCCTGGTGTTCCACCTAGAACGGGTCTCAACTTCTTCTTTAACCAAGGCACGCTACCTGGAAAGGGTAATATGTCAGCTTATCTCAAATAAAGAGACTCCCACTCATTGTCAAGGGGAATTGCAAAGAGAAATGACTTTCTGGGGATAGAAATATGGCTTCCCGGGGAAAGAGATATGACTTCCTGGGGAAAGAGATATGACTTCCTGGGGAAATGCCACGTTATTCCTGCTGAGGAGATAAAGTATTCTCGTGCAATAATAAATGCACATTCTCAAACCAGGGCTCAAAGCTTGAAAAAATCCAAAGTAATAAAATTGTTGGGGATCACAGATTCAAACCCGAAATGAACTGGAATGAAACAGGCAACCGTAATACATCCTTTGAGAAACAAACTCAAGAGGGAACATCAAATCCATCCAGACAAAGAGCTGTACAGGAAGGTTGAAGCAAAAAATCTTCCATGAGGGATAACTCAGTGGGTAAGTTGAAAGAATGTATACTTTCTGCTTAAGGTCGACACTCTATTGGAGAGAGGACAACACAACTCTAAAACAGGGTAATATGTCAACAAAATAAAATTAATGAATGCAAATGAGCAATTATTTTCTAAATTCAACTATGTATGATGTATGTATGAATGTATGAGTGATATCGTGCATATGCTGGTAAAAGGATACATAATCAGTACAAACAAACAAAACCGCCTCGGGTACCAACAACATTGGGCTAAACCTCAACCAGAAAGATCAATCCAAGAAAGGTAACAACAACTGCAGAAACCAAACCTATTTCCTGTCCTAACTTCACTGAGGAGAAACATAATCCGGATGCAGCTAAATCAAACAGATACTGGGATAGAACATCTTTCTTCCGATTTCATAGGAGAAGTCAGTTTTTCAAAAGCAACATGCCTACTGAAAATGGAAAGATCAGCCTCAAATAAAGCAGACTGATGCCGAGACAATCAAAGCTCACTGGGGAATTCAAATCCACTTTGAAGGAGGAAAAACATACAGACTTCACTAAGGGAGACAATGCTTCATCATCGAGACATCTACTGGGGACTTCATGCTGACTTCAACGGGAAGGTCAAAACCACATCATTGAGGGGAAACCAAGATACGTTCTTCACCAGGGAAACCAGAGATACGTTCTTCACTGGAGAAACCGGAGATACATTCTTCACTGGGGAAACCAGAGATACGTGCTCCACTGGGGAAACCGGAGATACGTGCTCCACTGGGGAAACTGGAGATACGTTCTTCAAGAGTAATTATCGCACCAACTTCTTTGGGGAGAAAGGTCTTCTATCAAATAAACGAGGCCTTCACTGGAGAATATTGGATTGAGTCTTTATATCATACAAACCTGTTCCAACAAAAGATGCCCTGATATAGTCTTCCTAGGAAATCAAGAAGTCAACACTAATGCCAATACTGCAAAAAGAGCGATATCTTAGCACACCGAGGGAATAAAATCTTTCATCATATAAGGGAAAACTTCGCTGGGGAATCTGGGACAGAGGCTTCTGACCATGCAAACCCAAAATTAAAATCGAACCGAGACTTGGCCGGGGATAATAGGATCACAAACCAAATACTGTACCTTGCACCCACTGGTATCGTCTTTAATTATCCGAGAAACACACAAAGATTGCGCACATACCAACAAGATGACTTGAGAGAACCTTCTTGGGGAACCAAGTAGTTAACACTATAGTAAGAAGTCGAAATTATGGGGATTTTAAATCAAACTCAACACTTGGTGAGAGAAAACCAAAAAAACATCACAGTTGTCTCAACACCTCTTAGAAAATATATTGCCCTTGTTTAGCTACTTGGGAAGCACATAACAACAATAATGTCGTAACAAGAGAAAGCACTGCTCTACAAGAGATCCCATATCAATAAAAAGGGAGAAAGAACTCCATCAAATGAGCAAAGGCTTCATAGTTCTTTCTAATCTCTGTTTGATCACCACCTGGATGGGTAAAGAATCACACTCAGCTGGAGAAGTCTGCAGCAAGACTGGAAAAAATGGGATTACGAACCCAACATCATAACACAACTTGAGGAAGGTTCTCAGCTTGGGGTAGACATAGTAACTATCTTGACGAAATCTGGATATGCCCTTGGAAACCAATCTGGTGTCTCAAGCTTACCATGCTGATCAAAGTGACATTCGTAACTTTCCCTTGGCTGCATGCTTTTAGGATAACCTTTCTGATCAAATGGCTTCTAGAGATTTGTCGAATCTTGACGTAACTGCCCTAGATTGGCTGAATGTTGCATCCTCTTTGCTCCACAACTCTTCTCGGCAACATGCCTTTTGCTGATACTCAGATGTAAACTTTCATGATATCAAGCAGTTGTTTTACAAGCAGAAAATGTTTATTCTAAGAATGAAAAATATAATGCAAAAATTATGTAGGTCTTGAAGATTTTATTTGAAAAGATGTCGCAAAACCCTGTGAACGAATTACTAGCCAGGATGCGACATGGATTCTTTGTGTGAAAGATAACAAAAGCATATGATACCAATCACAATAATTTATCAAAATTAATGGGAGCCAGGAAACACTATTTCATTGGAGTATGCTTTCAAAATAAACCCTGTTTCAATTAGGACTTTTGAGGGTTGTAACGTGGCCTGGTTCACGGTTTTAGAAAAAAAGATTTAAGGCTCAAAAATATTTGGTGCCCACCCCCTTCATGATATTCTTCAGTCCTAAGTTCAGTTAACTTGACACGGACATTCATCTCTCAAAAGAAATTTCGAGATAGTTGAGGAATCAAACAAGGTTTTCTTTGGACATGCAAGTCACTCATTTCTGCTTCTTTTGGGTTTCTTGTCACGCGACTCTGTTCTTTGCTAATGATTTCATATTGTAATCCTTTATCGCATTTTAGGCTTTCCATTTCTTCCTTGCCTTCGGGACAAATTCCTTTTGACTTTGACTCTGAAATGCAACGGAATGCCCTGACTTTTGCCTAAGCGACTTGTTTTTTCAAGTTCCGACTTAGCGGGGCTTTTTGTCTCTTTATTTTTCATCATAATTTTTTTATTCATATTATCTGTTTTCTTTTTTTTAACATGTCGCGTGACTTTGAGTCATTTGTGACTTGTCGGAAGAATTGTGACTGCCTTATTTCTGGGTAGATGAAAGATAACCATTGATGTATCGTCATTTGCTGATCCCCTGATATGTGAGAGATACCCATTGGGATAACACCTTCTTTTGATGCACACTACTGATATGCGGAGGTTAAACATTGTGGTTTTAAATTTCCTCAACCTCTTGAAGGATAACCATTGTTGTATCCTTGGATGTGCACTCCTGATGAGTTCTGAATGCTCGATCAAATTAACTGAACACTACCCTGCCATGGGTTAAAAAATGAGGGTTTTTTCTGAATAGAAAAAGAAACTCCTACTTCAAGGCTCAAAGGGGTTAACGAGGGTTTCACTCCCTTATATCTCCGGTGTTTGAGGATTTGAAACAATGTTAGTACATCGTCAACAGGGTTTTATCCAAAAGCATACAACCAGAAAATTTGGGTTTTAATATCATCCTCCTCCTCCCAATCTCTGCCTAGGAAAGAGAATGGGTAACAAGTTGGTATCATAAAGCAATTTAAAATTGAAAACAAATACGAGTGAAACGAATGAATTTCTTCAAGACTAACATACTCATTGTATTAAGATTAAACATTCAAATGTAAACAAGTTCTTATATGCAAACAGTGCAATGATAAACAAGAAAAATTACAAATGAGAAAGCAGTAAAAATGATAATAAACCAAGATAAATCTCTTATCTGGACTTGCGCTGAAGGTAACATTTCCAAAGCTTTGGAACTATCAACAGCAGAGATTCATTCATGCTCTGCCAACAAATTGTTTTGAACATTAGGGCCAATGTCCTTAAACGACAAGATACCGCTTCGGACCAACCTCTGAACTTCGACCTTCAAAGCAAAGCAATCTTCTAAATCGTGCCCAGGAGCATCCTGATGAAAGGCACAAGAAGCGTCAGCCTTATATCCTCTTGGCAGTTTTTCAGGAACAACTGGTCGAGCTCGAGTTTCAACCAGATTCTTCTTCAACAAAGAAGGATACAGCTCTGTGTATGTCATTGGAATTGGATCAAAGCTCATTTTCCTCTGATGACATTGCCCTTGATTTCCTTGTTGAGGTTCCCCCTAATATGCAACAGCAGTCGAAGTCTTGTTGACGAATGGAGTCACAGAAGCAACTTGTTGATTCCTATTATGAGATCTCCCTTGCCTACCACTAAATATAGCGTATGATTCTTGCTCTTTCTTTTTGGAAGAACTATCACCATTCTTCTTAGCACCATTTGACGAGTCCCCGTCTTTAGATAAACGACCTTCACAGACAACTTCCTCTAAACGGACACCCATGCCCACCATCTCTGTGAAATCACTTGGGGAACTTACTACCATTCTTTCGTAGTAGAAAGCGCCTAGCGTCTTCAGAAAAATTTTAGTCATTTCCTTCTCTTCCATGGGAGGAATCACTTGTGCAGCCACTTCACACCATCTCTGCGCATACTCTTTGAATGATTCTCTGTCTTTCTGGACCATGGCCCTAAGCTGGTCACAGTCAGGCGCCATGTCCACATTGTACTTGTATTGTTTAATGAATGCTTCTCCCAAATCATTTAAATTATGGATGTTGGCGCTGTCCAAACTTATATACCACTTCAATGCAGCACCAGCCAAACTATCCTGAAAAAAGTGAATCAACAGACGCTGATCATCAGTGTGGGTAGACATTCTCCTTACATACATCACCAAATGAGCACGAGGGAAAGTGTTGCCCTTGTATTTCTCAAATTTCGGGACCTTGAACTTAGCAGGCACTTTAACATTCGGGACCAAACACAGCTCATTCACATTTTGCCCAAATAGCTCTTTTCCCCTAAGAGCCTTCATATCTTTTCGCATTCTATCAAACTGCTCTTGGAAACCATCCATTCTGTCATAAAGACCCAAGTCTTCACTCGGCGGAGGGAAAGGACGACACATATCTTCATTAACAAACGGAACCAAATTCACCGAAGAAGGTGCAGCAGGAACAATATGCACCACAGGAGGTGCAGGAGTAACAACATTTTGAACCACTGGAGCATCTTGAGGACCCAGATTGAAACCTTCAGGTGAAAAATTCTTTGGCATTCCCCACGGATAACCCTGAGGCATACAGTTTTGAACAACAACCGGAGTAGCGGATACAGGAACAGTCAGAACTTTAGCATTTGCCCTTGTTGGTTGAGGTTGAACACTCGGTGGCTGATTTTGAGCAACCAC